>CM029502.1:35407053-36083634 GCA_017140595.1 Eucalyptus curtisii | reverse complement strand
ACTGAAGAAAGCCCCACTTAAGGGTGAGCATGGTTCGGGTTGGACTGGTCCAACACTTAATCTAGGGACCAACCCGCACGGTATTGGTTCTTAATTTTTGGGACTGAGAATTGACCTTGTTGAGCTTGGGACTAAGGACCAGACTAACCTTATGCGTCCCGATCTCAAAGTCAACCCGGGACCAATCGTTTATTTATTTTATTTCCTTTTTTATATTTCTTAAAAGGAAAAACGTACTATTTCAAATTATATATACATTAACAATGCAATATTGAACAACCAAATTATGAACATTAATACATATCAAACATGAATATAAGATAAAGTAACAAGAGAAACTTATACTTGCTAAAAACAACAAACCATAAAAATGAATATGTGAGGTGAGAGAATAAAGGCGAGCAGCAAGTTGAGTCAACAGAGACAAGCGACAAGGCAAGTGAGCAAGCAAAGAGAGGCGAGTCGTGAGCAAAGTGAGTGAGGCCAAGGGGAGTGAGCGAGGCTGAGGCGAGTGAAGAGGGTTTCTATTTTATTTTATTTTTATCGAATTCGCTCTAGGTTTCTACTTTCTAATTTACATGACAAATTGAACTATGAAGAGAATAGAAGAGGAGGTGCTAGAATTTAAAATAGACAAAAGCATATATTGTATAATATATTAGATATAATAATATTATATATAATATTATGTACAGGGTTGGTTCGATAGATCAACTCTAAACTTTCACGATCGATGATCAACCCACACATTGCAAGGTCCAAGAGTCTTAGGACTAAAGACCGACATAGTCTCCCTAAGGATTGGACCAAGACTAGCTAGGTTGGGCCAGTCTAGAGTTGGTCCAAGGTTAAGCTCACCCCTAGCCCCACTCATGTTGATCGACCGGGGTGAAGCTTCAAATAGAACTGTATAAACTAGCGATTGACCTCAGTGAAGCTGATTCTAAGGAAGAAGTTGAAGAGGGTTGATGGTTCGGATTTATGTCCATAGGATCACAGTGACTAAGAAAAAAAAAACATTTTACTTTTCTATTGAAAGTACACAGTTAGGAACACAACAAGAAGGGCATATATGAAAACGAAGACAGGCCAAAGGAAAGAACTGAAGAATTTGTATCGAAGCTTAGTGTTGCAATGGCGAAAGATTTGGTCACATCTCGAAAAATTCGCTAACCGAAAAGCATATATGTAGTTAATCTCTCCAAAGAAAAGGATACTTTTTGAAACTATATTTCAATGCTCTTTAAAATTAATTATTAGTGTTGAAAAGTGATCAAAATTTATAAGGCAACCCGACTCAGTTCGGTCGTTGCATAACGTTGTTTGCTACTCACCTATGTCATCATGGTTTTAAAACGCCTCAAACTAATTTGAGACATATTTGATACCTTACATTCCCATCCTGTCTCTAATACCCCTAAGGCAGCCCCACTCAAGTCCGTTGCTAGTGCAATATTGTCCTCTCTAGTCGAGACTCACTCATGCTTGCATGATTTTTCAAGGAGTGGTGCTAATTTGAGATTTGAGACTTATCCATTAGCACAACAGCTCACACACAAATGATATGGAGTCAGAGATATACCTAATGCCTGATAATTGATAAGTTAAAACCAAAAAGATGTGCATGGCATGAGAAGTGATAGAACGTGAAAAAAGAAAAAGATATTTGACGCTTTAAGTAAAGTCTCCAAATTAAAAGCAAGCTGAAGCATGTTGCTAAGCCATAAGTATGTATCAAGCACTACTATCATCAGGAAAGTTATCAAAATAGCCGTAAATTTATTACAATTTCTCCAATTCAGTCATAAATCTTTTTTTTTTTGTCAATTCAATTATAAAACTTTTGAATTAAACCAATTTAGACCATTTGACCATTTTTTGCTGGCTGACCGACGCTGATTTAGATAATTTTTTAATGATATTTTATTTTTTGAATATTTTACTAATTTTTTCTTTTCTCTTTCTCTTTCTTTTTGTATTCACTTCCTTCTCCTTCCTCCAGCTGATCGCCAACGACAACCGGCCAGAGGTAGGGCTGGCAAGGGGCCTTGCCAACCTCAAGGAAGCCTAGCCATGCCTGAGTGACCTTGCCCAGGCCGCCCGTTGGGCTAGTGAGGCTCGCCCTCGTCGGAGGCCGCAAGATCGAAGACCGCAACATTGCTCGACCTTTAGCAAGGGTTGTAAGTGGCTAGGCGAGGCTCACCCACGTCAACCCGGTCAGCCAAAATTGGTCGAATGAACTATATTGTCCAAAAAAGGTTTAGGACTGAATTAGAAAAATTGCAATAGATTTATGACTGTTTTAGTAATTTTTCCTACTATTATCAGTCCATGTAAGCTTACAGAGGAGAATAGTGAACATTTGAGAGAATTGAAGTGGGTAACAAAAGCACCAACAAATTAGGGTGGTAGAGATTAAGTTGATGTGAGTACGAACATAAATGTGAGTACTATAGCCTTTGAAGAGAATTTTATCTAGGCTTGTATCAAAGAGAAATGTTACAAGAAATTAAATAGTGTGACTGCAAAAGGCATTTTTCCCTAACCATGGTATAACTTAGAGCAAAATTTTGCTAAGTTTATGGTATCATCCTAGTTTCCTATCTGGATAGAAGCTATTAATTAAGGTATACTGATTGGTTCTTGAAAATGAAAATACGAAGATGTGCTTTAATTAGGCAAACTAAGGAGTTATTGACAAGAGGAAAGACTTTGCACTTATCCAAATGCCTCTCGACTTTAATTCATTCACTTCTTTCTACTTCACAGATACATAATTGGTGTTTAACCATCAGGATACTAGCATCCACACTATTGTGGGAAGCTCTTGGGTTGTGACACTGAGGTACCTGTGGTACTCTTGCAGACCTTGGAGTGGACGATTCAAGTTTGCTAGCTCTTCTTCTAAAACCTGCAAGTGGTATTTGAAGGAAACTCCCAGATAATTAATTTAACATTAGTGGGTGTTCTCCTATGATAATGTTGAAAGCTAGGTTGTTTATTTGATGTACCTTGGCATCAATGGGTGGCCGATCCAATTCTGGTTGGGCTTTCCCCTTCAGATTGTTGTAGCGTTCGATGACCGAGTCTATGCTGAACACAAACAAGAGTCACTCCATGAGATCTATATCATAATGATTGATGTAATCAAAATGGGAGACGGTATTTGGTGCTTTTGAGGCATATAAAAGATTAATGGACTTTAGACGATTACTTACTTGGTTGATTCATAGGAGAAAAAGGAAAAGGAAAATTTAGGAAAATGTTCAAATTCGACTCGCAAACAGTTGAAGGAATGAATAATCATTTTAGTAAGTTTCAACGAAACTGAAAATATGAAGCTTCAGTGACACAAGAGAAGAGATAACAAAGAAACTCAAAAAGTTGATTAGATAATGATACTCAACTCTAAAACTAGGTCTAAGTTGAAGCAGCGTTGTTATCCCAGAAATCAATTTCGACATGGAAGAAAAAGTTGCGCCAAAGTAGCTGCTAAAGCTGCAAGAAGAATAAGCGCATGTATCATGGTTCGTGTGTGCACGTGTGGGTTCGTTAGCGCATGTGCGAGGAAGAGAGGGAGATGTCGCGAGTCCAGTCTGTTGATGGACACTGACCTTGAGCTCGAGTACTCATAGAGCTGTCCAGTGCAGGAGAAGATGATTGAGTCCGACCTCGGCATCGCAGAGTTGCGATAGATCCTTGGCCTTCTTCATCAGCAAGTTCCTCCTCTTGGCGAACGTGATGTGCTCGTTGCTGCTCGATTGCGGATTCATCTCCGAACTGGGAATCTATCCTCCTCCTCCCTCGATAGACCTCGCCTTCTCCTCCGACGTCACTCAATAGTCCTCGGCGATCATCTTTCTTAGTGGAAAACCCAATTCAGGAAGCGCAATTTTATCGTTGAAGAACATAGGGAAACAAAATGAAATTCCAAGGAGACATGTTTAAGGAGAACAAATCATCAACGGAATTCAAAAAAGACAAAAAGCAAAAGAAAAGGAGAGGAGTTAAAAGTACAGTCTCACCTCTGCAGAGAGTCCAGTGTTCATCAGATAGACGATTTTGAGATTGAAATCTGTGGTTTTCTCAGAGTCAAGACAAGAGAAAACCAAAATCGAAGTGGGACTTGTCAGACTTCAAGACAAGCGGTTTTTCTACTACTTCTGTTTTTGTGGGGTGGGGCTCTTTGGTGTGCCTACTCGCGCGAGTCCGGTTTGCGAATGGCACTCGCCCCCCTCTTGGTAAAACCCGGGAGTCTCAACTTGATTACAAGAAAAGGACATCAGCCTAATTACCAGAAAACGACATGCGACAATTTATCATCTGATTGTGACCGACTAGACTTGAAAAATGACGTTTTAGTACTTGAGCTTACAAGTCATCAATTATCATCACAAGTGGGTCACGCATGTAGGAAATTGGCACCTTCACCTTCTATAGAGGACACTTATAATCTTTTCCAATTTCGTCTCTAGCAAATATTTATGTAACTATTCTTAATGTAATTTAATATAATCTAATGTAAATTTGCAAAGGGTGCTCACCTAAGCTCAACTTAAAATAATGAGTCAATTTTTTTCATTGAATTTTACGAACAAATTAGTAATAATTATTGAATTGTTTAGATTTCACACCCATGTAATATGATATAATCTAGTGTCTATCCATGAGATACTTGTTCGGCTTATTAAGCTCTTAGATGGAAAAGCTTTGAATTCTTAAGATCTTCCGGCCTCATTTATTATCAAAGAAACATCTAAAAAGAAAAGAGGATGACAATAACATGCAAGTCATTCTAAAAAGTTTCAAACCTCTAGAATATATTATTTCGGATACATTATCTGTCACGCCCCGAACCTCGAGCGCGCGCGCAACCCTTGGTGGTCGATAGAATTTCGCGACGTTCCCGGGACTCGTCGCCGACCCTTTTCTTTTATTGCACATGCGGAAGCGAATTAACTAATCCCCGACAACAACATACATGGGATAGAAAAACAGGACAACCAGTTTCGAATCAAATACACTTTTATAAACACTTCAAGCTTATACGAAGGTCTATGTCATAAAGAACTACGAGCCACCTATGCTCCCGACCCTTCCGCTTCAAGCTCTTGGCTCTTCACACTAGGGACCTGAAAATGGTTATTCAATAACCAGTGAGATATAAATCTCGGCGAGTTCCACCCCTAAGCCCCGGTTAGTACACCAACTCAACCAAGGGTATCTATCCGAACTACCCCACCACAAGCAACAACCAACGGTCGATTCGCATACAACCTTACCTGTTATGCCATACCACCGCACGTTATAATTCAACACGATACACGCAATGCACATGGTCATTAGATGATACATTTCATCAATCACATACGAGTCGCATCGCAAGCGATCTCACCTGGCCATTGCCACACCACGCACGTTATCGAGTCATGCGTGCGTGCCATAAACAATGTGCTTAACTCCCGCATGACTGAAATCACAAATGCCATGATTCTCATGCATTCTTGCACATTATCACGGTTCATAAACACAATGCATATATTCAATGCATACAACAATTGAAACGCCTTACTCATCTCAGTCAATCACATGGGTCCTGATTATAAGACCAAATCGTTATGACATGGCCCATTCCGTGCCACACAATTTCGTCCCATAATCCGGCGCATCAATAACACTCAGCATGCGTTCCAATTGTTAATCACTGCCACACATGGGCATAGCCTACTCGCGTTCGGCTATCTACGGCGTTTAACCGGGCATCGTCTCCCCCGTGGAGCACGGCTTCGTCACTACGTCGACGGCATTCCCAAAGGAGCATCGTCTCCCCCCATGGAGCACGGCTTCGTCACTACGTTGACGGCATTCCCGAAGGAGCATCGGTACAGTCGGCCCAGCCTCTACTGCGACCGGCATCCATTGCGCGGGCATCCCATATAGGGGCACGTCTAGCTCAACAGCTCAGGACGGTTCCTCATTAGCCAACACACGACAATTCATTATCGGCCCAAGATACTTTGCATTTCACTCAAATGCCTCGAATTAAAATAGTAATCCCGACCTCTTTTCTTCGTATTAAAAACATCCGCGAAAGTAGTCGTGCGTGGGTACACGTCAATTCGAACCAGAAAACTGATACTTTCCTTTTTTTTAAACCCCACTGTTTGATATAATACTTAAAATCCATTTTCGGTGTCCAAACCCGACACCCGGGATTTTCTGAATAAAATCCAATTTTCCAATCACCACACAATTGCACAATTCATCATTCAATTCATGCAGATGTTTATGCAATAACACATCCAATCACTTCATAGGATTAAACCCACATGAAATTAGAAACTTTTCGTTCTCAAGTGAACAATGTTCGTGAACAGTACTCGTGAACAGTGTTCGTGAACAATAAATCGTGAATAGTGTCGAGTGAACAGTAAATTTTCAGAATTTAATAAATGATAATTTAAACTCAGAAATCATTAAAAACATTAATTAAAACAATCAAACAATTAATTAAGCAAAACAAGCTTAATTAAACACATAGACACAATTAAGCAAATAAAGCAAGATTAAGCTAAACTAATTTAATCCATCCATCTAACCACCTATCTTAGAGCTAATACAACTTAATTAAATCACCTAAACTAGAATTAAATCTAACTAAACCAACCCTAAGCAAGTTTAGGCACTAAACGAAGGAGTAGGAGCTAAACTCATCCATTAAGCGGGTCGGAGGCACCGACGCGGCGGCGACGACGGTGGCTATGCACCGAGACCTCTACAACAACGATCCAAGGCGGTCTCAAGCTCAACACAGCAACCACAGCTTGGACTCCCACTGAAAACACTGAAAAACAGCCCTGCCGGAGGAGAAACTGAGTTGAACGGCTTGGCCGGAGCTCCGGCGAGGGGTTGGCTGGAAACCGGCAGCACTCGGGGGTTGAGGGGGACCTGCTGGTGGTTGGTATGGGTGGAGGTAGGGTTGGAATGGAAGAAAAACGGAAGAAAACGCTGAAATGGCGAAACCGGGCAAACTGCCAGGCGGACCGACGGACCGGCGACCGGTAACTTCACGACGGCGTACCGGACGGACGACGGATCCGTTCAGGGCGAGATTGGGCTTGTTGGAACGGTCTGGATGTCCTCTTCGTAGCGATGGGTGGCTTGTTCACTGGTTCAACCGGGAAGTTAACTTTTTATATGGATCTTTGGCAAAAGGTCGGCTGGAGCAGAAACTGGAACGAGGGGAAAATAGGGGAGGAAAACGGGTCCGACGGGCATGCGACCGAAGAGGGGGATGAGCTGCGTTTTCCTCTGGTTTTTTTTCTGAGCTTTTCCACTTCTCCCACAATGGAGAAAGCCTACAAACAAGGAAGAAGAAGGCTGGTTGGAGGGGGGCTCCCTTGGTGAGCATTCAAGAGCCAACACTTGTCCAAACTTCATTGGCTTTGCCCCCACATGACATCACATGACTTCAGCCCTTTCTCTCCCCTCAAATCTTCCCCTACAAGCTTGGCAATAGGTGCAAATGTCCTTAGGCCCTTGGCATACGAATTTTGAGGATTTGTACATCAATTTCCTTCAATTCCTTTCAATTCCCTTCCAATTGAACCGAATTGAAGTCCAAATAAATCAGTCATCTTGTCCTTGTCCCTCTTATGATTTTTCCCCGTCATATGATCCAACTTGCATCCCAAAGATGCGATCAAAGGCAGTCCTCTGACTTTCCCGATAAAAAACGGCCTTATTTTGCTTTTCTGCCAAAAATCTCGGTTTGTAGAAAAATCTTCTGAGGATGAGCTGACGTTCCTAAAATGAATTGTGACATGACAGAACTTTCAATTTCTGAAATCGAGTTCAATTTCTCGGTTAATTTCAATCTGCGCGACTTTAGCGCGTCCTAACCTCTTTGGGTAGCTTTTAGGAATTTTCTATGCAATTGACCTGTGGTTGATTATTTTCAAACCACAAAGTGCATCTTCGACACATTGGCGACTCTCGGTTGTCGTAGAAATCTCAAGGTTTCAAATACGGACACAGGGTACCCAAAACGACAGAAGAATCAGTCTAGTGCCGGTCGACGAGGATATTGTGATCGGGTGGAATCACCCACACTCGATCACATATCTCAGTCGAATCGACCTATTACTAATCTCTGTTCGATTCTGACAGTGTCGTGATGATCCTTGCAGATTAATACGGTCGAGCAGTCGGTTCCTGGTCGAATTCTCAAGTCTATTGCGTTTAGATTCCTTAACGGCTTCACCTGATAGACTAGTTATCTCGTGAGTGGCCAACTCAGAGAAGGAAGCTATAGGCGCACAGATGAAAAGCCCGACTTATTCAATTGAAACCAAAATTGTAAAATCGGGATGTCACATTATCAATATCACGGGATATCTTAACTCAATTCATTTAAATTGAGAAAATCTCAATTTATGATATAAACCATGGGGGAACTTAGTTTGAGTTCAATAATAAGTTTATTCAGGCCAACTGCATATCTTGATTAAAATCCCCAACTAGGGGTCCATGATACATAACTCATCTCCTTTTAGCTAGTTTTCTGGTAAACATTGCAGCCCCTGTTTTTCTCCATTCTTAAATGGAGGAAGCAGATTCCTAATTAGCAAGTGATAAAAATATAGATATCACTTACATCCATATTTAACTATATATAAACATGAGTGATGTCCGTCTTTATAACTCATCAACCAAATGCTGGACTGAATGAATATATCCTCCAACTGAGGATGCAGAAAATATCGGAATTTCCCTATTTTAATGTTATGTTCAAATTAAAAATGGAGTTTTACAAAATTACAGTAAACACTAGATCTTAATAAGCATACGACTCGTGATAGAAGGCAAACCGTAGCTAGTTTCCCTTAAAGACGGACCTTTAAACTTTTTTGGAACGTTTTTCTACTACTAGAGGTACTTTGTTGCCTTTTGCCTGAGGTTTTGATACTTCTTAATAAAATAGAAATTGAAAAGAGAACATTTTTCTTTTTTCATCTCCATAGGAAGGAAACAGATTTTACATTCACACACCATTGTCGAATAGGTTGTCTGTCGCTTTATCGAATATAATATAGTAGGTCTTGTTACATTATTGTTGGTAAATAAAAATAGTATTTGCGATGGTAATTTTCTCAATATCTTCGTAATTTTTTTCAACTTGTGTATAAGCAATTTTTGTTTTTGAGTTAGTAATTAACCTTTGGAGAGGATAAAAAATACTAATCAAGGACCATAGAAAAGTCTGAATAGTCATATCATCTTAACCCTAGTAAAAGAACCCAGTATGTACACCGAGCACTCCACTTTGCTAACCTCTTCCGACACTTAATAGGTATGCACAATTGGATTTTGTCAGACGACACGTTCAACTTTGGAATTCTAACCCTTTTAATAATTATAATCTTATTGTCGTTTAGTTTATGCAGCAGATGACCGAAGCTTGTAAATATATCCTTGCTTCCACGTAACACAACGTACTCACTGATATTATTATCACAAAAATGTCGGCTTGACTTATTCTTTGTTCATCAGTTTGACTACATGTAATCCCATTGGACAATTTTACAATCCTTTTTTATTGACAGCGTGATTTGCGCATTGCCCGATAATTATGGAACTTTTCTCCACAATTAATACATGCATCTCAACATACTCTGTGGACAGAGGTAATTGAGATTATAACATGGAGTCCCGTGCTCGAGCCCGTCCCTAATCCAACGGAGCCAACGCCTTGGAGTTAGTGCTTTTTTGTTTCCTTTCTTTTCTTTAATTCTTTTGTACGAGGTCCGAAGCAATCATTTTAGAAGCGGATTGGACCGGCTGGTTCAGCCAGTTAGACCTCCGGTCGCGTTCGTGCCCGTTTACCGGTGGGATCAAAACCGATCACGAACCAGCCGAACTGATCCAACTGTTTTAGATTTAATCAGTCTTGATCTTTTTTTTTTTTTTTTTTTTTTTTTTGATATTCAGGATCCAGCCTGGCACACCTTACGGGTGATCACGGCTGCCGCCGGCCTGACCGGTCCAACGGAGACCACCGACTATACTTGAAGGGAGGCTAGCACAGAACCCCATCACCATGGCCCTCCACTTAAGACGTGTATAGCAGTGCGGAGATTCGAACTTTCGTTTTCATTTATTGTAAAAGAGAGATTTTGGTTGCGGAAAGGGCAATTCAATCCACTGACTTTTTGGAGGATACATGTACTCCTCCAGCCAACCGGGCTCCGTGTTTCGTTTAAATTATATTTGGCAAACTTGTAGTTCACCCCATCTCTCACCTTTTGTATTAAAATAATGTGTAAAAAGCCAAACGCTTAACCAACGTAGCTATGCATGACTGGTGGCTGCACGATGCGCTATAACATATATTTATCAATCCACTAACCGCTCAATTTCTCCGATTAAATTGGTTGAACTGCATGCTGATGGCCTATCAAGTTCTGTGTGATTGGTGACCGCATAACGCACCATTTACGTATTACTTATTCCTCCAGTTGTCCAGTTTTTTCCGGCTAAACCGCCCACTGTGTGTTGGTAGCCTATCTAGTATGGCCTCCATTATGGTTTTTAAACATTGATGTGAAGTAAGCAAAAGCTGTACGGATGATATAGCCATGAAACTATTTTATCCACCTTATGTCTGCTTTTGAATAAACGGTAAGTGAGCTTATTTCTCTCCTTCAGGTTTTGGATTCAAATTGTAATGGAGCATTTCGAGAGTAAAAACTTCAATGTACTCGGTCAATGTGAGGGAGTGTGCTTTTAAAATCGCCTGAAAAAGTGGTTTTATTGAGGTGTGGGAAATCTGGTCCCAACATCACCTGAATGTTGAAAGGAACTGAAGAACATTTTTTTGCCTGCAAAGTTTGTGAGTGAGACAAAAAGCTTAGAGTCGGAGCTGTTGAAAACATTAAACAGGAGAGTAAATTTAGCGTAAATAGGAATAGAGTGGGGACCATTTGGATTGAAGAAAAGAAAAATGACTGACATCATTTGCGTTCACGCCGTAAAAGAACATAATCACATGACCATGTCCACGCCTAATTAAATAAGGAGTAAATTATGTGCGTTCAAATTTTGGATTGCCAACAAGTCAAAGGATAAACTATGAGAGTTCGAGCTGTGCATGTTCATAGCAGTATGGTACGACAGGATCGTTGGACAATTTTTCGTCGAAAATAATTTTACAAAGTCATGTGGACGTACTCAGGAATAAAACCTGCTGTCTTGGATTTATATTCGATTTCAACTCGATTGCGAGTGTTCTGATTAAGTTATGGGTTACCTTTCCAGACCCGCATGATTATTCTCATCATGATTCATTCCTCTAAGCTCATGCAGGCTCTTTACTCATGTTCTTCTGCGCGGCTCAGATATAAATTCATATCGTTGGATCGATAGAAAAAGGCATGCGTAATGCATGCATAGAGGTATTAATTCGAATTCTAGATTTGTTGAAATAACTTTTGGAGACAAAAGTAAGTTCTAAGCTCGCATGGAAGAATGCATATTGACAAAATTTTGAAGTTGGTGAATTGGCTTTTCTTAACCTATAAGTATAAACTAAGTCATGATTTTGAATAGTGTTGGGCACAGTGATCCTTTAAAAAATCATATTTCCTGCTCAATTAAGGGTTTTGAATGGACAACAATGTTTATACTCTTTAGGACGTCATGGCTGACACATTGAGATTATCACCTAAAATAATCGTGATTTCAAGTTCGAGGTGACGATGATTTTCATTTTGTCCTTTACTATCTATCAATGAGAAACATTGGACGACACTCGACTCTACCGTCTTAGGCTTCGATCGTGGCTACTGACAAAGATGATCATGGAAGCCTACAGACTTGTGAGAAAGAGTTAATATTTTAAATGATTGCATGTTCACTTAGTGATTCTTGCTCAAAGAAACTTTGAACCAGACTATTTATATAAGTCAACATTTTTTTAGGTGAATCTCTTAAGATGAGCCGACGCAGTTTATAATATAATAAAGAAGGAATGCAGAAATCACATTTACATTCTCATAGAATGATATACATGTGCGATAACTAATCACACAAGAATCCCCACGCTCTTATAGTTTCAAAGCATAATGTATGCTCATGTACATAGAGGTTATAGTCGTGATTGCATGATTATATTTTATGAACAAAGTTAAGCAGGCTTCGCCAACAGCTGAAACTTATAGTCCCGTCTACGTGATTTTTTTCACATTTTATCCAAACAATTCAACGCAGTTTGCATATGTTTTCAAATTCCTTTGAGAACAAAACCCGGCGGGGCTGGGTCCTGTTTTGGCCGCTGGTGCGAGTTCGAATCCTCCATGAAGCAATGCCCCGATCTCACCTGAATATGGAAGACGGGTCAACCTCACACGCCAAATTACTTAAATTTTCGAATTAACTACCTATATAGGGTACTATAGTTCAATTTGATCTTGTTGGGTTGAACTAGTTCAAGTTGGGCTCCCTAATACTTCAAACGCTCAACTCCAATAATAAAAAGTTCAATCTTGTTATGGACGGAAATTAGGGTTGGTTGGGACTGTGTCTTATTTGGTCAGTGCTCAAATCTTATTTGAGTAATTCCAAAACTTGAATCAAGTTAAAAAAAAAAAAAAATCTAATATACTCAAATTGAGTAATTCAAATAAAGAAATGCTTATGTGATTGTCTTTAATCTACTATGATATCAATAGCCTATTTGGAGTCATAAAAAAAAACAAATAACTTGAAATTGTTAGGGAATTTACTCCTTCAAAAATTTGTGGCTCACCATATATTGTTAATGACCCAAAAACTGTTATGCTAACAAAACCCATTCAAATATAATGCTTTGATCAATTCAAACTGAATCAACCATTTTAATTTTTGCAAAGCAAGAACCTTCCATAATATGACTATAGATCATTCAAATATAATGCTTTGATTGAAGGGCCTCACGGTCGATCTAGCAAGGCTTGCCCTCGCTAGTGGTTGGCGGGGACGACGCTTGCCATTGGCCTGCTGGGGCAACGCCTCTAGCCCATCATCAAGGTCTGGCGACTGGCAGGGGACGACCCTCGCCATTGGCTGGCTAGGTCAACGCCTCTGGCCCATCGTCAAGGTTTGGGACTAGCTAGGGAGCGAGGGGGGAGAGAGAGAGAGAGAGAGAGAGATTTAAAATGACATGTCAACGTCGGCAAAAAAATATATTTAAAAGAGAGGGGAGGAGGGAGGGAGAGAGAGAGAGAGAGAGAGAGAGAGAGAGAGAGAGATTTTTAAAATGACATGTCAATGTCGGCAAAAAAATATACTTAAAAGATTACATGTCAATGTCGACTGGATGGCCAACACCGGCTGGCGTCTACGCTAGCGTCAATCAGCCAAATTTGACCAGATGGATTGAATTAGTACAATTGTAAAAGGTTTTGGACTGAATTGGAAAATTTGCAATAGGTTTAGAACTGTTTCGGTAATTTTCCTTAGATTGGTAGAAGGATTCAAATACTTTACTTCATATTGTCACTCCTAAAGAACAATTCATTTATCAAGATTGACCACTCATTGTCAGATGTTCACACAATTCACTCAATGATCACGAAAAATTAATAACCTCAAGATGTTACAAAGAGCAAACTAGAAACTTGAATATATTATTCTTCAAGATCCATAATTGCGTAATTTGTAGTTTGAGCTAATATATATTTCCAAGATCTAGGTGATATAGATCCATAGTTAGACTAAAGTGGTGACACAACTCCAAAAATAACAGGAGATCGATGAAGTTCCATTGCATTCTCGAACTCAATATTGCCAAGGGCTTAGTCATTAGTAGGGGTGAGATTGGTCTAGGTTGGGCCGATCCACTCCCTAACCCTAGGACCGACTCGCACAGTGTTGGTCCTCAATTTTTGGGACCGATGACTGACCCTATTGAACTTGGGACCGAGGACCAGACTGACCTAATGGGTTCGGTCTGATTCCAGGGTTAATCCGAGACCAACTGATAATTTTTTATTTCATTTTTTGTACTCCTTAAAAAAACGATTGAGGACCGGATTGATCCAATGGGTTCGGCCCGGTTTTAAGGTCAACCCATGATTAACTAATAATTTTTTATTTCATTTTTTGTACTTCTTGAAAGGGCAACCGAGGACCGTATCAACCCAATGGGTTCGATGATGAGCAAGGTCAACTTAGAAAGGCAAGTGGTGAGGGTCAAGTGGGGTGAGCATCAAATAGAATGAGCATCGAATGTCGAGTGGGGAGCAACAAGCCAAGCGAACACCGAGCGGCGAGCGGCACGAGTGATCCAAAGCGAGCGAGGCGAGTATCGAGTGGCGAGTGGAGAAGTTGTTTTTTTTCGATTTTAGCAAATTGAAGACTTAGAGGAGAAATAAGACAGAAGAGAACGAATACTAGAGGAGGATGCCATATGGTGCCTTTTTGGACGCCGTGAGGACTCCTCACAAAAACATTTTCCTTCTTCGTAAATTATGACTATTGGCGCCGTAAAAGACATTAAAAACCTAAGTTATTAAAGAATAATGTAAAATTATTTGAACTTCTCACTAAAGAGCTATTTAATGTTGTTGACGTTGTTTATTTTAAGGTTTTTTCTATATAAAAAAAACTATAAATAATATATAAGATATATATAGTCAGGGTTGGTCCGGATTGGATTAACCCGAAACTCTCAAGATTGAGGACTGACCCACATAATACTGGTCCAAGAATTCTAGGACCAAGGACCGACCCAGTCTCCCTAGGAACCGGACCAGAACCGATAGGGTTGGGCCGGTCCAGGGTCGGTCCAGGGTTGACCTTGGATTGATACTCACCCAGGTATGTACTTTCTAGTCCATTGTATAGTACAAATCAATTTGGTAATTTCTTGATCAGCACATTTTGACTTGGTATACTAACGATTTTATGGAATGTGCTATCCAATAGAGTAAAATGCGCGAGAAATACTTCAGCAGACATTTCTGAAGATTGCTAGAGACAATGTTGAATTATACAGTTTGAGACAGCTTTCTAGTTCAGCAACCAAGATCAACTAGCGTCTCGCCCTTCATTTATCCTCCTCAATAATAATAAAGCCAAAAACAAGAAAAATAAAGACGCTAGGAAAAGACGAGAAACAAAAGCCATACGTGTTCATGTTGCAGCCCATTTTGACAACTCTTTTGCCCCGTATAAGTCCAATATTTTTATTTGTTTATCAAGAGGTTACTATACATGTGACACCAGAAGATAGTTTCAAACAACATTATGCTTAAAACCGTGCATCGCTTGGGACTAAAATTTATATTCCGACACCTAAATGATTCTCCTTTTCCACTAATTCTCAACATTGAGAGGTTCATCATGTCTCCTTCTTATCTAGGGAAGAAGCTTTATCCCACAAATAAGCCCATTGTAGAAGTGTTGAGATTTGTGTTAGTAACCATAATGAATATCTTTGAAAACTTAAAACATAGAGGAGAGGTGAAAGAAAAACATTTTGAAAAATGGATTATCATTAATTTTTTTTGCAAATTTATAAAATATTGGAAATCTTTTCTAAGGAGTATAGTACATTTCATCAACCATTGACTTATATCATCAAACAATGGAGCTTTTTTTTTTTTTTTACATGTAAAAACTTATCGCATCAGAAAGAATACTCATCTGGGGGATAAAATCCTGCATAGAAGTCCTCATGAGGTTAAAAAACCGTCAACACAAAATCCCCCAATGAGTACAAAGAGATCTGTGAACATCGTGGCTATTAAATGAAGCCCATATCTAACGTCACATTGTGTAGCATGAAGAATCTCATGACTTGTGATGGTAGAATAGTTTGAAGGTGATGCACTCATAATGCACACAACTCTACTCTAATCAAGAAGAGAATGAGACGAATATGTTTATTTTTTTTTTTTTTTTTTGGTTTCTTTTCTTCACATTATCAAAAATGATCACAAGACTTGCATTTGTATATGCTCATTTACATTTCAAGGAAATAAATTCTTGAGAACTTACAAAATATTAAACTACCCATAGAAACACTAACAATCAAGATGCATTCAAAAAATGTTGACTAGACATAGAAACACGAATAGTCAAGATGCATGTAGCACATTTATGAATTTCAATTAATTACTAACATTTCCTGTTAACAAATCTAAAGAGTTTTATTAAAAATATATGCTGCTTGATCTCCCGTCTTGACATATGTAACTTCAATTTCCTCCACTCTCACTTGTTTTCGAATGAAGCAATATCGAACAACGATATATTTGTTTCGTTAATGAAAAACTAGATTTTTTCTTCAAAGCAATAGCATACATGTTATCAACAAAAATATTTGTTGCTTTCTTATGCTCCATATGAATTTCTTTAAGTAGTTTTCTCAGCCATGTTGCATGACAAACACATAAAAATGCTGCTACATATTCAGTTTCATAGGTCGAAAGACTAGCGCTGAATTGCTTCTTTAATGACTGCGTAAAAGCAATGTCACACAAGAAAAATATAAAGTCTGTTGTACTTTTTCGACCATCAATATCTCCATCATAATCACTATCTAAATAAGCTCTAAGTTGTAAGAATTTGGACGGAGGGTAGTGTAAGCCATGAGCAACAATCCCTTTGAAGTAGGGAAGTATCTTTTTTGCAGCTTTTAAGATGAAATGACTTTGGTTTCTCCATATACCGACTCACAATTCCACCTAAAACCTAGAATCTACTTGTTGGAATAGGTTTGTCATTTTTTTGAAATATAAAATCTATCTTGCATACCCTAAAACCCGAAACTTATCTTGTTATAGGTTCCAAGGTCGATTCTAGGGTTTATCTTGATTCCACCTACATTATTATTTGACGGTTACAATTTGCTAACTATAACTTTTATTTAGACATATGAAAAATATAAACATTAATAAAGTAAAAATATTAGTAATAAAATGGAAATTCATACTAGTACTTCCAAATTGCACACTAATCATCGAACAACATGAAATATCAAGAGATCACACGGAGATATGGACTAAGAAAAACATTAAAACTTGTTCTAGATTCTAGGTTACAGGTTTCGGGTTTCATATTCCTCTAATTAAGAATCCAAAACTTACTCGTCAAAATAGGTTATTCCTTTTTTGAAAGTTGGATATTACCCTGCATACCTTGGAATCTAAAACCTATAGTTTCCCACCAGTTCGATTCTCAAGTTCCAAGTTCTACGGTGAAATCATGCTCATCCCTAATATATTGTCTACTACATGTCAAATATCTCAAGCTTCCTATCAAGCTTCTATAGTACATTGAATCAACATCAACACTATCATCAAACTTTGAAAGCTTGGTTTCGCACTCCATTGGTGTATTGACTGGTGTACAATCTTCATATTGAATTTTTCAATAATATTTTTTGCTTATCCTTTTTGGGAAATAAAAAACTCATATGCACGTTGCTTTATTCTATGCCAAGAAATTAATACATGTGACCGTTATCAATAATTTCAAATTCCTTTTATCATGGATGCCTTAAAAGCATCATTGGATTACTTCATGTTAAAACAATGTTATGTCCACATTCGATGTATGCTAAATATTCTCTCGTCTGTCCTGTTTCCAATAGCTCGAGCTCTAACCCTTTTTGTCTTACTCACAGTCTTCGCACGTAAGAAATTTTCCTTTTCTTGGGTGATGTTGAACTAGCTTTTGCACATCTTGACAAGACACTTTTTGGGGCGATCTTAAGAGCGCACTCCCTCAAAATGGCCTGATACATTCAGAATTTTACTTCTGAAGTTCTTCCAACAAAACTAAACTCGAGACCAGAGAAAAAGAACAACTGTCTGACCATTTAAGCTAACGGTAGCTAAAGAAATGTTCAAACGCAAACATATCATAAATAAATTTTGTTTCATGCTTTGATCATTTGTTCAGCTTTTGCTCACTTAACACTACTGTTCTGAAAACTGCACTGGAAGCCATAACAGATAGACTGTTAGTATGTTTATCGGAAAACTAGCAAAAAAAAAAGATGATTAAGGAAATTGATGTCCATATTTATAACTTGCTGATTAAGGAAATTTCCTCCAATCAGTAATGGAGAAAAACACAGCCCTATAATGTTTATCAGAAACTAGCAAAAAAAAAAAAGATGAGTTATCTTGCGGTTGGTGTGAACAAACAAATTATTCAATTCAAACTAAGTTCTAAGGTAGTTTATATCATGAACTCAGATTTTCTCAGTTTAAGAACAAGATTGAGTTAACTTATCCCGTGATCATGATACTTTATTCGAAATAGTAGATGCTAGAGTTTGAAACTCTTTACATTGACTTGTACTGTCTTAATCGTTCTTTTATCTTTTTAGTTGTTTCTTTTATAATGAGTAATTAGTCGAAAGATCTTGAGGACTCAAAAAAATTTCCCATTTAAAAGTCGAATAATCAGAAAATTATCTTACGGCTGGACATTATATTTTATTACACGTGTGAAAAAACTAATATGCTCTTAAATCTCAAAGAAAAGACGACTCTTCAATTTTAAGTTGAGCCTAGGTGAGTGCCATAATTATATTCTACTTATTAATTTACATTAGCTTATATTATATTACATTAATAATTATTACAAATATATCTAATATGAATACATTGGTGGAAATTTACAAGGTGCTTGTAGTGTTTCCTACATATCAAAAACTAAAACATGATTTCAAGTTCGAGTCGATCTTAATAAGATGTTAAATTTTCTTTTAGGGGAAAGGAACATGCGAATGTATCCCAATTGATAATAGGGTTGTGTAACCAGACCGGTTTTACCCCGAAATTAGACTGGGCAACCCTAAAACATATCCAATTCCCAAGTTGTTTCTCAGTTCCAAGTGAAGAACAACTCGATAACCAGATCAATTGAAGCGAATTTGGAATCGGTTTCATAAAGCCTAAAAAACCTAATTTCTCTCTCGGTATCTCTCTCTCTCTCTCTCTCTCTCTCTCTCTCTCTCTCTCTTTCTCTATTCTCTCCAACCAAACTCAAACACTTCACAGCTCTCTCTCACTTGCAACTCACCCTCCTCCTCGCTCGCTCATGACTCACTCTCAATCGTTCAAGCCTCACAACCCTCATTTGTTCCTTACTCACCTTTGCTTGCTCTCCCTTGTTCATTTTATATTTTGAATGGTTTTGTTATGCATATTATTTTGCTATAAAAAATGAAATAAAAAAAAAAAGGAACAAAGTAAAAATATGTTCTCAAGTAGATCTTAGAATCGGACTAGAAAAAAGAAATAGGTTCCAAGATTGGTTCTAAGGCAAATGGGATAAGTTCCGGGTTCGAAAAACTAGGAATCGGTTCTAATATAGTAGGCTTTAGTTTTCAGGTCTATGACCTATCCATCCTAAAATTAATTATCCCTAATTGATAATGTGTCATTTTTTTACCAAATGATGTGCGTGCGGTTCTCAAACCATACTTGCGCGAGTCGGAAAGACCTAGAGCCCCACCCCACAAAAATATAAGTGATAAAAAAACCTCTAAGGCGGTTTTCAGTTTCTACCTTCAAATTTGACGAGTCCCACTTCGATTTAGGTTTTCTCTTGTCTTGACTATGAGAAAACCACTCAGATTTCAATCTCAAGTTGCCTCTCCAATGAATACTGTCCTCTCTGCAGAGGTAAGACTGTACTCTTAACTCCTCCTCTTTTCTTTTTCTTTTTTCTTTTTGTCCTTTTTGAAATCCGTTGATGATTTCTTCCCCTTAAACATGTCTCCTTGGAGTTTCATTTTTTCCCCCAATCTTCTTCAACTATAAAATCGCGCTTCCTGAATCAGGTTTTCACTAAGGAAGATAATCGGTGAGTGGTATTGAATGACGTCAGAGGAGAAGGCCAGGCCTATCGAGGAAGGAGGAGGAGGAGGAGGAAAGATTCCCAGTATGGAGATGAATCCGCATTCCAGCAGCAGCGTGCACATCACGTTCGCCAAGAGGAGGAACTTGCTGATGAAGAAGGCCAAGGATCTATCGCAACTCTGCGACGCCGAGGTCGGAATCATCATCTTCTCCTGCACCGGACAGCTCTATGAGTACTCGAGCTCAAGGTCAGCGTACATGAATAGATTTGACTCGCGATGTCTCCCTCTCTCTTCCTTGCACATGCGCACGGACGACCCGCACGTGCACACACGTACCATGACACAGGTGCATGCGCTTATTCTTCTTGCAGCTTTAGCAGCTACTTTGGCACAACTTTTTCTTCCATGTCGGGATTGATTTCTGGGATAACAACGCCGCTTCGACTTAGACCTAGTTTTTGCGTTGAGCATCACTATCTAATCAACTTTTTGAGTTTCTTTGCTTTCTCTTCCCTTGTGTCACTGAAGCTTCATATGTTCAGTTTCATTCAAACTTGCTAAAATGATTATTCATTCGTTAAACTGTTTGCGAGTTGAATTTGAACATTTTCCCAAATTTTCCTTTTCCTTTTTCTCCTATGAATCAACCTAGTAAGTAATCGTCTAAAGTCCATAAATCTTTCATATGCCTCAAGAGAAGCAAATACCGTCTCCCATTCTTGATTACATCAATCATTATGATATAGATCTCTTGGAGTGACTCTTGTTTGTGTTCAGCATGGACTCGGTCATCCAACGCTACAACAATCTAAAGCAGGAGGTCCAACCAGAATTGGATCCGCCAACCGTTAATGCCAAGGTACATCACATAAACAAACTTGCCTTCGACACTATCGTAGGAGAACACATTTGATGTTCAATTAGTTATCTGGGAATTTCTTCTAACAACCGTTTGCAGGTTTTAGAAGAAGAGATAGCAAAATTGACTCGTCAACTTCAAGGTCTGCAAGAGTACCACAGGTACATCAGTGTCGCAACCCAAGAGCTCCCTGCAATATTGTAAATGCTACTATCCTGACAGTCAAACACCAATTATGCATCTGCGAAGTAGAAAGGAGTGAATGAATTAAAGTCGAGAGGCATTTGGATTAGTGCGATGTCTTAATTCTTTTCAAGAGCTCTTAGTCTGTCTAATTAGGGTACATTTTAGAATTTTGATTTTCAGGAACCATTTAGCTTACCTTAATTAATAGCTTCTATCCAGATAGGAAACCAGGATGATACGATAAATTTAGCAAAATTTGCTCTGAGTATTACTATGGTTAGGGAAAATGTTCTTCGCAGTCACGTCAGTCTATTTCTTGGACCAATTTTATTTAACACAAGCCTTGATAAAATTCTCTTCTAAGACTATAGTGCTCACATTTATGTTCATACTCTCGTCAACTTAACCTCCACCTTTGTTGGTGCTTGTTTTATCCACTTCAATTCTCCCAAATGTTCAGTATACTTCTCTCTCGGCTTACATGGACTGATAATAGCAGTCCCTCATCCATACCTATGACTCAGTAATATACTTCAGCATGCTTTTCATTGGAAACTTTACCTAAAGCCTCAAAAGTATTTTATTTTTTTAACGTTCTATCACTTCTCAGTTGCCATGCACGTATGTTTGGTTTTAACTTATCAATTTATAGAATTAGATATGTCTCTAACTCCACTTGCTCGCATATGAACTGTTATGCTAGTAGATAAATCTCACAAATCTCAAATTAGTACAATGCATTGTAAAATCATGCAAGCGAGGGTGAGTCTCGACCGGAGAGGATATCACACTAGCGATGGACTTGAGTGGGAGTGCCTTTAGGGGGGTATTTGAGCCTGTATGGGAATGTTAGGCATCATACGTCCTTCATTCCACATAGCCCATGTCTAGATTGTTATCCATGGTTTCACAAGAAAATTATTCAAAAAATCCTAAACTCATTGCTTTTACCAAATTAATCCTAAACCTTTCACTTTTGTTAGTTGAGTCCTACACATTTTTACATTTTGTCAGTTGAGTCCATCTGGCCAAAATTGGCTGAAAATTGCTAACATAAAGGATCGGGACTAATGTGGATAATTTTCATTAAAAAATTTATGATTTATTTCTCCTTTTTTTTTTCCTTTTCTTTGCTTTTCTTTCTTTCTTTTTTTTTTTTTTTGGGGGATTTGGAGAGAGGGCCGTGAGGGCCATGACAGAGCCGGCATAGGCCGCCAAGCCCTTGCTTGGCCAGATCTGGCGAGAGTGTCACAAACATCACCTAGACTTGGCGAGGGAGGTGATGGCCTTGCCTAGAGCTGGCGAGGGTCATCCAGCCCTCTCTCCAAAAACCTTTAAAGAAAAAAAAAAGCAAAGAAAGGGGAAAAATAAAAAATTCATAGAATTATTAAAATATTATTTAAAAAGATTTACATCAATGCCGGTTGTGCCACATAGCATAGCCGGCGTCCACATTAGCGAATTCCAACCAAAATTGGTCAAATGAACTCAATCGGTAAATAGTGAAAATGTTTTAGACTCAATTGGCAAAATTGAAATGTTTAAGACTAAGAGGACAAAAGTACAATAGTTTAAGGACCTTTCAACAATTTTCCCGTGGTTTCACACTACTTCAAATTAGTTTGACGCATTTCAAAACCGCGACGGCGCAGGTGAGTCACAACCAAAAGAAAACAAATGTTAGGCAAGTGACTGAACTAAGTTGGATTGCCTTAGAGACTTTGGTCACTTTTCAAGACTCCTTATCCATTCTATGGAGCACTCAAATATAGTTTCAAACAATCGATTTTTCTTTGGAGAAATTAACTACATATGCTTCTCGGTTGGTGATTTTCGAGATTTGACCAAATCTTTCACCATTGCAACAGTAAGCTTTGATACAATTTTTCAATCCTTTTCTTGGCCTTTCTTCATTTGCATATATGCCCTTCTTGTTGTGTTCCTGCCTGTCTACTATCTATAGAAAAGTAAAATATTTTTCTTAGTAGCTGTGATCTTTTGGACATAATTCCGAATCGTTAACCCTCTTCAACTTCTTCTCTAGAACCAGCTTCACTCAGGTTGATCGCCAGTTTCAATGGCTCTATTTGAAGCTTCACTCAGGTTGGTCGACCTAAGTGGGGCTATCTTCAGTTGTGGTAGAGATAATTATGAGATTTTCCATACTTGTCTTGATTGCGCATATAGCTCTCTTGATTGTGCAAATCCTTGACGTATTTGCCGGAGCCAAGATGAGTCTATGGTACTTAAAGTTCTTGTTTTGTTTGGTTTGATTATTATATTACAAGAAATCCATACTCAATTTTGGTTTTTTTTATTTATTTATTTATTTAGTTTAAACCAGATAGAAGACAGTCTTCTATGGAAACATATATGGCATGGCTCATATTATGATGTGGATGATGTGCAAATGCAAACTATCTTCTTTGATCAAGGGTTATAGTATGAGCAGTTACACATATGGAGGCTATTTGGGTACTTGCAGGCAACTGATGGGTGAAGACCTCTCTGGCTTGAGTGTGAAGGATATACAGAAATTGGAGAGCCAATTAGAAATGAGTTTATCGACCATCCGACTTCAAAAGGTATATTTGGACATAGTATTATCATCCCATTTGTGGTTAAACAATGAATTATACATGTACGTCTGAATCATCGCATCTTATACTATGATTCAGGAACAGATAATGACAGATCAAATCAATGAGCTCCATCGAAAGGTTTTACTTAGGCTATAGATCACAGTCATTCTTTCTCCTAGTTCGACCATAAGTTAGCTAATGATGGATTAATTTACTGCAGAGTTACCTCATTCGTCAAGAAAATATAGAGCTGCAGGAGAAGGTAAATCTTATTGACAAAGAAAATGCAGAATTCGTGGAGAAGGTGTCGATTATGTATGTGTAGAAGCACAAAACTCGGGCCCGCAGGCGGACCTTCTCTGATATTGTTTGACCTTCTCTGATATTGTTTCGAATGTTGTTTCATTACCGGGTTCTCTCATCTTATAAATGAGGGTATTTATTTCGAATGATGAGAATACTTAGACAAAGTTGACAGCGTGTACCGACATTTTGCTGATCTTTTCCCTAAGCCAAATGTTTCATGATGTAAAGTGAACTATAAATTAAGCATATCTTGACAGGATAATTCGCACTAGCAAAATTAGTGATTATTATAAGTTAGGTTTTCACTCTATTTTTTCTACTGATCGCCTTAACATTTTTCAGTGTCAGATCTTCAGGGAAGGGAGTTCTAGTTTGGAGGCAAACAGATATCATGTATCATATGGCATTAACAACGGAGATGATATAGATATACCGATTCCTTCCCCTTCGAGAAGGCCCCCACGTCGAAATAGGAGCACGACTCTTCCAGTGACTACAGAATTGGCGTGAGTCGTTCTTTCCTCTACACCTCCAATATTGACAAGCCCCGAACACTTTTTACATCTTACGATCTGTCGATATTCTATAAGAAGACGTCAAATTAAAAATCCTTTTGACAGGTTACGACTACCTCGATCAGGCGACTTCATGACCTTGGATGATGATGATTAGCCGTCTGTGCTCCCTCAAGTTGAAGGCACTGATTACTTCAAGTTTTGATGGGAGCAAGCACATCTTTGATTTCCCTACAACAGCTAGACGAAAACTAAGGTTTTCGCAGGAGATTCATATTAAGATTCACTGTATTGATTTTATGTACTAATTGCTTGTAAACAGATGATTACCCTGAACGAAAATCTGGGCGAATAATTTTATTTCAAATTTAATGAATCCGAAGATCCAGTTTCCAACTATCTATTTTTGGGAAACAGACACTAACCCTAGAGATTTTGAGAATCTTGATGCATAACTAGTTTTTTCTCTCATGGTAAAAGATATAAAATTGCAGTTAGAGTCGCAAGTAAAGGTGAGCGGTTGAGCATACTATGATCATAAGGAGATGGTCACTAGGCTTGACTCAGTGGCCTTCATTTCGACTATAAATTTTCATGGAACTGATTTATTCTGCTTTGGAGGGTAACGTACCTTGATCATAATTTATTTTATTTCCATCGTCCTGTAATCAAACTCACATGGCAACTTCACTCGTATGACTTGGATTTGTCGGTATATCTACATGGATACTTTCTGGTAAATCATTTCTCCGATATTTGGCTTGGTTGGAGCATTTGACGCATCTTCAATCGAAATTCATGTTCCTTTTCGATGATGGACCTTAAGGAATGGATCCATTAGCATCAAGCTATTTCACTTCATGTGAGAACACTTATGGAACTTGATGAGAAACTTGATTGTCTTGGGAGAATTCTAGTGCATGAGTGGCATATCAAAAGTTTGAGGGATGTGCAAATATGCATGATACTCGTTACTTTCATTATTGTTGTGGAAACACTTGTGTTTATATATATCAGTCCACAAATATGGAAATGTACATCAAAATGCAGTGGAATTCGCGTCACTCTTTAGATAATTTATTGATACCACTTTCCGTTTTATTCTTTAAAGTCCAATAGGATGATGATACTTATTCAAAAGGGGTGATGATACTACTACTCAAAAAAATGAATCATTTCTTGATAAACATACTGAAGAAGGTCTAGTTATATCCTTAAGATAATTTTTGGTCAAGTGTTTAATTATCCTGGAACTAAAAGGAGGGAGAGAGAGTGATTATGCCTTGTGGGACTACATCGATCTTTTATTTGATTTTCCTTCACAAGTACCTTTGTATTGAATCATATCAATGAGTTAGAGAATTGTTACTTGTGTATAAATGACTTATGAAGAAAGAAGGCAATTATTTTTAAATCTTTGGCTTTCAAACTATGATGGAAATGTAATGCACATCCTTGGCGGGCCTAGGCACTCAATTGTTTGTTAGATTCAGCCCGCCCATGTAGGCCCATTAAGCCCAGTCATTTTATAAAGAAAACTTCATAGTTTCTTATAAAAAGGCATACTCGAATTTTCACCACTTTATCATTATGAATCATCTGCTTTGAAAAGGCAAGTTTGTGTCTTCAACCCTATTTAGCAAAATTGAACCCGCTAAAATACCCCTTGTGCATAAGAGGCCATTAAAGAAAAATCTGGTCACTCATCCGCCCACGCAATCTCTGCCTTAACTCAAGTGTGTGATCACTTTTTATCATTTTCAACCAAAATTTCCACCAACTTTGACCATCAACGATGCTGCTATCAACACCTCTCTCTCTCTCTCTCTCTCTCTCTCTCTCCTCACCACTGTTAACAGGGTTGCTGCGAGTGGTTTGGAGCCATGATTGTAGCTAAATCCTGTATATAGTGATCAAGTTATTTTTACATGTATAAAAAAGGAATAGGTGATTGGCCACCGAGAGGAAAGTTATTCGTCTGTTGGTCAAAAATGGACATACACATTTATCTTAACTTTCTCATGGTGCTCATCCTAACACGTGAGTTTCTAAATTAAAAAAAAAAAACAAAACAAAAAAGAAAGAAAGAAGAACAAACATGGTTACATGCTAACTCATGTTTTTAGCTAATTCTCCCAATTTAACTAAAAATAAAATAGAACTCAACAAACGCAAGACCGGGGCTTCTCCGAAGGGCCCAACCCGCTCCTCGGCTCAGTCCAGTCGCATGGGTCGGTTCGGGTCGGGTCGCAAAACCTCTGATGCCTGTCTTGTCCCCTGGCTCGTCGCTTCTCCTCCTGCAATTCCGCTGCTCAGGCAAGCAAGAGAGCAGCAGCGATCGAGAAAAGTTTGGAACTTTCGGTCTGCAAGCTCTCAAAATGAAGACTTGTAGAGCTGGGTCATCTTGGGTATGTCTTCGTCCTCGCTTGTCCCGGTGCTTTAGATCGGACGCTGCTCTGGCGGCCATCGCCAGAGCCCGCGACGAGCGTGTCCCGAACCTCGCCCTCTACAACTACCCATCGTTCTCGGGTGCATTCTCCGCCCTCTTCCCCCGCCTCTTCCACTCCCGCCTCCGCGTGCCTTGCCTCATCTTGCCTTTCTCCTCTGTCGAACCCTTCAGGTGATCCGCTTGTTCTTCTTTTCTGTGTCTTCCTTTTGTCTCTTGAAATGGGCAGTTTCTCTGTTTATTTGGGTTTCTTGTGGTGTTCTTGAGCTTAAATGTTACTGGGAATTTTGGGATGGTGGGCGACAGGGGAGTAAACATCGTTGGATTCGCATGTGGTTTGGATTCTGATTGATGTTCTAGTTCTTCGTGCACTTATTGGTTGTGCCTTGTGATAAAATTGTTTATGAAAGTGTGCCCCTGCGTGCAACAAAAGTTTGCACAAGTTGATGGGTTAATGATTATGTTGTTAAGATCTCGATTTTTTGCTGATTAGGACATTGCAAGATATTTCTTGCATTGACTGCCCTTTGGTCTGCTCATGGAAACCAGGTGGACTAATTGTATCTTTGCTACAGAGTTGAGGATTTGCATATCCCCGGACTGGAAAAATGTTATCTTCTTGACTTTCTTGGCCCTAAAGGATTTGCAGCGAAGCTTGCACAGCAATCTTTCTGCAAGTAATTTGGCATCGTGTTTACTATTAAATTTGTGTACCTTATGTTGACATTTTTTTTTTTTAATCGCGTTCTTAGCTTTACTGTCTTCCTTCTTTTCTCAGCCATTTGTGGTTGCAAAAGTTTGGTAAACATTCTTCTGTGTTTTCAGGATAATTGCATTTGAGCACAGAAAGTCAGCTTTTTCACATACTTATGCCAAAGAGGATTGCCCCGAGAACCTTGTCATCCATTTCAATACTGAGAAGAGCAGCGTAACTGCTGTCTACGAGTACTTTTCTGCTCAACTTGCTGAAAACATATCTACTATAGTAAGCTGAGAAACTGCTCCATGCTTGATGCTTTGATTCATGCACTCTCTTAAGAAAGAATTGCTTATTCTGAACAAAATATTACTCTGCAAAAGGAGGGGCCAGGTCTTTTAGACCCCCAGGATCAAGAGCGCATGGAGATGGTACTTAAGTACATTGAAGATGGAGATCTTCGCCGTTGGACGTTACCAGACATCAAGGCTTTTAATATTGGATTGAGCGAGAGTCGTGCAAAGTTAAATTGCATCACTAATCCATTCATGTACGAACAGGTACTTATTCTGTTTTATTTTCTTCATTGTGTTTTATTTTTCCTTTTCTAAGAAAATGAATAGAGTAAAAGACTCCACTGCAAGACTGACCCTCCAACTTTAGTTGCGTTTTAGTGAATTCTGTTGCTTACTAGTTTTAACCTCTAATATGTGTCTATAGTTGTGGATTGTTTGAATTTCCCTTGCAGTTATTGGATATAAGTGCTGTGGATTTGATTGCTAAAGGAAATGCTTACACCACTGCTAGACAGAACTCTGCATCTAAATTTCTGGAGAAAGTTTTTAAAGTTCAATTAGGCAGGGGGCTTTATGGGGAATGTCTGGTATGAAGATTCAAGACTTTAGTTTTCTCCCTCTCATCATTGCACTTATTTTGTCATCGTTTGTCACTGTTTCTTGATAATTTTCCACTCATATGAAGCAAAACCCACATCCTGTAAGTGTTCAGAGTCAAGCTGCTCCTAACTGATGCCCCTTGAAGCCATTATCTTGTAAATTCACTATTCCGCTCCTTTAGGTTTCAAGATATATGGTTCATAAGACCCTTGTTATCCTATTTTTTATCTCTTTGTTGCATTCAATTAGATGTCTTTGCGTCGATGCCCTTTTATGTGGTCTGCAGGTCTCTGTCCTTGTATAGCTTTTTCTCTTATTTATTGATTATATGCAACCATTCCAATTTCTATGAGATGCTCTGTCTATCTTATGATACAGGGAATCAGGGCTGATGGGATTTCTGATTTAAGTGATGAAATTGGCAAGCAATTAAGTGTAAAAAGTGCGGCATTGGGCTTGAGGTGAACTGGCAATTTTGTGTTTGGCAACCTTGTATCTCATCATTTTAAAGTCTGAAGTTATGAAAATTAGTCCATGTGCACCATGGGTTCAAAACATATAAATTCTTGTCAATTTTGATTATTCTTGTTTGTTGGGTTTTTCGGTCTTAAATTTCCCAGTTGACTCCAAATAAGGTCTGTTACTATGAAAAGAAAACCTGAGGCCATTGGGGTGCTCAGTGACCTGTTACGCCAGTTTGGTTTTCTGCCTGATATGTTTTTTCCAATGCCAATGATTTCAAAGATTAAAATTGTCAAGTTACTGCCAAAACAACTTAATGGTAATTTCCTTGGCTTGTATTATGAGTGCGTAGGCCTATTGGAGCAGTGGTGTACATGCAGCGGAATAACCTGAAGATGGGTTTGAGAAGCACTGATGATGCAACTGATACTTCAGAAGTTGCAAAGGTCCATTTTAGCAATGAAAATTTTCTTTGCCGTCGACTTTGTTGAGCTTTCATACAGAAGAACTGACCACATGTTGCTTACGCAAAATAAATGCAGGCATATGGCGGAGGCGGTACCCCTGCTTCTAGTTCCTTTGTCATAAGGATGGATGAGTATAATCACTGGCTTTCAGTAAATTCACCCTGAGTACATATTGGTAGAGTATCTACTTGCTCTTGAATTTTCTTGTATCTTTATTTGCCATAAGAGAGAAATCTTCTTTCTTGTGTATCATTTTTTTCCATTTCATGTTGTAAAGTATCCATTTGCTACTGCCAGAAGAGCTAGACAGAGAGTATTTTTTGGCCTTCTTTATATACTCTCTCATAAAATCTCATTTCTCCATAAATTGATTAACTTTTGGACCTTCTGGGACAAGAACTTGCCTATTGCAGTGTCGTCATCAAGCTACTTCTGGATTCCTCTGTTTATACTTGCTCATCGAGTTATTCTATGTAATATATTTTTTTGAGTGTATGTAACTTTAATGACTTTTATATACCTATCATTAGTAACTACATGTCCATGTGTGCAATCTTAAAATGAGAGAGAGTATGTGCGTGATAGATATGTCTCAGTTGGGTTTTTTGTAAAATCCGGAATGCTATAGTAACAGATTAAAAGTCATAAATCCCATGAGGTTCAGCTATATTAGGTGAAACGCCTAAAAATGTCCAGTAATTGGAATATTTGTACAACTCATATATAACCACACTGATTGTGACTAAATTTTTTCTGTAAATTCTGCATCTAGAAAGAGCTTCATGCATTAGTTGACTGGGCAACCATCAACCTCTATGCCTTTGGCTGTTGGACATGCTGCTAATTCACAATGTTCTCCATTTGTTCCCCACCAAGTTATACTTTTATTCTCCATGTTGACCGCAAAGTATAAAAGCAGAGCCATGAATGCCACTCCTGCATCCAGGGCTCCTGAGAGAACATAGTTGTATCTCTGCCACCACTGCTTTCGATACCGGAAGATGAAGAAATTGAATATTGTTCCTACTAGAATCCAGGCATTGTAGTTTAATGGTGTAGCTGCTGGCATCATTGCTGTTGCCCCTAATAAGACTGGAAGATTTAAGAGGAATCCAAATTGCTTTTTGTTAGTAGCCATACTATAATAGGTCCTATTGAATTCATGGCTTGATTTTCCAAGGAATAGAAATAACAGAAATAGAAAAATCCGGTGGAAGGAGATCATCTTGGCATATGTTGGTTACAGAGTTCAGCAGCCACCATGCCACTGCAATGTTGATGGTTCCAGCAAGAATTGTTCCTATGAACTGTGAGGACAAAAGAATAGAATACTAAGGTAGTTTCAGAATAATTAGATGCCACACATACTTATTTGATAAATAGCAACAAGAGGGATGATACTTAAGAATCTTGTCACACCCTTGAAAATCTAGTAAGATTTGATTGCTAGCTTTTGTAAATGTCATTTCAAGATATCCAAACTGTACCCTGAGTGTTATTTACGTCTATGAGCTTTGTGAGTATTTCCTCTTTGCAAGTGCACATGATGTCAATCTTGATTTGGATGATATATGATGCTGCCACAAGCAACGTGCTTGTTCTCAAATGCCAACTGCTTCATCTTAATTCTGTTGAAAAGGGAATGTCTAGCTTAAATCCTTGAACATAGAAAGGTGTTTTTTATATGCAGATCTTCTTCACTCAAGATTGTCTTCCTGGAACAGTAAAAAGAGTTATCCCGAAGATGGGGGAGCTTTAACTGTAGTAGTGTAAATTTGTAAATGTTCTCAAGTTTATACTCTCCTGTCACGGTTCAATCTCACCTTTTTATCAGGTTTGATGAAAAAATATGTTTTAAAGAAACAAGAAATTTGATTTATTTGCTTCTTGGGCTATTTTCATCCAATTAACTTACTATGGATATGATACCAGAAATTCATGGTAAAAAATTTGTTACTGGAAATCAGTAATTGTTTGTAGGTTGTCTGCATCAGTAGCACTAAAATTGTACCTATGAACTGTGAGGACACAAGGATAGAGTACTAAGGTCGTTTCGGAATTACTAGATGCCACACATACTTATTTAATAAGTAGCAACAAGAGGGAAAGTAGTTGACAATTAAGTCTCCTAAGATTTGATTGCTAGCTTTTGTAAATGTGTCATTTCAAAAGATCCAAACTATGCACTAAGTTCTACTCACGTCTATAATTTCTATGAGTATTTCTTTCTTGCAAGTGCCTAGGATGTTGATCTCACTTTGGATGATATATGATGCTGCCATAAGTGACATGCTTCTTCGAAAATGCTGACAGCTTCATCTTAGTTTTGTTGTCTAATGGAAAGGCTAGCTTAAATCTTTGACCATAGAAAGTTTTGTGTTTTGTTTTTGACGTTTCTTCACTCAAAATCGTCTTCCTAGAAGAAAGAAAAGAGTTATCCCGAAGACGGGGGATCTCTAACTATAGTAATGTATATTGTAAATATCACGAATGAATTTTCAAGTTAATACTCTCCTATCACGATTCAGTCACAGTTTTTCATCAGGTTTGATGAACAGTTAATAGTTTTGAAGTAGTAAGGAAATCGACCGATTTGCTTCTCTGGTTATTTTCCTCCAATTTATTATTATAAATATGATACCTAAAACTTATGAACAAAAATATGTTACTATTAGTTAGTAATTATATATAGGCTGTCCACATCAGTAGTACTAGATAAGTCGGTGGATCTGTATTGAGTTTGGTTGGCTTACTTTTAGCATAGTTGATAAACAATATCAAATGGTTAAGAGAAGTAAAAAGTACCTGAACTAGGAACATCGATCTTGGAGGTATCTTCATGTAGTGTCCCAGCTTAAAATCATTGAGAAAGGAAACAGCCTGAGCCATGCTGATGTATCCATATGTTTTAAAGCAAACATTTGCTATAGGTCTTCCTGGCAATATGATGCCCATTATGTATTCTGTGATTATATTTAGTCCCGGTGTCTGTAGATAGAGAAAGATCGTTGTTGAGTATGATGTCTTTTTACATAGAAATTATGTCAAGAATAAACAGTCGACCAAAAAAAAAAAAGTCGAATAAATGTGCCATAACTCTTGATTCATACCTGATTTGTTGTGGCAGTGATGATACTAATGGGAAGGGTGAATACAAATGCAAGGGCGCTACCAAAGAGAAGCCCCCACCATGGCATTTGGACCTGATCATTCAGGAAGATGCATAGAGCAAGAGACACCACCAGACTTACAAGGAGCAACAAGTGAAACCACCATGAGGGTATGTCTTTGTATCGCCTCATCAATTTTGTATGGATATCTGCCTTCCCTTTGTGAGAATCACGATAGCGCTCATAGATCTCTCTGTTGAATGTAATTGTACATCACTGTCTATATGTCTCATGAATTCAAGAAAATCAAATACTTTACAGGGAAAAAAAACACCGTTCTGATTCTTGAGAGTTTTTTCATTATCTTAGTTAGTACATCTCTGTCATAACTATAAGGATCACCTTACTTTGCAGAAAAGTTATTTGAAACTGTAAATTCAGTTTCTTTCAAGGTTTCATTTTCAGATCTTTACAATCTTGCCCTGGTATTTTCTTTGCACATGCTACTTGATGTCCTAATCAAGTACTCGAGACGAAGTCTAAATGAACTTATCAGGGTGAAAAGATGTACCTGCCATAGAAGAAGGCCACATGAGTTATTGTTGATGCAATGGTCGCAAAACCAAAGCCATAGGAGAGAGCAAAGAACATGCTTAAATGAATTCGGCCTTGCTCCTCGTACTTTGCAATGTCCAACTCAAAATTGTCGTTTACAATTGCTGTTATATCATACCTTGCACCTTGCGCCGTGAACAAGTGCGAGGAAAAAATGGGGAATCTATTTGCATCATACAGGTTAAACCCCCAATAGGCTATGGGCATTACAACATAGATTATTAATGCATATCCCACAAAAATGTTGACTATGGCAAAGAAGGGGCAGATTAGAGGGCTGAATAGGAAGGATGCCACTGCTGTCCAGTCAAGCGTAAAGGCTCCAAGTCCAAGGCCTCGCATACCCGAGCCAATCTGCTGGGCGGTGACTGAGTTGGAGAATGCCCAGCAGACCCATGATATATTGGTGAGCGTGGAAAAGAGGTATCCGGGGACAACGTGCCATGAGAAGCTGCAGATCAGTGCAATGACAAAGAATTTTGCCCGTGACATGCGCTGTTCGTCCCTCTCGTGTAAAGCCCTGCGTCAATTTGAATAGAATGATCGACTTTAGGTCAAGCAATTATTATCTACAAGAAATGCACACTCTGGATATTTTATGACAGTTGTTAAAGATCATATTATTTTGTGAATGCATCCATCGATTGACAATAAAGAAGGACAAGGTGATCGACTTTCCATATATGTATAGTGTATCTTCTGAAACTATTTAGATCATGCAGATAAATGACAATTTGTTGTTTATAAAGATGTTCAAATGCAAGAGCGAAGGCTTTGGATGTCTCTGCAGCGAGTTGCAACCACTTGCGTGCTGCAATACACAACTCAGTTCCTTGTTAGAAAGGATTTACACTTTTATCTGATCCTAAAGCAGGGGATGAAAGAAAGCGGATGTTAGAATCTGTGTTTCCATTAGTTTCGTGGCCGAGACAGTTCAGGTTTGTCCTCGGAACATGGGGTACTTGCGAGCATCATCAGAGTTTAAATGGTGGGGGCCAATTGGTGCATGTAGTTCCTCCCAATTTCATAACTACACCTACGTTCCTTTAGGCATAATTTTTTTTTCACTTTTGGAAACTTGTGTTGAATCCAATTTCTGTAGGAGCTTTGTCTTCTCTTTTTTCTTAGTCTTACAGGTGCATTTCCTTTCCTTTCCTTCCTCTTCCTTTTCAAGTTGGATGTTTATAAGGGCTCTGTTTGGCAAAAATAATTTCTGTTCTTTGGTTCTAGGAAACGGCCTCGAAGTAGAAAAAAGTAGCCATGATAATTTTTTTCTTTTCCCTTCTCTTTTCTTCTCTTTTCTCCTTTCCTTTTCTTTCCTTCCTCTTCCTTTTGGCTGGTCGGCCGATGATCGATCGGCGACCTCGACCTCGTCGGAGCGTTGCCGAGGGCCAACGACGCCGAGCCATGGTAAGGCTCGTTGGCCCAAGCCTCATCAGCTAGAGCGAGCCTTGCGAGGCCAACCTCACGCCGCCTAGGCAAGGTCGAGCCTCGCGGTGGCCAAGCGAACCTCCGGCGAGCTCGTCAAACTTAGCTCAGCCGGTCGCCACCCACTGCCGTGGCCAGCGACCGGCCACAAAGGAGGAAAAAGGAGAGAAAATAGAAAATAAAAAAGAAAGAAGAATTATCAAACACATTTCTATCCTGGGAATATAAATTTTGTGTAATCATCAAGCGCATTTTTATACTTAGAAATTGTTCCCGAAAACATAAACAAAAAAAAGACCATTTCTGATTAAAAATTGTTCTTGATAATAGAATCGTTACCAAACACGCCCTAAGTCATCATAAGTCTCATTTTTCTCAACTACTCCTTTGCAAAAGGCGAGAAAGAGAAACCCGAGGATTGGACAAATACGAGTCAAGCAGTTGATGATGGGTTTTATCTATTGAATTTCGAAAGAGAATAAAAGAAAAATGAATAAACTAACCTGCGTCGTGATGATGAGAAGCCACCCGGCAAAGAACGAAATGCTCCGGTGATAAAACGCCTTGATGATGGTCACAATCCCGATGCCATAAGCTGACCCGGATCCGAATGCAGTCCCAGCATTGGCGAATATGGAGATGAGCACGTGTTCCTTCAAGTTGAACGGGCCAGGGTTGAGCGAGAAGAGCTGGGACCCGAACCCGGGGATCCGGAACTTGGCCCTGGGCAGCGTCGCGGCCATGAAGCGGCCAATGGGGAGCGTGGCGACCAGGACAGTGATCTGGGTGACGATGAGGGGCTCAGTTCGGTAGGCGAAGAACTGGTTGATGAAAGAGAGGAGGGCACACGAGAGGAGGCCCAAGAACCACATGCGGAAGGTCCAGACCGGCAAGGTGGGGTCGTCGGTGTTGGTCACGGTGAGGCGGACCTCCTCGATGGGCGAGAGGTCGTCCTCATCAACGGCATCGTCGAGCTCGGATGGTCTGGTGGTGGGTGGTGGTTGGAGCTCCAGCGTGCTCATGATTGTGGGCGGCAGAAAGTGCACTCGAGCGCGAGAGGAGGGTGGCGGGGGTGGTGGTGGTGCTAAAGTGTCGAGAAGGTCTGGTTTTATACTACAACGTACTTGATTTTTCAATTCTTGTAAGTGTAGATGGTGAATGATTGAGCGCGGGTATCGCGGAAGAAGAGAGTCCAGAAAGGAGATTATTCTTTTGTGGAAAATTAGAATGGAGCTAGAAAAGTTTTGTGTAGCGGGTCACTTGCGGCGCATGGTCCCATCCATTTCATGCAATTAGAAAATATTGAGAAAATCCAAAGTCTTGACCCCGAAACCCAAGTTCCCTGCGGCAGATCCGGGGAATCAAAGGAGAAATTCTGTATGATTCAATTTGGTATCAGTCCTCACAGATGGTCCAGCAGACAACGTCTCTCTCACCTTTGAAATGCGACAGACGGTCCTACGGCAAAAGCTACTTAAGTGAGAGAATGAAGCTATGTCATATAAGGGTGTTTTAGGATTGGAATGATAATCATTCTATATGTGAACACAATTTCTGGTTAAAAATAGATTTTTCTCTCTTTATTTTCTAGACAAGTTTCTGAGCATAGATGTTTCATAACAACACGAGATTTCTCCTTTCTAAGTCATAGATAGGCAATGGAGTGAGGTGGGTGAGCAACGGCGACGGATGGTAGGGGGAAGCGGCCAGCAGGCAACAACGATCAGTGAGTGACCAATTAGTAGCGAAGGCGAGCGATGAGAGAAATTTATTTCTCATTTCTATTCTGAAAATAGAAAAATAAAATTGCGTTACCAAATAGATTTCTACACCAAACTTGTTCCTTGGAATAAAAAAATAGATTTTGTCATAAATAAAATAGTTACCATGGGCACCCTAAGATACGAAAGTGTGGAATCATGTGTATCGCTGCAATAATAAGCTTTTTGCAAAAAATGATAATGCAACTAAGGGGCAAATGACACTAGAAGTGACATAACTTTTGCATAGCCAGATTATTTCAATGCTAAGTCGAAGAAAAAGTGATCATTTAGGTTCTTTCGACGACAAATTCTAATGACTCGTCCTACTAGCATTTTCAATAAAATTTTAATGATTACCTAACTTTTCTTATGAAAAGTCAATGTGGTGATGACCTAGCCCTCATGTTAAAACTTAGGGTTAATACCACCAAAAATTCCAAACTGGTACACATATGATAAATTTATTATAAATTAATTTTTTGACATTCAAAAACCCCAAATTAGTATATTTGTCACAAATTTACCATCCATTAATTTTCGTTAAATTATATTAATATCATGAATAACCTCAAACCGGTACACCTGTAACAAACGGATGATAAAATCCTAAATTGATACACCCATTAATTACCACATGTCATTCAACTCAGCAATTGATAATTCAAAATTGACAACTAAGAGAATCGAGAAGTTATAAAAATTTTAAGACTTGACATTCTACAACTAAGAGAATACGTAAATTAACAATCGATAACTTGAAATAGACAATGTAATGAGTCAACCAACACTTAGTCAAAATTACAAGAGTATCACTTTTCAAGTTTAATTCAACCATTTACACTTTTTATATTATTGAATCTTAAGAAAAATTGATTAATCACGGCCTTGGCATATAAAGACTCATTGATTCAAGTCAAACAAACACATCGATTGAATACACAATCATTGAAAATTTCCACACTAACATCAAAGATCAAACTAAAATCGACAACTGTCAAATAACCAAGTCAAGAGTAACACGTATATTAACATAGTTTAGTCCCTAGAGTTTCACTTACATGAATAAATGACTTGAGTAAATCAAAACTTTATTTACCTTCAAAGCAATATGATCAAGGACATAAATTAACAATCCTCATTCTTTTTAAGCGAAAAATCGAGTTTGATAAGATGAAGAGAGAGTAAAAAAATTCACCTTGTAAATACTTGAAATATCAATTTGGAAGCTTTAGAAGCACAAACGGGGCTTCACCTTTTCTTTAAAAGGGTGGAAAATGAAAGAATTAGAACGTGAGGTGAGATTTCTTCTCTTTCTTTGTAAGAACAAGTCGAAATCCTCGTTGAAACTTGGATATTTGTAATGGTTCGTTTGATCAAGAAGGGAATGTATCTAGTAAATTGTGCAAGAGATATAAAGAAATAAGATTAATTAACCAAGGCTAAAAGAAATGACCTTGAGTTAAAAACATGTATTGAAAAATGGATGATATATGGTCAAGTAAAAGTACTACACATTGCCACATTTTGATTGCTTTATGAGGATATCTTATAAGATATTTTGTATTTCAGTAAATAACCAGAGAAACCAATGTCCGTTCTAAATATTAGTAAATCTGTAAAGATATTTTAAATCCACTAAAATTATAAGTGAAAGATAAAGTATGCTAGAAAAATCTAAACTTGGTAAATTTTAAAACTCAAAAATCATCCAAAACGTATTTTGAAGCGTATCAGTCCTCATTAATAGATACCATGGCAATGAATTAATCACCGTCGCTCTACTCAATTAACGTATATGTCAACATCTATTAATTTAATATTAAAGCACCGCAATCCAGGCGACTAGGTCACGAAAAAACATCCTTTACACTTTCCATAACAAAATTAATGACACTCCTGAGATACAATACGTGTTATCCAAAACTCTAAGCTAATTAATACTTAACTTTATATCCTATATATTACTGTTGAATGTAGAAAATTTCGGATGTTGCAGGCAATGGCACTTAAATAATTGTTTTTCACAGAAATCACACTAAGCAATGCTCAAAAAGTTTTAGCACCAAAATAAGCATTGTACAAAATTAATAGCACTTCTAATGTCATTTTCCTCATAAATAAAACTTTGGTAAATTTCATTTCAAGTGGCTTGAAGATTTTTATTTTTGTAGAGAGAGAGGGAGAAAGAGGGATTACACCCAGATTGAAGGATTAGTTTCTCGATCACAAAAACTAAATTGTAGATCATTTCGCTTTTAGATTATCCTTCCACAATCATCTATTGATCTATAAATGCGTTGTGATTTCCTTTATGCTACACTTCTCTTGTGTATATATGACGTTGGATATTTTGAAAATTTGAATGTCATTTTTTCATAATAGCTTCCATAGATTATAACCGCTATGAAAGTCATTATTCTATAAATAATGGTTTACTAAAAGTTTTTGGTAGTCTTGACTGCAATTAACTTGTAGTGATTTTCAAATTAATGCAAGAATTCATGATCGAAAACAACCATCTCTTTCTTTTACCTATGAATTGTTAGTTTGAACATTATTGAAAAGTGATATACAAAACTAGGAAAATCTTTACTCTCATTCCATTTTTTTTTTCTCAAGTTATGCATACAATTTAGTGGTTCTTGTTATTAATATTATTCCATGCAAAAAAAAAAAAAGGTCTAATTTTTTAGCGCTGTGCTTGCATGTCTATTTTCCCACCTTTTTCAATAGATTTCTAACAATTTTTATTTATGATCTAATTTTTTCCAATATATGAAGTTCTCGATTTTTTTCAACTGTAGCATAATGGCAAACAACACCAACACTATCCAAGAACCATTTTGTACCATTTTCCTGGGAAGAACAAATTAATTACAGCTTTCATCCGGTCCCATAATGTCTACGAAGTTCTCAATTGTTTTTACAAATGCAATTCTCTATGTGGTCAAACGAACATAATGAGTCAATAACCCGAATCCACATCACCACGAAAAAATAAATTGCGGGTGAAAACCGTGAAAGGACGAGTGAGGAAAATCAAATTCAAAAGTGCGATGATTTTCTTTTTTCTCATCGAAGGGACAAATTGAAATCGTTTGTGGCTGCAATAAGGGCGCAGCCATGCTTTTGTCGATAGTTGGCAAGAAGCAGCTCCAAGTCCAACCAAAAAATCGAAATATAAAAATAAAAATAAAAAGAGAGCAATTCCTTCCATTAGAATGAAGGGTCTCGTATGGACTAGGAATAGTAAGTCCTCTTTGGGAATTCAAGAACTTTAGGTTGCTTTTGAACTTTCTCAAAGGACGCACGTGTCATCCTTACGATAGTATATTAGAATGAAGAAGTTATTATATATTATGATAATATACACACACATGTGTGTATAAACAGTAGAAAAGAATGCGTTTCTCTGCCTTTTTGTGCTCCTTGAATGTTTAGACTTTCGGATTAGATTTACAAACATGACATTAGAGTCAAGTTATACCTGATTTATTTCATGTGCGCTCGACTTTTTGTTTGTTGAGTTCTACGCATCGTTCCTAATCAGACTTACACATGAAAAAAAGTGTGAAGATATCATGATTCGCTTGTTTCAGGAGTTTATATATACTATTTATAGTCATGTAATTTATCTCCATCTATTAATTTAACTTTTTGGATGGGACATTTTAATGATTGTGTTTCTTTTTCAGGAGGATATTTGGGAGATGAGTTGGCGGTGCCTAGCAAGGGATGGTATTGAAAATTTACTTCACTCTCATCATTAGTGTATATACATATAATTCCTCATTTCCCTAAAATATAAAGTCAGTCCTTAATACATCACCATTCAAAGAGCTGGAGATTCCACTTTAGCCTCTATCTCACAGCTAACTTGTGAAAGTCAACTTCCTATGTTCACGAACTCGATGAAATGAGGCAGGCTGCTCTTGGAAATATACCTCTCTTTGCCTTTTGTGATGTTGATGATGCACAGATGAGAGTCCCCCGCCTGAAAAAGATATCTTTATTTTTATTTTTAATTTTTTTCCCTTTTGCTAAACTGACATATGTTTAACAGCCCAAAATGGAAGAATTCATCTATAGTGCATCTAATGAATTATCTAACTTTTTGGCAAAGCGTAATGTGTATGTGTATAGTTCATTAAGTCGTGAAAGAAATGGCCCTTATACTTTTCTAGCAAATTATCAGTCACATCTCTCTTGTGATTACTAATAAATTCAAGGTCATGACATCACCAGAGATAACTTTAATAGTCCTAACTGAAGTAGGATGAATGAATTATTTTTCCCAATACTATTCCAAAATATTTTTCCCTTTTACAAGTTAGTAAAATATCTATTGCACCAACATAAATGTGGACGTAATGGAGAATATATGTGTTGCGACCAACCTTTTCGATTCGAAGAGGAAAAGACATAAGTTTAGAAGTATTGCCTTAAAAGTGGGCCCATGACCCTCATTTTAGATACAAGCTCTCCCAAGCCCATATTTCGTGCGATGTTGCGGTATTCAAATTGACACTTTTTGAATTTTCTAATGAAAAGTTGCCACTAGCCCATTAGGGTCGGTTAGAAATTAAGTGAAGCACAAGAGTGTACATTACTTCATACGCAATTAGAGAATCTAGGGTTAAGGACTTAATTATACTAAGTAATTAATTAGTGTCATTTCTATACTCAATCTTGTTCATTAAAGAAAATGTGTGTCAGACAATTTGGATTGATTTTAAACCTATCCACTAACATGTGAGATGATCATGTGGGTGTGCAATCATTAAACTAATAATCAGCAATCAATGAAGCATTAAATAAGTTGAAAGGAAAAACAAAAATCTAACCCTAAGAAATAAGACAAATCACATTCCTATTCTTAATTAGACTAACGGGAAACCACAATCAACGTATTGAAAGTGCGCAATCACATAACAGTTGAAATGGAAACGTGCAAACAACAACTTATCATTTGTTTTCAAGAAAACTTAAATCACGAAACCCTAAGAACTTGTCCAAATTTAATCACAATTTTTATCTAGGATTTTACACATTTTAACAAAAACTAGTTTTTGAGTAGTTTCATAATTTTTTTTTAAATGGAATTTTTAATGAGAAATACAATATTTTTTATTTTTAAATCCGAAAATAGGGATTCAGACTGGGCCCTAGGGCCCAATTCGAATATGGACGCATATAGTTTCGCGAGGCCAGGCTATGGACATGAAAATTGGGTTAGTACCTTAGGCCCTCCCCAAACGAACCAAACCCACTAAAAAAGTAACCCAATCAGAATCATCTAAGCTAAGCGAGGCCCAAGCTTTATAAAACGAAATCAAACCGCACGTCAATGCTCAGGCCCACTTATGCCAAACCCAATCGAATGAGACCAAATGGAGCGCGAAGCTCCTTAGGGCGCGTTTGGTAATGATTACTGTTCTAAAACATTCGATCGAAATGATTTTTTTTTATTCGTTCCCTAAACGATTATGAGCAAAAGAACGCATTTTGTAACGAATAAAATTTCTGATTCTGGAATAGAAAAAGAACAGAAATGCGTTTGGTAACGAATAATTGTATAAAATTTCTATTCCAATTCTTTTTTAATTACCTTTTTAGATGAATATAAATTTGATATTGAATTTTCATAAACCAATCACTGATTAATTATATTTTTATACTAAGTAATAAAAATATTAACTAATCAATTTTGATTAAATAGTAAATAATAAACCATAGTATAAATTATACTAATATCCCTAAAATATGTAATAAATATAAATACTAAATTATAATATAAAATTAAATATGTATTCTATATATAGCAAATATATTTTTCAGAATGGGAAGAAATTAAAATAAAATATAGAAATAAAAAATAGATAAAAATAAAAACAAAAATTTTGTTATTTTAAATTTGGTTTTCTTATTAGAATTTCAATATTATTTATATTTAAATAAGATTTTTTATTTTATCATAGTGATTTCTCATTTTCAATTAATATTTACTTTTATATGATTAAATATCTAATCCATTTTGAATTTAATATGGATGGATGTTAATTTTAATTTAGCCAAGATACCTCTCTCTCTCTCTCTCTCTCTCTCTCTCTCTCTCTCTCTCTCTCTCTCTCTCTCTCTCTCTCTCTCTCTCTCTCTCTATATATATATATATATATATTCCCTTCCCCAAAACCGAACACCCAACGTTTAAGAAGATAAAAGTCTTTAAACCAACAGGACTCTTTGAAACAAAGAAAATGCTTTAACGAGAAACTCATCATTACAACTTATCTATAAATGAAGAATGAAGTAACGTAGTCCATTATTCAACTTTGAGTATTGGCTTTGATAAGTCAATAATTAAAAACAATATTACAAAGCTTGAAAACATAAAGTTATTGAATCTCCGGCACATTGTAATCCCTTGCCATTTGATTTGCAATACTTCTCCGAAGCATGTTTATCTCCATTGCTTCCTCATTTGATGTATCATCTACAACCTCCACTTCTCTAGTTCCAAATAGGTACTCCGGATCTCCGTATTAGGAAAAGTTTTTGTCCATCCTGTCTTGGTCATGAATATAATTATGAAGAGCACAATATGCAATTACAATAAGTGCTTGCTTTTTTATTGTAAATGGAGGCATGTGTCTCAAAATGGTGAAACGATTCTTTAGTGCCCCAAATGACCTCTCAATGACATTTCTTAAAAAATAATGTCTATAGTTGAATAATTCTTTTACTGTCCTTGGCCGTCTTCCACTCCCCCTATAATCGTTCAGATGATACCGTTCACCTTTAAACGGAGTTAAAAATCCCGGGAGTGCTGTATATATATATATTAGTTATGATATGCAACGATGAAATAATCATAAAATGAATTTCTCCTTATAAACAAATCAAATACCTGGTGGTGGTCGAGAAAATTGCAATTGAGGAGTCGCAAGTGCTGCCGAAAGCACTCGACAATCGTTGGCAGATCCTTCCCACCCAGAATATACGAAAGTAAATTTCATATCAAACGAACAAACACATAACGGTATTTCATTTTCTGCCTCTATATGAGATTTGTTGAGACCTGGGGACGATAGCATTTATATGGGTGCCATCAATAGCACCTACGCAACCCTGTGAATTTATTTAGAAAAAAAAATTAATGTGAATTTATGAAAATTCAAAAATTATCAATTACATGTATTTGATGATACACAATTGATATGAAAACTATACCTTAAAATAGCATTCATGCTTAGGATCCATAAGAATTTCCGGTGGAACAACATCAAATGATGGTGATTTGATAATCTCTTTTGCAAGTTTGAGAACTGCTTTCAACACTAAATTAAAATACGTGCCAATTTTTTATCTTGAACGTTGAAATCTCTCACATAAATCTTTAGTTGAGTTATTATGACCAACCAAAGATAAAAAGATCCCAACTTGTTCATATATCCTAACATACCGACTATCTTTCAACCAACCTCTTATTCTCATCAAATCACATAGGTTTAGAAAAACATGCCTCTCCATTCTGAAGGCTTCATATATTCTATCTGAATATCCACAAATAATCTCTCCCATCCATTCTGGTCCCAATAGTTTGCTGTCCCTAATAGGTTCTCCGTGCATGTCCATCGCAACCATGCATAACCATGCTATCAATATGTCAAGATCATCGTCATCCAAGAATTTGTCAACTGATTCTACCTACTCATTAGACATACTATTTGATTCATCTTCCATAGTACCTATATCATCACACAAATAACATTATTAAAGAAATTTGAAAAGAATCCAATAACAATCAACAATATAAGTTCTAAAGTAGAAGCACATCAAATATAAAAATCTCACACAATCCATATTATCCATACAACACAAAAGAGTTTGAACAATTAAATCACACAATCAAGTGAAACCACATGCAATCCATACAACATATCTCAACATCTATTAAAGACATTGAAGAAGTCCGTGTCTCCTTTCAACTGGTGATCTGATGAAAGCCTCTCTCCATATGGCACTAACAATGCTCGTTCCACTGCTTTGTTGTAAAGATCTTGCTCCAAGCCATTCATATTAACCAGAATATCAATCACAACTAATATAGAGAAGCGGTCTTCAAGTGGTGGTGGTGGTGGTGGTGGTGGTGGTGGTGGTGGTGTGACCTGTGAGTTAACAGATCCACTCCCAGATTGACTTGACCTAACTTTGAGCATGTCTTGGATAGCTTTGCACGTGTTTGCAATATCAAATGAGGAATTATTTCTTCTCCTCTTGACATTTGGAGTCCTATCCAACTTGTGCTTGTTATGAATGGGAGTGGAAGTATACTGGGATGAAAAAATGTCCTCATCAATATGGTGTTCACCTAAGTTCTCTGGATCACCAATTGAATTGCCACCACCATTGTCACCATCCTCTAACAACATCAAATCTTTGGCATTTCCTACGGCATGCTCTCCAGTAGCATATGTATCACCAAATACATTGCACAGTTCAGGATATTGAGGAAATCCATCATTCTTGAATTTTGCCCATTCATTATTGTTCTGCAATTTTCACAATAATGACATATGTCAATAACATAATCAAATCTTCTAAAACTTACATATATCATAATATCAAAATGATCGAAACTTAAAACATACCTTGATGTGAGAGTCCCAAATACTTAGATTGTCGACAACAACTATATTATTCACATTATCCCAGCCAAAGCCAGATTGTGAAAGGAGCTTCTTGAAACTACCATATTGTCTTCTCAGTTTGTTCACCTTATTCTTCAACTGCAATAGGTTATATTGGTATCCTGACTGTTTATTGAATTCAGCTCGTACGTTGTTCCACCCTACTTTGTTAAAAATAGAAGTTGTGCGATTTCCCTTTTGAACCTCCTCTACCAACAATCTTAAAAGCAAGTTAGTTAAAGGCTCGGTCCATTTTGCATTGAACATATCTTTCTGGGATGCCATTTAACTTTGATTGAACATCATATAAATTAATTGAGATGACAATTAAAACTATCATGGAAGATAAAGTGTAACCGGGTAAGTAGGGAAAAAAGAAAAATATGCTCCAATGAAACTCACTTGAGGTGGCTGCTTGTTCAAATGCAAACCCACAACTTCAAACCCACAACTTTCAGCTGACCTGAAATAGGATCACTTACTTAGAATGAATCACAACCTTTGTACTCAGAATGAATCAACAGTCTGAAAAAAAAAAAAAAAACTAATGTCCATTTTCCTTTAAAGAAATTATGTCAAACGTGACCTAAATCCAATACGAAGCTTGTGACAAAACAAACTTGGGGCTAACACTAATACTGGGATACCCAACCGATGAGGTCATCCATAAAAGATTCATAGAAAGTATCTCATATGGACAACAGGCATTCAAGAATCCACAAAAATGTAACACTAGGAATGCAAGAGGACCATCTACCAAATTTAAACTCAGCATCTAAGATGCAAGTTCATTCTCCTTAAGTGTTCTGACCTCAAGACTCAAAAAACCCTCACATACAAATCGTTGGGATCCTACAAAATTCCCTTTCAATGAGAAGAAACAAAACTTCACAAGTGCAGCTTTCCAGGTCTTTATACCTAGAGAAAAGACCAATTTCGAAAAAAGCCCTGAAAATTATCATTCCCGAAAACAAACTTTCGCAAGCATGTCAACTATAAAGTCATATACACTTATAAACGACCAAGCTATCGTTGCCAGGTTTCTCCACCAAACCCAGAAATCTCATCCTTAACTAGAACAAATTCTTCGCAGTAACAACAGGAATGAACAATTTCCCAATTAGTCCAACCTAAAAAAGATATGAATGCACGAAACCAAAAACAACAAATCCCATAAATCCTAACGCTAGAAACCTCAACCCCTTTTCCTGACCATATGTATTAACCAAGCAAGCCCAAAGCTAGAATCAAATGTTCCATCCAAAGAAGATATCCAAATTCAGCACAATTAAACCAGCAACAAACATAGGCACAACTACCTCATCGGCTTCACAATTGCTACGCGGAATCGCCACCCCTAGGCCAGATCGACGAGGTCGCTCGCCGATTCAGGCCGAGGGGTCGCTCGACAAGCGACCCCTTGTCCCGACTCGGCGGGCGCCCTCGCCGAGCCGGCCCGGGGTCGCTCGCCCTTGACCAGCTCGGCGAGGGCGCTCGCCAAGTCGGGTCCAGGGGTCGCTTGCCGAGCGACCCCTCGGTCAGTTTGGCGTCGCTCACCCTAGGCCAACTCGGCGAGGGCGCCTGCCGAGTCGGGCCCAGGGGTCGCTCGGCATCGCTCGCCCTTAGCCAGCTCGACGAGGGCGCTCGCTGATTTGGGCCCTGGGGTCGCTCGTCAAGCGACCCTCGACCCGATCAACGTGGGCGCTGCCGACTCGAGATCGGTGGCGCGCCCGCCAGCCGTCGCAAACGACGAACAACGGCGATAGTGAGCGAGTCGTCACCCAGATCAGCCGACAACCACCCATAACTGCGAATGAAGGGAACTCACCTTGAACGAGCAACTTCAACGATGAAGAAGCAGCAGTCGCCGTCGCCGTTCTTGAGGAGGGAGAGAATGACTAAGCAGAGGAGATAAGAGGATGAGAGAACGTCGAGTCGAGTCGAGGAGATAAGACTTTCACTGTTTTGATTCTTTTTTTATTCCCAGACCGAGAATCACTTTTTTTTTTTTTTTTTTTATTCTCAATTCTTGTCCAAAACTATTCCCGGAACAAAAATTTTACCAAACGCGATTTTGTTCCCAAATTGATTCTGGGAACAAAAAATCAGAATCATGCACTGTTTGGATGGTTACCAAACAATGCCTTACACTTGCCTAATCCTACCGTCCACCATAATCTTAGTGGGTCCACACTAAATCCATATCCTAACCTAAAACCCACGATAATCCCATAGATCACGTTTGATCGTTCGAATTTTTAATTAAGATAGAACTTGATAGAATAGAATATAAAATCTAAGAATTTTATTGTATTATATTTACTTTTGTGATTGTAGTAATAAAATCATATATTATCACATTATATTAAATACATTATTTAATATAAACAACATATTAATATAAATGAACAAAAAAAATTTATAAACAGAGATAGTAAAAATCTATCGTGATACTCTTGCATACTTTATTTTTATTTTATGTTTTATTTTATTTTCCTCTCCTCTTTTATTTCTTTCTTCTCCTTCCATCGTTCTATAATAAAATTTTATGAAATAGTAAACTATACTAATATACCTAAAATACTAAAACACCTAATATATGTAATAAATATAAGTATATATTTAAATTTATATATTAAATTTATATGATAAAATATAATTAAATTCGAATATATAAATGAAAATAAGATTAAATTAAAATAACTAAATTGCTTTTTTTGTTATTTTGAATTTTTTATATTAGAATTCAAATATTAATTATATTAAAATATGATTTTAATTTTGTTAATTAAAGAAGTTTGTTATTTCAGAAAAATAACTTTACTATTATGGATATTATAAATCATATTCACATTTATCCTACCTTCATTATGGGATAATTTTATTAAGTCTACAATGCTCTTATATTTAACTCTATCCTATCATGATAGGATAAATTTTATCATATCTTAAATTTTATCCCGACTGTCAGACGTAACCATAAAGGCCACACTAATCCCTTTTTCCCTTCACCTCCTTTGTTTTTTTTTTTTTACCTTCCACGAACAAGAGCCACTCGAGCTCCTCCTACGCTCGCTCATCATCAAGCCACCACTGTTGTTCATCGACCATTCAAGATTTTGCAAAAAGACTGTTCGCAAGTAACTGGAGCAAACAAGGCATTAAAAGAAGGATTCAATAAGCAAACCGGTGAGGACTCATTCAGGAACCGTCACAATGCCTTCGCTTCACTGGCACACCCCATCGTTTAACCACTAGCATGCACATACAGCTCATCCAAAAAAGGGAGAATGTGGGCAGAAACTTTTAGGACGGCACGAATCGGCGAGGGAATAATTAACATCAACAAAGGACGGAATAAGAAAGCCCGTCGAAGGACCGTCTCGGTCTCATTTTAGACTACCACTAACTGGGGCATTTTCACAAACAGTTGCCGTGCGCCACCAAATCGTAAGGTTTCCGGCTCAACAGGGACTCGAACGCACGCCGGAGATCTCGACGCACAATGTACGGGGACTATGGAAACAGAATGCTAGGGCGACGAGGGCCGAAGCTCGCATGAGCCGAACGGCCGCGAGGACCGACCCAACGTCACCCAAAGCGGGGCAAACAGAGGACTCGCAGTAAAGAGAGAAACAGGGGCGGTCGCGGCAGCGGCCCTACTCTGCTTGGCGGCGGCAAATGGAGGACAAGCTTGACAGATTGGGCCGCGCCTAATCGTCTCGCACGCCTACGAGCCGAGATACTCGGGAATCGACACAACCCGATAAAAAATATTCAAAAAGAAACACACCGAGACCTACCACGGGGGAGAGGCACGCGTCGGCGAGGGTCGGCGGCCAAGGTCCAGACGCCGCGACTACCGGAGGAGGCCCTTCGCTCACGGCCTTACCCTTCGCTCTCTGTTTCTCTGTTTCTCTCTCACTCTCAATCTCGGTCTCCCTCCTCTCTCGCGGCTCTCTCTCTTTCCCCGAACGAACCCCCTTCCGGCCGACTCTCCCTCTCTCGCTTTTAAGCTCGGTCAGCAATCACACATGGCTCCTGCCACCCCCAGCTGCCTTGCCGGCCTAGCTCCCAAGGATCATGCTGCCCGATCCTCTGCCTCGCCCGTTCCTCTGGCTTGTACCTTGCTTTGCCATCACCGAGAGCGTAGGAGAGAGAGGTAGAGGAGAAATGAGGGAGGCCGGGCTAGGCTCAAGCCAAAGGAAATGGACAAAGAGAAAAGGGAAGAAGGCCGGGTCGGCCTGGCCCTGGCCCGGTCTCGCTTGTGTTATTTATTTATTTATTTAAAATAATAGTTCTTTTAATTAATTTCCTTTTTATTTTTCTTTTGACAAAAAGTCTCTATTATTACTAATGCAAATGCTCCTAATGTCTATATGCCTTGTAATTTAATTGAAATTATTTTTGCTAGGATTTAAAATTTAATCCATAATTTTCTATACAATTAATATATGATTAAACGGATTACCAAAATTTAGGTATCAACATTACGTACATACATATGTTCATTTAATCTATATATACATATCAAATCATGCTAACGAGTGTTTCAAAATACTAGCTAAGTATATCCAACACATCCTCTATGAACTTCAAGTTAGTTTGAAGATTACAAGGTAACGTGGATCAAAACCAAATCTTTCTAAGGCGGCCTTAATTTAATCGAATTATTGAGTTCAAGATTTGAGAAGAAGTATTTTCAAGAGACTGATAGGGGTACTTGACGATTCCTTACCACGTAATATAATCTTTTATCTTACAAGTAATATAATATCTTCTTGATAAATCACAATCATTAAAACCACACTGATCGAGGCTAATTTATTCCTTGTAGATTATACATCTAGAAAGAGCTTCGTGCATCAATTGATTGGGCAACCATCAACCTCTATGCCTTTAGCTGTTGGACATGCTGCTAGTTCACAGTGTTCTCCATTTGTTCCCCACCAAGTAATGCTTTTATTCTCCATGCCCACTGAAAAGTATAAAAGCACGGCCATGAATGCAGTTCCCGCGTCTAGGGCTGCCGAGAGGACATAGTTGTATCTCTGCCACCACTGCTTTCGATATCGGAAGACGAAGAAATTGAATATTGCTCCCACTAGAACCCAAGCATTGTAGTTTAATGGTGTAGCTGGTGGCATCATTCCTGTCGCCCCTAATAAGACTGGAAGATTAATAAGAGGAATCCAAGATTGCTTGGGAAACGCCTTGTGTAGTAGCCATACTATGATAGGTCCTATTGCACCTCCAAGGAAAAACCAGTTTATTTCTCGATAGTTACCGAGTGCTCCAAAGATCCGTCTAGGTCCAGCCAACCCCCATATGACAGAGGCATCAAAGAAAACCCGGTCACTTGGACACGTCCAGGGACTATCCAAGGGAAGGAGATCATCTTGGCATATGTTGGTGACAGAGTTCAGCAGCCACCATGCCACTGCAATGTTGACGGTTCCAGCAAGAATTGTACCTATCAACTGTGATGACACAAGGATAGAATACTAAGGTCGTTTCGAAATTACTAGATGCCACGATTACTTAATTAATGAGTAGCAACAAGAGGGAGGATATTTGACAATTAAGTCTACTGAGATTTGATTGCTAGCTTTAGCAAATGTGTCATTTCAAGAGATCTAAATTATGCACCATGATTTACTCGTGTCTATGATTTCTGTGAGTATTTCCTTTTTGTAAGTGCCTAGGATGTTGATCTTGCTTTGGATGATATATGATGCTGCGATGAGCCACTTGCTTGCTCGAAAATGCCAACAGCTTCATCTTAGTTCTGTCGGAAAATGGAAAGGTTAGCTTAAATCTTTGAACATATAAAGTTTTGTGTTTTATATTTGACAGTTCTTCACTCAGAATAGTCTTTCTGGAACAGTGAAAAGAGTTACCCCACAGATAGGGGATCTCTAACTATAGTAATGTATATTGTAAATATCATGAATGACTTCTCGAGTTAATACTCTCCTATCATGGTTCAGTCACTTTTTCATCAGGACTGATGAACATATTAACACTTTTAAAACAGCAAGGAAATCAACCGATTGCTTCTCTGGTTATTTTCCTCCAATTTATTTTTATAAATGTGATACCTAAAACTTATGGACAAATATATGTTACTGGTAGTTAGTAATTATATATAGGTTGTCCACATCAGTAGCACTAGATAAGTCGATTGATCTATATTGAGTTTGGTTGGCTTACTTTTAGCACAGTTGAAACAATATCAAATGTTTAGGAGCAATAAAAAGTACCTGAACTAAGAACATTGATCTTGGAGGTATCTTCATGTAGTGTCCCAGCTTAAAATCACTGAGAAAGAAAACAGCCTGAACCATGCTGATGTATCCATATGTTTTGAAGCAAACATTTGCTATAGGTCTTCCTGGCAATATGATGCCCATTAGGTATTCTGTGATTACATTTAATCCCGGTGTCTGTAGATAGAAAGAGATCATTGTTGAGTATAATATGTCTTCTTACATGCAATTAAGTGAAGCATAAAAGTTATATAACTCTCGATTCATACCTGATTTGTTGTGGCAGTAATGATACTAATGGGAAGGGTGAATACAAATGCAAGGGCACTAGCAAAGAGAAGCCCCCACCATGGTAATTGGACTTGATCATTCATGTGGATGCATAGAAGAAGAGATACAACCAGAATTACAACGAGCAACAAATGAAACCACCATGAGGGTATGTCTTTGTATCTCCTCATCAATTTTGTATGGATATCCACCTTCCCTTTATGAGAAGCACGATAGCGCTCATAGATTTCTCTGTTATAATGAAATATTATCTCAGTGTCCGTATGTCTCATGAATTCAACAAAATAAAGTACTTAACATGAATAATAAAGTCATTCTTCAGTATCTAGTTGTTGCATCTCTGTGTTATAACTATAAGGATACCCTTGGTTCACAGAAAAGTTATTTGAAGCTGTGAGTTCAAATTCTTCCAAGGTTCCATTATAAGACCTTTACAATCTTGCCCTGGTTTTTTTCTTTCCGCATGCTGCTTGTCCTTCTCAAGTACTCAAGATAAATTTGTCTAAATGAACGTATTGAGGTGAGAAGACAGTACCTGCCGTAGAAGAAGGCCACGTGAGTTAGTGTTGATGCGATGGTGGCAAAACCAAAGCCATAGGTGAGAGCAAAGAACGCGCTTAAATGAATTCGACCTTGCTCCTTATACTTTGGGATGTCCAACTCGAACTTGTCGTTTACGATTGCCGTTATATTGTACCTTTGACCTTGCGCTGCGAACAACTGCGAGGAGAAAATGGGGAATCTATTCGCACTATATAAGTTAAACCCCCAATAGGCTGTGGGGATTACAACATAGATTATAAATGTGTATCCCGCGAAAACATTGACTGTAGCAAATAAGGGGGAGATTAAAGGGCTGCCCAGGTAGGACGAGACCACTGTCCAGTCGAGCGTCAAGGCTCCAACTCCAAGGCCTTGCATACCTGAACCGATCTGTTGGGCGGTGACTGAGTTGGAGAATGCCCAGCAGACCCATGATATATTGCTGACAGTGGAAAAGAGGTATCCGGGGACAACATACCATGAGAAGCTGCAGATCAGTGCAATGAGGAAGAACTTTGCCCGTGACATGGGCTTTTCGTCCCTCTCATGTAAAGCCCTGCATCAATTATGATCTACTTCAGGTTGAGCATTTATTATCTATAAAATGTGGATATTTCAGGGCAGTTGTGAAAGAGCATATTATTTTGTGAATGCATCCGTTCGATTGACAATAATTGAAGGACAAGGCGATCAACTTTCTATATTTGTATATTGAATCCTCTGAAACCATTTAGATCCTGAAGACAAATGATAGTTTGCTGTTTATAAAGATGTTTGATGCAACAGAGAAGGCTTTGGTTGTCTCTGCAGCGAGTTGAGACCATCTGTGTGCTACAATACGAGACTCAGTTCTCGAATAAAAAGGATTTACGCTTTTATCTGATCCTAAAGTAGGGGATGAAAGAGAGCGGATGGTACTCTCTGTATTTCCTTTAGTTTCGTGGCTAAGACAGTTGGGGTTTGTCCTCGGAACACGGGGCACTTTGGAGCCTCATTCTAGTTTGGCGGGAGCTAACTGGTGCACGTTGTTCCACCCAAATTCAAGGGACCAGAAGCAGCAAAAAGTAGAAATAGCAAATGGGTCTGTAGTTTTGATTGAGAAGCTCTTGGCTTTTTTGTAGTTTTTCCTGAATCTCTTAGTGTTGGGGTGTGAATACGTTGTGAGATATTACTGAGGGAATATACTCGTGTAGCCTCAGTTTCCACACCAAGGGACATGGTTTTGTGGGTCCCTGGTGCCTATAAAAAACTACCACTAAGTAGAGAGAGAGAGAGAGAGAGAGAGATGGGGTTTACTCAATCCAGTGGACTTTAAACATAACGGATTTCTTATGACGTCCGAAATCTTATGGTCCATGTTGATGGCATGGCATATCCAACTATTTTGGGGCCGAGAGAGAGAGAGAGATGGGCTGGTTATACTGCACGTGACCCACATGTTCAAGTTGCAGCGATAGGTGAAAGGATTCGAGTAGAAAACAAAACAGTGATGAGGTCGTCCTCGAACTTTAACGCCTAGACTTATCGCAAGCAGGCATCTTAGGACGTCCTAATCTAAAGCTAGACCTATCAAATAAGTGAGTTGGGTCATAAATGGTCCAACTTAAATCAACTCATTTAATCCGTTTATAATTCATTTATTATAGTGCAAAATTTTTTATTCATATCCGACCCAACCATTTCCAACACATACTCGACTTAACTAACTTAAGAAAGCTTATTTTTTATTATTAATTTTTGAATGATATTGCTAAAATACTTTTAAGCAACAAAAATTTAGTAGACAATTTTTATATTTTCTTTTTTTAAATAAGCCTTCGTTTGTTTCTTAAATATTTTCCAATAAGTTTTTTTTAGGAAAATAACAATATTTTTTTTACCTAAAATTTGAAAATAAATTAGAAAATATTTTTTTCCGTTTGGTATGAAAAATATGATTAAATTTTCCTCCCGGACTCCTTTTAGTATGTTTTCTTTAAAAAAATCTAATTTTTAATTTTTTTTAAATAGAATTTTAATTACTTTTTTCTTTTTTCTTTTTTCCTTTTCTTCTTCTTTGGCCGACTGTCGACCATGACGACAATCAGTGACTAGCCACAGGTAAGCTCGAGCTCGCTCGACGCTGGCGAGGCCTTGGCCTTGCCAAACGACTCTAGCGAGCTCAAGGCTTAGATTCAGTGAGGTCAAGTCTTGCTTGGCCATCACCAACTAAGGAAGGAGGAAGAATAAAGGAAAAAAAAGGAAAAAAGAAAAAATGAAATATAAAAAATAATTATAATTTCGATTTTTATAAAGTTAAAGAGGGAAAGAGACAGTGTGGGGCTTGGGTTAAAATGGGTTCTAAGTCCAACCCATTTAAGACCCATTTATCTTAAGTTTTCAATTTTTAAACTCATTTAACTAGTCTCTTTAAATTTAAGTAACCTATATATGATCAATTTATGATTTAAAGGGGTCATGTATGGGTTTAAAGACTCATTTTGACACCTCTATCTAAAGCTGTAGATCGTGGTAGCTGCTCACGATAACATGTCCATTTGCATGATATGGTTTCAGGACTCGAGTAACCTTGGAATTGTGGGCGGAGAAAAAAGAGAGTTCAAGCTCCCGTTGATTCATTTCCAGGTCGGTATAGTAACTTATGTTGGGTATGTCTCTATCTAAGTTTTGAGTTCAAATCTTTTTATGGCCTCAATTGCCTCCCCAATTAAATTCCACATTTAGAACTAGACCAAAAAAAAAAAAGACTAGACTAAGATGAGAGAGAGTGATCACCATCATCTAATAGTTTAAACTTTTAGTAAGAGTAAAGGGTAAATATAAAATATTTAAATATTAAACTATGCCTTCATTTAACAACTTAAATTTTTAGAATAATTGACATTGGTTATCAAAAATCTCACAGCTATCTTGCCATTAGGCAACTCCATGGAATACTAACTCCCATAAGTCGTATCTCCTTCCGTTTTCACGTGAATTCTGGTAAGCGAGCGAGGGGTGGCAAAAGTCTGGTAATTTACCGGAACAAGGAGACCTGGACGAGGTTAGCAGGCCACCACATGTGGGCTGGTTCCACTACGTACTTCCTCAGCAGCCCTGCCCATCCGTATCCCAACACCTGTATATATCCAAAATCCAACCGTTAACAGGGTTCACCACCCATAGCTCCACTTCATGAGTTACTGTCTTGACTGTCTACATCTAAGTTTCACAATCGACCCTAGTCTTCAACTGCTGCGTCGTTCAAACTGTTCTTAGGGAGCAACATATACTGCGGGTTCCTCAGGATATGTTTAGTTGTTCGAACCTTCACTTCGAAGTGCGCAAAGAAATCAATACAACCAATGAAAAGTATGCATCAAGTTGCAACATTTATGACAGTCATAAGCTAAATCGTCCAACGTCTTTCTTATCTCGACTACTTTGTTGCAAAGGGCGAGAAAGAGAGACTAGAATATCGAACGATTACAACTCCAGTAGTCAATGAAAGATTTATTTTTAGGATTTCGAAAAAAGTGAACGAATGCATGGACTTCACCTTCTGTCAAGAAAAAAAGCATGGACTTTACCTGCGTCGTGATGATGAGAAGCCACCCGGCAGGGAAGGAAATGCGCCGGTGATAAAATGCCTTGATGATGTTCACTATCCTGACGCCATAAGCTGACCCGGCGGCATTGGCAAATATGGAGATGAGCACGTGCTCCTTCATGTTGAAGGGTCCCGGGTTGAGCGAGAAGAGCCGGGGGCCGAGCCCGGGGATCCGGAACTTGGCCTCGGGCAGCATAGCAGCCATGAAGCGGCCAATGGGGAGTGTGGCGACCACGACGGTGATCTGGGTGATGAAGAGGGGCTCAGTGCGGTAGGAGAAGAACTGGTTGAGGAATGAGAGGAGGGCACACGAGAGGAGGCCCAAGAACCACATGCGGAAAGTCCAGACAGGCAAGGTCGGGTCGTCAGTGTTGGACACAGTGAGGTGGACCTCCTCGATGGGCGAGAGGTCGTCCTCATCAACCGCGCCGTCGAGTTTGAATGGTTTGGCGACGGTGGCAGTGGGTAGCGGTGGTGGTTGCTCCGGTGTGCCCATGATTGCAGCAAGTCTGCTTTGAGAGGGAGAGGAAGGTGGTGGGGGTGATGGAGCTAAATGTCTCGAGTAGGTCTGGTTTTATACTTCAATGCATGGTGTTTCGTCCTTTGACTTTTGGTGTGCGGAGGTGGAAAAAATTTGGAGATTCTTCTATATATATCTCACTTATGTATGTATATATTTATATTGATATATATAAGGCCGATGGTGATACTTATAATTAAAGAAATTAAAAAAAAAAAAACACATGTATTCGCCGCGAATCCAGCAACGAATCAAAGAATCTTAAAGATAATTAGAAATTTCTTTCGAGAATAATTATATAAATTTAATAATTATTTTAACGACTGCGCGTGCATACCTCATTTTAATTGAGCACATCTCAATCAATACTTTTAGATGAACTCATGTGTTTTTTGTCCAATGTATTACGTTTTCAAGCCACGCGAGAATCAGTACTTCTCAAGATCAATTTACATATAGATTATTGAATTCATGGTTCATGTACCGATCTTATCCGCACGTTTGCGGCGTGAGTACGAATGCCTCACCATTCAATACTTTCTACCGCTATCTGGTAGTAGTTTTGTCCTTGGTAACCGACCGTTGACTTCCCTGAAATGCCGGCTCTTCTAGCTGGACTTTGACCAGCCGCCTGGACCGAAAAAATATTAGGTGGTCCCGGATTACAAAGTTAGCATGGTCTCATACCACTCACGAGGCACCACGTGGAGTGATGTTCCACAGAAAAAGCAAGTCAGCAGAGTTGAAATAAGCGGGGCCCCAGAAGAAGAGGAGGAAATCAGAGAGGCGGTAATTACAATCGACGATCGGGAGAATGGCATTGGAATAATATTGACCGCCCATCAGCATCAGTTAACGGCCGTCAACAACCGCGACATCGCAACCAATCCAACGGCTCCACCAGTCAACCACAAGGGCACCAAACTCCAATTCCCGAAACTGCCCCGGAGAAGCGAGGGTATTCCCGTCACTTCACCCGAGCCACACCACTCCCTCCCCCTCTGTTTCTTTTTCAATTATTTTTTTGCCCTCCCCCCCCCCCCACTTTTTTCCCACCAGAAAAATAAGTTAAAAACTTAAAATCGCATAACATTCGTTAAAAAAAAAATCTTCGTCTCTACAAAATTCGGATTCCATCAAGGGGGCGAACGGGAGCCACCATGGATTTCCGGCATTTGTCAAGCAGCCATTCCCCCGCCATCGCCGAAGAATCACATTAAGGCCGTAATAATTGTGCTTCGTTGATCAACCGGATGAGGGAGGTCCATTTCTTCCCGAGGCCGAGGGATGGGGACAGAGATTTGGCCGTGGTGGGGGCGGGAACGGAGCCTAAGGCACATGTCCTACCACTACACGCTGCAAAGCTGGTCGTCAAGACTCAAGTCCCAAAGTCGTCGACTAGCTGAACTCCGGCATTCAAGGGCTCTTCTTTTCAGTTCTTGAACAATCGAATCGGACATTTAATTCGTCCCTCTTCTGTGCTTCGTTTGATTTGATACGGTTTTGCCTCTCGGTGCTTTATCCAAAATAATCTCATCCATTTCTTTTCGTGGAACAAGGTTCTGTGTTTTCTCTACCTTTATGATTATAGAAAAAATGAAAATGTCTATATACTAATGGGCAATTCCTTATGTTTTTAGTGACCTTGAGTGGTTCTTGTTTCCGTTTGAAAATTGCTTGCCATGGCTGTGTGTTTATTGTGGTTATGATGTTCATATTATTGCAAACTGATGATGATCTGGGCTGCAGGAATGCCTTTTCAAATTTCAAAGAGCTGGTTGAGCGCATCAGAATCAAAATGCCCTCAAATAATCTAGGTTATAACCTCTCATGGCTGAACTTGTCATTTTGTTAATGGATTGGGCTTTCCTTAGATGTATTCAGACCCATTATCCCTATTCGCATGTTCTCTTTGAGAACACTTTGAGCCCCGATGATCTTCTGTGTGATGCAATTCTTCTGAATATTTGGATGTTTGGATATCATTGTTTTGCACTACTTCTGATCAATTCATTACTTCCCCTTCGATTTAATGTCCTTTTATCAAGGAATGGAATGCGTTGTTGATTTCAGTTTCAAGAATTGTATCTTTGCAGGTCGGTCATCTGAACAGCAACATCATGCAGACAGTGGCTTTTTGGCTAGAGAAGGTGCACAAAAGCTGGATATTGGTTTCCCTAGTGTTTGTACCCATCATCCCTCTTAACATATTTTCTATCTTGTGGTCTTTTTCCTTGCACTGATACTTTTGGATCTGTGGTAAATAATTTTGTGCCATTCCAATTGGACTTGTAATTTATTTGGAACCTTTTTTTTTGTTTCACTTTTCTAAAATAGAGTTTGTTGACATGAGTATTTCTTATCTTTTAGCCTTTTACCATTCTTTTGCGATTTGGGAATCAAGTGCCTTAGTATTGCCAAATAGCTTTAATGTTCCATTTTCTTTCGGGTTTTCTGTGAGACGTCCTTATAAGTACAGCATCATAAGACTGACGTAAAACTTACTGAAAAGTTTATGATTTGGCCGAATTCAAGTGAAAATGATGGGAGATTCCAGTTTTTCGGTTGCTTGATGTGGTGTTTGTTAGCAGTTATGAGCACTTAACTATCTATTTATTCGCCTTTTTTATTGTTTAGTTTAATTATTTATTGCTTCCACAATTCTTTTCCCCCTATTCAGGATTCTCTGACTGCGAAATTGGGTCATTCTTCCAAGGAGATCCAGTGGGTATGCTCAGCATGGACATGCTAAAAAAAAAGCAGAAGCACTTTCCTTCTTTTCTCCAGAGGTGTCAAAGTCTCTGTAAGTTCTATTTTGATCTTGGTTTCTTTTTCTTCATCATTTCTCTTTGTTTGGCATGAATGTCTCGCTGCCTCTTACTATATTCTCAATAATTTCAGGTTCATGACTTTGTATACATTCTTGCCGAAGAGGATAAACAACCGGTTGCTCACTTAAACGATATGTTCGAGATTTCCAAGGGCAATAAGATGGTTGTAGTACAATGGTTTCACAAAATTGATGAGGTTGGGATTCATTTGCCTCGCGATTTTTATGACACAGAGATTTTCTTTTCTCTATCTTCAAGATCTCAACATCAAATGTATAGATGGGTTGGCTACTGTCCTCAATCCCCAGCATTTTGAGAAATATATGAATGAGGCGAGCAAATCTTCGTTCGAAATATTTGTTTGCCACAACCTCTTCGAAGAAGATGATGTCAAGCATTTTGACATTACTCAAGTTGAAGGTTACTGGGATCAGGATGTCCTGAAACGTATGAATCATTTTCCTCTACCAAAACCTCCTTGAAGATCTCGGCCAAGTGAACTTCCACGAGATGTGAAATGCAATGTTGATGAAGATGGTGGGATCAGACCTAGAAAGAAGTGACACTATGTGAATGAAAGTGATAGCGTTGAGATGCATAGTTTGAAAGAAGGGTCTGAGCATAAAATTGTGAAGAAAGACCCTCCACATCATTTGATTGTAGGGTCTGAAGTCGAGGCTCTCTCAAGACAGTGGCCATCGAATAACCTTACACTTGTGAATTTACGGCACATAGGCTTTACCTGATCAAAAGGGATCTAATGGGCATAAGCAAAATTACACGAAATCAAATATCAGGATTAGTTCAATGACAATAGGCATAGAACATCAAAGCTTGACATCACTTTACCACTAAAACTGAATTCATGGAAACAAATATACAAAAATAGATTGGTTAAATCATCACCCAATTCACCCCTAGATTGACAAACGGTTAAAACTATTCAAAGAAACTATCAAGCTTACTTCCAGTTATCTATTCAAGAATAGATCGACGAATGTTAGTGAACTCTTTAAGTAATTCGGACTAGGAAACACTGTCTTCTTCAGTTGCAATGTCCATCCCTAAGTGCGCCACCCTGTGAGGGACAGCCTGAGAAACAACCACGGCAAACAAGGTTAAGAATTTTTTTAGTGCAAATGGAAGCAAAGAAAAGAAACTACGTTAGGGTATAGGAAATTCCAATATGCAATCCAAGAAACTATAGTCAAATTAGTACTAATTGAAAAGAGGGGCCAATTCCCCCCCCAAATCCAAACTTTAGATCTAGTCCGAAATTTGCTTTGAATTTTTTTTATCTCCTAAAAAATCCCAAACTTTAGGTTCAATTCAAATCTACCCCGAACTTTTTTTTTTTGTCTCAGAAAAAACCACAAACTTTAGCTTTAGTCCTAAATCTGTCCCAAACTTTCCTTTTATCTTAGAAAAAACCCCAAACTTTAAGTCCAATCCCAAATTTACCCCAATTTTTTTTATCAAAAAGAAAATCACCAATTTTTACTCTAATCCTTACTCTACTCCTGTTAGCCCTCTATCCAAAAGTCATGGTTTTTAGTTCCTAATTTTTTATATCCTAGAACGGTTTTATTGTAAAGATAATTTTTCATGTCGCATTGTCGATGTGTATTTATTATCGATGTGGAAATACCACTTTAAGTTAGGACTGGACTACGTGGTAGATTTTATAATAAATTAAAAATTGGCGATTTTTTTGGTATAAATAGAGAGTAAAATCCCGAATTGGTATACTCATCAACTGTTATATGTCATCTAATTCAGCAATTTAACAGAAACTAACAGAGGGTAAAATTATCATAGGTGTATCAGTTTGGGATTTTTTGTGGTAAAAAAATTAGCTTAAGGTAAATTTGTCACATGTGTACCGGTTTTGATTTTATCAATGTCAAAAAATTACTTTTAGGTTAATTTATCGTATGTGTACCGGTTAGAGATTTTTCATGGTATTAACCCATTTTTTAGATAAAATAAAATTCAAAACAAATTTGGGATTGGACATAAAGTTTGGATTTTCTTTAGACAAAAAAAAATTGGGGCAATTTTGGGACTAAACCTAAAGTTTAGGAATTTATTTATTTATTTATTTATTTATTTATTTATTTTTGGAATTGACCCTTGAAAGGAGTGGCTGTTGTGAACCTCAACTCATGATTAAAAATAGAAAATAGAAAACTCGGAACCCCAACTATGTCTATGGCATTAAAAAACTCTTATTGCAGAAATCAATGGATCCTACGAGCAGTATTGATGACATCCATTCATCATACTTCATTTCTAACTAACAATAAGCAAGAATCATTTCTTACATTAAATTCGGACCATGAGAAGCACAAGTTTGTCACAATAAGTTGAGATAAACAAGAGATCCTCTCATAGCACAAAAGGAAGGAGAGGCTAAACCACCCCCGCGACAACTTCATTCAACCAATCACTACAAATGAATCAACCAAGTCTCACTTAACAAACTTAGTTGAGATTTTTACAAAATAAATAAGTTATCTTATGCATAGTCCAATAGAGTTTTGGCAGCAACTTGCATCTAGAGGTGCCAAAATGGGCCTTAAACCCATAGATGACCCATATAAAACATAAATAAATCATATATGAGTCACTTACATTTTGAAGAGACTAGTTAAATGGATTTAAAAATTGAAAGCTTAAGATAAACGAGTGTTAAATGGGCTGGACTTAGAATCAATTTCTAACCCAAGTGTCACACCCTCTCTTTCCCTCTTTAACTTTATAAAAATATTTTTTATAAAAATCGAAAATATAATTATTTTTATATTTCATTTTTCTTTTCTTTTTTTCTTTCTCTTTTTTCTTTCCCTTTTTTTCCCCTTTCTTCTTCCTCCTTCCTTAGCCGATGGCCGATGGCCGGCCACCGGCCAAGCAAGGCATGAGCTCACCAACCTCAAGCGAGCTTGAGGTCACCAACAACTGATGAGGCCTCAGCCTCACCGACTTCTTTCTAGTGAGGCTCGAGCTCGTCAAATCTAGCGAGGCCGAGACCTTGTCGACAACTAGCAAGACTCAAGGGCACCGGCGTTGGGTGAGCTCAAGCATGTTGACATCTAGTGAGACTAGAGCTCGTTGGTGTCAGGTGAGCTCGATATTGCCGATCCGGCAAGACTAAGGCCTCATCAACGGGCGGGCAAGGCTCGAGCCTCGCCAATCTAGCGAGACTCGAGCTTGCCAAAGATCGGCGAGCTCGAGCTCACCTATGGCTGGTCTCGACCGTTGTCATGGCCAGCAGCCGGCCAAAGAAGAAGAAAAAGAAAAAAGAAATCATTAAAATTATACTTTAAAAATTAAAAATAATTAAAAATTTGATTTTTAAAAATAAAATAAACTAAAGATTCTATTTTTATGAAAAAAAAAAACTGAAAGGAGTCAAGGATGAAAGTTTAATGATATTTTTCATACCAAATGGCAAAAAATATTTTTCTAATTTATTTTTGAATTTTAGGCCAAAACCCAAAAAAATTGTAATTTTCCTGAAAAAAATTCTTCTTGGAAAATATTTAAGAAACAAACAAAGGCTTAATAAAATTATAAAATTTGTCCACTAAATTTATATTGCATGAAAGTGTTTTAGTAATACCATTTTTTTAAAATATTATAAGAAATAAACTTTTTTAAGTTTAGTTAAATGGGTATGATACGGGTTGGGATGGGGTTGGGTTGGGTATGAGTCAAAAAAATTACACTATAATAAATGGGTCATAAATAAGTTAAATTGATCAATTTGGGTTAGACCATTTATAATCCAACCCACTCGTTTGACAAATCTACTTGCATCAAGCCTGTTTGATAACTTCTTTTCCCACACATACTGAAACCGAACTCACATAACACGCAGCCACCAGCTAAGCATAAATTGGACTAATATTTCGCCTCACACTTAAAGGTTACTTCTTTGCGCTCGCTTGAGCTCGAAGTACATTCATCTCAAAGCAAAAAAATCGGTTCTTTCGACGATGTGAGTGCTATGTTCCATTTAAACTAGAAAAACATGAGGCGGGCGATAGACGATGATCAATCTAATGAGTTCACTTTCACGCTCCATCACTACTTGCATATTTACAAGTAATCGAACAACCCGACGAGATAAAGAAACAACCATTTCGGGATTTCGACTATGCATTCCAAAACCAGCCCATGAGGGAGGGAAGAAGAAGGAAACTCACCAGAAGAGAGACACACGGACACTAGCAGAATGAGAGTATCAGTCAGAGAGAGAGAGAGAGAGAGAACGAAGTGCGATTGAAAGTCAAAGAGAGAGAAGCAAGTGAGTGTCGAAGCGGGGGCACTTGCTTCATTGGTGACAAAACAGTGTGTTTGAAAGTCAAAGAGAGAGAGGTGAGTGAGCGCCGGAGCGGGGCCACTTGCTTCATTGGTGACGGTAGGGGAGCGGCCGCTTGTTGAATAGTGGACTACGAGCGTGGAGAGAGAAGTGAGCGAGCACCAGAGCCGCTTGACGCACAGTAGAGCAGCAGCGAGCACGAAGAGAGAAGATTTGGGATTCAAAATTTTGAAACCTTCATCAAGAGAAAGAAATGGTGGTTCGTAGTCACTAGAGAGGAACGGGAAAGCGTTTGCTTTTCTTTCCTTCTCAAAGGAAGGAAAGGGAAAAGTTTCATGTTGTAATAAATGCATTGCAAATGAGAAAGAGCGTGTGTAGGCTAGGAGGAGAGAGAGCGTGTATAGCCTAGGAGAGAGAGTGGAAAGAAGGCTAGCGAGAAGAGAGAAGGGAAGAAGGTAGAAGACATCAAGTGGGCCCATGCCTCCACGTAGCGCCTTGTGAGCGATCAGAGACCACATTGGCTTGGCAATCCAGGACCACCTAATGTTTTTTTCTAAGTAGTCAAATCCACATTTATTAATTTTTTATTTCCATTTTATACAATAAGTCCAAGAAAATTCCTATTTTATATATACACACACAAATGCGATTACCACGTGTGGTTGAATTTGAGCCGTTTGTAGTTTCTGTCTCCAGCTCAGCTAGAGTTAAAAGCACAAAAATGAGTAACAGAAAACCAAGAAAAGACGAATGGAAGAAAAATCAAATTCGAAGGCGCGATGATGTTTTTTCCTTCCTCGTTGATTTGCGCGAAACGGGAGAATTCGTCCCGATTGAAGATGTATTCGAATGCATTCAACGAATTACCAACTCTTTTTTTTTGCAAAGCATATATGGGTATGCACACTTCTCTTGTATAATTCATTAAAAAAAAGATAGCGTGAATGGTAAAGATTGTAAAGGAAGTTTTGAATTTTGATTTTTCTTTATGCTTCTATTGATATACAAAATAAGTTTAAATAGATATACAATTACATGATGAGATTAAAATTGATTCCTTAAATTGAGGAAAAAATTTTAAATCCAAAATTTGGATTTGAATTTAAAATTTTGAGAGAGGCGGAAGAGATCAAGTTGCTTAATTTTAGGATGATATGTCATCATCCCCTCGGAAGCAAGCTGAGCATGGTTGGTTGAAGGTGAAGTTTGGTCTACAAAAATCTAATGTGATGAGAACTAGATTGTAGGCGATAGAGATTGCAGAAATGTTGTCATACCAAATGGTGGGTGGTGCAAAAAGTGGGTCATGCAGTTCACGTAACAAAGAGCATAACCAAACTAATTTAGTTGTAGTGCGAGCTAGACATTGGTTCTTAGCTTCAGATGAAGAACACACCACCGTGACCTACTTCTTAGCACTCCAGAAAATGGGGTTTAAACCAAAGAAAACATAGAACCCACCAGTAGAGCGTCGATCAATGGAGCAACTTGCCTAATCGGCGTCACAATGAGTAGTGAGCTGGTGTTGGCCTAGACGAAAGTAAAGATTGTGAGTGATTGTGCCTTTTAAATAACGTAAAATGCATTTGACTGCCACAAGATGAACCTCAGTGGGTGACTCTAGGAACTGGCAAATTTAATTGATGGCAAAAGAAATGTCTAGACACGTCAGAGTAACGTATTGCAATGCTCCAACAAGACTCCAATAAAGAATGAAATCCGACAGTAGAAGGCCATCAACTTGGCCAAGCTTTTGAGATACAGCAAGCATTGAGACTAGTTTACATCCCTCCATATTTGCACACTTCAGAACATCCATGAATACATCAACTGATTGAGTTGTATGCCTTCGAAATTATGTGTTACCTAACACCAAGAAGATAATAAAGAAGTTCGAGGTCCTTTATGCGGAAATGATACCCAAGATATGAGATTAATTACTGCAACACTGAAGTATCATTGTTAGTGAATATAATATTATCAACGTATAGGAGGAGATATATGGTTATGTGTCCTTGGTGGAAGATGAACAATGATAGATCAAAGTTGGAGATGGTGAATCCAAAATCATTAGGCTTTGAATTAAACATTTTATAATAGGCTCAAGGAGCTTGATGGAGGCCATGAATGAATTTCTTCATATCACAGACATGATTATGTTTGCACGGATCAACATAGCCTAGAGGTTGAGACATGAACACAATTTCCTACAAATGACCACGTAAAAATGAACATTTGACATCCAATTGTCGAAGTGGCCAATTGTGAGAGACCACAAGAGATAAAATGTTTCGAATAGTGGTACGTTTCACAACGAGATTGAAGGTTTCGATAAAATCAACACCCGGCTGCTGATGAAGCCCTTAGCAACAAGGTGAGTCATGTAGCGAGTAAGGGTACATTTAGTAACATTTTTATTCCGAGAAACAATTTCTTTTTAGAAATATTTTTTCTACTTTTATTCCCTATAATAGTTTCTGAGTAAAAGAACACATTTTGTAACTATACAAAATTTCTATTCCCAAAATAGGAAAATAATAGAAATGCGTTACGACTCACAAAATTTTTGTGACGTAATTTTTTTTAATAATTTTTAATAAGTTTTTTAGATTTTTTTCTTTTTTTCTTTTTTCCTCTTTTTTCTTCCTCTTCTAGCTGATGGCAGTGATCGGCGATCAATGATCGACAACTGGTGGCTGCAACGATAGCAAGAAGCAAGCAAAAATTGACAACAATGACCAATTAGAAGAGGAAGAAGAAAAAAAGAAGAAGAGAAAATAACAACTTATTTCAGAAATTATTCCTAGAAACAAGAAACAGTTTTTCTACTTTTTATTTCTATTCAAAATATATTTTCTAGCTATTTTTTTATTTTAGAGAATAGAAAAATTAGCCGACTTTACTAAATGGAATTATGTTCTTTTTTTTGTTCTAGAAAATAAAATAACGGAAATTTGAAGAAATAGAAACGTTACTGAACGGAGCCTAATAGAGCCATCCGGATTTCGTTTATCTCAAAATATCCATTTGCAACCCACTATGTTCATAGTAGAATTATAAAAGACCAAACACCATGTTTGTTGCCGTTGAAGAGAGGTAAACTCTTGATCCATTGCATGGCGCCATTGAAGGTCTTTAACTGCTTGGGAGTGACATGTTGGTTTCAAGATATGATTGGCAATAAGTGCAAGCAGAATGTGGGAAATGGCCTTTGGTTTGATAATACTAGACTTAGATCTTGTTTGCATTAGATGAGTGGAAGGAGGGATAGGTTAATTGTTAATAGGAGGAGGAAGGGGTTGGCCAAAGGTCTAGAAATGTTTGAAATCACGATGGGTAGGGATTGAACTAGGGTATTAACAGCGCTAGTGCTTCAGAATCGGTGGAGAGAGCCACGAGGAAGAAGAAGCAAAATCATAAGTAATGCTATTATGCAAAGCACTTTGATACCATAAAGACTGTAAAGGACGCTTTAAATTCTGATTTTCCTTGATGCTTCAATCGATATACGAAATGAGTTTAAATAGATATACAATTACGTGATGAGATCAAGATTGATTCTTTAAATCAAGGAAAGAATCCTCAAATTGAGGAAAGAATTTTAAGTTCAAATTTGAATTTAAATGTCGCGAGAGGCGGAAGAGATCTAGTTGCTTGATTTTATGACCATATGTTATCAAATGGTTGTTGAACTTCGACTCCATGCATGACATCAACCCTCACTTTTAATTTGATCAATGTGGTCCATAACTTATTGCTAAATATCCAATATAATCTTTCTATTTGGGTAAAAGAACCTTTCAAGTGCCATAACTTGGCACAAATGGACACTTAAGTGCCATAACTTACGAAAGGTACACTTAAATGCCACATTCGAAGAAAAAAGGATCACCTAAGGGCCACTCCGGCCAAAGTCCGATCAAAACGTGGCATTTTTCCGGTGAAGCGAGTGTAAAACGACGCTGTTTTGCACGCTAACTGGCCAAATAATGCAAAAACGGCGTTGTTTTGGACCGACGTGGTAAAAAAATAATATAAAAATTAATTAAATTAAATTTAGTTAAAATATAATAATTTTAAAATTTTAAAAAATTAAAAGGAAAAAAGGGGGGCGGTGGGCGAGGGGTTAGCCACCGCCCCCGCCTCCCACCGTCGCCGGGAAGGGCCGGCGACGGGGGAGGGTCGGCCGAGGTCGCCGGGCCCTAGCCGGGGCCGGCAACCCCGGCCGACCTGCGGCGAGGGCTCGCAAGCCCTCGCCCCCGGATCGGGCGAGGGTTGCGGCCCTCACCCGATCTAACGAGGGACGGCGGCCCTCGCTCGACCGGGCCAAGGGCCCCGCCGGGGGTCGCCCCGGCGGGCGACGGCCCTTGGCCCGGCCAAGCGAGGGCCACGACCCCTTGCCACTCACCACGGATTTGGGTGAGGGCCGCCGACCCTCGCCGGATCTAAGCGAGGGCCGTAACCCTCGCCCGATCCGGGGCGGGATCGTAACCCTCGCCCGATCCGGGGCGAGGGCTCGCAAGCCCTCGTCGCCGGACGGCCAAGATCGCTCGCCCGGCCAAGGCTCGGCGACCCCGGTCGACTCTCCCCCTCCGTCGCCGGCCCTTCCGGCGACGGCGGCAAGGCGGCGGCGGTGGGCGAGGGCTAAGCCCTCGCCTACCGCCCCTCTTTTTCCTTTTTTTTTTTTTTTAAATTAGCCCTCACCACCGCCCCTCCTTTTCCCTTTTTTTTAAAAAATTTTATTTTAAAATTTTTATTTTTAATATTTTAACTAAATTTAATTTAATTAATTTTTATATTATTTTTTTACACTTCAGCCTAAAACAACGCCATTTTTGCATTATTTGGCCATGTCGGCATGCAAAACGGCATCATTTTGCACTCGCTTCGCCGGAAAAATGCCACATATGCAATTTGACCGGATTGGCACTCAAGTGATCCATTTTGCTCCGATTTTGGCACTTAAGTGTACCTTTCATAAGTTATGGCACTTAAGTGTCTCTTTCTGCCAAGTTATGGCACTCTAGGGATCCGTGTCTCTTCTATTTGCTCTAATGACAAATCAAGCGTTATCCAATGACGTGGATTAACACGGACTAAGTTAAACTCCTAAAACTAACGGGTCAAATTAACATACCCATCTAGTTTGGAGATGACAAAAAAAAAATGGGTGTCAATATGTCCAACATTATTTAATGATGTGAATTATTATATCCTAATTAGAGATAATATCTTACTTGGATAATTCACATGTGACTTTTTGTTTTTGCTCACCATTCAAACTTTACATGATTGAGAATTAACACAGTAAATTTCATGAACTTGTATTAATGGAAAAACAACATTAAACATCTACTTATAGTTTATGAACTATATTGAACATTTACTAATAATTTAAGAATCACGTTAAACAAATTAAAAATGTATGAACAACATTGCACATTAGACTAAATTTCATAGACCATTTGCATCATTTCCCCTTTATTAAGTTGCAAAAGGACTCGTGTCGTTTTCTAGCAGCTTTTTAATTACATCTCTCTCGTGAGGGCATGATGTCGCATGAGATAATTTTACAAAAATCCCCAGTTGAAGTTGGATGAAGGGACCATTTTCTCAGGTTTTTTATGAAATTCTTTCTCCTTTATAAGCTATCAAACAATCTATTCGCATCCATAGAAAATGATGTGAAACGTGGAATGTACGTACATACATACATACACATATACAAAGATATATACACACACCTACGTATTGAATGGTGCTAGTCAGTGTTTCAAAATACTCATTAAGTATGCCAATCATGTCCTTTTGGGCCCAAAAGGATGTGTTGGGCCTATATTGTAAGTATCTCCCATAAGGCCACCGAATTGTGTTGCTGTTGGGCCAGTATGCTCGGACATGCCATTTTGAATTTGGGTCAATGGGCTGAGCTTGAGAGGTTAGTGGGGGTATGAAATCGAGATTTGTTATTTCATCCGATTGATTGGTTTGTCATATGTCATGATTACAAATTGAGGCATCAACTCTCAAACAAATGAGAGGCATTGACTTTAAGGTTAGACATAGATTATTGATTATGATGAGGATGATGCCACTTTATTTTCTCCAACATAAAAGTGAAATTATAAAAAGTTAGAAACTGCTCCTAACACGCCCTCAATTGAGTCTAAGAGAAATGAAGGATTTATGGGCTCGAACCATCTTAAAGATATTTTTTGTGTAATCATAAGTTAAGATATAGTAAAGTTCAAATTGAGACGCGAGAGATTTATTTACTTTTGTAATGATCATTGTGACAATTTCAAATCGAAATTCTTCCTACTTTTCTTCTTCTCTCAGCCTTTAGGTGAGGCCTAGGGCTGTGGGCGAGTCAACCTCATCGGCCGCAGACAAAAAAGGTCTCACCCACAATAGGGAGGTCATAGCGAGGTTGGCCACCCCAAATTGAGGTTGAAATGTGGCAGCAAGGCTCAATCAAGCCTAACAACCATCGGTAGAGAGAGAGCGCACCTAAGATGGAGGGGCGGGACAATGAGGCGCCTTGCGAAGGCTTGCAGGTTGGGGGCAAGGCCAACCTCGCAAGCCACAAGTAAAGGTGGCCATGGCATCCCCAGCCGCGGGCGAGACTATTCTAGCTCATGGCCAGCAAGGTCATGGCTAGGCTGCCTTCACCCAAATCCAGGCAAGGCCTTCACAACCTTCACCAACTACTGTGGAGGAAGAGAAGAAGAAAAGGAGGAAGAAAAGGAAAATAAAAAATTCGAATATTATTAAAAATTTTCCATGTCAACATCGATCAGACAGTCGGGGCATACTAGCGTCTACATTGGTGTCGGTCAATATCCACATTGAAGCTGGCCGACTCAAATTAGCCGAATGGACTAGATTAATACAAATATAAAAGGTTTAGAACTGAATTAACATAAATGTCATAGGTTTCGGATTTTTTTTTTTTTTTTGGAAAATTTTCCTTGTTATAATATACCTCTCTTTGCCGTGTTGTGACACTGATGATGCATAAATGAGAGCTCCCCACTTGAAAAAGAGATCTTTGTTTTTATTTCATTTTTTTTCCTTTAGTTGAACCGATATATGTTTAACAGTCTAAAATGGAATAATCTATAATGATTGAAAGAGATTCTATAATGCATCTATTTAAGTTTTCAAATGAATCGATGAATTACCTAACTTTTCGACAAAGCGTAATGTGAACGTGTATGTCTCTTGTTTAGTTCATTAAGTCAAGAAATAAACAACCCTTATACTTTTCTAGCAAATTATCAATTATTATTGGAGGCGCGTAGCAAAGTTTGATACCTTCACTTGGGGAGATCACTAAGAGGGAGCCCACACTCGAGCCCGTTAATATATCTAGTTGAATCTACCTTCACTCAAAAGCTTGAACCAATAAGTTATCGACCAACTATGATATATAAATTGCTTTACATCACATCAATTCTCTGATGTGGGATTTCTCTAATACAACTTACTCACACATGTATCGTAACAATCTCTCCCTCGCATATAAACTTAGTGTTAGGTTTACTCCTCCCTAATTCAGGCATCCTTCTGCATCAATTTCATATAGGCCCGCGTTGCTATATGACAACACCTACTTGCCCAAAAACTACAACCGTGGGCTCTAATACCATCTGTTGAGTAGGTCATTCCCAATTGGAGAGACGAATGCAGTTGTGTATATTTGTAGTAGAATGTGTAGTAGTGAGTGTGTAAAAGTATAAAAAGACAAAAAAAAAAAAAAAGGAAAGAAAATCAAGAGATATCGGGGAATAAAGCAACATGACCTTTCATATCCAGCAAATCAAGAAAGATCAAGAAACAAATCAAATTGATCTTCCCACATCCAGAAAATCACGAGAGATCAGGAAATAAATCAACATGATTTTCATGTCTTACAATTCCAGGTGGGATTGCATTTGCTCCTATAAATAGGAGTCCTTCTCAACAGAGAAGAATATACAAAAAAGCAAGAATATCATAGCAACATAGCGTAGCGGAAGAAACAGTCTTCTTCCAAGAGAGTTATCTTTGAGTAAGTTATCTAATTTGTGAGAAGTTCATATCCACAAATTGAAGATAGTGAGAGATCCACCTTAGGATAAAGTTGTATCCCATTTATCATAATGGAAATTTAAAGTGGACTACGGTCCCATGGTTTTTTCCTTCGCCTTGGAGGGTTTTCTATGTTAAAATCCTAATGTTATTGAATATTCATCTATATCGCTTTCATATAATATTTTATCCTATTTAATTTTCACAAAATTAATAGTGGGAAAATTATCTGGGCCTTCTTCACAAATATCGTTCTTTTTCCTAACAAATGGTATATATTAACAGGCTCAAATTTAGGCTCCCTCTTAGCAATCTCCCTAGGTAAAGATATTGGATTTCTACTGCGCACTTCCAATAGTTACCTCTCTCTTGTGATTACTAGTAAATTCAAGGTCGCGAGGCATGAGATGTCTTTAATAAAATCCACAATTGAAGTAGGATAATTGAATTATTTTTCCCAATACGATTCCAAAATCTTTTTCCCCTTTATAAGTTAGTGAAATATCTATCTCGCCCACAAAAATGCATACATCACGGGGAATACACGTACGTACAAACACACACACACGTATGTATATATATATATGTGTGTGTGCGCGCGCGCGCGTGTGTGTATGTATATATGTATATATGTAATTTCTATATACATATCAAATCATGCTTATAAGTAATTTTAAATACTGGTTAAGTATATCCAACACATCCTTTGAGATAGTTTGAAGATTGCAAGGTAATGTGAATCAAAACCAAATCTTTTTTAAGATGGCTTTAATTGGATTGAATTATCTAGTTCAAGATTTCAGAAGAAGTAATTCGATATCAAGAGACTGACAGGGGTACTTGGCGATTCCTTACCACGTAATACAATCTTATTTCTTACGAGGAACAGAATATTATCTTGATAAATCACAATCATCACTCACACCAGTAAAAGAAAACAGAATTGTTGAAACGCCTAAAACTGTCCGGTGATTGGAATAGTCTGTACAACTAATGTAGAACCTCACTAATCAAGGCTAACTTTTTCCCTGTAAGTAATACATCTAGAAGTAGCTTCATGAATCAGTTGACTGGGCAACCATCAACCTCTATGCCTTTGGCTGTTGGACATGCTGCTAGTTCACAGTGCTCTCCATTTGTTCCCCACCAAGTCATGCTTCTATTCTCCATGCTCACCGAAAAATATAAAAGCACGGCCATGAATGCTGTTCCCGCGTCCAGGGCTGCCGAGAGAACATAGTTGTATCTCTGCCACCATTGCTTTCGGTATCGGAAGATGAAGAAATTGAATATTACTCCAGCTAGAACCCAGGCATTGTAGTTTAATGGTGTAGCTGGTGGCATCATTCCTGTCGCCCCTAATAAGACTGGAAGATTAATGAGAGGAATCCAAGATTGCTTGGGAAACGCCTTGTGTAGTAGCCATACTATGATAGGCCCTATTGCACCTCCAAGGAAAAACCAGTTCATTTCTCGATAGTTACCGAGTGTTCCAAAGATCCGCCTAGGTCCAACCAACCCCCATATAACAGATGCATCGAAGAAAACCCGATCACCTGGACACGTCCAGGGACTATCCGGTGGAAGGAGATCATCTTGGCATATGTTGGTAACAGAGTTTAGCAGCCACCATGCCACTGCAATGTTGATGGTTCCAGCAAGAATTGTACCTATGAACTGTGAGGACACAAGGATAGAGTAGTAAGGTCGTTTCGGAATTACTAGATGCCACACATACTTATTTAATAAGTAGCAACAAGAGGGAGGATAGTTGACAATTAAGTCTCCTAAGATTTGATTGCTAGCTTTTGTAAATGTGTCATTTCAAAAGATCCAAACTATGCACTAAGTTCTACTCACGTCTATAATTTCTATGAGTATTTCTTTCTTGCAAGTGCCTAGGATGTTGATCTCACTTTGGATGATATATGATGCTGCCATAAGCGACATGTTTCTTCGAAAATGCTGACAGCTTCATCTTAGTTTTGTTGTCTAATGGAAAGGCTAGCTTAAATCTTTGACCATAGAAAGTTTTGTGTTTTGAATTTGACGTTTCTTCACTCAAAATCGTCTTCCTAGAAGAGTGAAAAGAGTTATCCCGAAGATGGGGGATCTCTAACTATAGTAACGTATATTGTAAATATCACAAATGAATTTTCAAGTTAATACTCTCCTATCACGATTCAGTCACAGTTTTTCATCAGGTTTGATGAACAATTAATAGTTTTGAAGTAGCAAGGAAATCGACTGATTTGCTTCTCTGGTTATTTTCGTCCAATTTATTATTATAAATATGATACCTAAAACTCATGAACAAAAATATGTTACTAGTAGTTAGTAATTATATATAGGTTGTCCACATCAGTAGCACTAGATAAGTCGGTGGATCTGTATTGAGTTTGGTTGGCTTACTTTTAGCATAGTTGATAAACAATATCAAATGGTTAAGAGAAGTAAAAAGTACCTGAACTAGGAACATCGATCTTGGAGGTATCTTCATGTAGTGTCCCAGCTTAAAATCACTGAGAAAGGAAACAGCCTGAGCCATGCTGATATATCCATATGTTTTGAAGCAAACATTTGCTATAGGTCTTCCTGGCAATATTACGCCCATTATGTATTCCGTGATTATATTTAATCCCGGTGTCTGTAGATAGAAATAGATGATTGTTAAATATAATGTCTTCTTGCAATGGAAATTAAGTAGAGCATAAATGTTATGTAACTCTGGATTCATACCTGATTTGTTGTGGCAGTGATGATACTAATGGGAAGGGTGAAGACAAATGCAAGGGCACTAGCAAAGAGAAGCCCCCACCATGGCATTTGGACCTGATCATTCATTATGATGCATAGAAGAAGAGATACAACCATACTTACAACAAGCAACAAGTGAAACCACCATGAGGGTATGTCTTTATATCTCCTCATCAATTTTGTATGGATATCTGCCTTCCCTTCGTGAGAAGCACGATAGCGCTCATAGATTTCTCTGTTATAAGGTAATATTACATCAGTGGATCTATGTCTCATGAATTCAACAAGATTAAGTACTTAACTGGAAAAATAAGGCCATTCTTCAGTATCTAGTTGTTGCATTTCTGTGTTATTAGTTATACGGATAACCTTGGTTCACAGAAAATTTATTTGACAATGTTAAGTTCAAATTCTTCCAAGGTTCCATTATAAGACCTTTACAATCTTGCCCTGGTTTTTTTCTTTCCCATGCTGCTTGTCCTTCTCAAGTACTCAAGATAAATTTGTCTAAATGAACGTATTGAGGTGAGAAGACAGTACCTGCCGTAGAAGAAGGCCACGTGAGTTAGTGTTGATGCAATGGTGGCAAAACCAAAGCCATAGGTGAGAGCAAAGAACATGCTTAAATGAATTCGACCTTGCTCCTCATACTTTGGGATGTCCAACTCGAACTTGTCATTTACGATTGCCGTTATATTGTACTTTTGACCTTGCGCCGTGAACAAGTGTGAGGAGAAAATGGGGAATCTATTTGCACTATACACGTTAAACCCCCAATAGGCAATGGGGATTACGACATAGATTATCAATGCATATCCCACGAAAACATTAACTATGGCAAAAAAGGGGCAGATTAAGGGGCTGAACAGGAACGATGCCACTGCTGTCCAGTCGAGCGTCAAGGCTCCAAGTCCAAGGCCTCGCATACCTGAACCGATCTGCTGGGCGGTGACTGAATTGGAGAATGCCCAGCAGACCCATGATATATTTGTGAGCGTGGAAAAGAGATATCCAGGGACAGCATACCATGTGAAGCTACAGATCAGTGCAATGAGGAAGAATTTTGCCCGCGACATGCGCTGTTCATCCGTCTCATGTAAAGCCCTGCATCAATTTGAATAGAATGGCCTATTTCAGGTCATGCACCAATTATATACATTATGTGCAAACTGTGGATACATTGGGACAGTTGTGAAATTATCATATTATTTTGTGAATGCATCCATCAATTGACAAGAACGAAGGACAAGGCGATCAACTTTCATATTCGTATAGTGTATCCTCTGAAACTATTCAGATCCTGCAGATAAATGACAATTTGTTGTCTATAAAGATGTCCAATGCAAGAGCGACGGCTTTGGATATTTCCATATTAAGTTGCGACCCTGCATGCTACACCACGCAACTGGAAGGATTTGCGCTTTCGTCCAATGATCCTCAAGCAGGGGATGAAAGAGAGCGGATGTTACAATCTGTATTTCCATTAGTCTCGTGGCTAAGATAGTATGAGTTTGTCCTTGGAACACGGGGTACTTAAGAGCATTATAATAGTTTAAATGGTGGGGGCTAACTGGTGCATGTAGTTCCTCCCAATTTCAAGGTACCAGAAGCAGCAAGAAGTAGAAATAGCGAATGGGATCTTATGAAACTGAGCTTGAAGAGGGCTTGATGGGGTCTGTAGTTTGATTAAGAAGCTCTTGGCTTTATCGTTCTGTACAAAGTAGATTTTCTTGAGTCTTTTTGTGTGGGGTGTGAAAACACCGTGAGATTTTTTAGTGCTGAACTCGTATAGCCTCAATTTCCACACTTAGTGACATGGTTTTGTGGGTCCCTGGTGCCTATCTAACTAACATTTTTCGAGAAAGATGGGGTTTACTCAAACCAGTTGAACTTTTCTCAAACCAGTTGAACTTTTCTGTCGGAGGAGTAAACATTACGGATTTCTTATGACCTCCCAGAGAGAGAGAGAGAGAGAGAGAGAGAGAGAGAGATGAGCTAGCTATACTGCATGTGACCCACATGTTCAAGTTGCAGTGACAGGTCAATAGAATTAAGTAGAAAACAAAAAAGTGATCCTATGGAGTCCAAAGCAAGTCGTCCTCCACTTTAACGCCGAGATTTAAGCAAGTAGACATCCTAGAAAGTCCTTATCTAAAGCCACAGATCTCGGGCAGCTTCTCACGGTAACAACATGCGCGTTTCCATGGTATGGTTTGGAATTGTTTGCGAGAAAAAAGAGAGTTTAAGCTCCGGTCGATTCAATGCCTGGTGGGTATAGTAACTTACGTTGGGTCTCTGTCTATGCTATCTTGCCATTAACATCTCCATAGAATACTCACTCCCACCAGTCGTATCTCTTTCTGTTTTCACGTGAACTCTGATAAGCAAGCAAGGGGAAGCAAAAGAGTGTGATTACCGGAACAAGGAGACCTGGACGAGGGTACCCGGCCACCACATGTGAGCTGGTTCCACCACGTATTTCCTCAACAGCCCCGCCCATCCGTATCCCAACACCTGCATATATCCAGATCCACCATTAACAGGGTTCACCACCCATCTCGAGCTCCACTTCATGAGTTGCTACCTTGATTCTCTACGTCTACGTTTCAAAATCGACCCCAGTGTTCAAGATCGCGGTGCCGTTTAACAATTCCAATAACGAGGATCGAGACAGTTTCCTAGGAACCAACAGATAAGGCGGGCTCCTCGGGATATGTTCAGTTGTTTGAATCTTCACTTCAAAGTGCGCAAAGAAATTAATACAGCCAATTGAAGTATGCATCAAGTTGCAACATTTATGACAGTCATAAGCTAAATCGTCCAACATCTTTCTTGTCCCCACTACTTTGTTGCAAAGGGCGAGAAAGAGAGATCAAAATATTGAATGATCACCACTCGAGTAGTCAACAAAAGATTTATTTTTAGGATTTCGAAAGAAGTGAATGAATGGATGAATAGACTTTACCTGCGTCGTGATGATAAGAAGCCACCCGGCGAAGAAGGAAATGCCCCGGTGATAAAACGCCTTGATGATGTTCACTATCCCGACCCCATAAGCCGACCCGGATCCGAACGCGCTCCCGGCATTGGCGAATATGGAGATAAGCACGTGCTCCTTCATGTTGAAGGGACCCGGGTTGAGCGAGAAGAGCCGGGGGCCGAGCCCGGGGATCTGGAACTTGGCCTCGGGCAGTGCCGCGGCCATGAAGCGTCCGATGGGGAGCGTGGCGACCTGGACGGTGATCTGGGTGATGACGAGAGGCTCCGTCCGGTAGGCGAAGAACTGGTTGAGGAAAGAGAGGAGGGCACACGAGAGAAGGCCCAAGAACCACATGCGGAAGGTCCACACGGGCAAGCTCGGGTCGTCGGCGTTGGACACGGTGAGGCGGACCTCCTCGATGGGCGAGAGGTCGTCCTCGTCAACGGTGCCGTCGAGTTCGAATGGTCTGGCGGCGGCGGCGGCGGCGGCGGCGGTGGGTGGCGGTGGTTGCTCCAGTGTGCCCATGATTGCGGGTGGCAGCAAGCCCGCTTTGCGAGAGAGAGAGAGGATGGTTGGGGGCGGTGATGGAGCTGAAGCTCTCGAGTACGTCTGGTTTTCTTTTTTAATTCATGGTGCTTCGTCCTTGACTTTTGGTGTCGAAGGGGTAGCAAAGATTCCGAGATTCACTATTTATATATATTTTTTCACTTATAATTTTCGTGAGGGTAAGTATAGAATGATGGAGTATGACTATGCTGAAGAAGGGAGTCCAATGGAATATTCACTGGCAGGGAAAAATATATATTTAATTTATATACGACAAACCGACTGCAATGCTTGTGATTAAAGAAATTTGAAAATAACACAAATTATTTATTGCAAATCCAACGAATCAAACTAGGAATTCTCTTGAGGATAATTAAATATGTTTGATAATTCTTTAAAACTTAAGCGTGCATATTTTAATTGTGCATGTGACATCCCGATTTTTTCAATTCTATTTTCAGTAAAATTTAGATGGGCATTTCATCTTTGCACATATTGTTCTTTTTCCTTGAGTTGGCCACTCATGTGAAAACTAATTTATCGAGTGAAGCCGGTAAGAGATTATAATGCATTAGACTCGAGAATTTGATCAGGAAACGATCTTTCGACCGAGCTAATCTGCAAGGGTCATTATGGCGCAGTTAAAAATCGATTAGAAACCGGAGATAGGTGACTCGATAAAAGCGGTGATCAAGTGTGGGTGATTCCACCTGATTGCACTGTTTTTGTCGGTCGGCACTAGGTCGGCTTTTCTGTCGATTGGGTCCCCTGTGTCCGTAACTGAAACCTTGAGATTTTCACGACAACCGAGAGTCGCTAATGTGTCAAAGATGTACATTGTGGCTTGATTTGATCAACCACGGGTCAAATGCACGAAAATTTCTAAAAAGCTATCCCGGTAGATTAGGACGCGCTAATATCGTGCCGGAGTGAAATTAACCGTGAAATTGAAAGTGAATTCAAAAATTGGAAGTCCTGGGGTGTCACATATCTTATGAGGAACATGGATTAATTTTATGGATTTTAATTGGACTCAATTTGAAGAGAATTGATTGGAATTGAAAGAATTGTTGTACAAGGTTTTAGGCCGTGAGAAAATGAAATTGGACCTATTGAAGATAGTTGTGGAAGTTTGAATTTGAGTGGATGATGACATCACCCTATGTCATGGTGGTTGGCCAAGAGTGAAGAAGAAATGGACAGTGGAGGGTGGAGATGGCTTTTGAATTGTGCGCACACCCATCAACATCATCTTCAACCTTGAGAAGAGAGAGAAAGAAGGAGGAAGAGGAGAGAGAGAGAAGTTGCGAACCGGCGACCCGCCCCCCCCTCCGCCCGTTCGCCGGCCGCCCCTCCGCCGTCGCCGCGCGCCGCGCCGCCGGAGCCACCACGGCCGCCGCCCCCCGCGCGCGCCTCGCCGTCCGCCCGGCCCGCCGCGCCGTCCCGGCCCGTCGACCAAGCCGCCCGAGCCGTTGCCGCAGCCCGCCGAAGGGTCGCCGGAGCCGCGCCGCCCGTCTCCGCGGATCCGCGCCGAGCCGCCGCCGTGCGGCCCACCGTTCGGCCTTGGACAGCCGGATTTTCCAGCCTAGATCTAAGATTTCAAGGCCCGCTTTGGGTGTCTTCCCGGCCTCCGTTGGTGTCGCCCCGAGAAGGATTGTCGTCGGCTCGCCATCCTCTTCGCCGGAACTCGTCGGAAAGCGATTCGGTGAGTTTAACTCACTAAACTTTGATTAGAGGGTTAATGATGCCCTAAGTGTGCTTAGCCTAAGTTAAGTGAGTTTAGGTGGTTAGATTAGTTTATTTTAATTGTGGATTAGATTAATGGGTGTGATTAGATTAGAATGTGTTTAATTAAAGTTAATGGAGTGGTTATATTAGTTTAATCCTTGATGGGACATAAAAGGAATTTGTTTTTGATTTATTTAAGTATTCCGAAATTATTAAATAATTTAATAATATATATTTATCCGAATTTATTAAAATATTATTATTTAAATAAATGTCGGAATAAAATTAATTATTTAATAAATTCCGAAAATTATCTCGGGACCTTATTTGCTCGAATTTCGTGCTTGATCGCTGTTGTGTATTCGGATTTTGAAATTGATGGTTGGATATTACAAATTGAGCGTGTATTGTGAAAAATATGGATATTATTGTTTAATTAATTTTCGAAATAAATTTAATTATTTATTTAATTCCGAAAATTATTTCGGGACCCTAAATCCTTAGAATTTCATGCTGATCGCTGCTGTGTATTTGGATTATGAATTTGATGAGTGGTTATTGCAAATTGAGTGTCGATTGTGGAAAATGTGGATTTTATTCGAAAACCCTGGTGTCGGGTTTTGATACCAAAATTGGATTTTAATGATTATATTAAATAGTGGGGTTTGAAAAGTGAGATATTGGCTTTTTGATTCGAAATTAGCGTGTCCCCACACACGTGAGTAATTTCTGGAATATTTTTAATATGAAAAAAAATGGCCGGGATCACTATTTAAGTGGAAGCATTGAGTGAAATGCAAAGTGTCCTTGGGGCCGAGTATGCTTTGGCTGTGTGATAACTAAGAGGAATCGTCCCGGGCTGTTGAGCTGGACTTGCCCCTTTATGGGATGCCCACGCGGTGGATGCCGGTCGCGATGAGGCCGGGCCGACTGGATCGATGCTCCTTCGGGAATGCCGTCGACGTCTTGACGAAGCCGCGCTCCATGGGGGAGGCAATGCCTGGCTATATGTCGATAGATAGCTGAAATTCGAGTAAGCTATGCCCTTGTGTGGCGGTGAATAACAATTGGAATGCATGTTGAGTGTTGTTGATGTGTCGGATTATGGGACGGAATTGTGTGGCATGGAATGGGACGTGTCATAACGATTAAGTCTTATAATCGGACCCCGCGGTTGTTGGTTATATGAAAGTGAATGCGTTCCGGTTGTTTAAGTTCTTATTACTGCATATGATTGAATGATATGAACTGTGCTAACCTGCAGGAAGGAACCGAGGCGAGGTAAGTCCTCTATGTTGTGTGGCTAGGGCACCTGGGGCGTATTTTCTTTCTAATAGGGGTTTAGGGGGTTGAACTTGCTGAGACAATGTCTCATCCCGGTATGGGGATTACAATTTCAGGTCCCTGGTGGACGGAGCGGCTAGATAGCTTTGGTTGACCTTGAGGAGTTGCAGAGGTGAAGTCATGAGGATTGGAGAACGTGTCCGACTTGTAAGTCGTAGGACGGTTCCTTTTTAAGAGCCGGTCTTTTGTAGACTTTTGGCCGTAGACCTGTTTGTAATTCCGTTGAATTATGAAAGTGTTATGTTGTGGTTTTGCTTCCTGCTTTTCTATCACGTATTTCCTTGTCAGGGGTTTTACAATACGTTCCGCTTGCGCAAAAATAATAAATGAATGGGGTCGGCGACACTACCTAGGAATGTCGCATTTGCATGACCATGGTGGGATGTTGGCGCGCTCGAGGTTCGGGGCGTGACAGTGCATGTCTCGATCGATACCTTAAACAAACTCATGTATTTTTTTTTCAACATACATCGTACACGCAAATTCTATATTTCTTTTTGCAAGATTTGGCTTGGTATTTAAGTCCGCGGCTACGTCGTGATAAATGGATCGAACTTATTGTCTTAAGAAAATGACTTGAGGAGTGCAAAGGGCCATAGGGTAGTGAGCGATGAGAAGCATTCATTGGACACAGTGAAATCGTGTTTGTCGGTGCGAAAAGAAGTCACGGGCGTCGTTTTTAAGCGAGAATTAGTACCAATTTTTTTTAGATCGATTCGCATGTGTGTTATCGAATTTATTGATTATGTGTTGATCAATCTCCATGTTGCGATGTGAGTATAAATGCGCCACCTTTTGATTATTTCTTCTGCTCTCTAGCACTAGTTTTGCCATTGGTTGTAGACTGTTGACTTCTTAGAAGTGGGGCTCTCCCAGCTGGACTAGAGCAGCCGGATCAACATTTATTATTAAAAAATTCTAAATAAAAATATGAAGTATTTTCATTTTTTTAAAATAAAGATTTGAAATGGATTTTATTTTAAATAATAGCGTAATTTAGCGGATAAAATATTCCGACTGATCAAGAATATTTAAACATAATTTAAATATATATTAAATAAGTCCAAGATAAATGAGATTACTATAAATATATAAAAAAACAAAAAGAAAATACAAGTGCGATTCCTATGCGTGGTTGAATCCGAGCCGTTCATTGTTTACATCTCCCGCTCAGCTAGAGTCAAACGGACATTAATAAGCCGGATCCGTTTATCGCCACGAAAAGGACAAATTGGTGATGGAAAATCAAATTAAAAGTCGCGATGATGTTTTTCCAACTCCTCGGAATGACAGATTTGAAGTTTGCTTATCGCTGCAATAATAGTGGTGGAGCCCATGGCTTTTTGTCCCCTGAAGGATAAAATTACACTCCTTATGTTTTGGCAACCTCTGATGTTGATGATTCATTGATGAGGGATCCCCCACCCACCTACCTTCATTTTTCCCCTTTTTTTAATTTTGGCTAAATAGACATGTTCTTTGTCGGATCATGACACGTCGATTGCGCGTGATGGGAGAACTTGTGCCGATTGAAGATAGATTTGAATGCATTCAATGAATTACCGGCTTTTTCTAGGCAAGCATACGTGGGTATGCATACATCTTGTGTATGGTTCATTTAAGGTAAGGATGACGCGAATCATTCTTGAACTTCGGTTAACTGTATAATATCGTCCGTAACTTTTAATTTAATCATATTGTCCATGAAACTATTGTTAAATATTCAATGTAGTAATTCTATTTGCTCCAATAACAAATTAGGTGTTATCTAATAACGTGGATTATAATACACCGAGTTAGACCTTAAAACTAATGGGTCAAATTAACATACCCATCTATTGTGGAAATGACCAATGAATTAAAAAAAGGGTGGCTAACATGTCTAACATTGTTTGATGACATGAATTATTATATTATGATTTGATGTAAATATTTTATTTGGATAATTCATGCGTGACTTTCTTTTTCTTTTGCCCACCATTTAAACTTAACATGATTAGGAGCCCAGGGATCCGAAACTTGGCCTCGAGTAGCAACATGGCCATGAAGTGGCCGATGGGAAGTGTGGCGGCCTAGACTGTGATCTGCGTGATAATGAGGGGCTTGGTCCGATAGGTGAAGAAGTGGTTGAGGAAAGAGAGGAAGCCACACGAGAGGAGGTCCAAGAACCATATGCGAAAGGTCCACAAAGGCAAGGTCAGGTCATCGGTGTTGGTCACAGTGAGGCGGACCTCCTTAGTAGGTGAGAGGTCGTCCTCGTTGACGGCATCGTCGAGTTTAGATAGTCTGGTGGCAGGTGGTGGTCGGAGCTCTAGTGTGCCCAAGATTGTGGATGGCAGAAACTGCACTCGAGTGGGAGACGAGAGTGGCAATGGCGGTAGCAGCAGCGGCGTCAAGGTGTTCAGTAGATCTGGTTTCATATTTCAATGGCAATTGACTTCTGGGGTGGGGGGCACTGGCGGTGCATGCGAGGAGTCACATCCATTTCATGCAATTAAAGAAAACTAAAAAAATCCAAAGTCTTGACCCAATGCACAAGTTCTCGCCATCATATTCAGAGAATCAAAGGGGAGATTCTGCAAGATTCATTTCTGTATTAGTTTTCACGGATAACGCAGGAGACCACGTCTCTCTCACCTTTGTAATGAGACAGAACATAAGCTACTTAAGTGAGAGAATGAGGCTTATGTCATGTAAGGGTACTTACAATACCATAGTGCGGAATCATGTGTATCGATGCAAGATGTTGAATGATTGAGCTAAAAAGGATATTCTCTTGCGGAAAAAATAGAATGGAGCCAAAAAAGTTCTATATTGTGGGCCACTGGCGGTGCATGCGAGGAGTCCCACCCATTTCATGCAATTAAAGAAAACTAAGAAAATCTAAAGTCTTGACCTCGAAACACAAGTTCTTGGTGCCAAATCCGGGAATCAAAGAAGGGAAATTATGCAAGATTCATGTTGACACCTAAATTTTGGGGGTTATTTTTCGCTAAATAAAAAATAATAAAAAAATCATAATCACATGGCATATAGTTTAGGAAGATTTTATTTTGTTAAGATTTTTTTTTTCATATATTTAGGTAATATACATTGGGAGATGCACTTCGCACAAAAGGGGAATTTTCTGGATGGAATATGCAAAAAATATTGCGCGAGTGAAATGATATATTCAATGGAATTTTACACGAGCAAAATTGGCAATGAAATATACCACGAAGATACATTTTTCTTGGTGTATAAAAGAGTCACGTACGATGGGGAAAAGAGGGGGGTTTTCTTTTTGGTCTCGGGTGAAAGAGTACACGAAAAAGAAAAAGTGAAAAGTGAGTGAGGTGAAAAAAAAAAAAAAAAAAAAAAAAAAACGGCGAAACCCTAATCGGGGGACTGTTCGTCTTCCCCGAGGGGCCCCTGTTCACGCCGGTGCCGCACCGGCGGCCGAACCACCGGCGACCCAGAGCCGCACCGCCGTCGATCTGCCCACACCCGCTACGCCGGACCGCCGCTTCGAACCTCCACCCGCGAGCCCGCGTCGAGCCGTCGCTCCCCTGCTCCATCGCTGCTCTGCCGGCGACCCTCGAGTCGTCTCCGCTCCACTGCAACCGCGCAGCGTCCGACGCCGTTGCAACGCCACCGCAGCCGAGTCAAGATCTAGCCGCCGAAGTCCCGTCGCCGCAACCCCCGGATCCGGCGACGATTTGACGTTTCGCGCCCCGCCATCGCCGATTTGCCGCATCAACCCCGATCCGCTTCACCGGAGTTGCTCTCCGACGCCGTCGTTCCGGATCCGCTCACCTGCGCCCCGGATCTGCCTCCACCGGAACGCGACGTCGCCCGTCGATCCCGCTGCACCGCCCGACTCCGCCTGCGCCGCGCTCGAGGTCTCCCTGCCCGCGACCCCGTGCTTCGCCCGCGTCGCTTAGCCTCCGCCGGTCCCTGCCGCCCGGAGTCTCGACGCCACTAGATCCGGCGTCCCGAAGGAACCCCCTCGCCGGAACCCTAGCCGGCGATCTTCCCCCTCGCCGGATCGGCCACCAGCTTTATTTTTCTTTTTTTCTTTTTTTCAGAAAAAAAAAAAAAAAAAAAAAGAAAAGAAAAAAGAGAAAAGCAAAAGAAAATTTAGGTATTATCTTTATCTTATTTTTGTTTTATTATTTTTGCTATTTTATTTTATCTTTTTAGTATAATCAATCCTTTAATGTGAAATTGAAATTCCATGATATGAAATTGCCTTGAAATTAGTGATTGTCGATCCGATTTTCGCGCCCGAAATCCGACTCACAATTACTTAAAATTGCCAATCCGATCTCCCGCCCGAGATCCGATTCGTGATTTATGTGAAATCGGCCAACCTGATCTCATGTGCGAGATATGGTTCGTCAATTTGGGTATCAATATTGCTTGATTTTCCGTGGTGTTACCTAGGTTAGTTTTCTTTAAAAAAATAATAAAAAATGTAGTTTTAGGGTTTGCTTGCTCACAATAGGAATTTTATTTCGAATTTTCAAAAATCAAAAAATCAAATCAATTAATTTAGGTTGCTAGTTCTTTTTTAACTTGGATTGCATGTTCAATTATTTGGCAATTATTAATTTCGAAATTAAAAAAAAAAGAAAAACAAAAAAATCATCATGCATATGTCATGTAGAGTTAGGACATATTTTGCACGTCATTGCATATTAGGATAAAAATTGCACTTAGTTTAATTTTAGATAATTTCTTAATTTATTACAAGTTTAGGTTTTTTTTTTAGATATATTGCACTTTAGGATTATTTAGGTTAAGATAATATTTTAGTTTAAATTAGGATTTGGCTCAACCTAATTCCTAATATAAATTAAATAGAATCTTAATCTAATTAGGTAATTTTCACATTTCACCAAATTTCGAATTTCATGAAAAATAGAAAAAATGTCATAGATTAAATTAGTTTTATTATTTAGGATAAAATGCATTCTTTTAGAAAATACAAAAAATGTCATATGCACGTCATTAGGGTTAGATTCATTGAAATGCATGTCATTTAGTATTTTTTCTTAGCCCATTTAATTAGAAATTGTATGTCATTTAGTTAACATCGCATTGCATATTGCATGATTTTCATTAATTAAGTGAAAACAAAAAAAAGAAATTGCGTGTTAATTAGAAACCATATCTAGGATTATTGATATGGATTTTAATTTAACATTGCAGATGCTTTCGTTGCTTTGAGGTAAGTTCTTGCAATTTATTCATTGCTTTATCTGGGTGTTAAATTGATGGTTTGCGCACCCGTATGATAACCTCACATGTTAGGGAAATAGCTTAAAATTAATTCAAGCTGCTTGCCAAACATTTTTCAAAATAAAAGAAAAAGGTACCGAAAGGGCGTTAGAGAAATCTAAGCGTAACCAAGTCCCCCGAACTCATAAATCTCTGGTTCGTAGGAGTAAAGTAAATCTCCCGTTACTTTACTTGGGTTTCTAATCGACCCACCAAAAATAGATTAGTGGCGACTCCTAACTGAAATATCATTTGCATGTTAAGAACTTGAACGTTAAGTCGCGAATTGGTATGGGCTTAGGAGAGCCCGAGCTAAGTCTAGGCTTAGTAATCCATTAGCCTAATTTTAGGTGGTTCACACCCCGAAAAAATTGGTCGCGACAGCTTGGCGACTCCGCTGGGGACTTGAGTTAAAACTCTTAGTGGACTTAGGACAATTTTTCTTTCATTTTGAAAAATGTTTTTGTTTGGCAGCGAGGATCCCAGGTACGCCCCTAACCCTTAAGGTGTTAAATGTTTTTGCAGGATGGGAGGTATAAGGGGAAGTGTTTGTTGACTTTTGTTTTGCAGAGAGGTGTAGGAATGTATGGTTTATTTTCACATATGAAGTGCTGTTTGATTTAAACTGTTGTGCATGCTTTGCATTTATCACTACACTTTGCACACACAACCTGCCGCCGGACCTGGGCCGCATAGGATCATTTAGGATGGTGTTGAGATGGATACCACTCCGACCGCATGCTCGCGGTACGAGTCGCCCATCTCAATCCCGAAATTTCTTTCATGGTGTCAAGGGTAACCACCTCGGTCCGCATGCCCGCGACCTGGGTCGGCTCTTCGACCAAGCCGGAGTCATGAGGACCCGATATAGTCCACAAACCCGTGGCTAGTCGATCATCCTTGTGGCTCCACCTTGATAAGCCTTATAGATTAGAAATCGAGCCTCACTTACCATGCGCATGTCTATGTGATTGCCCTCTTTGTTCATCGGTAAAGTAAGTTTCTTAAATCCGCACCCTTGCAATCTACTTACTTTATTATGTCATTTTGTTGGTCCATGGCATTAGGATTGTCTTAAGTCTTGTTCAATATACAATGGGGATACTGGACATTCGAATTATTCTCCCTCCAAAGGAAGAGCTTAGTGCATGGTGGGACAAGTTAGATCAAGATAGCCGTCAGTTCGTAGAGTCACATATTGGTCGATTGCTTCCACTACGCATATCAACATCCATGGCGGCCTCGTCCAAGCACTTGCCCACCGTTGGTGCCCCGAGACTTCTACCTTTATCTTTGGCGGTAAGCATGAACTCACTCCCACCTTGGAAGAGTATAGCATCGCCATAGGGAGGTCCTTGAAAGCTGAACGATTAGTCCGCCTATCGGAATAGATCCTGTTACGGCCTTATATAATTTTCTGAGAGTTAAAGAAGACGACATAAAAAATGTTTTAAAGGCTCATCGCAATGCATGTCCTCTATCTTTTCTGAAAGAATGTTTTGAAAAAGGCACCTCATTTCAAATGCGTAGGATTTTCCTCTTAGCTTTCTTTGGGTTTATAGTATTTCCTTACTGCAAGAATGCTATTAACCCTTTGATTGCTCAATTAGTTAGGCAAGTGTTGGAAGGAAAAAATTTGTAAACACTTTGTCTTGACTGAAACTTTTCTTTCTCTCACTCGTTTCAAAAGAGGTGGTGATAAGACTCTCCATTCCTCTCCCGAACTTTTACAAATCTGGTTCCTTTCTCATATAAGGGGATTTGGTGGTTTAATGACTATACATGATGTTAGTAATTCTAATCACCCTATTATGAGATTTGAGAACAGCCAAAAACATGCACCGGATTACCATTATTCTAGGTGGCTAGCTTTCATGAAAAAACCAACTTCCAAGGGTTTCCTATGGCATGCTAAATGGTTCCAAGTTCGGGTGGCGAGACTCTCATGTGGAGAAGTTGGCCCAATCCCTCTATTGGGATTCACTGGAGCATTGGAGTACTATCCGACTAGAGTGACTTGTCGGTATCAAGTCGTGCAAGAGCTTCCCCGGCGTTACAAGCGAGATCCGCTCCAAGTCGCCTTCGTTGATGGAAGCCGAGGCCATGAAGATTCCATTCTCACTATCAAATCGATGTGGGACATGTGCCATCCACAAAAACTCAAGTGGCCCGAAGAAGAGTTGAAGGGCAAAGAAAGGAAGTACTATGCTTCGACTAAGTATATCCAACAACACAAGATTCCCGAGGAGTTACTTCCGAAGATACCAGAGGCACCATTGAAGGTCACCAATCGAGCTGAGAACAAACGCCTCAAAAGAGTTGCTGAAAAAGCTCAAGAGGAGAATAAACGATTGCGCCGAATGGTGTCCCGAGTGTATATTGATCAAGCCAAATGAATTGCTTGAATCAATCTTTGCTTAATGATTAGGAAGTTTGAGTCATTTACTTTCCTAGTTCATTCGTTTAGGGCATTTCGAATTTCTATTTTGATAGGCATGTCAAAAGCTCCATTGATGAATAAAGGTTCTAGAATATTGCCATGGATCGGCGTATTTTCATATAAGAATGCTTATTTTTGTTCATTTCTTATTTTAGGTCATAACGGATCCACCGCGATCGCCTATTATTACACGATCAAGGGCGAAAATGGCTGACCAAAATGAAATGCGTGATCGTATGTCCGCTGTGGAAGTTCAACTCCAACAAGTACTCGCCTCTATACAGCTTGTGACGGATCAACTCCAATTCCTCCAACGAATCCAAGAGCTACACCCGCTCTTCTCGAAATAGTTGTCTCGAAGCAAGCAAACAAGGTTCAAACGGTTGACGACGATATGCCCGGGCTGGATGATGACTCGATCCTTGTTGAAAAAGTCAAGCTTGCCAGCATTCCTAAGACAGATCAGGATGAGCGTGTTGCAAAGCTGGAAGAGAAGGTGAGACAACTGCAGGAATCACAAAGCTCACTCCCATTCGACCTCTCAGTCTATGAGAAGGTCAAAATGCCGAGCAAGTTCAAAATGCCAGATTTTGAGAAGTATGATGGTACATCTTGCCCGAAATCTCATCTGCAGATGTACCACGTGCGCATGGCCCAAAGACGTCAAAAATGAGCCCCTCATGATCCAATCGTTCCATGTAAGTTTGATCGACCCGCACTAAACGGTACGTGATGAAGAATGTGAATCTCCTCAACACACGAACGAAGTGGCTGACGCGTTCCTCACACAAGACAAGTTCAATATGGACATCGCACCTTCCCGAGAAGACTTGGAGTGGATGGAAAAGAAAAGGAACGAGTCATTTAAAGAATATGCTGTAAGATGGAGAAACTTGGCAGCTCAAATTACTCCTGAGCCTACCAACAAGGAGCTGATGAAGTTATTTGTGAAGACCCTCCCTTCGGAGTTTCGTAACCGAATGGCCAGTACGTACGTCGAAAGCTTCAATCAACTTATTCCCGTAGGAGAACAAATTGAGATGGGGATAAGGGAAGGATGGTTTACTGAGCCATCTAGTAAAAGATTCACTACCAAGAAGGAGAAGGAAGCGGTTGTAGATGTGAATATGGCTTATAGCCAAGAAAATGTCAAACATGCCCCGGCTATCCGAGATGAATCAAAGGCAACAACAAACTGCTGGTCGTCCATCATTTGCCCAAACAAAAGGCGGTTCACTCCTCTCCCTGGATCTCCATCCCAAGTGCTAACGATCCTTCGAAAGAAAGGTTTGCTCACTAGTGAACCAAAGCGTCCTAACCGTGAAAGCAATTGCGTTATGACCCGTCGAAGAAGTGTGACTACCACGGTGGTGAACTGGGGCATTCAACGATGAACGTTTCACCCTCAAGCACAAGATCCGAACCTCTTAGACACGAAAGTCTTTTCGTTTCAAACTGCTCGGCGAACGTACGGAAGAATCCGCTACCCGAGCATGAAGGTACGGTGAATGCTATCCTAGAACTCCGAAGTCGGTCGAATCAAGGACTCGAAGGTGCACGTGGCGTATGCTTACAATGGACTAGTAAGGGCTGGATATTATCCAAGAAAAGAGAATGTTCCCCTATCGCTGATGAAGGAAAGAATTGCCCAAATGGTGGATGACGGCATTATCGTATATGCTGATCGTAATTGCGTAGTGTCCACTATTTCTCACATCATCATCGATTGGGAGGAGGAGCAGGGCTGCGCTCAATGCCGACAAGGAAGAAGTTGATCCTTCTCTCGCGGACATGCCCCCGCTAGAAGATGCATCGATGAGGAGATTGTGATCGAGGTACCTCAACCATACGAGTATGTCAACAATAAGGCGGTGCCTTGGTCTTATGACTTAGATGTTGACCTTGTTACAAGGTCTCGTCGAACCTATGGTCAAGCCGAGTGCTCAACCCGCAAAGCCGATCCACGATGAAGAGGCTAAGGAGTTTAAAGGCTGTGATTAAGGCAAGTGAGTATAATGTAGTCGATCAATTGCGAAAAGTGCCTGCTCAAATCTCCTTGCTCGAGCTTCTCCAAACATCCTCTCGTGCATCAAAAGTCACTAATGAAAGTGTTAAGTGAAATTCATGTGCCGAGACAATTGAAAGCGACAAGTTGGAAGAATTTGTGGGATCGGTCCTTCTCAAGGATTTGATTGCCTTTTCGATGAAGAATTCCCTCCGAAGGCCGGGGACATAACAAAGTACTCTACATATCCGTTAAACACAAGTCTTCTCATGTGTCTCGAGTGCTTCTTGATAATGGGTCCGCTCTGAACATATGTCCATTAGCCACTCTGCACCGCCTCAGGGTAGATCCGTCAAGGATACATGCAGCGATGACCTCAGTACGAGCTTTTGATGGCACAAAGAAGGAGGTGCTTGGAGAAATCCATCTCGATATACGAGATAGGGCCGGTTGTCTTCAACATTCCCTTTCGTGTCTTTGGACATCCCTACTGCATTCAATTTCCTGCTGGGTCGTCCATGGATACACACTGCTGGAGCAGTGCCTTCAAGTCTACATCAAGCTGTGAAATTTGTGATCCGAATGAAGCTGGTCACCGTGTTTGGTGAGGAAGACCACTGGATCTATCACGAAACGGCCATCCCCTATGTAGAGCCGGATTCTGAGCTCGAATCAAGTTACCACTCATTCGAGTTGGTATCCACCATACATGCTTCTCGAGGTTCATCACCGCCCATTCCTGAAGTTTCAAATGCTGCCCTCATGGTAGGAAGAGTAATGGTCGGAAATGGTTTCATTCCGTGCAATGGTCTTGGGATGAATGGTCGAGGCATTCGAAGCCCCATTGAAGCCACTCGAGGGTCCCCTTCGCTGGTTTGGGGTACCGTGGAAGAGGTAGGGGAATTCAAGAGGACAAATACGAGGAGGCAAAACCCGCTACCCCGAGCATTCACGAGACATTCCCGGTCCTCTTATAATGTTGCGGGATGAAGCGGATACCACGGGGCAGCCCGGGGCAAATTTGATTATCGGTAAAGTATTCGGCCCCTCCTGGCCTCTTGCGGCGATCCTCGTCGGATAGTCCCGGATGGATGGGATAGCATGGATGACCCAACACCCCCGAAGACCGGAAACGTTGAGGATGAGCCGGGAGTTGCGAGCTTATTTGACAACCTCATCATAGGAGCCATTGATGAAGGATCCCCGAAGAGATGGGCCTTGGCCCACAAGAGTAACTTTTTTTATCGCTTTCGCACATTCCCCTGCGGGGAATTTTTATTGCTTTCTAGGGACTGTTTTCGATTTCTTCCTTTTCGTTTTCTTCTTAGGACTTGAAATGCATTTTCCATTCAATAAATTGTAATTGATTGATGAATTTCAATAAAATTACAACCTTTATTTTGAAAGTATGATGAGGCACACCAAACCAGCCTGGGGATGATATCCAACCGATAAAACAAATGAAAAATCCAAGGAGAATTCTGAGGCCTAGGTTTCATCACGCTTTCCTGTGTCAAAATGTTTCAAAAAAAAAAGCGTTTTTCCAATCACTTTTCATTTTTTTTTCTTTCAAAAGAAAAGTCCTTGAAAAAAAGATAGATAAGTATGATTTACCCATGTTTGTCTTTTTGATCCATCAACATTCTGTTTTAGGAACAATCATATAACATGCAAAGGTGTGGAAATGGTCCAATCCAATACAGCAAGTGCTGATGATGATGATCCCGAAGATTCAATCGAAGATTCCGTGAAGTGCAACGTAGCTGGGAACAACATGAAAAGGCTAAAGCTCCCACATCCAAGCAGACCGTCATTATTAATTTAAGTGACACTGAAGAAGCCAAAGAGGTGAAAATTGGGGCGAGTCTTCCCAAAGATGAAGCTGAACGCCTGATTCGGCTACTGAAGGAATATCAGGATATTTTTGCATGGACTTATGCTGACATGCCTAGTTTAGACCCGTCAATTGTGGAGCATTGCCTACCTACTAATCCGGACGTGCCACCTAAGAAGCAGAGGTTGCGGAGAACTAAGCCCGAGCTCTCAAAGAAGATAGAGGAGGAAGTGATGAAGCTCTTAAAGGTGGGATTCATTGAAGTTTCACAAGACCCCCAAATGGGTGGCCAATATTGTACCAAGTAATGAAGAAGGACGGTCGAGTTCGTGTTTGTGTTGATTATCGGGATCTGAACAAAGCTAGTCCGAAAGATGATTTTCCATTACCACACATAGATGTCCTTGTGGATAGTACTGCTGGCTTTGAACTATTCTCATTTTTGGATGGTTTTTCCGGATATAATCAAATAAAGATGAATGAGGAAGACAAGGAGAAGACTGCATTTATCACCCCTTGGGCAACCTTTCATTATAAGGTTATGCCCTTCGGACTCAAAAATGCAGGGGCAACTTATCAGCGAGCCATGATAGCACTGTTCCACGACATGATGCATCAAGAGATCGAAGTTTATGTCGATGACATGATTGCAAAAACCCGACCTGGAAAAAGCCACGTCAAAACCTTGAAGAAGTTGTTTGATCGACTCCGTGAGTTCAAGCTTAGACTAAATCCCGCTAAGTGCGTGTTCGGAGCAACATCCGGTAAATTACTTGGATTCATTGTGAGCAGTAAAGGAATTGAAATCGACCCAGCTAAAGTTAAAGCCATTTGTGAGTTACGACCACCGTCGACAGTGAAAGAAGTCCGGAGCCTTTTGGGGAGGTTGAATTACATTGCTTGATTCATTTCCCAACTTTCTGAAACTGCCAAGCCATTCTTCAAACTCCTAAAGAAGAATGCACAAGTCAACTGGGATAATGAGTGTCGAGAAGCGTTCGACAAATTGAAGTATTACTTGATGAACCCACCGATGCTCGTCCCACCATCGCCGGGGCAACCTTTGATTCTCTACCTCACCATTCATAGTGAGTCACTAGGTGCAATGTTGGCTCAGGAAAGTCCTGTTGATAAAAAAGAACGAGCCATTTATTATCTGAGTAAAAAATTCACGGTATCAGAGATGAAATATTCTGATGTGGAAAAGACTTGTGCCGCATTAGTGTGGGTATTGCATAGATTGCGACAAGTACACGCCGCATCACCGACGTTCCTCGTGATCGAGAGCAACCCTATCAAGTACTTACTTGATCAGCCAGCTTTGGTGGGTAAGTTAGCTAAATGGCAGATTTTGATCTCGAATTTGATGTGCAATTCATGCCACAAAAGTCGGTTAAGGGTCAAGTGATTGCTGATCTATTGGCCGAGAATTCAGGAATCTCGAAGAATGATGATCGCGTCCTAGATGATCGTGTCTTGAACGTAAAGGACGATGCATGGACACTGTTCTTGGCTGGAGCCGTGAACTTGTCTGGTTCCAATGCTTGGAGCAGCTTCGATATCTCCGGAGGACAACACCATCCGGTAGCTGCAAAATTGATATTCCCATGCACTAACAATGTGGCCGAGTATGAAGCTTGCATCCTTGGGCTTCAAGCCGCAATTGAGATGGGTGTAGCTAAGTTAAAAGTGTTCGGAGATTCAGCGCTAATCATACTACGGACCGTAGGTGAATGGAAGACTAAAGATGCCAAATTGCTTCCTTATCATAAGTATTTAGAAGATCGATAAAGGAGTTTGACGAAATTTCATTTGAATACTTGCCAAGGTCTCATAATCAATTTGCGGACGCGCTCGCAACTTTGTCTTCTATGTTGCAAGTCACTGATGGGTTAGAGGTCGAGCCTCTGAAGATAGAGGTTTTGCCAAAACCGGCTTATTGTATGACCGTGACTGAAGAACCCGATAGAAAACCATGGTATTACGATATCATGAATTACATTAAAAAGCGGAATTCCCTAAAGGAAGCACTCAGGCGGATAGGAAGTACGTCATGAAGATGGCCTCGAAGTTTTTCGTCGGTGGTGAGAATTTGTACAAGAGATCTTACGATTCGATCTTGTTGCGGTGTATAGATGCGATTGAGGCTACTCAAATCATGCAAGAAGTGCACGAAGGGGTATGTGGCCCTCATATGAATGGACACATGTTAGCCAAGAAAATCATGAGACTAGGCTACTACCGGGCTTACACTTTGGAAAGTGATTGCATCCAACATGTTCGAAGTTGTCACCGTTGCCAGATTCACGGGAATAAGATAAATGTTCCTCCAACTGAGCTGCACCAGTTTTCCGTGCCATGGCCTTTCTCGATGTGGGGCATTGATGTGATTGGCCCCATCAACCCTAAAGCTTCAAATGGGCATCGATTCATCTTAGTGGCGATAGACTATTTCTCCAAATGGATTGAAGCTACATCCTTTGCAAATGTCACTGCCTGCAATATTGTAAAATTCGTTAAACGTGACATAATTGCTCGTTATGGCGTCCCTGAAGCGATCATCACTGATAACGGGACAAATTTGAACAACAAACTTGTTGATGGGTTGTTCAATAAGTTCAAGATCAAGCATCTGAATTCATCTCCTTACCGCCCTCAAATGAACGGGGCTGTTGAAGCGGCCAATAAGAACATCAAGAAGATCTTGGCTAAGACAGTGAGAATTATCGAGATTGGCATGACAGTTACCCTTCGCATTGATGGCATACCGAACTTCGATCCGCACTTCTACCGGGGCAACCCCTTTTGCTCTGGTGTATGGCATGGAGGTAGTTCTGCCTGTCGAAGTGGAGATTCATTCTCTAAGAGTTTTATCCCAAGTGGATTTATCGGAAGCGTAATGGTCGCAACAAAGATTTGAGCGGTTGAACTTGATCGACGAAAAAAAGATTGAAAGCTCTCTGCCATGGCCAAACATATCAACAGAGAGTAGCTAGATTTTTCAACCGGAAGGTGCGGCGAGACATTTCGAAGTGGATGATCTTGTTCTAAGGAAGCTATTGCCAATATTTCCAGATCCTGGGGGCAAGTTTGCTCCAAATTACAGTGGCCCTTATGTCGTGAAGAAAGTGCTTCCTGGAGGTGCCTTGATCCTGGCAGAAATGGATGGTCGTGAGTTTTCCAATCCAGTTAATTCCGATGCTTTGTCAAGAAGTATTACCCATGATAGAATTTGCCATGTCATGTTTTGAACTGCAAGCATTTCTATGTTGAATAAATTGCTTCAATGAGTTGAATTATCTAAATTTGTTGCAAAACTTGCATTTTTCTTCCTTGATGAGCTGTGTGAGATAAATTGAATGTGTCAAATGGGATATCTTGGAAAGATGAAAGGCGAGCCTTGTTCCGTACACTATTCCATACACTAATCCTCAGTGAGTTGTGAAAAAATTCCATGCCCGCAAGGAAAAAGGTAATCTCGCAAAGAGTATGCTAACCAAAGTGATGAGAGGCAGTTTCTTCTTCTACCCGAAACACTACAAGTATACCCATTGATTAGCCCTTTGAGCCCACATACGTGAAGAACTTTTTAAATTATCCCTGTCAAGGATCATCCCACATCGGGACAAATTTGAAATGAATGATAGGAATTTTCTTATTCACACTTGCATCGATCTTCAAGTATTGCTTTCGCGGTGCAACTTCTACGATAATTTGAAGTGCCTTAGGATGATGAAGAGCAGTTCTTTCTCTATCTTATACACTTTATCCATTGCATAGCCCACTTGAGCCTATGAATTCATCTCGTATTAAACCCAGCTGGTGATCATCCCCCACACTGGGGCAAGGCAAAGATAAGAAAAAATTCGAGTGGCATGGTCTAGAATGATAAAAAAAAGCTATGCAAATCCAAAGGAAACAAGTGCAAAAAAAAAAAAGGGGGCGAAAAAGCAGTGTGCCTGGTAAAAGCAAGGCCAATGCCCAAAGAAAAAAATCAAACACTTGATGAAGTGAGTCGTATCCCCAACAAGGTGGTACCAAAAAAAACAAATGTTGTTGCAATTAATGGAGTTGTGATATGAAGAAAATCTTTGATGGTGAAGAAGAAAATTGGTGGAAATGTTAAGATGATCACCAACTTTGATCCCCTAAACACTTTTTGAGCCTAATGATCCTTTCGTTTCTTAACCCATGAACCCAGCCTATGTTACGTCCCTTACAAAGTCTCTTCGATTAGGGCACTTGAATTAACGTTGGGGTTCACATGTTTTAAGCATCGCTCGAAGAAGTGCGAGTAAGGCAATTTCTACCCTATTTCGCATGTTTCTTGACTTGTAAACCCTAAGATGGTTACGGAATATCATTCATTTTTCCAATAGCCTTGACTCAAAGAGTCCCCTTTGCTAAGCCGTTGACCAAGCCCGCATTACGGTCCATGTTAATGACCTCTCATATTTGTAAGGTCGTACCACTTGCGAGATTGCTCAGACCCTTGTTTGACATGATGATGGTGAGATAGAGCGATTGTCAAGATCCTGCATCAAAGGTCAGGATGAAATAGCCCTTTCAGTGAGGATGAGTGAAAAGTCCTTTCGACCGAAAGATCCCTCGCTAACACATCCATGATACTCATTTGTTCAGATTGGAACAATCTTTTGAAATCTTTCCCAATGGAAATTAAGTGATGCATGATTAATAGAAGTCATCACACATGAATCTCTCTTGGATTAATGCATGTTTGTGATTACAAATGCATGTTGCCTCTCCTATGACCATGTTTTGCATGAGACATATCCCCGAGGATCGGAGATGTTACCAGGTAAGTATATCTCTATCCATACCTTGAATACTTGTCTTTGTACAGGTATCCCCCCCTCAAGTGCACTGATACTCGACTCAATTGAGTTGTCCCCCAAAGATTTTTCTCCAGATTCAATCAGATTAAGGCGACCGAAGAATGGTTCGGGTCCTAGCCAAGCAGAATCTTCGTTTAGGCGACCGTAGAATGGTACGGGTCCTAAACAACACTATTTTGCTCTAACAGGCGACCGTAGAATGGTACGGATCCTGAAAAATCAGCTTTTCGTCAAGGCGACCGTAGAATGGTACGGGTCCTCGACAACACCTATTCCTTATTCAGGCGACCGTAGAATGGTACGGGTCCTGGAAAGTGAATCCCCGTTTAGGCGACCGTAGATTGGTACGGGTCCTAAACAACATTTATTGCTCTAACAGTGACCGTAGAATGGTACGGGTCCCGGAAAAGCAATTTTCCCATTCGGGCGACCGTAGAATGGTACGGGTCCTGAAAAATCAATTTTCCGTCAAGGCGACCGTAGAATGGTACGGGTCCTAGACAAAACCTTTCTGCCGTACTGGGCAACCGTAGAATGGTACGGGTCCTAAGAAAGCAGCTCTTTTCTGCCATACTGGGCGACCATAGAATGGTACGGGTCCTAGGAAAGCAGCATCTTCACAAAGTCATGTTACTATTCTAGGCGACCGTAGAATGGTACGGGTCCCGGACAAGTAACACCCACTATCTCGAATTACTCTATCCTCCTTGAAGGTAAGTTATTCCGGTAGATTCATCTATCATTTGCATTAGTATTTCCATGCATCATATAAATTGCATTAAAAAATGGAATTCATGTTCCAACAAAAAAATCATTCATTGCATGAGCATGACTCAAATTTAGGTCTCAATTTGTCTTTGAAGGCAACCTCTGCGAGCTCACCTTCAAAGAGGGGCAAATTTGACACCTAAATTTTTGGGGTTATTTTTCGCTAAATAAAAAATAATAAAAAAATCATAATCACATGGCATATAGTTTAGGAAGATTTTATTTTGTTAAGATTTTTTTTTCATATATTTAGGTAATTGCATTGGGAGATGCACGTCTGCACAAAAGGGGAATTTTCTGGATGGAATATGCAAAAAATATTGCGCAAAGTGAAATGATATATTCAATGGAATTTTACACGAGCAAAATTGGCAATGAAATATACCACGAAGATACATTTTTCTTGGTGTATAAAAGAGTCACGTACGATGGGGAAAAGAGGGGGTTTTCTTTTTGGTCTCGGGTGAAAGAGTACACGAAAAGAAAAAGTGAAAAGTGAGTGAGGTGAAAAAAAAAAAAAGGGCGAAACCCTAATCGGGGGACTGTTCATCTTCCCCGAGGGGCCCCCGTTCCCGCTGGTGCCGCGCCGGCGGCCGAACCACCTGCGACCCGAGCCGCACCGCCGTCGATCTGCCCACACCCGCGACGCCGGACCGCCGCCGAACCTCCACCCGCGAGCCCGCGTCGAGCCGTCGCTCCCCTGCTCCGTCGCTGCTTTGCCGGAGACCCTCGAGTCGTCTCCGCTCCACCGCAGCCGCGCAGCGTCCGACGCCGTTGCAACGTCACCGCAGCCGAGTCAAGATCTAGCCGCCGGAGTCCTGTCACCTGCAACCCCCAGATCCGGCGACGATCTGACGTTTCTGCTGCCCTGCCGTCGCCGATTTGCCGCATCAACCCCGATCCGCTTCACCGGAGTTGCTCTCCGACACCGTCGTTCCAGATCCGCTCACCTCTGCCCAAATCTGCCTCGCCGGAACGCGACATCGCCCGTCGATCCGGCTGCGCCGCCCCGACTCCGCCTCTGCCCGCGCTCGAGGTCTCCCTGCCCGCAACCCCGTGCTTCGCCCGCGTCGCTTAGCCTCCGCCGGTCCTTACCGCCCGTAGTCTCGACACCACCGATCCGGCGTCTCGAAGGAACCCCCTCGCCGGAACCCTAGCCGGCGATCTTCCCCTCGCCGGATCGGCCACCAGCTTTATTTTTCTTTTTTCTTTTTTTCAGAAAAAAAAAAAGAAAAGAAAAAAAGAGAAAAGCAAAAGAAAATTTAGGTATTATCTTTATCTTATTTTTGTTTTATTATTTTTGCTATTTTATTTTATCTTTTTAGTATAATCATTCCTTTAATGTGAAATTGAAATTCCATGATATGAAATTGCCTTGAAATTAGTGATTGTCGGTCCGATTTTCGCGCCCAAATCCGACTCACAATTACTTAAAAATTGCCAATCCGATCTCCCGCCCGAGATCCGATTCGTGATTTATGTGAAATTGGCCAACCCGATCTCATGCGCGAGATATGGTTCGTCAATTTGGGTATCAATATTGCTTGATTTGCCGTGGTGTTACCTAGGTTAGTTTTCTTAAAAAAAAAATAATAAAAAATGTAGTTTTAGGGTTTGCTTGCTCACAATAGGAATTTTATTTCGAATTTTCAAAAATCAAAAAATCAAATCAATTAATTTAGGTTGCTAGTTCTTTTTTAACTTGGATTGCATGTTCAATTATTTGGCAATTATTAATTTCGAAATTAAAAAAAAAAAACAAAAAAAATCATCATGCATATGTCATGTAGAGTTAGGACATATTTTGCACGTCATTGCATATTAGGATAAAAATTGCACTTAGTTTAATTTTAGATAATTTCTTAATTTATTACAAGTTTAGGTTTTTTTTTAGATATATTGCACTTTAGGATTATTTAGGTTAAGATAATATTTTAGTTTAAATTAGGATTTGGCTCAACCTAATTCCTAATATAAATTAAATAGAATCTTAATCTAATTAGGTAATTTTCACATTTCACCAAATTTCGAATTTCATGAAAAATACAAAAAATGTCATAGATTAAATTAGTTTTATTATTTAGGATAAAATGCATTCTTTTAGAAAATACAAAAAATGTCATATGCACGTCATTAGGGTTAGATTCATTGAAATGCATGTCATTTAGTATTTTTGCTTGGCCCATTTAATTAGAAATTGTATGTCATTAGAATTAGGTCATTTAGTTAACATCGCATTGCATATTGCATGATTTTCATTAATTAAGTGAAAACAAAAAAAAAATTGCGTGTTAATTAGAAACCATATCTAGGATTATTGATATGGATTTTAATTTAACATTGCAGATGCTTTCGTTGCTTTGAGGTAAGTTCTTGCAATTTATTCATTGCTTTATCTCGGGTGTTAAATTGATGGTTTGCGCACCCGTATGATAACCTCACATGTTAGGGAAATAGCTTAAAATTAATTCAAGCTGCTTGCCAAACATTTTTCAAAATAAAAGAAAAAGGTACCGAAAGGGCATTAGAGAAATCTAGCGTAACCAAGTCCCCCGAACTCATAAATCTCTGGTTCGTAGGAGTAAAGTAAATCTCCCGTTACTTTACTTGGGTTTCTAATCGACCCACCAAAAATAGATTAGTGGCGACTCCTAACTGAAATATCATTTGCATGTTAAGAACTTGAACGTTAAGTCGCGAATTGGTATGGGCTTGGGAGAGCCCGAGCTAAGTCTAGGCTTAGTAATCTATTAGCCTAATTTTAGGTGGTTCACACCCCGAAAAAATTGGTCGCGACAATTCATTTCAGTATTAGTTCTCACGGATGATCAAGGAGACCACGTCTCTCTCACCTTTGAAACGAGACAAACGATAATCCTACGACATAAGCTACTTAAGTGAGAGAATGAGGCTTATGTCATGTAAGGGTACTTACAATACAAGAGTGCGGAATCATGTGTACCGATGCAAGATGTTGAATGATTGAGCTAAAAAGGATATTCTCTTGCGGAAAAATAGAATGGAGCCAAAAAAGTTTTATATAGTGGGCCATTGGCGGTGCATGCGAGGAGTCCCATCCATTTCATGCAATTAAAGAAAACTGAGAAAATCCAAAGTCTTGACCCCGAAACACAAGTTCTTGATGCCAGATCCAGGGAATCAAAGAAGGGAAATTATGCAAGATTCATTTCAGTATTAGTTCTCACGGATGATCCAGGAGACCACGTCTCTCTCACCTTTGAAACGAGACAAACGATAATCCTACGACATAAGCTACTTAAGTGAGAGAATGAGGCTTATGTCATGTAAGGGTGTTTACAATAAGAGAGTGCAGAATCATGTGTATCGATTCAAGATGTTGAATGATTGAGCTAAAAAGGATATTCTCTTGTGGAAAAATAGAATGGAGCCAAAAAAGTTTAATGTAGCGGGCCATTGGTGGTGCATGCGAGGAGTCCCATCCATTTCATGCAATTAAAGAAAACTGGGAAAATCCAAAGTCTTGACCCCGAAACACAAGTTCTTGGCGCCAGATTCAGGGAATCAAAGAAGGGAAATTCTGCATGATTCATTTCGGTATTAGTTCTCACGGATGATCCAGGAGACCACGTGTCTCTTACTTTTGAAATGAGACAAGCAATAATCCTACGATATAAGCTACTTAAGTGAGAGAATGAGGGTTATGTACTAACGCTAGAGAAATTGTAGAGAAGTAGGAGGTAACACAAGTGAGAACTAAATTGAATAGGTCGCTCGCCACTCGTAGGAATCCACCTAAGAAATAAGAGCACAACAAGAAATCCTTCTTGTTCTCAAGTCAAAAGCTAAATGAATTATCATTCAAAACAAGTCTACATTCTTATTCATCATCGCATATTTAAATATGAGTAATTACTAAGACACTTTGGGAAGACAACGGACTCATAAATAAGGACTCTAGAAACTTTAACATATCGGTCCCCTTTAACAAATACCATGGCCAAACATTTAGCACTATCACTCTACTCAATCAACTTATATGTCAATATCTATCGATTAAATCTTAAAGTGTCGCACTCTAAGTGACTACAGTTGCAGAAAAACATCCTTCATACTTTCAGTAACAAAATTAATGACACTCCTAAGATTTCATATGTGCTATTCGAAACTCCAAGCTAATTAATACTTAACTCTATATCCTAAATATTATTATCAAATATAGAAAATTTTGGATGTCGCAAGCGATCGCACTTAAGTAATCGTTTGATTAGTTTCTCGATCACAAAACTAAATTGTAGATCAATTTGCGTTCAAATTATCCTTCGACAATTATGTATCGATCTATCTCTATGTTGTGATATCCTTTTAGAGTTATGCTACACTTATCTTGTGTGTCTATGATGTTGGATATTTCAATAATTTTGAAAATTTGAATGTCGTTGTTTCATAATAGCTTTCATAGAAATTATGGGAGCCATGAAAGTTATTATTTCATATCAACTACGTAACGTTTTATAATGATTTAGTAAAAGTTTTTAGCAATCTTAATTGCAATCACTTTATAACAATTTTCAATTTAATGCAAGAATTGATGGTGGAAAATAGCATCATCTTTCTTTTACTTTCAATTGTTACTCTGAATGTTATTGAAAAGTGACATACAAAACCGAGAAAATCTTTACTCTTATTTCATTTTTTTTTCTTTTTTACCAGAATACACATACAATTTAATTATTCCTGTTATTACTATTATTCCGTGTGAAGTACAGAAGAAATTTATTGTAAATTGAGAGAATAGCCATTAGAGCTTATCACACCGAATTCCGTACTCCAATTAGTGAAATTTTTCTTAAAAACGATGTTTGCAAGCCTATTTTCTCATCTTTTTCAACAAATTGCCAACAATTCTGATTTTCATATCATCTAAATTTTTCCAATATATGAAGTCCTCTATTTTTTTTCTCCCGTAGCATATGCTCCTTTGGAGCACAATGGCGAACATTGACAATATCCGAGAACCGTTTTGTACCATTTTCCGAGGGAGAACAAATTAGTTAGTTTTTTCGTCCGGTCCCGTAATGTCTATGAAGTTGGATTGTTATTATGATTTAGATTCTCCATCTGGTCAAACCAACAGAATGAGTCAATAACTCCAAACCACATCACTATGAAAAATATAAATTGGGGTGAAAACCATGAAAGGACGAATGAAGAAAATCAAATTCCAAGTGCGATGATTTTTTTTTTTTCACATCGAAGGGATAGATTGAAATCGCTTGTGGCTGCAATGATGGCGGAGCCATGCTTTTGTCAGTAGTTAGCGATGAGCAGCTCCAAGTCCAACCGAAAAATCAAATAATAAATAAAAATAAAAAGAGAGCAATTTCCTCCATCGTAATCGAATGACTTAGGAATAGTAAGTCCTCTTTGGCTATTCAAGAACTTAATTACCCTGTCAACTCCAGAGAATTATTTAAAAAATCATTAACTTATTATAATTATAAAAATTCAATCCTTTTTTTATTTATCAATTCAATCAATCCGGCTAATTACCAACATTTATTTATTTTATTAATCAACTTTACTTCATATTCTTCTATCAATTCTTCATTTTTTTTTTTCTTGAAAATCATTCTAATTAATATAAGGATAATTTTTTAATAAATTTTTTTTCAATTTTTTTTTCTCTCTCTTTTTTTTCCCTCATTCCTCCCTTCTTCCTCTAGCCGGTCCGCTGGCCAAAGGCAGGCCTCACCGTTGTTGGGTAAGGCATGCTCTCACCAATGGCCCACTGAATATTTAAGGGAGAGTGTTATGAAATACATGAATGAATGAGATACATGAATGAATATTCATTATATTCATCTTATCTAATGTAGTGAGCCTCCTCATTGGCCGGCTAAGTTGACCTTGCTAGCCCTAAAACTCTCTTCTCTCGCCTCGGCAATTTTTTTTCTTTTTTCTTTTTTCTTTCTCTCTCTCTCTCTTTTTTTTTCCCCTCGTTCAGCAAACTAGCTAGCCTTGCCGTTGTTGGGCAAGGCTCACTCTCACCTCTGACTGGCTAGAGAAAGAAGGAAGAGGGAGGGAAAAAAAGAGAAAGAAAATATTATTATTTAAAAATTGTCTACGTCAGCATCGATAGATGTCCATGTCAATGCCAATCGGCTAAAATTATCGAATAAACTAAATTGATACAAATACAAAAGATTTAAGACTGAATTTGTCAAAAGAAATTTTATGACTGAATTATTCATGTCAAGATCAATCGACATCTACGTGTCATCTTTACAATCGTATATTAGAATGAAGAAGTTATTATATATTATGATACACACACACACATATATATGTGTGTGTGTGTGTGTATCATAATATGTGTGTGTGTGTGTGTCTCCCTGCTTGAACAATAGAAAAGAATGTGTTTCTCGGCCTTTTTTTGCTCCTTGATTATTATTAAAGTATATTAGCTTAGGCTTTTGGATTGGATTTGCAAACATGCAATAGAGTCGGGTTAAGTCCTAACTTATTTTATGGGTGCAGCTTCCCATTCGTGGAGTTTCATGTGCTATTCCTAATCCAACCTATACCATGAGAGAGAGTGTTAAAATATCATGTTTCATTTGTTTAAGGGGTTTATATGCTCTTATATTCATGTGTTTTATCTTTATCTATTAACTTTTTACAGTGAGATTTTCTAACGGTAATATATCCTTTTCGGGAGATGGACATTTTGTGAGATGATTTGGCGGTGCCTAGCTAGTGATGGTACCAAGAATTTACTTCATTTTAGTCGATATATGTATACGTATCAAATCTTGCTAATAAGCGTTTCAAAATATTGGTTAAGTATATCCAACACATCCTCTTTGGACTTCGAGTTAGTTTGAAGATTGCAAGGTAACATGAGGCCTTAATTGAATTGAATTATTGAGTTCAAGATTTGAGGAGAAATAATTTGATATCAAGAGACTGATAAAGGTATTTGACGATTTCTTACCACATAATATAATCTTACATCTTACAAGTAACATAATATTATCTTGATTAATCACAATCATTAAATCTGACACCAGTGAAAGAAAGCAGAATTGTTGAAATGCCTAAAACTGTCCAAGGATTGTAATAGTCTATACAACTAATGTAGAACAGCACTAATCGAGGCTAATTTATTCCCTCTAAGTTATACATCTAGAAAGAGCTTCATGCATCAGTTGGCTGGGCATCCATCAACCTCTATGCCTTTCGCTGTTGGACATGCTGCAAATTCACAGTGTTCTCCATTTATTCCCCGCCAAGTTATGACTTTATTCTCCAAGCTCATTGAAAAGTATAAAAGCATGACTGTTTCTCCCGCGTCCAGGGCTGTTGAGAGAACATAGTTGTATCTTTGCCACCACTGCTTTCGATATCGAGAGATGAATATATTGAATATTGTTCCAACTAGAACCCAGGCATTGTAGTTTAATGGTGTAGCTAGTGGCATCATTCCTGTCGCCCCTAATAAGACTGGAAGATGAATGAGAGGATTCCAAGATTGCTTGGGAAACGCCTTGTGTAGTAGCCATACTATGATAGGTCCTATTGCACCTCCAAGGAAAAACCAGTTTATTTCTCAATAGTTACCGCGTGTTCCAAAGACCTGTCTAGGTCCAACCAACCTCCATATGACAGAGGCATCAAAGAAAACTTGGTCACTTGGACACGTCCAGGAACTATTTGGTGGAAGGAGATCAACTTGGTGTATGTTGGTAACAGAGTTCAGTAGCCACCATGCCACTGTAATGTTGGTGGTTCCAACAAGAATTGTACCTATGAACTGTGAGGACCCAAGTATAGAGTACTAAGGTCGTTTTGGAATTACTAGATGCCACGCATACTTATTTAATAAGTAGCAACAAGAGGGAGGTTTGTTGACAATTAAGTCTACTAAGATTTGATTGCTAGCTTTAGTAAATGTGTCATTTCAGGAGATCCACACTATGCACTAAGATTTACTTGCATCTTTGATTTCTGTGAGTATTTCTTTTTTGCAAGTGCCTAGGATGTTGGTCTTGCTTTGGCTGTGACATGTTTGATCGAAAATGCCGATAGCTTCATCTTAATTTTGTTAGAAAATGGGAAAGCTAGCTTAAATCTCTTAACATAGGAAGTTTGTGTTTTGTATTTGACAATTCTTCACTCAGAATCGTCTTCTTGGAACAGTGAGAAGCGTTATCCCAAAAATGGGGGATCTCTAACTATAGTAATGTATATTGTAAATATCACAAATGAGTTCTCAATTTAATACTCTCCTATCACGGTTCTGTCACACTTTTTAATCAGATTTGATTAACAAAATAACAATTTTGAAGCAGCAAGGAAATCGACCGATTTGCTTCTATAGTTATTTTCCTGCAATTTATTTTTATAAATATTATACCTAACACTTACGAACAAAAATATCTTACTGGTAGTCGGTAATTATATATAGGTTGTCCACATCGGTAGCACTAGACAAGTCGGTGGATCTATAACGAGTTTGGTTGGCTTACTTCTTGCATAGTGTATAAACAATATCAAACGGTTAGGAGCAGTAAAAAGTACCTGAACTAAGAACATCGATCTTGGAGGTATCTTCATGTAGTGTCCCAGCTTAAAATCACTGAGAAAGAAAACAGCTTGACCCATGCTGATGTATCCATATATTTTGAAGTAAACATTTGCTATAGGTTTTCCTGGCAATATACCCATGATGTATTCTGAGATTATATTTAATCCCGGTGTCTGTTGATAGAAAGAGGTCATTGTTGAGTATAATATGTCTTCTTACATGGAAATTAAGTGAAGCATAAATGTTATATAACTCTCGATTCATACCTGATTTGTTGTGGCAGTGATGATACTAATGGGAAGGGTGAATACAAATGCAAGGGAACATGCAAAGAGAAGCCCCCACCATGGTAATTGGACCTGATCATTCATGAAGATGCATAGAAGAAGAGATACAACCAGACTTACAACGAGCAACAAGTGAAACCACCATGAGGGTATGTCTTTGTATCTCCTCATCAATTTTGTATGGATATCTGCCTTCCCTACGTGAGAAGCACGAAAGCGCTCTTAAATTTCTCTGTTATAATATAATGTTTCATCAGTGTCCGTACGTCTCATAAATTCAAGAAAATAAAGTACTTAACATGGATAATAAAGCCATTTTTCAGTATCTAGTTGTTGCATCTCTGTGTTATAACTATAAGAATATCCTTGGTTCACGAAAAAGTTATTTGAAGCTGTAAGTTCAAATTCTTCCAAGGTTCCATTTGTTTTAAATCAACGTATTGAGGTGAGAAGATAGTACTTGCCGTAGAAGAAGGCCACGTGAGTTAGTGTTGATGCGATGGCGGCAAAACCAAAGCCATAGGTGAGAGCAAAGAGCATGCTTAAATGAATTCGACCTTGCTTCTGATACTTCGGCTTGTCCAACTCGAACTTGTCGTTTACAATTGCTGTTATATTGTACATTTGACCTTGCGCCGTGAACAATTGCGATGAGAGAATGGGGAATCTATTTGCACTATATAAGTTAAACCCCAAATAGCCTATGGGAATTACAACATAGATTATAAATGTGTATCCCGCGAAAACATTGTGTGGCAAAAAAGGGGCTCATTGAAGGGCTGCAAAGGAAGGATGAGACCGCTGTCCAGTTGAGCGTCAAGACTCCAAGTCCAAGGCCTTTGCATACCTGAACCGATCTGCTGGGCGGTGACTGATTTAGAGAATGCCCAGCAGAACCATGATATATTTGTGAGCGTGAAAAAGAGGTATCCAGGGACAACATACCATGCGAAGCTGCAGATCAGTGCAATGAGGAAGAACTTTGCCCGCGACATGCACTGTTCGTCCCTCTCGTGCAAGGTCCTGCATCAATTTGAATAGTGTGATCTACTTCAGGTGAAGCACTTATTATCTACATGAAATGCATACCGTTGATATTTTGGGACAGTTGTGAAAGACCATATTATTTTGTGAATGTGACCGTCGATTGACAATAACAAAGGACAAGGGGATCGACTTTCCATATCTGTATAGCGAATCCTTTGAAACTATTTAGATTCTGAAGACAGATGATAATTTGCTGTTTGTAAAGATGTTCAAGAGCAAAGGCTTTAGTTGTCTCTGCAGCGAGTTGCGACCCCCTGCGTGCTACGATGCACGACTCAGTTCTCAATGAAAAAGGATTTGCGCTTTTATTTGATCCTAAAGCAGGGGATGAAAGAGAGCGGATGTTACAATCTGTATTTCCATTAGTTTCGTAGCAAAGACAGTTCGGATTTGTCCTTGAAACAATCGGGACTTGCGAGCATCATTATAGTTGAAATGGCGGGATCTAGCTGGTGCACGTTGCTCCTCCCAAATTCATGGGCCTAGAAGCAGCAAGCAGTAGAAATAGCAAATGGGCCTCCTGAATCTTTTCGTGCGTGTAGTTTTGATCGAGAAGCTCTTGGCTATGTATTGACTCAATTTCCACATCAAGGCTGAGCTTGCAGAGGCCCGGCAAGGTCCCGCGAGGTTGAGCCTCACCAGTGACTGGGCAAACTTGGCCTTGCCAGACCAGGGGTTGGCAATGCTTGAACATCGGCCCTCATATGCCCGGTCGCCGACCATGGCCGAGGCCGACAATTTGCTAAAGGAACAAAAAAAAGAAAAAGGAAAAAAGAGAAAAATGTTATAAATTATTTTAAAAATTAAAAGAAATTCTAAATTACAAAAGAATTTGAGGATTGTATCAAACGCATTTTTATTACAAGAATAAAAATTTTGAACAATTACCAAATGCCTTTAAGTGCTCAGAAACTCATTCAGGGAACAAAATTAGAAAGAATCATTTCTGATTAGAAATTGTTCCCAAAAACATAATAGTTACCAAATACATCCTAAGTGACATGGTTTTGTGGGTCCCTAGTGCCTATCAAAAACTACCACTAGACAAAGAGAGATGGGATTTACCTAGTTCAGATGACTTTAAGCCATTGAGAAAACATTGCAAATTTCTTATGACCTTAGAAATCCATGTTGATGGCATGGCACATCCCACTATTTTAGGCTTGAAAGAGAGAGATGAGCTGATTATATTGCTCATGACCAACATGTTCAAAGCAAGTCATCCTCGACTTTAATGCCTAAATATAGGGCATATTTGGTAACGGGTCAAATAGTACCTGATTATATTATTTGTTCCCCAAAAAAAAAAAAAAAACAGAAATCCATATGATAATTTGTTTGCTCCCAGATACAAAATCAAGATATATATATATATTTCTTTGTTCTCAGGAATAATTTTAGAATCAAGCATTTTCTTCTTTTTTTTTCTTTTTTTTTTTTTCTTCTTCCTTTAGTCAGTTGCCAACCTTGGCCATGGTCAATGACTGGCTATATGAGGGCTGGCGACTCACTCATATCACCTAGCCAAGGCGAGGCTAAGGCTCGGCCTCACTGGGAGCTGACGATGCTCTAGTGAGGTCGCTGGCCATGGCCAAGGCCAGCAACTGGCTAAAGGAAAAAGAAAAGGAAGATGGAAAAATATAATAAAATTATTTAAAAATAATCTAAGTCACAAAAGAATTTAAGGGTTGTATCAAACGCATTTCTATTCTGAGAATAGAAATTTGATGCAGTTACTAAATACCTTTAAATACTCAGAAACTTATCTAGAAAACAGAATTAGGAAAAAATTGTTTCTCAGTAGAAATTGTTCCTAGAAATAAAATGTTTACCAAACACACCCTTAAGCAAACAGACACCCTAGGAAGTCCTTATATAAAGCTACAGATTGCAAGCAGCTTCTCATGGTAACAACATGCGCGTTTCCACGGTATGATTTTGAATTGTGGGCGAGAAACAAAAAGGAGTTTAAGCTCCGGTCGATTCAATGCCTCGTCGGTATAGTAACTTGGGTCTATCTCCGTCTATGCTATCTTGCCATTAGCATCTTCATAGAATACTCACTCCCACCGGTCATATCTCTTTCAGTTTTCACGTGAATTCTGATAAACAAGCGAGCGAGGGGAGGCAAAAGAGTGTAATTACCGGAACAAGGAGACCGAGACGAGGGTACCAGGCCACCACATGGGAGCGGGTTCCACCACGTATTTCCTCAACATACCAGCCCATCCGTATCCCAACACCTGCATATATCCAAAATCCAACCATTAACAGGGTTCGCCACCCATCTCCAGCTCCACTTCATGAGTTACTAGTTACTACCTTGATTCTCTACATCTAAGTTTCACAATCAACCCTAGTGTTCAAGAATGCTGTGCCGTTCAAACGATTCCAGTAGGAAGATCGAGACAGTTTCCAAGAACCGACAGATACTGCACATTCCTTGGGATATGTTCAGTTGTTTGAATCTTCACTTCAAAGTGCGCAAAAAAATCAACGTAGCCAATTAGGCTGCGTTTGATAACGCTCCCGAGAACAGATGTTTCTGTTCTTTTGCTCCAGAAAACAGAAATAAAACAAAAAAAAAAAAAAAAAATCTTATCAAACATGTTTCTGTTCTATTTCTATTTCTTAGAACAAAAGAACAAAAACATGTTTGATAAGATTTTTGTTCCTGGAAATAAATTTGTTCCTGAGAACAGATTTGGAACAAATTTAAGAAACAAAAAATAGTTATTTCTTACTCCCGGGAATAACTCCATAAATAAGTTTTTTTTTTCTTTTCTTTTCTTTCTTTTTTTTTTTTTTCTCTTCCTCTCTTCTTCCCTTACCCGATCGCCGATCGGCAATCGGCCAGATGAGGCCAAGCAACCTCATCGAAGCCTCGCCAACCCCCAACGAGCTCACCCCGAGCTTGCCAGCCATCAACGAGGCTCCCTCGAGCCTCGCCCAGATCTAGTGAGGCTCGGCCTCAACAGGCCACCGTGAGGGCAACACCGACCTCACCTTTGATAGGCGAGGTCGCTTTGCCCAGCCAAGGCAAGGCAGTTACGGTGAGGCTCGAGGTGACCTCGCCGGTGGCCGTCAATGGCCGGCAAGGCTTCCCCAAGGCCAGTGACCGCCTAGAGGAAGGAGAAGAAAAAAGGAAAAAAGAAAATTTTAATAAAATATTAATAAATTAAAAAATTCTAAGTCATAAAAATCTAAGGGGTCGTAGTAAACACATTTCTCTTCCGGGAATATAAATTTTTATGTAGTTACCAAACGCGTTCAAATACTCAGAAACTGTTCCCGAAATAGACACAAAAAAAGTATTTTTAAAAAAAAATTATTTCTCAGAACAAAAATATTACCAAACGTAGCCTTAAAGTATGCATCAAACCTCACCGTTTCTGACAATCATAAGCTAAGTCGAGACAAGACCAACGTCTTTCTTGTCTCAACTACTTTGTTGCAAAAAGCGAGAAAGAGAGACCAGAATATCGGACGATTATGACTCGAGTAGTCAATGAAAGATTTATTTTTAGGATCTGGAAAAGAGTGAACAAATGAATGGACTTTACGTTCCGTCAAGAAAAAACGGATGGACTTTACCTGCGTGGTGACTGGTGATGATGAGAAGCCGCCCGGCAAAGAAGGAAATGCCTCGGTGATAAAACGCCTTGATGATGTCCACGATCCCGACCGCGTAAGCTCTCCCACCAGCACTAGCGAATATGGAGATGAGCACGTGCTCCTTCATGTTGAAGGGTCCGGGGCTGAGCGAGAAGAAGCGGGGGCCGAGCCCGGGGATCCGGAACTTGGCCTTGGGCAGCACAGCGGCCATGAAGCGGCTGATGGGAAGCGTGGCGATATGGACGGCAATAGAGGAGATGGTGAGGGGCTCGGTCTGGTAAGAGAAGGATTGGTTGAGGAATGAGAGGAGGGCGCACGAGAGAGGCCCAAGAACCCCATGCGGAAGGTCCACACGGGCAAGGTCGGGTCATCGGTGTTGGTCACGGTGAGGCGGACCTCCTCGATGGACGAGAGGTCGTTCTCATCGACTGCGCCATCAAGTTCGAAGGGTGTGGTGGTGGAGGCAGTGGGTGGCGGTGGTGTTTGCTCCGGTGTGCCCATGATTGCGGGTGGCAGCATGTCTGCTTTGAGAGTGAGAGGAAGGTGGTGAGGGGTGACGGATCTGGTTTTGTACTTCACCGCATGCTGTTTCGTCTTTTGACTTTTGGTGCACACAAATTATGACGTAGGCTCAACTAACTTGGGCTCACCTCAGGTGGGCGCCCCTCCGAGAGTGCAATGGAGGTCGCCAATCTAGGCTACGGGCCTTCTTCATCGCCCATCGACCCGGTTCAATATGTTTATTTATTTATTTATTTATTTTTCACTATATATAATATTGAATGATTGACTGTGACTATGCTTGAAAAGGGAGTTCAATGGAATACTTACTTGTAGGATTTATATTGATATATGGCAGGCCAATGCCTGTAGAAATTTGAAACAACACAAATTAACTAGGGATTTGTCTCGAGGATAATTAGATAAGTTCGATAATTCTTTTAAAGATCCTGTATGCATATCTTCTTTCAATTATGCACATCTTCATCGATAATTTAAATGAACTCATGTATTCTTTTCCTCAAAATATATCGAAATACGCATGGATTTCATATTTTCCCTTTGCAAAATTTGATTTTGTATTTTAGTCGATGGCTACATCACGATGATGACTAGAGTAGTGGGAAGGCACGTTGGTTAGCCGAGCGATAAGAAGCACTCATCACGCATGGTGAGATCGTACGTGTTGGCAATGGCGTGATAAGAAGTCACGGGCGTCGTTGATGAGCCACGCGAGAATTAGTACCAATTTTCGAGATCGATTCACGTATGGATTACCGAAGTAATAGTTTACGTATCTGTCTATCTCCACGTTGCGATGTGAGATACGTGAACGGCCGTTGACTTCCCTGAACTGCGGGCTCCTCCAGCTGGACTTCGAGTAGCCAGAACGACAATTATTAATTTTTTATTTCCTTTTATACAATAACTCCAAGATAAATGCCGGTATTTTACAATAAATATATAAATATCTATATATATAATGCAATTCCTATGCGAGGTCGAATCCTAGCCGTTTGTGGTATACAATAGTCCAATTCGGCTAGAGTCAAACAGACATTAAGGGTGTGTTTGGGAAGCGCATGACAACTTTTTTGTTTTTCTATTTCTTTATTTTTTTGTTCCCCGAAACATATTTGGAATAGAAATCTGTTTGGTAACGCAATTTCATTTTTCAATTTCTGAAACAGATTTCTATTCCAAAAATAGATTTTGAGCAGAAATTATAAGCTAAAATTTTTAACTTTTCTATTTTTGGAACAGAAATGATAAAATAAAAAAATTTCTTATCATTCACTCTCATCACCGCCCGTCGCTCATGGGTCGAGGACGCCCATCGCCCACCCGCCAACTGCTGGCCATCAAACGCCGATCGCCGACCACTGGCCACCCATTGCCGATCGCTCGTCACCAAATGCCGGATGCCCATCGCCGACCGCCGCCCGCCGAATGCTAGATGCCCACCAATCGTTGGTCGCTTATCGCCAACCATTGGACACCATAGGCTCATCACCAACCACGCCGACCACCAGACGTCCGCCGCAGATCGCCCGCCGCTAACCACCGGCCCCCAATCGCCGAACTCCGGATGTTGAACGCCGGCCACCGGTCGCCGGACTCCAGACTCCGACTGCCCGCCGCCAATCACTAGACATTGAACTCCGGCCACCGGACGTCGGCCGTCTCTGCTTCTAGAAATAGGAAATTTATTCTGTTATCAAACAAATTTTTATTCTAGAAATAGAAATTTTAAATTGTTATTAATTGTGTTTCTTTACTTAGAAACTTGTCCATGGAATATAAATTGATTTTTGTTCCAAAAATTTTGTCATGCGCGCCATGATGGTAACATCTTTGTTGCCTAAAACAACTTCTATTTCTATTCCCTAAACGAGTTTATGAGCAAAAGAACGTTTGGTAATTGCACACAATTTCTTCTTGAAATAGAAAACAACAAAAATATGTTTAGTACGACCCTAAAAAAATTTATTCCCAATTTTTTTATTATAAAGAAATTTAAAATTTGGTGTTTGAATAAAACTGACTTTTATAATGATTTAATTGTTCAAGATATTCTAAAATAACATAAGAAAATTCGACATAATTTTTAGTTAAAGACGACTAGCTAGAAACGATAACAGAATCTCATTGGTTTATAACTCACAATGTGAGGAGGTTGATAATAAATATTTGGACATACAATAAACAAGTGTATAGATTTTTTGAAAAGAAGAGCAAACATTGCTTGAAGACACCAAGTTTTTGCAACCAAGCATTGTCTATAAGAAAATGTCATTCAAAAATCCATATAGTAAGCCCTAAAAACTTATTCAATTTTGAATCCAATTTTCATTAAAATATTTTCACATTTTTAATGCTAAACAAATTTTAAACTAGAATTGACATTAAAATCTAGTAAAACTAATCAAAATCTGATTTCTAAATATTTTTCTAAATTTTTTATTTTGTTTTTTATTCCAAAAAATGGGAATTCAAATCAGGTTAGGAGACCAGACCTCGTATCGAATTTGTAAAGACAAGCATTAGCTTATGTTGAGGTTGTTTTTTTAAAATGATCTTTTTTCACCAGAACCCCGCACCGAGCATCAAAAACCGATTTTGTAAAAACAAGCATTAGCTTATGTTGAGGTTGGTTTTTTAAAATGATCTTTTTTCACCGGAACCCCGCATCGAGCATCAAAAACCGATTCCAAATCCTAAAGAGAGAAGAACACACCCGAAAAGGGAAGAGCTTATTTGGTTTTTCTTAAAAATCGAGTCTTTTCTGGCAACACGCTAAAGCCCAAAACCCGAAATAAGAAGAATATAAATCACCAGGTAGGGAAATGGGGAAAGGAAAAAGAAAACAAAATGCTGTCGTAGAAACTCAAACAAAAAAGCCGGAGCTTAGCTAGAGCCCAAAAGACAACGTCGCAGGAATTGGGATTTTTGAAGAAACATCCTTCCCCCCGGTTCCCATAGGGGGAGGCCGACCGTTTATAAAGGGGCTTTTGAAAATGCTGCAAGTTGATGACGCAATTCTCATCAAGAAAGATTTATCGAGAACCGATATCGTGCGAGTTCGTTTCAGAGTATATGACTAAATAAGGAGCCACCGCTACCTGTCATGTTCGTCTGATGAAAATTTTATAAAAATTTGCTTCTTCTCCCGTCCGGTCCAGTCTCTGCTTAGGGTAGGCAGAGACGGGGTTTCCATCAAATTCTCTCTCTGTTTTTTTTCTTTTTTTTTTCTGCTATAGCATCTAACGAGATCGAGGCATGTTGATGCCTGATGGAGGGATTTCAACTGTTTTGACGTTCAGTTCAGGCAAAAGTGCATGCAGTATTCTTTAAGGTTTTTGCTATATCAAGGAATAGCCAAACACCTCCTTAGCTTCTTGATGTCGAGAAATGGTAGTGTAAGAAGATTGATTACCTCTCCTTATGTCGTGAATTAAAATCCTCCTATCCAATTAAAGCCGTCTCAAGAAAGATTAGATTTCTAGATTGCAGATACTGTCCACAATCATATTAGATATAAGGCAAGCTTGGATGAAAATTTTGAATTTAAATCTTCTCTTGAAAAGTTTTTGGAAGACTAATTAATGGAGTCCTTCCATTTGTTAAATATTGCTAAATATTCAATGGAGTCTTTCCATTTGCTCCAACGACAAATCATGTGTTATTCGATAACTAAGGGTGATCGGTTCTAAAGTGAGTAGATTCTAGAATTGGAACTTGGAACCTAGCCTGTTATAACCAGCTCCCATTTTCTAAACCTTGTACCCTACCTATTCACATTGGAACCTACCATGTTATTGCGGTCCGCTTTCAGGGTCTATCTTATTTGCACCTATTTTGCAACCAACCAATAACCTATATAGTTTCGAATTTTATATAAACACATGAGAAAACAACAACGTTATCCTCCTAATTTGTATTGAAATATTAAGCACATGTTTTTAATAAGTATATGAACTTTTTAACTAAACGAAAACTAAGGATCCGCGAAACTAATTATCATAAACAAACATCATAAGGCAAAACAAAAATCCTAACATTGCTTAAACATTAACAAATATGGATCTAATGTTAGTCGCTCTCCCACAACTACTATGTGAAGTTGTTCATTTATCTAAAATGATTAACAAATCTTTATTTCAAGCATAAATCCTCCTCCAAAAGTGAAATTAGGCAAGCCAATTCACGTGGTACAAAATCTTTAACAAAGACCTGAAATTCGTACTTAAAGAAAATCAACAAGACCGAATGAGTTAAGATCAAGCGAAGAGAGAGACTAGGGGGGAGAGAGAGAGAGGCGACTGAGTGAGTTAGGTCTTTTTTATTTTTTTAACCCTAGTAAAAACCGGTTCCAAAACCAGTTTGGGTTGGCCTTGCCTAGGAGCCAGAAGCCGAACTAGTTTCAACCGATTCCCAAAAATGAAATTAGTTTCCGGATTGGTTCAAACAGGAATCTATTCCGGGACTTGTTTTTCGGGTGGTCCAATTCGGTTTCTAGGTAGACCCGATCCGGTCGCACACCCCTATCGATAACGTGGATTAACATATACTGAGTTGAACTCCTAAAACCGGTGGGTCAAATTAACATACCCATTTACTTTGGAAATGACAAAGAAAAAAAGGGCGCTGACATGTCGAATATTGTTTAATGACGTTGATTATTATATCAAAATTTGAGATGAATATTCATCCACGCATGACTTCTTTTCTTTTTCCCACCATTCAAACTTCACATGATTGGAAGTTACGATGGCAAATTTCATGATTTTGTATTAATGAAAAGATGACATTAAACGTCTCCTTATAGTTATAGTTTAGGAACACTCAAGGGGCACATCAAACAAATTAAAAGTACATAGACAACATTACACATTAGAATAAAGTTTGTGGATCATTCATGTCATTTCCCCTTTATTAAGTTGTGGAAGGACTCCTATACTTTTCTAGCAGCTTTTCAATTATATCTCTCTTGTGAGGGCGCAACATCGCATGAGATAGTTTTACTAAAATCCCTAGTTGAAGTTGGATGAAGGGAATATTTTCTCAGCATTTTTTGAACTTCTTTCCCTTTTAAAAGTTCTTTAACAATCCCTTTGCATCCACAGAAAATTATGCACAATGTGGAATATAAGTACATACATACATATATATATATATATATATATATATGCGTATACAAAAAAAATAAATATACACACATATGTATTGAATGGTGCTAGTTTGTACTTCAATATACTTGTTTAAAATAGGCCCAATAGATCCTTTGGGCCCCAAAAGCTGTATTGGGCCTATCTTATAAGTCTCTCCCATTAGCCCACTAAGATTGTGTTGTTGTTGGGCTAGTCTGCTCAGACATGCCATTTTGTTGGGTGGTGTTATGGAAATCGAGATTTGTTATTTTATCCGATTCATTGGATTGTTATATGTCATGATTACGGATTAAGGTATCAACCCTTTGATCAATAACAGGCATTGACTTTAAGGGTCAACATGGATTAATGATTATGACAAGGATGATGCCACTTTGTTTTCTCTGACGTAAAAACCAAATTACAAGAAGTCAAAAACCACTCATAACACACCTTCGTTTGAGTAAGAGAAAATAAAGGATTTTACATATCCGAACTATCATAGAAAATGATTTTTGTATAATCGTAAGATGAGATACAACAAAGTTCAAATCGAGATGCGAGAGATTTATTAAATTACGTAACGATTATCTTGACAATTTCACGTCGAAATTCTATCTATAATATGGGGATTATAAAAAAAAATTTATTGAAGATTTAAATTCAAAATCCTCATCCGAGCTTGCTTTATGTTTGATCTTTCTTGAAACGGCCTTAATTGGATGGGAGGATTTTAATTCAAGATATAAGGAGTGGTGATCGATCTTCTTACGCTACTTAATTCTCTTCTCGACATCAAGAGGCTAAGGAGGTAATTGACAATTCGTGCCCACATAATATAATCTTTCTTCAAAAGGTGAATTCCTCGACATAGCAAAAACCTTAAAGAATACTATATGCGCCTTTGCCTGAACCGAACGTCAAAACAGTCGAAATCCCTCCATCGGGCGTCAGCACGTCTCGAGCTCGTCAGATGTTATAGCAGAAAAAGAAGAAGAAGAAGAAGAAGAAGAAGAGAAATGTCTTTGCCTACCCCAAGCACGGACCAGACCAGACCGAACCGGAGAAGAAGCAAATGTTTATGAATTTTCCGTCAGACACGACGTGACAGGTAGCGGCGGTTCCTTTTATTTGGTCATATATCCTCTGAAACGAACGCGCACGATATCGGTCCTGGACGAATCTTTCTCCATGACAATTGCATCGTCAACTTGCAGCATTTTCAAAAGCCTTTTTTAATAAACGGTCAACGGGCTTCCCCTCTGGGAACTGGTGGGAAGGATGTTTCTTCGAAACTTCCCTATTGTTGCGACGTTGTCTTCTGGGTTCTAGCTAAGCTCCCGGCTTTCATCTTGGGTTTCTCCGACAGCATTCTGTTTTCTTTTTGGCTTTCCCCATTTCCTCCACCTCGTGGTTTGTATTGTTCTTAATTCGGGTTTTGGGCTGTGGCGTGGCGCCAGAAAAGACTCTTTTAAGAAAAACCGAATAAGTTCTTCCCCTTTCGGGTGCGTTCTTTCTCTCTTTTGGGTTTGGAATCGGTTTCTGATGCTCGATACGGGGTTCCTGGTGACATTTGACGCTGCCCATCTTGGAAAGGCCTCGGTTTTTTCTACGAGGTAAATGCAATTGTTGTCTTTCGTTCTCTGTTTTTACCTTCCTTTTCTCGTTGTGTTCTGCTTGGTCTATGAGCATTTTGGGTGCAAATTGAATGGGTTTCGAAAGGTTTCCGTCCTTTCCGGGGTTCGTTTCGGATTTACTGAATTGCTTTTGGCCCGATTGCTGATCGTTTCTTGATTCTTTTCGAACGTTGACTGATGGGTTTGATCGAAAGTTTCGATTGTGCATGGTTTTCTGCAATTGGGGATCTGTTTCTCTTTCTTTCCATTTCTGTTGCATCGATATTGGGATGATGAAATGGTGTCTGATCTGCCATTTGCAATTTGCAGGATAATATATTCTGGGCTGAATTTAGGTGTGACGTTGCATGGTTGGACATTTTGATTGGTTATTCAGAGATTAGTTATATTGGTAATGGACGTAGCAAGAGAGGAAACAATCAGTTTTAGGGATGCAGAAGAAATGGATCGAGAAACCTCCACAGATACGCCTCTTAGAGAGACCACCCCCCTCTATAGAACCCATTATCCGGGGGCTGTGAGGCAAAGGGCCTATATATTCGATGGGCAGGGGAGGTTTTATAATAAGGAGTGGGATCTAGCTGAAGGAAGTGGCAATGAATTTTGTTGGTACCATGTGGAACTCCCGAAAGGAAACCAGAAGCTGTCGCAATCTGCGCAGTATCTCATTGATGTTCTTTGCCCACCTTTGAAGCTGCAAGACATTCTGTCGCTGGTGAGTAATGGACCATTTTGCGGACACGTTGATGGGGCGCTTGTTTTTAGGATTAACTCGCCTGGTCCACCATCTAGCAACTTTACATTCAGAATTGCTGCTAGGGTTACGGAGAACTCGGTTATTACTGTGTCTCTAGGTCGTGTGCCTCGTTTGGGGTTCTCGAGGATGGGTGAATCTCTTCTCTCGGAAATTCCTAGCATAGAAAATCCCTCTCTCGCCAGAGATGAGCAGAAGGAAGGGAGTGGGATTGTGATAAAGGAGCATGTCCTCGAGTTCTTGTTAACAATGAATCACTCTGAGGAGGCTGATAACCCAGTGCCAAAATCCGTCTCGAATCTCCTTATTCACATTCTGGATACGCATGTGGATCAATTGCAAGACATTGTAACCAAACTCGAGATAGACCTGGATTCAGTGGAGCTTGAATTGGATAAAGGTAAGTTAAGCTTAGAGATTAAAGTTTTTGTTGATGATTCATCTCTCTTGAATACAAGCCGCTTTCCTGGGTGTGCGTGAGGGTTCATTTTTTTCTTCCTATATCAAATAGTAGGCTTGATGGCGGTAGAGGTTGCGTCATGTGCTACCACAAGGTTCTAATTGTCTTGCATCCTTAATTCATATAGCTTTGACAAATATCTCATAGCGGTATGCAGTATAGATCTGATAGCAATAAAATATTACAGTGAAACGTATCTCAGTCCCTGTGAGTATTAGGGACATTTGAGACATTCGAACATGGACTTCAAAAGGCTGCAAAAATGTGAATTTAGTAGATGCATGCATGAAGTGAAGGTTTGCAGTTTGATGCGTGCTTTTCTCTAGCTGAATGCCTGAAGTTGTTTAATAACTTCAGTTTTATCTCACTGAAATCTAGTTGACAGATATGACGATTAATCTATGTGAATCATCCTTTCGCATCTTTGCTATCGATAAAGTTTCTTAACTGAATTCAATTTTGTGGTGCTGCGATCAAAATTTATGTGCATAGTTCTGTCTGTACAAATCACATTCTTTCCAAAGTTGTAAGACGCGATGCTCTGTTTATAAAAGATTCTCACATTTAAAGTGACTTCTAGTACTGCAGTAGCTCACTTCAATAACTGCATGTAAATGCTAACATCTTCTGCTGTCATGGGAAACCTTATGAAATGGATAATTAACGAATGCAGCACCTTAACAGCATGGAATTGTCTATACCTGTTCTGAGTGTTAAAGTTCGAGTTGCTGTGGTGGAATTGTCAAGAAAGCTAGATCAAGGCAGACATGTGCCTCTACTCCTAGTTCGTCCACAACTTTTCCTGTTGGTCATGAACATTTTGATGTTGAGAGAAGAAATGATTGGGGACCTCTTTCCAAGATGCTCTCTTTAGATGATTTGCTGCTGTATTTTCAGTTCTGGAGCTAGTTTGTACCGTACATAATTGGAATTTTCCACTTAATTTGAGAGACAGGATTCGATTTACTTGTTCACAGGTGGTTCGACTTTGAAGAAACAAATGCTGGATAATAGGAGATTTCCAAAAATGCATCTTGATTTGCAGCGGCTCTTGCAGGTACTTCCATCTTCCGTTCAGTATGTATGTCTTAACATCTTGAAACCAGACACGCAATTCCTATGTGAACTCTTGTTGCTGAAAGTGGAAGGCCATTATCTAGTCTTTCCATGGAGCCAAGCCAATACTTTGTAATCATTTCTCAGAAATAAATTTCAAAATAGGAAAGGAAGTGGAAATGAATATCAGGAAAGGTCAGCGAAAGTCCAAATACAAACTTAAATGAAATTATCTCATATAGGACCAGTTAAAACTTAACCTGACAATCTTTTGGCTGGTAAGGAGCATATGATTCAGTTTTTTCTGCTTGGAATACATGAATTTGTGTAGGTGATCGCCCATGGTGAGCAGGTATTCCCCCGTGTGAAAGAAAAATGTTCTTCGAAAGTGTGGTTTGCCAGTGAAGATGTCGGCTCTCTTGAAGAGTTAATTGGACGTCTGAGAAGACTAAAGGAGAACGTGGGATTCATAGCAAATCGCGTGACAGCTGTCCAAGCTGGTCTAGATAGCTGGCAGGCTGAGCAGATAAATAGGAAGCTATATTATCTATCATTCCTTTCCATAATTTTCCTTCCCCTATCAATCATCACCGGAGGTAAAAGCTCTATACTAGAATTCTGGTGTTAAGTTTGCTTTCATCATCTTAAGTATTTTGATCATCGACCTTAAGGAGGAGATTTTCACTTTTTTTTCTACCCCTTTTTTCTTACCACAGTTTTTGGCATGAACGTGGGAGGAGTTCCATGGACAGAGCAAAGGAACCCAGCATTGAAGGACGGGTTCCGCAATGTGATGTTGCTTTGTGTGGGATTGCTATTTCTCGCACTTCTCTGCTTCGTTTTCCCTGCTTTGTATAAACGCTTGACCGAATGGCAGAGGAAGAGGGTGATGCAGAGAAGTTGGTCCCTCAACAGGAAGTCGTTTCTCAAGAGAACCCACAGGCACGACGAAAGCGGAGGTTATTTGAGAATATGAAAGGAAGTTTCGAGCGGCGCTGCTATATATAAGGCGGTACATATCCTCTATACTTGGCAAAAAGTTTTCCTCTCTGTTTGCAACTGCCAGTTTTCATCATTTTCTGTTCTATCATTTCTCTCATCAGTTTTCCTCGGATGGGTTCTCAAACATTGTACAAACAACACGGAAAGTCCCTCCTTAGTTGCTCTCTACACCCTTTTAGTGAAGTTTTAGGTCTATTGAATCATTTCTTTAATTGAGTTTTTCCCCCCTTCTTGTGGGGAAACTTGACCTATTGGTTGTATCCTTGTTGACAAATTGTACAGCGTCTCCTTTTCACACAAATGTACTTCAATTTTTTTTTTCCCGGTAAGGAAATCAGGTTGTATTGCCGGGCCATAGAAAAAGTAAGAAAAAACGATTTGTATCGGATGTCATGTTTTCGCCAGATGCTCTTTGACAAGGCAAAGCTGTTGCTTTTGATGAAGACAAGAACACGAGTATTGGGTTTGAAGAGAAACTTTGCTTGCTCATTGCATGGTTCTAGAGCTAAGTCGGCCAACTTTCCAGAAATTGAACTTGAGATTGGTGCTAATAGACCGTAGTTGTCATTCTTGTACAGACTTTTAACTAATCTTATTCTTACCTAATCTCTTATTCATCACGACCCTGTTGAATGTACGGAGTGAATTCTTCACTTTCATCGCTTGGAAGCATGGATATATGAAATCCTGTTTCTCTCAAAAGAAATTTTTGCCCACAAAGCGAAAATCTTTCACCAAAAAGAATTGACTTTTTAGTTTGGTTTATGAAATGGGTTCTTCGTTGATTATGGACAGGAAATTGCTTGGTGTTAAAAGTGAAGCTTCGAAAGTAAAAAGTACCGGAAATGGTAATTGATCACCCATAAGCTTTGTCGCAAATCGTCTTTTGTTGATGACCATGCCATGTAATTGTTGAATTTCCCGTGTCCCCCGAGTCATCATATTAACCAATCTCTCAATTAACCGATCAAACCTCACCATTTGTTGATTATAAGGAGTTGGTTTACTTATTTGCGTAAAAAAAAATCCATTTGTAGACATTTTCATACAGAGCCGGGCCTATTATTTTAACTCTTGTTAAAAGCGATGTATTTTATCAAACTAATTTATCCATATTTAATCTGGCCGAGGATGTTGTAACATCTATAAAGTTCTCTCTTGTGTTATTTTAATAAATTCTCTCTCAAATTGATTGGATTAGATAAACATGACGTCGGCCCAGAAGGCTTAGAAGAAAAAAGGAAAATTCTTACTTGTTGGCCAAGACAGGAAAAAAAGGAGAAAAAAAAAAAGAAAAGCCGATTTTCGCCACTGACCGGCCGAAACAGCGTCGTGGAGGCCAAAACGACCACGCAAATTCGCCCCCAAAACGACCCCGCGCCGCCGTCGTCCAATCAGGGCCGTCGCGGAGCCGCATGGGTCCGAGAATCGATCGGGGCCGTCGGATGCGCGTAACTCCTGGATCCAGAGTCAAGATGAACGGCGAGCGGGCGCGCACAGGATGCGTCGTCTAGAACCTTCCGCTCGATCCCCATTTCTCGCCACCCGTCGGGCTCGCGAATAAAAGGGCCGCTGCAAGTACCTCCTTCCTGCCTCCTTCCGCCATTAAACCCTAAACCCTAGCAGAGGAACCAGCAGCTTCCCTCCTCTTCCTCCCGTCACTTCGGCTTTCTAGAGAGAGAGAGAGAGAGAGAGAGAGAGGGAGGGATGGCCACCGCGGCTCTTCTTCGCTCCGTGCGGCGTCGCGAAGTCGCTTCCGCTCCTTTCTCCGCCTACAGATCCGTAAGTCTCTCTGCTCTTCCTTTTTTTTTTTTGTTTTTTTTTTTCCCTTTTTTGTCAATTTCGTGCGCTTGAATTCGATTTCGGGTGGGGACTTGTTGAGCTGAGATCGAAAGCGTCTGCATTTCTGCCTTGTTTTTTTTCCTTCAATGTCGAGGTGACTAATCAGTCCGTGGCTTTCTCTGGGAATGGATTTTCGTTTCTTCGTTTGCTGTTTCTGTTTTTCTTTCTTCTTCTTCATCGTTGCTGCTTGAGCGTCTGGGGATGGTTCTTTGATCTTGCTGTGGTTATATCTCTGCGTCAGCTCTTTTTTTTTTTTTTTTTTTCTCTTTTACTTTCTGTTTTCCTGATGGAGATGCATGGAGATTTTTCGTGGGATGATCTTTGTCTATGACGTTTTTCATCTGTGAATTCGGTAACAATTTTTGACTAAAAGATGATGGTTTTATCACGCTTACGATTGCATGAATAAATCCTTATGTGCCTGCACACCACCACACGGATGATATTAAGGGGGCTTTCAGCTAATGTCTCTGCTTCATGAGCGTCGGATTAAGCATTTCGTTTCTCCGTGACTCCATATCCTCTCCGTTTTTTGGACAGAAGAACTCAAGCCCTATTTTTGTTTGAAGTTGTTTTTATGTTTGTCCATTGGTCAAATGGCTTGTCTCGAATTAGTCTGGTTGTGATTTCCTCATCTTAGATTGATTAGAAATCTTTGAATGGTGCATGTTTCCTGTTTTTACAATCCTTGATGCATTTATCTATGGTAATCTTGCTGGGCTAGAAACTGGACAATAATGTCATCATTAATGATATTCCGTTGTGCATGGGACTGTGAGGCCAAGTTGCACTCCAGTGATCTTCCATTCAAATCATGAACGGAGAATGAGTGGAATATGCATTCGTTCGTTGTAGCATGCTCTTTCTACCTTGTGTCTTGGGTGGTCCTGGTCTGGCATGGCGAGTCTTATATGTGCATGACTTGAGGATTCTTCAACAATATTTATGATAATCACTCATGGCATCTCTTTTTTCAGCTGACTGGCCATGCCAAATCATCATGGACCGGCTGCCATACGGGTCAGAATTGGGCAAGTTTGTGCAGAGCATTCAGGTATAGATACATTGCTGTGTAACATTTGAGCTGTGAAGCGAGTAAGAAATTGACTCATCCTGTTTTCTGCCCATTCTACAGTTCAAAGCCGGCAGGGAGCGATGTCATTGGCATTGACTTGGGTACAACCAACTCATGTGTTGCAGTCATGGAGGGAAAGGTAAGAGCCAGAAGTACTGAGGATGAAAATTAGCTTGCTGTTTATAAATTATGATCTTTCTTCGTTTCTGGATATCTTAGTTTGATGTTCAGACTATTAAAAATTGTTTTGTGCTCCTACAGAATCCCAAGGTGATTGAAAATGCTGAAGGTGCAAGGACCACACCATCGGTAGTTGCTTTCAACCAGAAAGGAGAGTTGCTCGTAGGAACTCCGGCCAAACGTCAAGCCGTCACCAATCCAGCAAACACTGTTTTTGGTACCAAAAGGTTGATTGGAAGGCGTTTTGATGATGCCCAGACCCAGAAAGAAATGAAGATGGTTCCGTTCAAGATAGTGAAGGCCCCCAATGGAGATGCATGGGTTGAAGCAAATGGACAACAGTATTCCCCAAGTCAGATTGGTGCTTTTGTTCTAACAAAGATGAAAGAAACAGCTGAGGCTTATTTGGGGAAGACAGTGTCGAAAGCTGTTATCACAGTTCCAGCTTACTTCAATGATGCCCAGAGACAGGCAACCAAAGATGCTGGCAGAATTTCAGGTCTCGACGTGGAGAGAATTATAAATGAGCCAACTGCAGCTGCACTTTCTTATGGAATGAACAACAAGGAGGGGCTCATAGCTGTTTTCGATCTTGGGGGTGGAACCTTTGATGTTTCCATTTTGGAGATATCCAATGGAGTTTTTGAGGTACGTGTGGTTTTGACATGGTTTTTACTTTTCAATTGCCTTTATAAGCCAGGGGTTTGTGGTGAAACTGTCATGCTTTTTTGTAGGTGAAAGCTACAAATGGTGACACTTTCTTGGGTGGAGAAGATTTTGACAATGCATTGCTGGACTTCTTGGTTAGCGAGTTCAAGAGAACTGAAGGAATAGATCTTGCCAAGGATAGACTGGCCTTGCAAAGGCTCCGGGAGGCTGCGGAGAAAGCTAAAATTGAGCTTTCATCAACCTCTCAGACTGAAATTAACTTGCCATTTATCACAGCTGATGCTTCTGGGGCTAAGCATTTGAATATTACTCTCACTAGATCAAAGTTTGAGAGTTTGGTGAACAACCTGATTGAAAGAACTAGGAACCCATGCAAAAATTGTTTAAAGGATGCTGGCATATCCACCAAAGAGGTCGATGAAGTTCTTCTAGTTGGTGGAATGACTCGGGTACCTAAAGTACAAGAGATTGTTTCTGAAATATTTGGAAAGAGCCCAAGCAAAGGGGTTAATCCGGATGAAGCTGTTGCCTTAGGAGCAGCAATTCAAGGCGGTATTCTTCGCGGTGATGTTAAAGAGTTGCTTCTTCTAGATGTGACTCCTTTGTCTCTTGGTATTGAGACATTGGGCGGTATCTTCACTAGACTCATAAACAGGAATACAACTATTCCCACCAAAAAGAGTCAGGTGAGATTCCAAAGAATCAGGTTACATGCGTATAGTTCAGAGTGCCTTGAGTTGCAATATTTTCTCTTTTAGGCACTTTGAGAAGAAGAATGCTTGGGGCTTTGTTTTACTATGAAGGGTTTCAATTGACATATTCTTTTTAAAGTGTAATAAATAGTGTATTGAAGTTTTGTCTTTCTATTCTTGCAGGTCTTCTCAACAGCAGCAGACAACCAGACACAAGTTGGTATCAAGGTCCTTCAAGGTGAACGTGAAATGGCAACAGACAACAAGCTTCTTGGGGAATTTGAGCTCATGGGCATTCCACCTGCTCCTAGAGGCATGCCTCAGATTGAAGTCACATTTGATATTGATGCCAACGGTATCGTGACTGTTTCTGCCAAAGACAAAACCACTGGGAAAGAACAACAAATCACCATCCGTTCATCCGGTGGCCTGTCAGAAGACGAGATTGAGAAGATGGTTAGGGAAGCAGAGTTGCATGCCCAGCGTGATCAGGAGAGAAAAGCTCTGATAGACATCAGGAACAGTGCGGATACTACCATCTACAGCATAGAAAAGAGCTTGGATGAGTACAGGGAGAAAATCCCTGCCGAAGTTGCGAAGGAGATTGAGGATGCGGTTGCAGATTTGAGGAAAGCCATCGGAGGTGATAACATTGACGAGATCAAGTCGAAGCTCGATGTTGCCAACAAGGCCGTTTCTAAGATTGGACAGCACATGACCGGTGGTGGTTCGGACGGTGGATCAGCAGCCGGAGGTGCTCAGGGTGGCGAGCAGGCCCCTGAGGCCGAATATGAGGAGGTCAAGAAGTGAAATCTCTTTTTTTTGGACTTAATCTCCTTCTCCTTTTTAAGGAAGTGATTTTCTTTTGAGGTATTGTATTTAAATGTTGGAGGAAAAAGCTTAGGAAATTTTGGACTGGTGACATTGGAAATAACCACCACATCCGCACTTCATTGTTCTGCAGAAAGTGAAAGTCATTAAATTCTCATTACCTGTTGTATTTGCTTAATGTGGTAAACTCTTCTTTGCGTGTGTAGAGCAGAGGGGTTTGGTGGCCTTTTAGCCTTTACATGTTAAAGCTACTGAGCATACTTTCGGTGTCTAGGCTTTCATGGTCGATGATCTTTTTCGTTCCGAGGCTAGTGGGGTGAAAGATGAATTCCTTGTCTGCCACCGGCTGTTCAATTCTGTTGTTTGAACGGATTGTGAGGGATCTTTTGATTCAGTCAATAGTACCTGCTTCTGCAGCAGTTTATTTTGGCCACCTGGGCAAATGCCCTTAGGTACAGGTTCCATTTGAAGTTGGCTGCATCTCGTGTATTGCCTCGGGTTGGAGTTATTTTTAGCCTAGGACGGTAAATTTTCCATATAAAAGTTACCCTTTAGATCAAAGTAGGCTATCCGTTGGAGTAATTTACATGATAGACCACTCCCTCTCTCTCCCACTCTCAGTCGACGAGTGCCGGGAGCTTGCACCTAGCTGACGGTGAGTGTGGCTGGAGGTTCGGCGGCTCGGTGTGGCTGCGTTGCCTAATGGTGGTCGCGGTTCAGGTCGTGCGGGGCAAGGGGGCAAAATTTGCAAAGAGGGAAGATACTGAAGAAAGGGAGAGAGAAAAAACAATATGAGGACGGTTGAATCGGGCTGTCTAATTAGTCAGCTGCTTAACAGCTGATGTGTCCAACCCCAAATCTAAGATGGCTAAATTTGCCTAAAATTAGAATCTCAATCCTCTTTATTGCTTTTTAAGAATGAAATGGGTGGTCATCCGATCATTCTTCAAGGAGGTACTAATTTGCGTACGAATTTGAAGGCGTTGGGCATGTGAAAAGGAAGCAGTTCTGTCATATTTGCTGGGCAAGAAGTGGCAGACACCTTGCGTAGAAACTTTGGATCTTTTGTTTTCGTCCTTTGTGTGATGAGATTGGCATCCTCTGCTAATCACGGTTCTTGATAAGGAGTCCAAAAGGGTTAACATTGTCATGTTAACTTTGTGCAGATTACTCTATCTAAAGGATTGGTAAAGATTTAGGCTAATGTCATGCATATATCAATTAACTTATTTGAATTGACTAGTAAATTTCTGCCGATTCATCACAAATTTCTTTCAAGTTAGGTTTAAATTATGTTAGATTAGAGCTTAACGACACCTTTTTTAGCTCCAATTTAATTTACACATTGGACAATACGAATATTCTTGTATATTGGCAAAATATATATGTGGAAGCGTATTATCCATGACAGAAAAATCTCGTCAGCCAGACGAGAAGACGTCATCATCTCTTTGGTTTTCATACGAATGCGTCAAATCCTGGTATGAATCTGACCAAAAAAAAAAAAAAAAATCCAGGACGGCTCCGAATAACGGGCCGGACTCTCAGTAACTAAGTCCGACCCACACTCCCGATCCAGAAGTCATGGGCCGATAGCGGACCCGAAATCCTTTCGGACTCAAATGATCCATCCACGTGCCCCGCCTCCCTCCCAAGAATTTGCAGCCTCTTCCTTCAAAAATTCAATGTCCCCTAAAACCCTAAAATCAAAACTCTCAAGAACCCTCAAAGAGGAAAACTCAGCACCAGCTCAAACGAAAGCTTCCTTCTTCTTCTTCTTCTTCTTCTTCGCAGATTGTTGATCTCCGATGGGCACCAAGCGGAGCTCGAGCGGTGCTGAGGAGGCAGTAATCGACCGGGCGGAGGACGCCAATGGCGACGCCGCCGCCCCCGCCGCCGCCGCCGAGCCGCCGAAGACGAAGAAGAAGAAGCTCAAGGAGAACGGCGATTCGCCTGCCCCCGCGGCGGCATTGCCGAGCTCGGTGAAGCCCATGGAGAGGAGGAAGAACAGGAAGGCGCTCGACAAGGAGCGGCACCGCGCCGTCCTGGATGACCGGGTGCCTAGGCCCGAGCAAGTGGTGGTTGCGGAGAAAAGAGGTGGTGAAGAAGAAGGTGGTGGCGGTGGTGCCGCCGCGGCGGTTTCTACGAGCGGCAATCCGCTGCCCGAGTTTCACATTAGTGTTTTTGGGGATTTGGCGTCCGCCGACGCTTCGGTTCGGGAGGCGGCGGTGGAGACGCTGGTGACGGAGCTGCGGGCGGTTCAGAAGGCGTACGATGGGCTCGAGGAGAAGGAGCTGGTTGATGTTGGGGCGAAGTTGGAAGCTGAAAAGGATGATGGATTGAAGGACTGCGCGCCTTCAGTGAAATATGCCTTGCGGAGGCTCATTCGCGGAGTTTCTTCGTCGAGAGAGGTTGGAGTTGATGAATTTTTCTACTTTTTATCAAGTAGTTGCTCATGTATCAATCCACAAAATGCCCTTTTTTTGTATGTTAACTACTCTTGTCTTTTTGAATAGGTATGCTTTTTACGAAATTATAATTCTTGAGTGACTACTTGAAATCTATGAATGAAGTTTCTCAGTCTGTATTATGTTTCCAAAGCAATGGAGCGCATGTTTAAATCTGAATCCTAGGTAGATGCCCTGTTACATTTGGCGACTCTTTTTTCTATAGTTCAACTTAAAAGACATGCCTTTAGCTGTGTAGCTCCATTTTTCCTTTCGGACGGTGGACGATTTGATGTGTTTTTTTTAAAACCTTTTTCTCCTTTTTCTTATCGCATATACTTCAGTAAGATAGGACTTTGCCCTTTTTTATTTAGGCTTCATATTGCTGATAGCCGTTTCTCTTGAATCCATATTAGTCTGGCTATCAATTGATGAAATCAATCTGAGGACATACTTCTTTTGGGGCACAATAAGCAGACTTTTTTTTCCACAATATTATTTGTCAGTCCGATGTTTTGACGACTATAATACTGATTATTATCCCTCACATGATTTCGGTGTGTTAATGCAGTGCGCAAGACAGGGTTTTTCCTTGGGTTTGACTCTCTTAGTCAGTACTGTTCCTACCATTCGGGTGGAATCCTTGTTGAAACTTTCTGTTGACTTATTAGAAGTTTCTTCGTCAATGAAGGGTCAGGTAGCACTTTGTCCTTTTTATTCTTTTTGATGGATTCAATGTTCCTTTCATTAAAATGTAATGTCCTTCATTCACGCTGCAGGAAGTGAGGGATTGCCTTTTAGGCCGTTTATTTGCTTATGGGGCCCTAGCTCGCTCTGGAAGACTAGTCAAGGAGTGGCTTTCTGATAAAAGTACTCCATATATCAGAGAATTCACTGGTCTTCTTATTTCCCTTTCAGCCAAAAAGAGGTATCTGCAAGAACCATCTGTCAGTATTCTTCTGGACTTGGTCGAAAAGGTAATTCAAGCTAATGAGTTACTCAAGATTCTTATAGCTTATAGATTTTTTGGAACCGCTTCTTCTTACACTATTGATGAATTGTTGTCAATCTAAACATCAGTGTAAAGCAAACTGATGTCAATCAGCACTTTCTGAAAAATCGTGTACCTATTGTTGGTAATGAATGTCTGCACGGGCATGCTTATGTGCTTGTTTCCCCTCGCATTCTCAGATCTTTTAGATTACTGAATTCCCCTCGGTTAGGCGTACCAGGAAACTAACTACTTTGGAACTTTAGTCACTCTAAATTACATGATGTTAAAGTTGGCATCTTGGGCTTGGCAGGTTGCAAGTGGATAAAATATTTAGAGAGCCGAATAAAGTTCTTTTGCTGTTGATTGTTTCCATTATCTTGTTGAATATGATAATATGATATATAATAGATAGCTAGGAAAAGCTTTTTCTTTTTCTTTTTCTTTTTTCTTGGGGGGGGGGGGTTTGAAGGAATTAGGCCTTGGTTTTTGGACTGTTTTCATTTTCTCTTGTTACTTTGCTGACAGACCTTGTCCCATTGGACCCCTTCCTAATCACCGGGCATTTGCTAAAACTCTCTATGCAATTTTTTTTTTTCCACGCATCAAAGAAAGGCCCCTGAGCCTATGCAGCTTCGGGGTTATTAGTATGTTTTCTTGCTTAGTGTAATCCTTTTGATCTGTTCGTTTTGTGGGAGTGGACAAGAAACCGCATGTACTGGATGGAGGGTTTTATTCAGTCGAGGAGTGAGAACAAGGTGTCACACATGGCTCATGTATTTCTTAGCGATTCTGGATTAATTTCCTCGAGGTGGAAATGGAATGTGTTGCCTGTAGCCTCACATATTTCCTCTCATGTTTTAATTGCCTAACTGTTGTCATACAGTTACCTTCTGAGGCCGTGATCAGTCATGTTGTTGGAGCTCCAGGCATTCATGAATGGTTTGCTGGGGCTGCTGAAAGTGGAAATCCTGATGCATTGCTTCTAGCACTGAAAATTCGTGAAAGAATTTCTGGTGATAACACAGTATACGGAAAACTTCTGCCAAATCCATTTAGTGCCAGCAAATTTTTTACTTCAGAACATTTGTCTTATCTAAGTAATTGCTTCAAGGTAATTTTCAGATGTATAATTTGTCCTTAGAAAATATACAGGGATAACGCAAATCATCATTATTGATCCTTTTAGGTTCTTTCCGTGCTCAATCTTGCAGGAATCTACATTTTGCCAACCTCGTGTTCATAGTGTGTGGCCTGTGCTGGTGAAACTTCTTTTGCCTGACCCGGTTTTGCAGGATGAAGATGCGGCAGCTTTCTCAGGCTCCTTAAAGAAGCAGAAAAAGGGCCGCAAGTCCGGTGCTTCTGATGAAGACACTGCAAAGAACCTGCAGTGCTTTATTGAAGTTGTGATTGAAGGATCCCTTTTGTTGTCATCACATGATCGTAAACACTTGGCATTTGATGTCCTCCTCCTTCTCTTCCCAAGGATTCCTGCATCTTTTATCCCACTTGTTTTGTCATACAAGATTGTGCAGGGTTTGATGGATATACTTTCAACAAGAGACTCGTGGCTGTACAAGGTTGCACAGCATTTTCTTAAGGAACTCTCTGACTGGGTTAAGTATGACGATGTCCGGAGGGATAAGTATGGCGATGTCCGGAGGGTTGCCGTTATTGTGGCTCTGCAGAAGCATAGCAATGGGAAATTTGATATAATTACTCAGACAAAGACAGTCAAAAATCTTTTGGCTGAGTTCCAAACCGAACGTGGTTGCATGCTGTTTATTGAGAGCTTAACAAATATGTTTGTGGATGATGGTCCTGCTTCTGAGGAACCCTCAGATCAGAGTCAAACAACTGATGACAACTCAGAGATTGGATCAAATGAGGATAAAGATTCTATTTCTGCTGGTGGAAACACAGATTCCTTGAAGATTTGGATTGTTGAATCTGTCCCTGGTATATTGAAGTACTTGAAACTGGATTCTGATGAGAAGTTTCGGGTGCAGATAGAAATTCTGAAGTTTCTAGCTGTTCAAGGCCTTTTTGCTGCATCTCTTGGCTCTGAAGTGACATCTTTTGAGTTGCAAGAGAAGTTCAGATGGCCAAAAGCGGCCACTTCAACTGCTCTCTGCAGAATGTGTATTGAGCAGCTTCAGTTGTTGCTGGCATCTGCCCCAAAAGGGGATGGCTCACGAGATTCAGTGAATGCTGCTGAGCCAAGTGATCTAGGCTCTTACTTTGTTCAGTTCCTTTGCACCCTACGTAACATTCCTTCTGTTTCACTCTTCCGGACTTTGAGCGATGATGACGAGAAGGCATTCAAAAAGCTGCAGGCAATGGAAACTAGGCTTTCTAGAGAGGTACTGAACTTTTCTTAAATCAGTTTGATTTTAACATAGTTCAAAAGATGTTATAGTAGACTTAGAGTTTCGCAATATCTCCTAACAAGGCCACACATGCTCTATGAGATCCTTCATGCGATTTGATATCAAATTAGCTGTTATTTGTATAATGAATTTATATCCTTTGTTGGTTCGTCCCATTGTTACTCATATTGCAGATATTTTGAATGCTTTGGTCTTGGCAGGAAAGGAGCAGCGGATCAGGCCCTGAGGTACATAAATTGCATGCATTGAGGTACTTGCTTATCCAGCTACTTCTTCAAGTGCTTCTTCGGCCTGAAGAATTTGCGGAAGCCGCTTCGGAACTTGTTATATGCTGTAAGAAGGCCTTTTCTAGTCTTGATCTGCTTGAATCATCTGGAGATGATGAGATGAGTGGTGGTGATGGAGCGCCTGAATTGCTGGATGTGCTTGTTGATACACTGCTTTCTTTGCTACCTCAATCAACAGCGCCAATGAGGGCTGCAATAGAGCAGGTGGGCGATCTATCCGTAGATTTTTGTTGGTTAATTTTCTTTTCCCATTATTGTTCTCCCTTTGAAGTCCCTAGAGTCAGTTGAGGTGAGATTTATTTTTTGGATACCAGCTGTTCATTATTTGTTCTTTTTTTATGCTTCTATGATATTATACATTGGCTTGGGAAGCTGTCCCGAATATCTCATCAAATCATCCTGTTAACTTTCTCACGAAAATCTAGAAATAATTCTTAGCTTTTCCTTCAATTGCAATTTGCATCATCTAGTTTCAAAATCTATGCTTTGAGCCATATATTTATAGATTTTTACATTTGGCACCTTGAGCTTTTAAAAAGACCTTCACTGTGTATTCTTCTGGGTTCAAACCAGGAGAACAGACTTGTGTGCTTCTGTGTGTACTCCTCTATTTAAATTATATGCATGGGACCTAGGGGATTGCAAAAACTTGTAGGGGTAAATGGAGAAACCTCAAGACATTCACCTGTGTTTATAATGTGCAATGCAGGTCAAGAAAAAATTAAGGAAGGACTTTTTTCTTTTTTTCCTTTGATTTAGTTTTTGAAATCTTTATCGGATTGGAAAAAATTTGAAGTGTGCATAGTTCTTGCCAGAAAAGCATTCACGTTGCTAGTTAATGATAGCTGTCAGCGATAGTAAAACATATGAATTCTTGCTTCTTATTTGCTTTTGATATAATTTTTAGGTTTTCAAACATTTCTGCTCTGATGCCACCGATGATGGCTTGCGGCGGATGCTACGGGTCATAAAGAAAGATATAAAGCCTGCCAGACATCGGAATGCAGAGAGTGAGGATGAAGATGATGATGATGATGAGGATGAAGACTTTCTTGGGATCGAGGAAGATGAGGAAGTTGATGAAGCCGAGACGGGTGAAACGGCTGAGACTGATGACTCTGAGACAGTGGTTGGAGATTTGGAAAGTGGTAGGGAAATTCCGGAAGATTCCGAGGAGTCTGATGGAGGAATGGATGACGACGCAATGTTCCGCATGGATACTTATCTTGCTCAGATTTTCAAGGAGAGAAAAAATCATGGTGGGGGTGAAACTGCTCATTCCCAACTTGTTCTCTTCAAACTGCGCGTTCTGTCCTTGCTGGAGATGTACCTTCATGAAAATGCAGGTAATGTACACGAACAAGCAAGACAGATTAGAATATGTATTGTTAATGTTGTTTCTGCAGAAGAGCAAGGTTTTTGTTTCTTTCTTCTTCTTCTTTTTCGGTTAATGGTAGATTTAAGGATACTGCTATCCTCTATAGGTTTGAAAATAATTTAGTTAGTCCTCAAGACATGCTCAGAGGGCTTTTTGCAACCTTTTGCTATCAGCATTTTCAGCACGTGCATTAGATGGAAACAGGAGTTTTCTAATGGTTCAAGAGATGAATCATATGAGGCGGTGAATTTCTTTGTTATTTAATGGATACATGCATACATGAGAAAAAATAGCTGCAGTCACTTGAAAAAGAAAAATGAATCAGTCTGAATGTTTTCCATAATGCTATTATTTATGGTAGGGAAATCACTTACCCCAACTTATGGAGGTGAAATGTTAGAGAAGTTGACAGGAATATTGGACTTTATCATTGATGTCGAAGGCATCATTCTGTTAAACGAATGATTTCATTATCTTATGTAACTGTTGATCGTCTGGGCTGTGCAGGTAAACCTCAAGTTCTGATGGTGTACTCAAATCTGGCTCAAGCATTTGTCAATCTTCATAATGTGGAAGGTAGTGACCAGCTTGGCCAACGTATATGGGGAATTTTGCAAAAGAAAATTTTCAAAGCTAAGGATCATCCGAAAGGTGAAGCCATACAGCTTTCTTCTCTCGAGTCTTTGTTGGAAAGGAACTTGAAATTGGCTTCAAAACCTTTTAAGAGAAAATCTGCTGGTAACCCATCCAAGAAGCCGTCTGCCTCGCGGAATCGACACAAAATGATTACTTCCCTTGCACAGAATTCAACATATTGGATATTGAAAATAATAGATGGAAGAAACTTTCAAGAATCTGAGCTGCAGAAGGTCCTGGATATTTTCCGTGGTGTTATGGTTGGTTTCCTTGACAGCAAAAAGTCACAGATAAAATCTGAATTTCTGAAAGAAATATTCAGGAGAAGGCCATGGATAGGGCAAAATCTTCTCAGCTTCCTTCTTGATAAGTGTAGCTTTGCAAAATCAGATTTTCGCCGAGTTGAGGCCCTTGATCTGATACACGAGATCTTGCGGTCAATGGTACCTCCAAAGGCAGATGAACAGCAGCAGGAGAGGTCAAAGAAATTAGTGAAAAGCCATCTGAAGAAGCTTGGTCACTTGATAGGGGAGATAGTAAAGAACATGCCGAAGAAACAGTCAAGGCGTGCTGAAGTCCGCAAGTTTTGTAGCAGGGTCTTTCAAATCGTGTCGACCCTCAACCTAACAAAGCCTTTTCTAAAGGATCTAGCCCCTGAGGCTCAAGCTACCTGTGAATCTCAACTTGGTGAGCTGTTCACCAATTTCAGAAAGATAGAACGGTAACCGAAGGCATTTTAGCAGGTATTCATACAGTCAGTTCATAGCAGATACCTGGAGAAATAATCTGTCACTCACCAGGCCTGTACTTGATGCTAATATATAAGTACACACGAGTTTCGGCCGTTTGATCAAAATATGGGCACCAATTTTTGGCGGCAGCAGTCTTATATACTCAAGCCTTGTTGCCTGCTGCGGTACGCGTGTATCCTCAAGCCTCATCGCTCCCAAGAGAGTACTTGAAAAGTCGCAGCAGCGTCTTACTGCAGTCTAGTGGTGGTTGGTTATGGTTTATTTGTACTTCACTTTAGGAATTCATTTCTGTGCATTAAGCTTTTCTGAGTCCTATCGAGGTTGGAACTTTTTGGTTGCCAAATTTTGTACGAGGTCGTCAGCACGATTTTCATTTTGTTGTCTTGCAACTGATTAATTAAAATACGTTACGGCGAGGTTATAAAATCACATGCTCATTCGCATATTCAATACATCTCCAGGTTCGCTTCTGCAGTATCGTAATTTGAATGCCCCTTTTTCGAGCCGTCAGAACGCACACGGCATTCCAACTTTCAGTCCTTGTCGTTCCTTGATAACAATCGAGCCTTGCTGTTGGGCTTTTGGTGATCTAATAATCTGCAGGCCGAGCGAAATGGACGTTCTCCTCTCTTTTGTCATTGCTGAAAAAGTGTACGTTTTTATCGCTGTTTCAGCTTATATTTGCTGATAAATAATGGTGGATTTCGACGCTATAAAAGGAAAACTTTACGTGTAGAAAAGAACAATTAATTAACCCATCACTTTGATCTAAAATTGTTTTATTTTCTACTTGCGGATGCGATTGATAATACCCAAAGTCACATGAAATTGTTTGGGAACTGGCTTTCATCGGCGAAGGAGAAAAGTAAAGTTGCTTTCTACAAAGAAAGATATTTTACAAAGAGGTCTAGACGAAGGGAAGGAAATAAAACTAAGGGGGTCTTCTTCCGAGGAAAGGACTTGGTCGTGCACCGTTGTGTGTTTTGCTTTGTTGCTACATGAAGAGGAAGGGGTCCCAAGGCCAACAGCACGTATCCAGCAGGCAACAACAGCATAATACTGCAAGGCTATATTCTCAACACACACACACAAAATATAGAAAAAATGGGAAATCACCATATACATAGATAGATATAAACGCCAAATAAATAAAAGAACATATAGACAACTTCAAGAAAATTGCAGGGCTTGATTTTTAGTTTACCATGCATCTAGGAACCCGGTATCGGTCCTTGGCGGCGGATAAGCCCCATAAGCATACGGAGGCGGCGCCATAACCGGTGGTCGACCATACACACCTGCGCACCAACCACGATGTATAACCATTACTAATTTGACGATGGCTAAAGAAAATTGAAGCTTGATCTAGTGCTGAGAAAACAATACGAAAGCGCAAAACTAGCACGAAGGCCATAGGGACTGATGAGACCTGAAGCAGGATATGGATAAGCGTATTTGATGTCCCTCATCCTAGCGAGCGTTGGCCAAAGTCGGTCTCTTGAAAGGTGAACAGCCCGTCCTAATATATGCTGAACTCGATCCAGAAGCTTGAAGAGTATATCAGGACAGGAGGAATCCAGAGGGATCCACGATAGCGCCGACCTGGGATTATTGTCGGTTTCTTTTCTTGGGTTGGCAAGGGTAATGATCAAGTGCACTTCTTTGCAAGCATGGGACAGAGATGAACCAATACCAATCAAAAAAATTCAAAACGAAGTCCTGGCCCGAGTGTAGTCTAGTCGTATTGCGAACTGAAATGGGTCGGCCGAGGTTGAAGTGAAATGGTGGGCATGATTGTACACGAGTCTTTCACCTATCCGCCTGTCGGTCAGTGCCTTTCTTGATCCCACCGCTTCATGCACCGAGCGATCGTGTCCCTAGGAAATGCAAATGGGAGGGGCCAAACTGGCCCAGCCATTCGATGAAAGGCTGAGAAAGAAGCCCATCAGTAACTTGATCAGCTCCAGATAGTGACAAGAGTCTAGGACAAAGAAAAGGAAGCGAAGCAAAAAGCAGCTTTTCCTTGACCCAAACGGGAGAGCGAGTCTCTTTCTTTATCATTTCTTTATCGACTGATCGTGCCAACTGCTTGCAGAGTACCCTGATCGACAAGTAAAAAGATATGTTCCGTCTTGGAATCACTCAGCCGGACGTATTAAGATATAAATATCTTGTGGGAATTGTATTCTACTTAGCCCTTGATCTTGGAAGATATCGGGTCAATCAATGTTTGATCAATTAAGTCGAATGAATGTTCGACAGGCAGAGTTTTCTTGCAATATTTTTATGTACCGATCGCGACCGTGCGTGGTCACTCCAGGCGAACTAACCCCAACAAAAGGGCGCCACGCCTCCTGCGAAGCATGTAAGCGAAACAGCGACGACTGATGAAGCTCATTAATCAATTCGATAGCGCATCGCCCTAAGGAAAACGACTCCCATCCCTCACGCTGTCGTCTTTCCTTTTCCTCCTCTTTTGTTTTTGTATTTTTTTTTGGGGTTTTCGATTACGAAGGTGGTGGGGATCCAATGGAGGTGATAAGAATGCAAAACCATCGAAAAAGATGGCAACACGTGGAGATGGGGGAATATTTGAGCTGCCAAAAAACATGGTGCTGAAGGCTTCTCCTTTTCACGGGGTTGAATCTCTCCTTTTTTTAAGTGAATGCAACTGCTGCCCAATCCGCTGCACCCCCGTCACCAGCAGACAGCATCAAGTGCCAACAAATGCAAGGGAAAAAGATAACGCAATTCTAATCCGAGCTCTTTGTTCGTTTGTTCGGAGCAAGAGGGTAAAGAAAAGATATTTGATCGCGGGAAGGTAAGGATCAGCACGGGAGATCTTTGAGAGGGAGATTTCTGTCTCTTGTGTGGCTTTCCGGTACAGATCAGACGTTGGCTCGAAAAAGACAGTCTTACTAATTTGCTAATGACCAAGGAGGGAGATTAGTTTGATATAAATTCCTGTACGGCTCTTTATGAAAAGCTCAAGCTTTTCTTTTTTATGAGGATGAAAGCTGGAGCTTTGTTTCAAATGATATGGTTAATAAACTCCGTGCCCTGTTCATAGACCAGAAGCTTCTTCTTCTCCTGTAGTTTTGCCTCATTGGATCCCAGTTAACATCAGCATGAAGTTTCATCTGTTGTTAACAGAGCTCGAGAGAGAGAGAGAGAGAGAGAGAAAGACAGACGAACTTTTTGACTTATGTGACCGCTAGGACTCTCATCTTCCCATTCAGGGCCTGGCACCTATCTAGTAGGGGTCTATAGATGCATCACAGGTCAATTGCTAACGATACATCAACCAACCAACTCAAGTCTTTTGTCCCTCCGTTGATTCTTCATTGAAGCAACCTGACTCAACCTCTATCTCCTCATCTGACCTTTTGGGTTTTGGCGATAATGTTGCTGATCTTCCCACTAGGGGAAATGCAAATCATGCACCAGAAACCTGACAAGGCCCATTGTCAGCAGCCGCCACCTACACCATATTTGGGAAGTTGGGTACTTTGAGGCACCTAAAGATGAACATGGAAGTGCAACTATTCGGCAGTCACATTTAAACAATTGAAAATATCGCCATGGAAGATAGAGAGAGATAGAGAGAGAGAATTAAGAAATGGGAAAGTGGTGGGACCAGGATTGGAAAAATTAGGTCCTCAAATTTGGTAATAATCAGCCCTCCATGATCCCTTGGGGAGGAGTCTTCTGTCTTGCACATGCATTATTGCATCCCACTGGGTCTCCACAACCAAAGCAGAATACTAGGTTTCTCTCTCTCTCTCTCTCTCTCTCTCTCTGTCCCTCTCTCTGCGAAAGCTATCCAATCCATTTGACTTTTTCCCACCTCTGATAAGATTAACCACAGGTGGATTAATCAATGGGTTGGTGCTTAATTCCAGGCTAACCAATATTTTTTTCATGCTCTTGGTGCGCTTTCTTGGGTGTGGAATCTGCTCACAGGAAAAGGTGAACAAAGTTCCTGACAGGCACAAACTCAGAGGCAGGTTTTGAGGGCATATCATGCTCAGGTAGATTTGAGATCTAAGCACTAAGCTGCTTCCACCAGATCGAATCAGAATTCAAAAGTTAGTAAGAAGAAACCAGCAAAACTAGAGAGATTATTAGACTATTATCAACAGAGTAAAAAGCTCATTCCGAACTCTGCACCAGTGCGTACAAAAACCCAGGAAATATACCATAAATATCAAGAAGACATCAGTAACTCTTACTACTATGCATGACTTACAACGGTTCTTGATTACATACCATATGACATGATCGATTCTAGCTTTCCTATTGAGAATCACAGTGAGCCTTGTGAAACTTTCGTACCAATCACCTTACCCTCCTGATTCAATACGGCACCACCACCCTGCCTCATGTCGGCGCTCACCGCTGCCATCCCCTGATATTGCGGCGGGGGCGGCACCACCATCCCTCCGGCCGCCGTGTAGAACACCTGCCTCCCCACACCGCTGTCGTAAGGCAACTGCGCATAGGCCACGGTGTCCGCCCCGCCGCCGCCGCCGCCGTGCCTCATGGCTCCAACGCCAAGCCCTTCCGAGACCCTGTGCAACTGGGTCTGTGGCGGCAGAGCAGGCGGGGCTGCTGCCGACAGCGGCGGCGCTTGGGATGGCGGATGGACGACGTTGTACACGGGCTGATCCCGGTAGACGTCGGGAGAAACCCTTTGCGGGAGGGTGTAGTACCCTTGACCCGCCGCCATCTGCCGCACCATCTGCGGTGGCGCGTGGTATATGGTTCCCGGAGCAGGACCAGGGATCATGTACATCGGCTGCTCCGGCGGACCCGTCACAGCCGCTGTGAAACCACCCGACGGCTGCTTCTCCTGCTGCCAATACCCTGGAGGAGCCGTCGGAGCCTGCGGCACAGCTGCCGGAATAGTCATCTGCTGCGTTTTCTCCTGCGCCAGCTTTTGCAAGTAGTAATTATCAGCTCCATAACCACCGGCATTCCCCACGTTGTCGTCGCTCTTCCTTCTGTACATGGCGGCTTCTTGCGCCGGGCCTCCGCCGCAGCTGATCTGCAGCCTCTGCAGCTCCTGCAAATGACGCTGTATCTCGAGCGGGTTCACCCCGTGATCCGGCGCCACGACCCGCTCGTCGCGGGGAATCCCGACGCGACCCTCCTGGACGGCCGCCACCACCGGGTCCGCCACCGCCGCCGCCACGGCCGGCGGGGCGCCAGCGACCACCCCTTTGTCCAGCCCGAAGAGGAAATCGACATTACTGGGCGGGGGCTTGGCGGGCTCCTGGACGGAAGGGCCGGAGTTGAGGGCCTCGACGAAGCGCTCCCGATCGGACTTGGCGTCGGCGGCGGCGGCGGGGGGCGGCTGGTGGGGGCTGTGGACGTGGACGGGGAAGAGGAAGAGGCGCATGCGGGCGGGGCGGGAGCAGGCGCGGTAGAGGCGATCGTACTCGTGCATCATGTGCTCGAGGTCGTCGTCGGTGGTGACGGAGATGAGGGCGTCGAGGTCCTCGCCGGGGAGCTGGTACTTGAAGGACACGCCGTCGGGGAGGTCGCAGAGGGAGGAGAGCTTGGAGAGGAAGGAGGAGAGCTTGATGTGGCGGTCCACGGACAGGATCTTGGTCTCGCCGCCGATGTAGGACAGCTGGTTGTCGTGCGGCCGCGGGTGGATCTTCCCGCCGTAGCTGCACATGAACTTGGCCTTGTAGCTCCCCCCACCGCCGCCGCCCCCGCCGCCGCCGCCGCTGTTGGGCTGCTGGTCGTCCCAGGGGGCGGCGTCGAAGTCGATCTCGCGGGACCGCGGGGAGGAGTTGCCGGAGTCCGGATACGACGGGTACGCCGGATACGCTTCCATCTCTCCTTCTTCTTCTCCTCTTCTTCCTCCTTCCCTTTCTTGCTTGCTTGCTTGCTTTTAGAGAGAGAGAGAGAGAGAAGGAATGGAAATGGAGATGACCAGGAGGAGAAGAGGAAGATTTTTTTTTTTTTTTTTCTTTCTTCTTTTTTCTTCCTCGTCTCTTGTCTGAAATATATATTTTTTTTTTGGCCTTTTCTTTCGGGCAATGATAAAACGACGGGGACGGCTCGTGGATGCGTTTTCGCCACCCAAGTGGGTTCGAGACACGTGGCCGAATCGATGATCGGACGGAGTTGGGGGAGGGGGGACGTAGGAAGTAAGGTCAGAGCAGGCAACTGACCGAATTTTCTTCATCGAAAACGATTGGCAAGAGTGAATAAATGAAATGCGGTGCAAAAAAGAAAAAAGAAAAAAATGGGATCTTTAGTTTCGATCATTCATTGCACAATTAAGTGGAGTCTTAGCGTGGTTCAAGCCGTAGTGACGGACACCAAAAAGATGCATAGAAATATCTTATAAGATGGGATTCGAAGGAGTATAGATACAAATCAATTATATGTCGTTAAAACTATTATGCACACCAGCCTCAAATAATGCATTGAGATTCGAAAATTCAAGAGCCGTGCGATCAATTGAGATCATACACAAATCCATTAGTTTTAAGCAATTTCAAATTTTTAAGTGAGCGCAAAACATAAAAAGACGGTTTTGAAAGTTACTATTAGGTATCCTACTTACTGAAAGTGAGAAGAAGCGAGTCCTCACGTGCAAATTCATACGATCCGTAAGAATTACGCATGTCGGTGTATTCAATAAACCGAAGGTAGAGACGGTTAAATGCGGCGAGACCTCTCTATCGATCCCACGTACCAAATTTTCGCGGGTCAAATCATGGTGGTAACCCCTCCCCGTATCATACGACACAGCACCGTCACCCAGATGAATTCGAAGATTGCATCGGACGGCGGACGCAGCTTTATTCAGATGTGAGGGGGATCCAGCCGTGACTTTTGGGGCAAGTGGTGGGACCCCCACACCCCCCCAAGGGGAGAGACGTGGGCTGACTGGGATTTCGCACCAAGGAAGGGGGAGGCCCGGAGGATCTCTGCCTTCCCGGGTGTGAACGCAACCGGCGATGCCGGGTTCCCGGTTGACCCAGTCGTATTTGGGCCACAAACCAGAATTTTCTCCCCATTCTGGGCCCCAGTGGGCCCCACCGTCTCGAGCAATCGGGTTATAAATAAAAAAGACAGAAAAGCTCGGGGCATTTTCATTTTCATTTTTAGTAAGTGTGATTCGTTGAAAAAAAGAGCGTGCAGTAGAAATCCGATACCTTTATCTAGATATATTGTAAAGAGGAAATTCAAGTCTAAACTTGTCAACAAATTCGACTCACCTTCACTTGAAATTAAATTAATAAATTATGACAAATTATGATTAATTAATTACTCCGCTAAATGCATGAATCGAGAGAAAGCAAACCCAATATCGATGTCACACTTGAGGAGTTGAGATAAATGTACGAGTTGTGTTAGAAGAAATGTCAAATCGTATATAATGGAGTTAGTGATATATCTTAATTGGGTTATAACTCGTTATTGGCTTAACTTTTTAAGTGCAAAGTAAATCCAATTGAATATATTAACAAACTCGGACTTAAAACTCATTTTCCCGATCTCTTTAGGCAAAGGCATCATATTTTTCTTCGCGTTCCTAACATGATTAGTATATTCTTACTTTTACTAGTTTCAACATTCTCCCTTGAACTAATTATCTTGCTTTTCTCCCCCATGATAAAACAAAGTTGAATGTTGCAATTTGAGAGACTTCGGATTTTAGGAGGAAAAGCTAGAGCCGTAAGCTTTGCGGCAAGCAGTACAATGCAATCGATCATGCCATAAGTCCATTTTCATAAAAAGAAAAATCTGGGTTATTGATGAAGACTTTCTGTGAACAAATTATTGCACCAACATGGATGTAAATGTGAATTTCTTCACATGTTCGCATATAAAAAACATGATGCCTAAGGAAAAGGACAAAGGACAAAGGAAACAATTTGATTTTTTCAGAATGGGTGCGTGCGTCCTAAAATAGACGCAAAGAAGAAGTCTTAATCATCGCGTCTGGACAATAGTCATTGATTACATAGGACAAATTCGAAGTTGGTGCGCATGGGCTCCAAGAAGTCTTCTCTTTGCAAAAATTCCCATTGTGCGGTCTTGTAACAATTTCCGAGAATTTACCCAAATATTTAAGGCATGCAGGCGCTGTATTTTTTTTTTTAAATCGCTTTTAAGATAATACAAGACCTAGTTATTTAAAAAAAAATTAACAAAAATGCCGATTAGTATGTACCACACTATTTGAATATAGCAAAATCGTGAAAATATATAACTAGCGTATATATAGAGAGAGTGTTTCGAGCACAAAATAATTTTATATTTTTTGTGCGTAAAACAACAAAAAGCAGGTCCGTATTTGTTAGAAACTTGGAAGCACTGCCTAGCTAGGCAAGTAGTAGAAAATTAAATGGTATTTCGAGACAAAAATAAAAGTTTTGTTTAAAGTGAAATCCATCTTCCACTTGGTTCATCTCAAGTTTATGTGCAAGAGAGCTCTATACAATTTTTTTTTTGTTTATTACTAACGAGTTATTAATGTAAATCCATAAATAAAGTAAACAAAATGAAGCTTTTCGAACAATGAGGGATAACAAGAAAGCACGGAGAACTAAGTTTACTTTTCCACGACATACCTTCCATGAACGCAATCATGAGCTATGTGTGTGTATGATCTGTAACTTCACGAAAAATTTTCAACCGTAGTGTTTATTTTCTGAATGTTTCAATTAAAATATGATGACTTATACTGTATGTTTTAATGAATGTGATAGAATCGAATTGGGTTTCCCATTTCAATCAATTAGACTTGGGGAAAAACTCACATACAAAAGAAATTTTTCCGTTCAGAATTTTCTGGCTTGATTGATTGCAGCAATATCCAATCAATCGATCTAGCAGCAACATCAATCGAGTGACAACAACAAAAAGTCGTTATCTCATTCGCGGACGAAATTTCACGGTCCGGTGAGACAAGAACCGTGATGGGATTTCCTCTCTATTCGTAACTTCAAGCTTTATGAACATTATTGCTTCACTTCAATATACATACAAAGACAAGAATGATGGCCAGCTTGACTTTATCTGAGAATTTTCAACTATTGTCCCCATGTTTCATTTCTCAAATGGTTTCCTAGATGCACTATAGATCCTTGTTGCTTTCACGGCAACCCCAGATTGGTCTGAAATCTGATGGTCACGTACAAGAAAAAAAATCCGATTTAATATATAGGTTGATCCAAAGAATTTTGTGCATCATCTCTACTTGACAGTGATCAACCAAACCCTAATAACATTTCTTCGGCTTTGGCGATAATACAGGCCCACCAGATTGCTTTTTCCTCAAGATACAGGCTTGACTAACAATAGTGCGGATTCTCTATTTTATAATGATTATTGTAACCTTCTTTTTTTATCATTAGAAAATGGATGGAGAGAGGTTAGAAGAGCTTAGTCGAACGCTGAGTAAGTACTACAAAGCTAAGCTATTGACTTCGAAGGACCGCAAGAGGAGAGGTTTGCACAGGGATCGACGAGGATCTAGCTGTCGTCGTACTAATCACAGGCGATAACACAGATGTTTCCACTGTCGTCGTCAAGTTATTTATGGAGCGCATGTTCCATTTGACCAAGCTCTAGCTAGCAATCCACTTGTTCAGGCAGTAATGGCCCTTCCTTCAGGGGCCATGCACATATGAAACTAGTTTCATGGGATGTAAAGTAGTTTGTGTGCTCTTGTGCCTCACAAACTTCATTTTATATAGGGGAAAATTATACACAAATAAATCATAAATTTTTGCTCAATATGCATTGTGGTTTATGAATTTTTAATTTATTTAATGTTATTCTTGAATTTTAGCTCAATGTGCAATATAATTTCTGAATTTTTAATTTATTTGATATAATCTCTGAAAATTTTATACATGTTTAATTTAACTTTAGAATTATATGAAGATATTTAATATTATCAAAGGAAAATATTTGGTCAAAATTTAGAGATCACATTACATATTAAGTTAAAATTTTGGGTACTATTTGTGTCATTATTTTCTCTTACACAAAATGGGTCTGGCTTTTTTTTTTTTTAATGGCAATTAAAGTTGTCAACCATCTATCTACGCTAGATCTTGTTTCACCTTTTTATGCAGTGTGGTTAGTGCACTGAGGCATTAAAAAAAAATATGGGGTTTGCAAAGTCTCTTCATCGCGAAGAGATTTAACATGTGATTTGTGGGTCTTCCGAGATTAATGCGAGGACCATTAAGGTTAAGAGCATGCTAAACAACCGACCCATCACACCGTCATAATGATGGGGGAAAAGCCCAAATTGAAGGGATGTGAGTGATTAGAGATTTTGGGTTCAATCCTTGAATGATGACTCTACAGTTCAGGCTTTACAGCATGTTCATTATCGTGAGAACTCGAAACGTATTAGAAGTGCTATCGATCTATAGAAAATAAGCGATTCTCTCTCTCTCTCTCTCTGTGTCAGAGGTCGATGTCACGTTTGAAGGTTGTTCCATTTTAGGCTTGCAACTGTATAAGTGAATCAATGGAACATGGAATCAAAATGAAGTGCAGGAACTCATTAAATTCAGACGAAAGTCCAAGACGAGAATGATGAAGGCGTGTTTGAGCCGCGTACGGGGTTGGAGGGGCCAGCTGAACTGCCCCGCTCTTTCCCTTTTAGAAAATATCGCAGGAGAATAATTGTTTATCAGGTTTTGGAAGACGTATCGAGACTAGTTTAAGAGAATCTGTCTGTAATGATAGGATAAGATCCGTTTAGGAGCTCACTCGTAGTGCATTTCGTTGCGACACTTGATAACGAGTGTCGTAGTCCGTTCTCGACATGGACTTGCATCGTTCTTTTTTTCCTTGCACCATTTCCCACGGCAATCTTTTCTTCTTTGGCCCCTCCATAAGTCAGTCAAGACAATCATCACGTGTTCAACCTTGCTCCTTAATTGCTGCAAGGTTTGAACTGTGAAACACGCCAGCGAGCAGTCGTTCTATTTGTTTATGAATTTCATTAGTTATTCTTTTCTTCTATTTTTTTTTTTTTTTGGACAAAGGAACCTTTCATTGAATCAGTTTACTTAGCAGCTGATATTTTGCTCCTTCTTTTAGTATCTAGTACTGAAGGTGCGTTTGGTTCACACACAGACTACAGGGTTAAGTGAGCTCCAATTAGTAGGTGCATTTCTTGAAACTTCTAAATATCGATAAGCTAAGTTCGCGGTTTCTTTTGGGTGTGATTGGTAAGTTTCAAGGAGATGATGGTAATTTTGGATATAAGCTAGCAATTTTGGGTTACCGACTCTTATTATTTCATTAATGACTTTTCTTGATCAAGTTGGTAAATTAAAGGATTTGTAGAATCATCTCTGATCCGGCCTACTGAGGGGGAAAAGTTGACATGTCTACCATCAGAGATGAGGGCAAGAATTAACAGGCAAATATCATATCATACAGTTTCCTACAGGAGCAAAACTATTAGCCAAGCAAGAAAACGGACAAAACTTTGGCACATCAATTCACCTGATATGAAAGTGCTGGCTATTGAACTCAGCCAAGAACAATGATTTGATCAATTACCAAGATAGATAGCATTGATTATCATACATCCATCAAAGTCACAAACTTAGCAACAAATCAGTTGAAGTCGAAATGAAAGTGAAACCGAAGCAAACCATCTGGCCTTGCTTGAGGATCTTACTTTTGAGATTGGCTTGGCTTGAGTTTGGAAGGAATTTGACTTTAGATGATTGTTTCCGTTTGAAGTTGTACTTGAATTGGAATTTGCGAGACCTTATCACGCACCACGCCAGGAGTCTTTGCACTGCTCGCTGTGAAATCAGATGATTCTGATTTACGACTTTGTTAGATTTCTTGAGTCAGTTCCAAGCATGCTTTAAGCTCTCTTATATACGAGACATTCTTGGAAATGTCCGCAGCAGCTTTGTCCTTTTCACCTTCCCTTTCCTGCAAATGCAATGTTTATCTCTTCAGGTGAGATCCTTGATTAAGAACAAGCAACTAAAATGAGGTGCGAAGCATATCAATGAAAAGTGGAGATCAAGGCGAACACATATAATCAAATCTCACCGTGAAGATTGTATACTGCCGGACCAGTGGAGCTGCTCAATTGTGCTTATTTCATGTAGTTGAGTAGCTTCTGCTGGGAGCAGAGTAACTCCTGCATTGTCACCGCTGTCTTAAAACTTTTGGTCAACGTGGTCCAGTTTAGCTTGGACTATTGAAATCTTCGAGTAAATAGACATGAGAATTTTGTTTTGGGCAAGTGCGCTCCCGGAATGCCAACTTAAGACAGCTTCTACCGAACTTTTGACGTATGGCGGTATTTGCCATGTTTATCAGCGAATTCTGCCCCAGGGGGGAAATGTACACGATTGTCGGCAGGTGGGAACATGAATTTGGGTGGAAGGACTGGATTTGGTGGAGAAACCTCACTGGTGCAGGAGAGTTGTGCAGGTTTTGCTTCTGAAGTGGAATGCTTTCGAACCCACATGACAAGGCAAAGCCGGCTTCTCTGATGGTGTCACTCTTCCCTGGGATGCAAGTTTGTCTGAGGAAGTACACCCTAAGTATCAAAATTTCCAAAATATATACTTAAATATAATTTGTTTTTGGAAATTAGACACTTAAATGCCAAGACATCAAAAATCCTATGTGGCGTTTTTGAAATAATAAAAAATGGTTTATGTAGCTTGTCAAAATATTCATTCAACAATCAATGTACAAAATGACGTGATTTTTCCCCAAATTATTAATTAAATTAAATTAAAAACCTAAATTAAAAAAAGATGGTAGCATTCAACGAAGGCCTCACGGCTCTTGTCGTTGTCGCCCCACCATCGCTGGAAAGGGTCGGCAAGGGTCAGCTGAGGTAGTTGGCTTGGCCAACCGTAGGCAAGGGGTCACAACCTCCCCCAGATTTGGCGACGGTTGTCGACCCTTGCCTAGAGGGGCCAAGGACCGCCACTGGTTGCGAAAGGGCTAGGTAGTGACCTCACCCCAGCTAGCGGTGGCCCTTGGCCTGCCTAGGCGAGGGTCAATGAGCCTTGCTGGATCTGTGGGAGGGCTGCAACTTCTTGCCCTAAATCTAGGCAAAGGCCTTTGGTCGGCTAGGGTCGCCAGCCACTGGCTAGGGCTTGGTGACCTTGGCTGACCCTCGCCACATCATCACCGACCCTTTTCGGCGATGGTGGGATGACCGCAACGAGGGTTGTGGAGGCCCTCGCTAAACGCTACATCTTTTTTTTTTTTTTTTTTTGGATAAATTTAATTTAATCAATATGTATATTAAAACTCAAAGTTGGGGGTAAAACAAAGTCGTTTTGATCTTATTTAGTCACGTCAGCGCCGCATGGATAATTTTTTTCAAAAGAATTGTCACGTCAGTAAAAAATCTCGTTATAAAAAGTCACACGAGCCATTTGATCAAAAAATTTTGCCGTTGGCATTTAAGTGTTCATTTCTTCTCCGATTTTGGCATGTAAGTACACATTTTTGAAGTTTTGGCATTTATATGTTCACCCGTGTCAAGTTTTGATATTTGAGATATCCGACACTCATTTTTTTTGTAGTTGGACTCTTTTTAAGGCTCGGGTTGGTACAAGATTATGTGTCAAGCAGTTGATCTTAGGATCATATCCGACTGATTGAGCATTCAAACCCATTTCTTCCCTAGGCATATTGTGTTGAGGTCTTATTAGGATACAAGTGCGTGGAGTTGTGTTAGAGAAGTCTCACTTTAAAGAATTAATATGGTGTGGAGCAATTAATATATCTCGGTTGACCCATAATTATTAACTTAAGCTTTTGAGTGAAGCTTGTTAATAAAGACTTGAGCTCCTTCTTGGCCTTCTATCTACGTGAAGGTATTAAATTTCTATTTTGCACTCCCAATAAATGGTATCATAACCGATGGTTGTAGTTTTCGGGCAAGTAGGCTTTGTGGTGCAGCATAGCAAGCCTGTAGAGATTCAACTTCAGATAGTTGATGCAGAAAGAAACCTCAATTAAATGGGAGAAGACTTAACACTGAGCACACATGTAAGAAGAAGATTGTTAAGATATACGCGTGTAAGTTATGTTAGAGAAGTCCTACGTCGGAGAATTGCTACGATGTGGGGCAGTTAATATATCCTAGTTGATTCATAACTCATTAGCTTTAACTTTTAAGTGAAGGTTGGTCAAATTAGATATATTGACAAACTCAAACTTGAGCCCTCTCTTGACTTTCTCCCCACGTGAAGGTATCAAATGGTAGGTTGTCTCAGCTTGTGATAATGCTACCCTTGCTCAGTAGGTCTTACCATAGGTAACCACAGCCCCAGGAGGACAATGGTGATACATAAATCAATATTGTAGCTCAATAGGTTTGACAATAGGCAACCCCCGCCTCTAGGAGGACAATGGTGATACAGAAATCGACAATGGTGATACATAAATCAATATTGTATAGCTCAATAGGTTTCACAATAGGCAACCACCGCCTCTTGGAGGACAATGGTGATATAGAAATTCATATCAAATTGAATGTCAGTGATCTCGTCACCTGACTATCCAATGAAGTTTACTTGTCCATTATCTTAATAGAATATTTAAATACCAAATCATACATTTATTTAAAAGTTTAATTTTTAAAATAGTTGACAATGGATTTATAAAATTTCACATGGTACCGGAGTAAAAGATTCCGAATTCAAATTTTCCCAAATCCCATTTGCTTATCCAATTAAATATGTTCACGCTTAATAATAGGTAAAAAAATCAAATCAAATGCGAGAGGGAATAATATAATATTTAAATATTAAATCATGTCTTCAAATAAAAACTTTAACTTTTAAAATAGTTGGCAGCAATCCTACAAAGGACTATTCGTACATTTCTAGCTAATTTGACATAAGAAATTTCACCTACTGCTACAATAAATAACTCATTATGCAGCTTATAAAGGGAAAAAAAACTCATCAAGCAAATGATGTACATCAATGAACGCATTTGATCCATGTACAGAGTTTTCCACAAGGAAAATGTTTTTTATGACGGCAACGCAGCATGGGCACAATCTTGATCAGCACTTGAAGAGCGTGCATCTGCATCCAAGCCAGGGGATGCACACCAACTACCTAGCCGAAAAAAGGCTTATATGATGCTTTAATCGGAAGAGTGGTCAAGCTAGAGCTAGGGGTACGAGTTCAAAATCCCTAATATCTCTTATAGTTATTCATAATCGGCAAAACAAGACTCCAAATCCCGAGACGACGAATCATGAGTCAATAGCTCCCCGGTCGCTGCGGGTGGCTGTGGAGTTGCAGAGAAATCACATTCTGATGAGCTGCATTCTGGTGAGAGAACTGGCAAAGATTCCTATTGTCACAGAAAAAAAGAAAAAGAAAAAGAAAAACAAGAATAATATCAGTTCCCTAAACATGATATAATGATCTTTAACAGGCACCATTTTGATGCTTCCTCGACCTTCAGAATCTTTTCAGGTACCGTGCTTTTGGAAGTTACTAATGCATTGAACCAATTCGTGCTGTTGACTTCATTGAGGGTGTTGCAGATACTTCTGCTACCTTCATGGAGCACAAAATGGGTCTGGCTTTCTTTAGCTTTTTTATTTTATTTTATTGCAATTGAAGTCGTCAACCATCTATCTATGCTAGATCTTGTTTCACCTTTTTATGCGATGATGTTACTGAATGGGGTATTAAAAAAATATGGGGTTGCTAAGGGTGCGTTTAAGTCTCTTCGTCGCAAAGAGACCCAATATGTGATTTGTCAGTGTTCCGAGATTAATGCGAGGACCATTAAGGTTAAGAGTATGCTAAACACCCGACCCATCACTTGCCGTTATCATGGGAAAAAGCCCAAATTGAAGGGATGTGAGTGAGTAGAGATATGGGTTTCAAACCTTGAACGATGGCTCTACGGTTAAGGCTTTACAGCATGTTCATCATCATGAGAACTCGAAACATATTATAAGGGCTTTGGTGTTCTCGATTGTTAGGAAATAAGCAATTCTCTCTTTCACACGTCAATTCCTGTGTGAAGGTTTTTTTATGCTGATTGCAACTGTACAAGTGAATCAATGAAAAGTAAGCAAAAAAATGCTGAACTCATTAAACTCAAATGAAGTCCAAGCCATGAATGATGAAGACGCGTTTGAGCTGCGTGTGGGCTTTGAGGGACCAGCTGAACTGCCCCTCTTTCCCTTTTAGAAAATATTGCACGAGAGCGTACTCGACTACAATTGTTTATCAGGTTTCGGAGGACATATCGTGACTAATTTACGAAAATCTGCATGTAACGATAGGATAAGTTTTCATCTGATGTTGAATGTAGATGTGACTCTTTCCAATGCATCACATTGCAACACTTGATTTATTAATGTTGCATTTAGTCCGTTCTTGACTTAGACTAGCATTGTTATTTTTCCTTACACCAGTTCCCACGGCAATCTTTTTTTTCTATGGCCCTTCATAAGTTAGTCAGACTATCATCCCATGTTCAACCATCCTCCTTTATTTCATTGACTGTTTGAACCTTGAAACATGCGAGCGAGCAGTCACTCTATTTGTTTATGAATTTCATTATGTATTTCTTTGAACCAGCCTACTTAGCAGCTAATATTTGCTCTTATTAGTACCCAGTACTTGAAGTAAATTATTTCTAGCATTCTTTTTGCACATCAGCTTTCAGACATGGACTGCCACATTTAATGAGCTCAATTAATAGGTGCATTTCTCGAAACTTCTAAATTACCGATAAACTGAGTTCATGGTTTCTTCACACTTGATTGCTAATATTTTGAAGAGGTAATGCTTAAATCCAAAATAAGATGGCAATTCTGCGTTGCTTAGCTCTTTTGTAGTATCATCTCTGATCCGGCCTATCATGAGTGAAAAATTCACAAGTTTACCATCAGCAAGTTGAGGGCAAGAATTAACAGGCAAATATTAACTCAAAACAGTTCCCTGAAAGGGGTACAACTATTAGCCAAGTTAGAAAACAGACGGACTCTGGCATATGAATCAGCAATGACATACGTTTTCTTTTGCAGCACAATAATAGCCATGCCAAATTTTCATTCTTGTTGTATCTCAACACACTCGTCCATACAAGTGAAAAAAGTTCCAGATTCCATTAGCAAACATGCACCGACCAATTCACCTGATATGAAGTGCTCACTATTGAATCCAGACAAGAACCTGATTATCATAAATAAAAAAGAGAGACTGCATTAATTAGCAAACATCCATCAAAGTCACAAACTCAGCAACAAACCAGTTGAAGTTGAAACCAACTATCTGGTTTTGCTTGAGGGTTTTACTTTCCGGTTTGGCTTGGCTTCAGTTTGGAAGGATTTTGATTTGAAATGTTTGGTTCGGTTTGAAATTGCACTTGAAACAGAACCCTGCGAGCACTTATCAGGCGCCATAATAGGACTTTTTGCACTGCTCGCTGTGAAAACAGATGATTTTGATTTGCTACTTCGTTCGATTTCTTGAGTCTGTTCCAAGCATGCTTTAAGCTCTCTCATAGAGAAGACATTCTTGGAAATGTTAGCAGCAGCTTTGTCCTTTTCACCTTTGCTTTCCTGCAAATACAATGTTTATCTCTTCAGGTGAGATCCTTGATAAAGAACAAGAAACAAAAATGAGGGTGAAGCATATCAAGGAAAAGCGCAAATCAAGACACACACAGATAAGCAAATCTCACTTTGTCCTTCACCTTGGATACTAGTCTAACAGAAGGTTTATTTTGTAGATGGACTCTGTCTCGACCTCTAGAAGCTTGGATTGTTACTGGATCACGTGTTAAGCAGTTGATCTCCCCATAATTTTTGACTAATCCAGTCACCTTGCTCTTGGATACCAGTCCATGTCTATTATGTAGTTGGACTCTGTCTCGACCTCTAGAAGCTCGGGTGGGTACAGGATCACGTGTCAAGCAGTTGATCTCAGGATATTCTTCAATTGGTTGAATCATGAAAAAATGACCAATATATTGTTCCTGTGAATTGTCTTGAGCATGAATACTTGTTTCTTCCCTAGGCCTATCGTCCACAAGTCTGATGGTAGGTTGTCTCAGCCTGTCAGCATGCTCTCCTTGCTCAATCGGTCTGTCTGCAGGCAGCCCCCATCCCTGGTAGGACAATGGTGATACAGAAGTTAATATCAAATTGGATACCAGAGTTCTTGTCACCTGGCTATTCAACGATACAATTTTTTTCTTTTTTTTGTTGGAAATCCAATGATCCAATTAACCAGAGAGGAAAGTACATTTGTTGCAGGAAAAGAAACCGATAAACTCCCATTGGTACACTCCACATAGGCACACACAGTCCAACATGATGCTACAGTGCATGTCAAGAATGCTATCAGAGTAATTCAGAAGATACTGACTGTCCAATCCACATTATCTAAGATCCATATAACATTTCCCAAAAAGACCCAAAAGAAAGTTTACCTGTCCATTATCTGTCTCAGGTTCTGTTCCACTACTCTGTTGGCAAATTTCATCCATGTTCCAGTCAATTGCATCTAACATATCATCGATAGATCCATCCGTCTCAATCCTATCGACCACATCTCCTTGCTGGTCAGATTGATCCAAATTGTCATTTGCAATATGGACATAAGAAGGAGCCCCCATGTCAACGAGATGTGGATTAGAGGAGAGGTTAAGATTCATTGGTGGGCGTAAGGCCTCTGCAAGTTGATCCATCGCAGCTTCCATAATGTTCTGTTATGAACGAAGTAAACATTGGTTATCAGCTCCACCTGATGAGTTTTTACACTGAAAGCAGACCACAAGGCATATTAGTGCTGACCTCTTGAATTTTACTCCATGATTTGTCATTGCCTAAGTTCATTAACAATGATATTGATCCAGCTTCAACAGGGGTTGAATCATCGATGAACTCATCTCTTTTGTTTATAAGGTGGCAAAGCACAAATTTCTGCTAAACATTCCAAGAGAAAATAGGAAATTTTTCTGAATTACAGAAATCACATGCCACGAAAGCGACAGACATCCCAGTACACATAGGCGAATTTGTGAACTGGAAGGTGGACGAAAGTGGAAAGAGAATGTGAAAAATCAAAACAAATTGAAAACAGCCAGCAATGGTAACTGAACAATGATCAATTCTAGCTTCAAAGCAATCATCTAAGTGCCAAGTCTTCCCATCTTTTCAAATACAAAAGCTGGCGGGGCATAAAATTTAAACAGGTGCACCAGGGTCCAGATGCAACCTAAGCAAACAATAATCTCAACTAAAAGGCCCTTTCCCGCACAATCCCACCATTTAAACATCACAAGCTCGGTACCTGATTTTATGAAGTTCCATCATAACTCATGGAAGTGAGCATCATGAGCATTTCACTGTTCAACTTTCAGTTAAAAGAGAATTATGTAATATTGGGTACCTGGTCAAGAAAGTTGGCTCCATAATTGCAGTCATGTAGGCAATACTCATGCATTACCCATACTGTCTCTTTGGCGCTTGAACCCTCGTTTTCTATAAAAACTAAATTCCTCATGGTCCCAATCAACTTATTAGTACTTTTGGCATTGATCTTCTTCTCTTGACCGGTTGTTTTCCAATGACCGGACGGAGTTTGTCGGTCGTACTTACTATTCTTTTGAGTCTTGAACAAAAGACGAGACAAGAACCACCACTCTGCCTCCTTCGACCTCACAATTGAGCGTTCTACAGATACACGGAGGTCAGTGAGCCTAAGGCCAGAGCAGTGTTGAGCATTAATGCCAACTAGGAAAAGCCATCAAATTGTCTTTGAATGATCATTTCTTTTTCCCATTGCACGAGACAGCAGTACACGAGCCATTTCAAAGTCAGAAAACGAAGCAATCTCGACCTTCAAACCTAGTTTAGTCACCATGCTATAAACACCAAGATTTCATCACCCTCAAACAACAAAGTAACTTGAAGAGAATGTCACGTTTACCTCTAAATAGGCGGGGTAAATGCCAAGGATCGAATTTGTGCACAAAAGGGGTCTCTGGAATAATGCAGGGGTCATCTCTATATCCAAGGATGTGTCGTCTCAAGTAATAATTGATGAGTTCCTCGTCGGTGGGGCGAAACCTGTATCCTACAGGCAGAAAACAATCTATATGTTCATAGAAAACATCAACAGGAATGAGGCAGGGCATTTTTGAGTCTTGACAACTTCACTATCAAAACTCAATTTTTAGTGACGTAAGTCGCTGAATCTGAAGCAGAGTGATCTCTAAAACACTAGTTTGAACTTTGTAGATAGTGTTTCCAGATGCTCCACCAAAAGCATTGACTTGACGCCCACGGACCAGTGTCTTTATGCAGTCCTTCCCTTGCTTCAGAAGGTAACTTTTTGTAACCTGAAAAATACAGTAATGTTGACAAGATAGCTGAGATCGACAACTTGGTCTTCGTGGAAGCTGTCGAGTGGCTAGCCTTGAATTTCCATTTTGCAATGGCTTAAATACATGTGATTAACCGAACTTCTTATTCTTGTTATTTGTATCTGTTATGCTCGGACCACAAGAAGTCATATTTCCTTTTTCAGATCCAAGACTGTTCTTGCAACTGTTAATATTGGTTGGTAACGCCGCTAACTTTTCTTTCTCCATCCTGTTATTTTTGTACAAAGAATCAAATCCAATCAAAACAACAGTCTGTTGAACGGGCGTGAACCCAATACTAAATCCATACACCTCGTTTATACAAAGAATGTGTGCGTGAAACAACCAGCTGGGAGAAAGCCGAACAACTATTTGTTGGCAAATTCGGGATTAGCAATGGCACATACTGCTATAACAAATAACTCGTTACACAGCTTATAAGAAAAATTCATTAAGTTAGTAATGTACATCAGTGTACACATTTGATCCACGTACATCGTTTTCCACAAGGAATATTCTTTCCGGTGACACAGCATGGGCACTCTTAATCAGCACTTGAAGAGTGTGCATCCAAGCCAGTGGATGCACACCAATTACCTAACCGAAAAAAACTTATGTACTGCTTCCTTCGGAAGAGTGGTTGTGCTAGAACTAGCCATACGAGTTCAACATCCCAAATATCTCTCCAAGGTGTTCGTTATCAGCAAAATAAGACTCCAAATCCCGATATAATGGATCATTAGTTAATTGCTCCCCGGTCGCTGAGGGGGGCCATGGAGTTGCAGAGAAATCAAATCCCAATGAGTTGCAGTCTGCTGAGAGAATTGGCGCTGGTAGTTGCTGTACATTTTCTTTTAAAGATTCCTATTGTCACCAAAAAAAAAAAAAAAAAATAAAACATTAGTTTTTTAACATGCCAGATGATCTTTAACAGGCACCATTTTAAGGTTTCATCTGACCTTTGGAATCTCCAAGTGCTATGCTTTTGGCAGTTACCAATGCGTTGGTGCAACTTGTGTTATTGACTTCATCAGGAGTGTACAGATACTTCTGCTGCCTTCTTGAGGCATAATAAAGAAATTTGTTTGGTTGACTTCATTGGGTGTGTGACAGGTACTTCTGTTGCCTTCTAGAGGCATAATGGAGACACCTTTTTTGGCCTTCTTGGTCTTTGAATTTTTCTTACCCCGGTTATCAAGGTTTTGCTTCAAGTGGTACAGAACGAAGTCACCCTGATATAGAAAGACAAGACAAGTTAACAATTTGTTCGAGTCTAATCACTAATCTGTGAAAGTAATTTGTGATTTAATCCCAAGAGAAAAAGAAGAAACGACCTCAAAGAATTAGATATCAGTCAATATAACAACTTCGTTAACACTCCATTCAACTCATAAGACTCCTTTCAGGAAGACTCCTTGATCAGCTTCAAGATAGAGAGAAAGGTGCTATAGCAACAGCAAGATTTGGCCAAAAAAAGAAGAAAAAAGAGGAAAAGAAAAGGGTCAGGGATTTTTACTTGCTAAGATTGTGTTAGTTGAAATCCAATCAATAGAAGTTTAAGAGTTTAGTTCATCTCAGGGCAAACAAGCACAAGTCAGAGCAACTAAAAGTAAGATGCTTAGTCTCAACTATAGAAAATTAAGTCAGACAAGAAAATAAAATAAGAAGGCCTCTTGAATCAAAGCTCATGGAATTCAGAACATTTGTTTATCAATGTTAATCATTCATAGCAAGAAGATCGAGTACCTGGTCATTAAGGGTGTTGTCCATAAGATCAGCATTTATGTGATATTCATGAAGTACCCATTTTGTCTGGGCATTTTTGGGACTTTGACGTTTTTGAAAACCAAAATTTTCTTCAAACCTAAAATGTTCTTTTTGTCTTGTGTCCTGATTTCGCGAGTCTCGCCAGTTGGCTTCCAAGAGCCATGATCATTTGTCCTTTTAGTTCATTTACTTTAAGGGTATCTATCTTGCAGACGGCAGAAGAAGAACCATCCATCATCATCTGAGTTTATACTTGATAATTCTGCACAATTCCACAGCGGAAAATCTTCAAAATACAGAAGCAAACCAACAGACACAGAATCCCAAAAGGGAATAACATTGACCAACCATGAACTTATCACGTTTTTTAAAGGATGAACAGGACAGTTTCGATGGTGTCTTACCATTAATCTTGCTGGGTAAAACTCAAGGTGGCAATGGATGGACATCAACCTCAGGAATTATCTGCTCGACCTTTTTGTCACCGAGTATTTTCAACTTCAAGTAATTATTGACAAGTTCCTCCTCTGTTGGTCTGAATCGGACTCCCACTGGCAGATCAACTAATGGAATTTCCGTGCTTTCCATCTCAAAATGTTAAACTATCTAAAATGCTAACTATAAGGGAAAGAGAAGGAAATCTGAAGAGAGCAATACTAACTTGCTTCAGATTACTTCGTGTCGGAGTTACATCCATGCTTATTTATAATAGAGATGTTATGAGCTAAAACCCCTGCTTTCCACTGGGTCTAACCTCACAATGAAGTTGTTCGACTGTTTGGTGGATCCCACATCTTAACCTCCACTTAAGATCAACAAGGATTATGGGGCTAAAAGGAGGAGAGAGGGAGCAGAAAACTCTTAATTTTTTTCCACTTGTTTTGACTCATATTAACAAATAAAATGTCCATGGCTTGGCAAAAAAAGAAAAAGAAAAAAGAAGCATAAAAGTCCATCACAAGCCTCGAAGCATTTGCATACAGGCAAAAATATTATAGTCAAGACATTGGGGATTGCTGAAAGGAGAAAAAAAAACTGTTCTAAACTGAAAAATTTCAGACTTTTTCTCCAAGTTTTAAAACTTCTTTGAAATTTTACTTCTAAAAGAACTGTTCCCAACCAAAAAATTGCAGACTTATTCTCCAAGTTTCAAAACTTCATTGAAAAGTTTACTTCTTTTCGGACCCTACCATGAAACTACCGAGTCAAAAGTCATTCCCTCAAGGTCTACAGCTAAAAGCAAGTCGTCTTGAGCTCCCTCATGCGTTAGTTTCAGCTAAACTTCCCCTAAGGAGAGTATTTATCTTTTAGGAGTCCTAGTAAACTTTTCAGGACTGAAGTAATCAAAATTGTTCGTTATCTGTGCTCAGTTATTATTCTTTTGAATTGTCTGCATAGTATGAGCTCACTAGGTTTCAGGACTAAAATATATATGCCCATGACGCAACACTCCTACAAATCAACACATAAGCACCCTGATACAGATTAGGGTAATTTTCAAACAAGAACAGAGGACAAAGCCACAAAACAAACTAGGCATAATCCTACATTCAATAAGTTGTACTTTCTTATCTTCTAAAGTTCGCCATCACTTGAGAATAATCAAACACCATCTCGACAATTTTCTTTTATTTGCTAAAGCCACGAGTTACCTCATAGCATAAAGATAATTAAAACCAGCATGCTCCATTAAACTTGACAGCTGAAATAGGATCGCGTCCACAGAAAGAGTGCAAACTGCGAAGAAGCCACATTCAAACCAATCAGCTTCAGTTCAAACTTCTGATGGCTTGGATGTTAAAAAAAGTGTTCCTATGTGATGATTTATTTCGTCACCAAAGTCATTGTCATGCTAACCTTTTCCAGAAAAGCCATCTTGTGAAATAAAAGGAGGCTGGCCGGTTGCTACACATGGGGAGATATCTTTAAAAGAATGCTGCAATCAAGGGACAAATAATTACATGAGAGCTAAAACTATAAAAGTCTCGCGCTTAAGCGTTGAGAGATTCCTGAATCGCCTTCATGGTGAATTAATACATTACCCATCCAATCCTTTTCCCCTTCATTTCAATGTTCACTTTATGCAAATAGACAAGGCAATAAACCTGCAGATTCACCATAGAGCAGGCATGAATCTCTGATAGTAAACAACTCAGAGCATGTCAATTTTCCAAGATGGATTTAAAAGCAACAATAATTGTGTCATCTGCCTCCTGAATACGTAAGAGGGAGAGGGAAGGCGGAGTGGGAAGAGAAGAGACAATCACAACCTACTGGGTTCATGCTCAATATCGTAATTTCCGAACATAAAGGCGCGAAAGAGTTGAAACCATTTTGAAAAGGGGAAAAAAAAAATTCAGTCATCAAGAGCCATCCGGCAACAGTTGCATCTAAAGGAATCGTTGCATAGGAACCCCAGATCAGCCGTGGCTATCTCAAGTGAAGTTCAAGACTATCAAAAGCCCAACATATTTTTACAGTTTCTCTTTTCTCTAAAACAAATCAAGAGGTCCAACAATGAAAAAAGGCAGCATTTCCAAACCCAGGTAAAATTTGCAATCTTGTTTAGATTTTCGGAACATATAGCAATGTGCAAGTTAGATCCAATTCATCCCCGGAGGCACCGCCACAAGAACACGAAACAGAAACCCCCCAGGAGAAGCAGAGATCCGGACACTCACTCCACGCGAGTGAGGAAACTGCACAAGCCCAGAACGAGAAAGATCGGAGTCGACTTTTACCTGCAGCGGCAACTCCCACCGAGACGCAGGCAAAGAAAGAACCGTTTTGGTGATCCTTGGGAGAATACGACCCATGAAGGACTCGTCAATCATTACTTGTGATTTCGAGAAGAAACGGCGTCGACATAAACAAAATCCCAAGTAAGATTGACGAGTGATTCAGGGATCATATTGGGTCGTCACGAATCTCGAACACGAACAAGATGCGAGCAAAAAGATGAAATCTTTGATCTTGCGGGCTGCTTTCGACGCGCATCCCCCCGCTGTTCTTCTTCTCCACATTGCCTCCCCAGAGATTTATCTAGCTTTTTTTATTTTCACAAAACAATAATGGGCAACGTGATTAACAAGGTGTAGGTAGTATCATTTTTTTTTTTTCTTTTTTTTTTAAATAGTGATCCTCGAATTAATATTTTTAATAAGAAATTTGCATAATTCGATTTGAAATAAATATGAGAAATGTTCTATGAAATCGAATAACTCCATGATCATGTCAACATGATATTTAATTTGATCTCATACATCTTTTATTAATTTGTATTGCATGCGTTTATGAAAATCTTTAAAAGTAGAGCATATGTGGGAATTACATATAAAATGAAAAATGGAGAAGAACCTTTTTTCCCCTAAATTCATTGAAGTGTATGTTGAGTCACTCTTTAGAGAAAGAGAAAATGTCAGAAAAAGTCTTAAACTATGTCTACCGTGATATATCAAAAACTCCAAATTATGTCTATTGTGACATTTATTATAAAAAAATTTTTTGTGACAATTTATATTTATGTGACATATTTACCTTCCATTAAGTTTCCATTATATGATTTTTCAGCTAAAATAACATCGTTTTCATTTAAGGCACATGGACGCTATATCGATATTGTTTGCTTTCTTGCATCCATGCAGGCAGATTTTTAATTGTTCTCGATGATAGAACTTTTGATAGAGGGTAAATATGTCATACATATACAAGTTTAAGATTTTTAGTGTTACGTAAAAAAGTTTTAGAGTAAATGTGTTATGGTAAGCATAATTTAAGGTTTTTTTTGGTGACTTTTACCCCAAAAAAAAAAAAAAAGCAAAAAACTATGGCTGAATAGTCACATTTTACTTCCTCCTCCTTTCATTTTCGCTTTCATCCACTTTTCCTTAAACTTCTCAAAAAAAAAAAAAAAAAAAAAAAACCATTTCTATATACCATATTTTCAGTCTTTAAATTTCCAAGGGACCTAAACTAGCTGCTAACACCCAACCTACTTCTTCTATGGCCAACCAATTACAAAGAATTTTCTTTGGTGAAAATCCAATGTTTGGATGATGTTCAACATCGTAGAGCTCCCTAATAGCGAGAAGAAAACTGTTTGCATGGTATGTACTGCAAAAATATTCTTGAAATCTAGTGACAGGACGGGTCACTTGAAGAGGTATTAATGCAAATGCTTAGCTAAAATGGTCAAACTTCGGAGCTTGGCCACCATTATTGGAAAGTTCCATTGAAATTCACATTTTTCTTTAAATATGTATTTGTCTTAGTCTGACTTTGAGTGTTAAGTATACATATTTGTTTGTATTTTCGTGATTAAAAAATATATTGCGGTGTTTTAAATTGGTAGGTTGTAATCTTTTTATGAGAAGTATCTGTCTAAATTTGAATCTCATGTAGCGCGTTTTAAACTTTTGCACAATTATCCATATTTGGGACCACCTGTAAAAATGATTATGTGAGATTTTATTTATTTGGTCTTTTATTTATTAAAAACCTAGCCTGGGCATGTAATGTGGGCAAGTAAGGGTGCGCATGGTAAAATTTCTTGGCTGGGGAAGAGTTTTTTTTTTTTCAGAAATAGTTCTTTTCTATTTCTATTCCGGGGAACAATTTCTGAGTAAAAGAACCTGTCTGGTAATTACACAAAATTTCTACTCTTGGAATAGAAAAAGAATAGAAATGCGTTTGATAACGCAACAATTTCTCTTTTGTATTTTATTTGTTTTTTATTCTTGCCCACGGATCGCCGCCGCTGCCGCTGGCCGCCGCCGATCGCAGTTCACCGCCGCCGCCGCCGTTGCACATCCGCCGACCGTCGCCGCCACCACCGAGCCGCCGCCGCCCAACCCATCGACCGCCACCTCCTGCGGCCGCCCGTTTGCCTCCGGCGGCCGACAACTGGAGGCGGACGGGCGGCCGTGGGAGGTGGTGGCGATGGGCTCAAGGCGGTGGCGGTCGGCGACGGCCGGCGGACGTGCGGGCGGGCGGCGGCGGCGGTCGCGATGGCCGGTGGACGTGCAATGGACGGCGTGGCGCGACGGACGGCGATCGGCGGGGCCGCCGGCGGCGGTGGCGGCGACCCGGTGGACGAGTGGCGACGGCGGCCGGAGACGGCCCGACGGCGACGGCCGACGACCGGCGGCGGTGGCGGGGGGCGGCGGAGGTGGCTGGGCGGCGGCGGCAAGCACGGTCGGCGGTGGCTCCGGGCGGTTGGAGGTGGCCGCGGCAAGAGAAAGAAATAAAACAAAAATAAAAAAGAAAATTTGCTTATTTCTAGAAATTGTTCCCTAGACAAGAAACAATTTTTTTTTTGTTTCTCGTTTTTATTCTCGGGCTAACTTTTCTATTCCGGGAAATAGAAAAATAACTTGGCATTACCAAACGATTTACTTCTTTTTTTTTTTGTTCCGGGGAATCAAAGAACAGAAATTGTGAGAATGAGAAATGTTCTCATGCAGCACCTAAGAACAATTATGTCACAAGCGTGCTTGACATGACACATAAAAGAGCTGGGCCTTCATAGGCTCCCCAAGCACGGCCATGGCCATCTTTAACGATCGACAATTTCAACACATTGTTGGACCGTTTTTCTCCTTTTTTTTTTTTTTTTTTTCAGTCGAAAGATAGTTTTCATTACTAATTTATTACTGAGATGCAACTAAGTTCGGAATCATTATATAATAACATTCATAGTGGGTGAGAAGAATATAAAATCCAATTGTGAGGAAGGTGGTTGTCCTGGTGAGCTTTTGCTATCCGGTCGGCGGGCTTGTTGGTTTCTCTAGGCACATAAGATACTTAAACTCCCTTGAGTTGGGTCAGCAATACTTTGCAGTACTCTAACAATTGGTTTCACCGTCCATGGGCTCGGTGCTAAGCTCATTAACTTCTCTATCATAGATTTGCTGTCAGATTGTACTTTTTTTTTTGTCGGTCCTACTCTATTCTTACTCTAAATCTCACTCTCAGACTTTTGACATGCCTCCTTGCAGGGCGTGGGAGTCGAAACCTACTCCTAAAACTAAATCGTCCCTACCCCAACCCCCTTAAGAAGGTGGGGATTCGAACCATCCATCTCCCCCTTCCATATTAGAATGGTGGCCACTGGGGCAAACTCTAGTGATTTTAGATTGTACTTTCATCTTGTAGTTTAGTTGAAGCGTGGAAGGGCACTTTCTCTCTCTTGCTTTCACCGATTTCGAGAGAGCCACACGGAGGGCTAAAGCCTCCATTTTTATGGCTGAGTCGGCGTTGATTTTCTCTGCAAAGCTGTCTCCGAGGACTCTGTTTTCATCCCTGCAGATCTCGGCAACGGATTCCGTCCCTTGTTCTTTAGTCCACGGTGCATCCACGTTATGCTTTAGGGAGCTCTTGTCTGGCGATACCCATTTTGCGGTCATGTCTGCGAATTTGTTGCTCCAACACATTGTTGGACTTGCAACGTAATCAAAATATTCTCACTTGTTGAACAAGTATTTAGAGCCTTTCTTTAGTAGTCTTGGAATTAGATTCTATTCTAAATCCTAAATTCTAATCCTTAAGGAAGATATTCACACTTTCTGAGGAAGTTGATGGCCTTCCTTTGGAAGTCTTGGAGTTTGATTCTATCCTACGAAAGCCAAAAGATGAAATATTCGCGCTTGTTTAGCAAGTTTCAAGGCCTTCCTTTGGAAGTCTTGGAAAAAGTTAGATTCTATCCTGCCAAAGCCAATAGAGTTTTGGTTCTTTCTTTTTTGGCCTTTTTCTGATTGATGCAATCTGTAGAATTCCCATTTCTAGCCAGATTCCACAGCATTCATTAATCGTTCTGCCAATTACATCAATCATTTGACAGTCCAACTTCCAGTCCACCAATTTGGGATCACCGTCCATGAGGATAAAACTTAGGGAGATACCTTGAATAACATAACAACATTTATTGAAGTACTACATCTTAATTACCGTAAAACACGACCTGAAATACAAGAAGAAGCACGTCTCTCAAACTGGACAAGCACGAATTATTAAACTTCATATGTTTCCTTCTCTCTAAAGGTCACACCCACAATACTAAATACATCAAAAGTAAAAACCCACACAGTTGCACACACTCCTTCCAAATCACGATCGATCATTGGCAAAGTCGTAGCGGAGAAGTCCGTAGACATTGCTCCAATTATTGTTAAACGTCGTAGCAGAGAAGCCCTCATTCACTAAATTGTCTATGGGTCCATAGACAAACTCATCCCCGTCATTGTTAACTGAGAAATTTAGAGAGGACAACCATCTTTCCTCTGCGCCTGCCTGTGACTGATAGGCTGGAGCGCTGTCGTGGTGTGATGAATAGTCATTCAGTGGCTGAAATGGAGTTAGCATATCCACAAACTCTCCCGGTGATATCTGCATAAATTATATAAAACAATCCATCTTAAGTATATTTCCCATCCTACCAAAAAAAGTATATTTCCTTTTTTTATTACAGAAACAATCATTAAGTATGAAACGAACATAGTCCCACAGATGGTGCTTATTGATAATGCAATCAAAAGTATTATGGCCATAGATAACCAATGACTTTCTGTGACTTCGTAATGCTCTATAGGACTTGCGACTAAATTCGATTCTAATCAAGTCCTACAACATAAAACATGTGTCTCTCACCTGGGGTTGAGCATCAGCAGCTCCTTTGTTATCCGCAACTTCATTGTTGGGGGTGTTGCATAAGCTCGGCAAGTCCCCTTCTTGATTCACAGCGGGGCCTAATACATTGCTAGTGCATGTGTAAAGACTGCTTGAATAGCCCTCAGGGCTGATTGTTGGAGCGTGACCCATCATCAGACTCTTGTCTTTCTTTTTCTTGATCCGACTTGCCACATAAGGTAGCATCTGCGTGCATAAGCAACATTAGCAATAGAGAAACGACCCGTTAAAACATGTTTCAAATCTTATTTATAACCGATTGTGTTGTGCAAATGAATGAGAGCCAAAATGTTACCTCGTCTTCTTTGTGATTATCGCCCAAAAGCTTGGAATTTAGGTGATACTCGTGCATGATCCAGTTGGTCCTTTTGCCTTCAGGCAGGCGCCCTTCATAGAACACCAATGTTTTCTTGATTCCTATCAGCTGGTTGGTGTCCTCACTCATGATGCGGCGTTCCTTGCTGGTCACTTTCCAGTAACCAGCTACTGTCGTGCGGTTGGTGCGCTTGCTCTTCAAGTACTTGCGTTTCACGCAGCAATAGAAAAACAGTTCCTTACTGTTGAACATGTGACCGAAAATGTGCAGCAACTCCCAAGGTTCGAACTTGCATGCGTCGATCTCTGGGATTATGTTGTAGTAGGGCTCATCAGGTTGTCCAAGAATCTTGGGCTTCAAGTAACGAAGCAGAAGCTCCTCATCAGAGGCATGGAATCGGAATCCTGGAGGGAGTAAGCTCATGACTTCTGAGATCGTGTCTTCCATTTGGATACCCAAATCGTGCAAGCAGAGAGATTAAGAACAAGACCGAAGGACAGATTTTTGAGTGTGGGTTTGAAGAGCGATTGGATTAACATTGGCTAAGTGCGCGTCCTTTATGGGGTGGAATCGTGCATCGACTCATTGACTGATATTGCTTTCTATGCTATCTCTTTCTCTTTTTACGTTCGCCTTCCTTCCAATTGAGTTGTCTCGCTTGCTTGAGAAGTGCAAAACCACACTGTTCATGATGACTGGACCCCTTGTCCTATGTTTGAATATTTTTCAGATTACCTTATGAAGTTGAGTGCCGAAACCCATGCATGATCAAGAATGTTCATACGACGTGCCAAAGTCTAAGCAGCCTCCTGTCTCTCGGCATGCTTGAATCTTTCTTTCAATTTCTAAATCACAAATAGGGTTATGTATTTTGCATTAGTGGAGCAATTTTCTATTAGATAAGATGCATTTCTTACCGCAAGATTTTGTGATTTTTCTCTAATCATTAAAGTATAATCAAGATTAGTAAGTATTGATGTCCATTGCAATAGAATCACAAAGTTTTGCGAACCCTTAGAGTGGGGATTAATCCAATTGGAACAGCAATGAAGTTAGGACATCATAACATACATACGTGAACATATGTTTGATTTTACGGTTTGCTATGTAGAAGTTTCTGGAATTATATGAATGCTCTTGTTCCATCAAGCCAGGAATCTTATCCTACGGTCTGAGTTTCATCTTGTTTCATTAAATTTGTTGGAAAAGAACAATGTTGCACACTTTGGTGATAAAGACTAGCCCATTCGTGTCCTCATAAGGAAATTATAAATAACAAAAACCATTTGGACTTTCTTCTTGAAACTATACTTGTTCCCAAAGGTTTGCACTTTCTTCCCGGACCCACACGCGATGGTACTTTCAGTTAGATATTTCCCTCCACATACTTCATTATTAACTCCTTTTCGTTTACTATATTGTTTACGATTTTCTAATACATATATTTATAAATAAAAATAAAGTTTGGTACAATGGAATTCTGTGGTAGAGTCACATCCTTTCGGCCCTTTCTTACTTCTCACTTCTCTTAACAATAATTAGACGTGTTCCTTTATAATAATTAGAAAAAAAATTATCATCTCATTTCACTTAATATAATGTTTCTAGAACAATATAGCAAAATCAAATTTTCTTTATGTGTTATTCATGGAAAAACAACTTGCGCGTCCACTATCCCGGGTACTATATTGGAGAAATGATTTGCTTTGAGACTTCATATTAATGGGATAATTGTCCCAAAAACCCTAAACATATTGGACCGCAGTTAATTCAATCTTAAATCTTTTGATTTTACTAGTTTTGTCCTAACATTTTTATGATTTACTAATTTAGTCTTAAAAAATTTAACAATTTGCCAATACAGTTCTTCCAACCAATTTTAGTTAGAAATCACTGATATGACGATTTAGCTCGCACCGACTGTCCATTACAATTTTGTTATTAAAATTTACGATTTTTTTCATTTTTTTTCCTTTATCATTTCTTATTTTTTTTATTTTTTATTTTTCCTTAATTGGATTTTTGGCAGGTGAGAGGATTGCAGCCCTCGCTTGTTGGGCAATGATAGGTGTAGGATTTTTCAACGATTTGTATTAATATGAGATTCCTCAAACAGAAACTAAGTTCTACGTTTGATGGCAACACATATATGATTTCTATAGCGTGGAACGATTTATATATTTATTTATACTGCTAAGAAAACTTTCATTTGTCATTTTTCTCTTTATCCATTTCCCTTTCGAATTCTCATAGAATTGCATGTTTTAGGACTTATACTAAATATAACTTTATATGTTTGCATGGCATTGATTTAATAATTTAACTAATATATTAAATTATATTTTTTTAGAGTTACAAGTATGAATAGATATTTGAAAACATTTTATGACGCGGTCTTGCTCTCAAGTTTTTTGAGAATCTTGTAATTAGAAAAGCTTTAATTAGAGATGTTGTGGGTTTTTCGATTGAATTCGATCAAATTCATATCTCTATAGAGAGTGGTACTTTTCTGCATTATGCCTTAGTTGTTCATTGTTGAAAATATGTGTCAAGTTCCTAATTCAAGTAGGTTTCTTATTTAAGTGGTTATCTAATTTGAGTAGGTTTCTTGTTTTGGTGTATAAGAAGAGGATATTTTTCATGAAAGGTATCAAATAGGTCATTTCTCGTGAATTACACTCTAAAGCAATTTAATAGTATTATTCAGCTGGGAAATGGGGGTTGCAAAACATTTGAGTGTTTAAGTGACTCGAGTGTAGTTATAATATCCATTGTATCATTTTATTAATAGAGGAATTCTGTGCTGCTCTTTTTGTAGACTTAGGTCATTCTGACCGAATTGGGTAAAACTAGTGTATGATTTATTTTCTTATTTTATTTATTTTATTATTTGATTACTTGTTTCTGTAGAAATTGGTATCCAGGCCTAAATTGATTGAGTTGAAGCAAATTGCTAGTAATAAAAGAAAGAAAAGTGAAAATCGATGTATTTGATGGAAATGATTTTATTTTTGGAAGATGTAGGTTGATGATTACCTTTATGTGAGAACTTCCATGTACCCATGTTTAGGGAAAACTAGATTTAGTGGAATAAGATGATTGGGAATTACTAGATAAATAGGCATTGCATGTTACTTGACTGACATTGACTTGTGATGTTGTATTTATTAACAAGGTCTACTTGATGTGTTCAATTGAGATTGATTTTGAAGATGAGGTACACCCTTTGATACAATGATCCTCATTTTCCACTAGTTGGAATACTACTATTATTGTTGTTAGCAATTTTTCTAGGTTAAGAAGCTTGACTTTGATGAGGCTTGCAATTTGGTTCTAAGTGAGGACATCGTAGAAAAGAACAAGAGGTAGAGGGAGAACTAGCACTCATGTTAATGTGAATTTGAACAAATCTAATTAGTTTAGGACTAGCAGTGTTGTCTGTTGGAGTTGTAATAAGATGAGGCATCCTAAAAAGGATTTCCTTAAGTTGAAGAATGAGAAGGATAAAGGAATAAGAGTTAAATCTATTGATGACTTTGTAGCTATAACTGACTATAATTCCAATAGTGCTAACTGTGTCTTGTTTGTTACCAAGAATTCGTCATTTAACAAATGTATTATGGATTATGGTTATTCATTTCACATGACACCAAACAAGAACGGGTTTACTATTTGTCAATGCGTGGATAGTAATAAAGTTCAATTAAGGAATAATACTAAATGCGATAGTATGGGTATTGCCAATGTTACAATTAAAATACATGATGGTATTGTGTGGACGTTGACTGGAGTGAGGCACGTTCTAGAGTTGAAGAAGAATCTAATTTCCTCGAGTGCCTTGAATTCGGCTAAATGTTGGTATACTTTAAAAGGTAGAGTTTTGAAAGTTGTTCAGGTCCTCTAATGATAATGAGAGGAATCAAGCACAATGGCCCATACAAGCTTTAATGTGAGACAGTCACGGATTTTATCACAAAGACGTTGAATGCATCTATTTGGAAGGCTGAATTATGGTATATGTGTTCAGGGCACATAGGTGAGAGAAGTCTTAATGTTTTAAGTTAAAGGAATCAGTTTAATGGTTATGTCATTGCTTAACTATATCTACCTATTGGATATAACCATTTACTATTTAAATCCACCTATTGAGTATAATTGCTTACTGTTTGTATCCACCTATTGAGTATAACCACTTACCTCTTATATCCACTCGTTGAGTATAACCACTTATTGCCTATATCTATTTGCCAAGTACAACCACTTGCCGAATATACACACTTGCCGAGCATGCCCCATTTGTTGATTTTCAAAATATGCCATTATTCCTTGCATGAGAAATGAAAGCGAGTAAGCATGTCATTATTATGTGATAATTAAAAAGGTAAGCTAATGATATCCTTGAAAGATGTTGTGTACTAGATGTTGATTGTTGAAATGAGTGTTTATTTTATTGTTGATACAAGGGTGATCATATGATTATGAAGTTATCTGTACATTGTAATTGTATGATGAACAATGGATAGTGTTATACAGATTATTTCTATTGCTCACATATTAGTGGCAATGTTGTCTTGAAGTTAAGATGTCCCAAGGAGTATTCGAGATGCCTTGGGACTCAAGATGTCCTATGTGTCGAGATATTTTGAAGTTGAGACGCCCCGTATATTGGGATGCCCCCAAGAGTCGGGATGAAATGAAATGCCAATAACGAGTATGATGATTGTTTATATGCATATGTTCACACATGTCTATGAACAAACTTAGTAGTGGTAATCATGCATCATAATATGTTATACCATCCGCTTGCATTTGATTGAATAATTTTATGCAATGTTGTTAATGAAGTAAAGATAGAGCTATTGCTTATGCATTTGGCATACATGATTATTTTGTATTGTCTCGAAATCACATTGTTTATTGGTACTGAGTTGAGTGGTAAGATAATCTCCTATCTTAAATTTAGAAATTTCATTAACAGGCTTCGTCCCACCCCTTATTTTCAATTTTGTAGGGTGGATCACCCTCCACACTACAAGTTTTTGGTGGTCAATCCATAAGAATAACTTGAATTTCGTATAGGCAAATTTTTGGTGGAGGAGTGGCATGATAGTTTGAGGTGACCTGACCCTTCCTAGAACTTTTGTAACGTATTATATGTGTCGGTAACTAGTGGTGTTAATATAAAGAAACATAAGTATATTAAGTAAACTTGTGCAATTTTTTGTAAGGGATGTTATGAAAATTTTAATTGTACTTTCACATGCTATGTATGATTACAAGTTATATTCGTAAAGAATATGTGTCGCGCATGATATTCTGGGCATCTCATATTAGATTGTAATTTTTTTATGAGATATATTTGTCTAAGTTTGAGTCTTATTTATTGTCTTTTATATATACATATATATTTTGCATAATTATCCCTACTTGTTGACTTCCTATGAAAAACACATGATATAGGAAAAAAATTATTACAATTGATATTTTTTTTAGATAGCTAAAAAAATATAGGAAAAGAAATCAAATGTTGGCCAATACAGTCAGCGATTATCATAGATCGTGCCTAGCATGACACATAAAACTGTCCAATCTTCACGCGATGCCCTAATACGGTCGTCACCATTTCTAATTGTGGGAAATTTTGATACCTCGATAGGCTTTCCATGGATATAATATCCAGGCTTGTTGAGGAAGTTTCGAAGGCCTTGCTTAGGAAGTCTTGGAAAATATTCACACTTGCTGCGCAAGTTTCGAGGGCCTTGCTTCGGAAGGCTTGGAGAAAAGTTAATTTTCTGTCCTACCAAAGTCAAAAGATTTCTCTCTCTTTCTTTCTTTCTTTCTTGGCTTTTTCTGATTGATCCGACCTGTCCCACTCCCCGCTTCCAGCTTCCACGGCACTTGTTAATCGTTCTGCCTATTAAATCAATCATTTGACAGTCCAGCTTCCTGTCCGCCAATTTGGGACCATCATCGATGAGGACAAAAGTTAGGGAAAATGCCTCAATAACATAACGACATTTATATAAATATTACCCCTCAATTAGCAGAAAACACAACCTGAAATCAAACTATGAAACTACATAGATTTCACGTCACTTCAGAAGCCACACTCACAACACTAAATACATCACAAGTAAAAACCCACACATTTGCACACACTCCTTCCAAATCATGACTGACCATTGTCATACGTTGTAGTAGAGAAGTCCTCAAGCATTGTCCCAGCCCAAAACGAAGTCTAAGAGCGACAATCCTTCCTCTGCTCCTACCTGTGGTTGATAAGTTGGAGAGCTGATGTAGTTTGATACATAGTCATCCGATGTGTCCAATGGAGCAAGCAAAATCACTAACTCTTTCAGTGACATATGCATTCAAAACATATATATTATATCAAACGACCCATCTTAAGTATTTTTTTATGTCATTGAAATAATCTTGAAAGTATGAAATGAGAATAGTCTCACAGATGTTGTGTATGTGATGGTGCAGCCATTAGTAATTTGGCCGTAGAAAACCAATGAGTGTGTGTGACTTTGATATGCTCTATAGGATTTGGGACTAAATACAATCCTAAATAAGTACTAAAAAATAAAACGTCTCTCACCTTGGGGGTGCTGCGGAAGCTCGGCAAAGTCCACTTCTTGATTCCCGGGGGGGTCTAATGCATTGCTATTGCATGTATAAGGGCTGCTTAAATAGCCTTCAGGGTTGATCGTTGGAGCGTGAACCATCATAGGCTTCTTGTCTTTTTTGTTCTCGATCCGACATACCACGTAAGGCAGCATCTGCACATATATGCATGAGCAACATTAGTAATAGAGAAACAACCTGTTACTAAAAAGCATGTCTCAAATGTTATTTATAACCAATTGCGTAGTGCAAATTGATGAGAGCCAAAATGGTATCTCGTTGACATAGAGGCTACATTTGACATCCATATCACAAACAACAATCAATTTGAGAGGCTAAAATATATGGTAAATAGGATTGAACAGGGTGAATCTATCAACGAGTTCTTAGATGCTATTAACTGTTATGTGGATGAAATTTGCCAAAAAAGCAATGGAAAAGAAATTGAGACTATAGGGAAAAAATGAAAAACATAAAGAAAATTTTATAAAAAATTGTGAAAAACCATTTATATCATCGTTGGCCATAACATATAAGACGGTCGGCACTAACTAGATCGTCACATTATCAATTTTCAGTTAAAATTAGTTGGAATGATTATATTGACAAATTATTAAATAGAAATGAATTGATAAATCATCAAAATATTAGAAATAAATATAAAAAATTAAAATATTTAGAATTAAATTGTCTGTCATATAATAGGCTTAGAGCTTTTTAGATAATTATAATATGAAATCTCAAAGCAAATCGTTTCTTCAATATATTATCTCAGACGGTATACACATAAGTTGTTTTTCCAATAATGACATATAAGGCACTAATTAGATTGCCATATTAGTAATAATAACGATGACATTGATCCAGCTTCAACGGAGGCTGAAGCATTGATGAACTCATCTCGTTTGTGAATAAGGTAGCAAAGCGCAAATTTCCAGAAGCAGAGTGACTTTTAAAAAAAAAAATGTTTTGAGCTTTATAGATGGTGTTTCCAGAAGTAAACCAAAAAGCATTGACTTGACTCCCTGACTGATCAGTGTCTTTATGCAGTCCTTCCCTTGCTCCAGAAGAGAACTTTTTGTAAAGTAAAAAGTAGAGGAATTTTGACAAGATAGCTGAGATTGACAGCTTTGTCTTCGTGCAAGTGTTCGAGTGGCCAGAATTGAATTTCCATTTAGCAATTGCCTGATTGCACCTGACTAACTGAACTACTATTTCTTCTCGTTTTCTGTATCTGTTAATGCTCGGACCGCACGAAGCCATTTTCCATTTTGCCAGGTCCGAGGCCGTTCTTGCAACTGTCAACGCTTCATAATTGGGTGGTAACGCTACTCGCTTTTTCCATACTGTTATTTTTGTCAGACTCATAACAACGCGAGAGGGTAAAAAAATTAGAAGGGATGAATCCAATCCCATCACAACAACAGTCAACCGAATGGGCATGAATGCAATACTAAAGCCATACACCTCGTTTATACAGACATTTTTATGTGAAACAACCAACGCGCAGAAAGCCAAACAACTGTGTGTATATTTTTTGGCAAATTCAGCGTTAGGCATTTCACATACTGCTATAACAAATAACTCAGTATACAGCTTGTAAAAAGGACTCATAAAGCAAATAATGTACATCAATGGACGCATTTGATTCGTGTACATTGTTTTCCAAAAGGAAAATATTTCTTTTCCGGCGACACAGCATGGGCACACTCTTTATCACCACTTGAAGAGTGTGCATCCAACCAGTTACCTAGCTGAAAAAAGCTTATGTAATGCTTTCTTCGGAAGAGTGGTCGTGGTAGAACTAGCCATGCGAGTTCAACATCCCAAATATCTCTTCGAGATGTCCGTCATCAGCAAAATAAGACTCCAAATCCCGATATGACGGATCATTAGTCAATTGCTCCCCGGTCGCTGTGGATGGCTGTGGAGTTGCAGAGAAATCACACCTTGATGAGTTGCAGTCTGGTGAGAGAATTGGCGTTGGTGGTTGCCGTATATTTTTTTTGAAGATTCCTATTGTCACAACAAAAACAAAATGAAACATTAGTTTGTTAACATGCCATAATGATCTTTAACAGGCACCATTTTAGGGTTTCTTCTGACCTTTGGAATCTCTCCAGGTACTATGCTTTTGGCAGTTACCAATGCGTTGGTGCAACTTGTGTTGTTGACTTCATTGGGTGTGTTACAAATACTTCTGCTGCCTTCTTGAGGCATAATAGAGAAACTTGTTTCGTTGACTTCATCGGGTGTGTGATAACTACTTCTGTTGCCTTCTTGAGGTATAATGGAGATACCTTTTTTGGTCTTCTTGGTCTTTGAATTTGTCTTACCCTGGTTATCAAGGTTTTGCTTCAAGTGGTACAGAACAAAGTCACTCTGATATAGAAAGACAAGACAAGTTAACAATTTGTTCAAGTCTAATCACTGACCTCTGAAAGTAATTTGTGATTTAATCCCAAAAGAAAAAGAAAAAAAGGACCTCAAAGAATTAAATATCAGTCAATATAAAAATTTTGGTAACACTCCATTCAATTCATAAGACTCCTTTAAGAAAGAGACTTCTTGATCAGCTTCGTGCTACAGCAACAGCAAGATTTGGCCCAAAAAAAAGAAGAAAAAAAAAATGGTCAGGGATTTTTACTTGCTAAGATTGTGATAGTTGAAATTCAGTCGATAGAAGTTTAACTAAGAGTTTAGTTCATCTCAAGGCCAACAAGCACAAGTCAGAGCAACTAAAAGTAAGATGCTCAGTCTCAACTCCAGAAACTTAAGTCAGGCAAGAAAATAAAATGAGGCCTCTTAAATGAAAGCTCATAAAATGGAGAACATTCGTTATCAACGTTATATCATTCATAGCAAGAAGATTTGAGTACCTGGTCATTAAGGGTGTTGTCCATAAGATCAGCATTCTTGTGATATTCATGAAGTACCCATCTTGTCTGGGCATTTTTGGGACTTTGATGTTTTCTGAAAACCAAAATTTTCTTCAAACCTAAAATGTTCTTTTTGTCTCGTGTCCTAATTTTGCGATTTTCTCCGGTTGGCTTCCAAGAGCCATGATCATTTGTCCTTCTAGTCCTTTTACTTTGAGGGTATCTATTTTGGAGACGGCAGAAGAAGAACCATCCATCACCATCTGAGTTTATACTTGATAATTCTGCACAATTCCACAGCGGAAAATCTTCAAAATACAGAAGCAAACCAAGAGACACGGAATCCCAACAGGGAATAGCATTGACCAACCATGAACTTATCACATTTTTGAAAGGATGAACTGGACAGTTTTGACGGTATCTTACCATTTATCTTGCTGGGTAAATCCCAAGGTGGCAATCGATGGACATCAACCTCAGGAATTATCTTCTCGACCTTTTTGTGGCCAAGTATTTTCAACTTCAAGTAATGATTGACAAATTCCTCCTCTGTTGGTCTGAATCTGAATCCCACCGGCAGATCAACTAATGAAATGTCTGTGCTTTCCATCTCAAAATATAAAACGAACTAAAATGCTAACTATAAGGGAAAGAGAAGGAAATTTGAACACAGCAATACTAACTTGCTTCAGATTACTTCATGCCGGAGTTATATCCATGCTTATTTATAATAGAGATGCTATGAGCTAAAACTCCTGCTTTCCACTTGGTCTACCCTTAGAAGGTAGCTGTTCGACTGTTTGGTGGATCCCACATCTTAACTTTTACTCGAGATCAACAAGGACTGTGGGGGTAAAGAGCGGAGGGAGGAAGCAGAAAACTCTTAATTTTTTTCCACTTGTTTTGACTCATATTAACAAATAAAATGTTCAGAGCTTAGCAGAAGAAGAAAAAGAAAAAAGACGCATAAAAGTCCATCACAAGCCTTGAAAGCATTGGCATATAAACAAAAAGTATTATAGTAAAGATATTGGGGATTGTCGAAAGGAGAAAAAAACTGTTCTAGACTGAAAATTTTCGGACTTGTTCTCCAAGTCTAAAAAAACTGTTCTCAACTGAAAAATTGTACACTTGTTCTCCAAGTTTCAAAACTTCGTTGGAAAGTTCTCTTTCCGACCCTACCAAGAAACTTCCCAGTCAAAAGTCATTCCCTCAAGGTCGTTGTCTTGAGCTCCCTCACGCGTTAGTTCCACTGAAACTTCCGGTAAGGAGAGTATTTATCTTTTAGGAGTTCACCTAAAATTTTCAGGCCTGAATTAATCAAAATTGCTCGTCATCCATGATCAGTTCTTAATCTTTTGAATTGTGTACTGCATAGTAGGAGTTCATTAGGTTTCAGGACTTAAATACATGTGCCTGTGACGCAGCGCTCCTACAAATTAACACATAAGCACCCTGATACAGAATAGTGTAATTTTCAAACAAGAACAGAGGACAAAGCCACGAAACAATCTAGGCATAACCCTACATTCAATAAGTCACACTTTCTTATCTTCTAAAGTTCAATATGACTTGAGAATAACCAAACATCGTCTCAACAATTTTTTTTTTATATCCTAAAGCCACTAGTTACTCCATAGCATACAGATAATTAAAACCAGCATGCTCCATTAAACTTGACATCTGAAATAGGATCGCACCCATGGAAAGAGTGCAGTCTGTGAAGAAGCCACATTCAAACCAATCAGCTTCAATTCAAACTTCCGATGGTTTGGGTGTTTAAAAATGTGTTCCTATGTGATGAAATATTTCGTCACCAAAGTCATTGTCATGCTAACCTTTTCCAACAAAGCCATCTTGCTAAATAGAAGGAGGCTGGCCGGTTGCTGCACTTGGGGAAGTGATTCCCTCATTTCTTTAAACGAATGCTGCAATCGGGGGACAAATTATTGCACCAGAGCTAAAACTATAAAATGAAGTGTTGAGAGATGCCCAAATCGCCTTCATGGTGGATTAATATATCAACCTGAAGCGTTGAGAGATGCCTGAATCGCCTTCATGGTGGATTAATATATCACCCATCCAATCTTTTCCCCCTTCGGTTCAATGTTCCCTTTATGCAACATAGAGAAGGCAATGCGCCTGCAGATTCATCATAGAGCAGGCACGAATCTCTGATAGTAAACAGCTCAGAGCATGTCATTTTTCCAAGAAGAATTCAAGGTGACAAGAATTGTGTCATCTGCCTCCCAAATATGTAAGAGGGAGAGGAAAGGCAGTGCGGGAAGCGAAGAGCCGATCACAACCTACTCGGATTGTGCTCAGTATCACAATTTTAGAACATAAAGGCACGAAAGGGTCGAAACCACGTTGGTATGCGCTCAGACCCTCTTTGCGGTAGGGCGAGAGTTGAACCCCAGGTTTGCATACTGCGCAGTTTATTAGTGATCTTAAGTGTGGCGTCGTGGTGGTTCTTACGCTAGCGTCGCTCCAGATTTACGTCGCTGGCTGCCGGCTGTATGATGGTTCCTGGATATAAAAAAAAAAAAAAAAAAAAAAGGTCGAAACCGTTTTGAAAAAGAACAAAATTTTAGTCATCAACAGCCATCCAGCAACAGTAGCATCTAAAGGAATTGTTGCACAGGAACCACAGATCAGTTGTGGCTATCTCAAGCCAAGTTCAAGATTATCAAAAGCCTAACATACTTTTACAGTTTTTCTTTTCTTTAAAACAATTCAAGAGGTCCAAAAATATAATTAAAAAAAAAAAAGGAGAAAGAACGAGGAATGTTGATTCATAATTCGGGTTTGATATAACATCTCAAGTTTCATCCGCTCCCAGGTAAAATTTGCAATCTTCTTTAGATTTTCGGAACATATAGTAATGTGCAAGTTAGATCCAATCCAGCCTCGGAGGTACCGCCACAAGTACACGAAACAGAAACCTTCCTAGAAAAGCAGAGATCCGGAAACTCACTCCACCCGACTGGGGAAATTGCACAAGCCCAGAACGAGAAAGATCGAAGTTGACTTTTACCTACAACTGCTGCAATTCCCACGGAGAAGCAGGCAAAGAAAGAACCGATTTGGATCTTTGGAGAATACGACCCATGAAGGACTCGTCACTCATTACATGTGATTTCGAGAACAAATGGCGTGGACATAACTAAATCCTAAGTAAGATTGACGATTGATCCGGGATGATATTGGGTCGTAACGAATCTCGAACAAGAAAAAGATGCAAGCAAAAAGATGAAGTCTTTGATCTAGTGAGCTGCTTTCGACGCGCATCCCCCCACTGTTCTGTTCTTCTTCACATTGTCTCCCCAAAGATTTATGTAGCTTTTTTCTTTTAAGAGAACAATAATGGGCAACGTGATTAACAAGACGTAGGCAGTGGCTTTCTTATTTTCAATTAGTGATCTTCGAATTGATATTTTTAATGAGAAATTCATGAGAAAGCTCCATGAAATTGAATTACTCAGTGATCATTTCGACATAATGTTTAACTTGATCTCATCATCTATTATTATTTAGTACTGCATGCAACTATAGAAATCTCTAAAAGTAGAGCATACATGGGAATTACATAATAAAAGAAAATTGGAGAAGAATATTTTTCCCCTAAATTCAGTGACCTAGTATCCGTTTGAACACTCTTTTAAAGAAAAAGAAAATGTTACAAAAAAACTTAAACTATATCAATTGTGATATATGCATTATAAACTTCTTTTTACGATATCAAAAACCTCAAACTATGCTTATTATGACACATTTACCATAAACTTATTTTTTATGACATATAAAAATCCAAACTTATGTCTATATGACATGTTTATCATCCGTCAAAATTCCGTTAAATGATTTTTCAACTAAACTTAAGGTACATGAATGTCAATATTGTTTGCTTTCTAGCATTTATGTGGCATATTTTTAAGGGAAAAGACTACAAAAAACCCAAAACTTTACCCAAAGTGACAAATTTACTCAAAACTTTTTTTTGTGACATGAAAAATCTCAAACTTCGCTAACCGTGACACATTTACCCTACCAATGGCATTTCCGTCTTTTTTTATGTTTTTTTTTTCTTTTTTTCCTTTTTTCTTCTTCTCTCTTCCCTCCACCGGCCATGGCAGAGGGAAGCCGGACTTAGGCGAGGGACGCCCTCGCGACGACGGCAAGGGTGGCTCTCGGTTAGGTCAGGCGAGGGCACCCCTCGCCCGCCCTCACCTGAGTCCGGCTTCCCTCTACTATGGCCGGGGGAGGGAAGAGAGAAGAAGAAGAAAAAAAGAAAAAAAATAAAAAGTAAAAGATGAAAATGTCTTATAGTTTAGGGTAAATATGTTACAAGGATAAAAGTTCAAGGTTTTTTGTGTCACGAAAAAAAGTTTAGGGTAAATGTGTCACTGTTGGCAAAATTTGGAGTTTTTCATGTCACAAAAAAAAAAGTTTGGGATAAATTTGTCACTTTGAGCAAAATTTGGGGTTTTTTTATGGTATTTTCCCTATTTTTAACTGTTTTCATTGACAAGATCCTTGACGGAGGATAAATGTGTCACACGGATATAAATTTGAGATTTTTGATATTACATAAAAAAAAAAATTAGGAGAAATGTGTCGCAGTAAGTATAATTTATAATTTTTGTGACTTTTACAAAAAAAAAAAAAAAAAAAAAACTATGGCCGAGCAGTCACAAATCCTCCTTTCATTTTCGCTTTCATCCATTTTTCCTTAGTTATAACTTCTAAAAAATGAACCCATTTCTATTTACAATATTTTCAAACTTTCGATTCGCAGGGGACCTAAACTAGCGGCAACACTCAACCACTTGCAAAGACGTTTCTTAGGTGATGATCCAATGTTTTTGGAAGATGTTTAACATGGTAGAGCTCCTTAATAGTGAGAAGAAAACTGTTAGCATAGTATGTACTGCAAAAAATATTCTTAAAATATAATGATAAAATGGGTCCCTTGAAGAGGTATCAACGCAAACGCTTGACTAAAATGGCCAAGCTCGGGAGCTCTGCCACCATTATTGCAAAGGGCCATTGAGATTTGTATTTATCCTTAAAGATGTATTTGTCGAGTTTGCGTGTTAAGTATATACATTCGTTTGTATTTTTGTGATTAAAAATGTATATCTATTAGTCTCTTCAACATAGTGTTTTCAATTGTTATGTGGAAATTTTTTACGTGATGTATCTGTCTAAGTTTGTATTTTCTGTAGCGTGTTTAAACTTTTGTACAATTATCCATTCTTGGGACTACCTATAAAAATAATAATTGGATTTTTTTTCTTTAATTTATTAAAAACCTGTCCTGAGCATGTTATGTGGGTTGATAAGAAGAATCATTATCATGGGCGTGCTTGGCACGACACACAAAAGAGTTAGGCCTTCACAGGCTACCCAAGAACTAAGGTGAGCGGTTTCAAGTTCCATACATATTTCATATGGAATTTGGAACTTACCCGTTAAAACAAATTTCTCATTTTTTGAAATCTGAAACCTATTCTGCATACCTTAAAACCTGAAACCTATCTCGTCATAGATTCCGGGTCAGTTTCAAAATCTACCTAAGTTTTACTTATATTATAAATTAAACAAGTGCAATGAATTAAAACATTTAATGATCACCACTTACCACTACAATTCACTTATCATAAAGACACATGGAAAATATGAACATTAATAAAATAAAAATCTTAGTCATAAAGGGAAATCTCAAACTAGTACTTCCAAATTATATACTCATTATTGAATAGTATGGAATATCGCAAGATCACGCGAAGACATGAACGAAGAAAAAATTAAAACTTGTTCCAAGTTCTAGTTTACAAGTTATAGGTTCTAAGTTTTAAGTCACTAAGAACTTAGAATCTACTTGTTGAAATAGCTTCCTTATATTTTAACCTGCATACTTTAAAACCTAGAATCTACGGCTTTTTGTCAGTCCGATTCTCCAATTCCAAGTTTTATCGTGAAACCATGCTCACCCTTACTAGACACAACCATGGCCATCTCTAATGATCGACAATTTCAACACATCGCTGGACTTGCGATGTATAAAAATATTCTCACTTGTTAAGCAAGTCTTTAGAGCCTTTCTTTGATAGTGTTGGAGTTAGATTCTATTCTAAACTCTAATACGTTTGGTCGTCCGGATTTTTAATCGGGATAGGACTGGATAGGATAGGATATGAAATCCTGGAATTTTTTTTATATCTTATTAATTGTTTGGTGAATCGCAGTATTAAAGTCAGATATATCCACATCATATCATGTACATTTTTTTGATATAAACAATATATCATTATAAATGAACCTAAATGTTCAAAAATGGAGATGGTGAAAATCTCTCGTAATACTATTTCTTAATTTATTTTAATCCTCTTTTTTATATTATTTTCTTTATTATTTATTTTTTCCCCTTTCATCATTCTTTAATAAAATTATTAAATAGTAAATTGTACTAACATACCTAAATATATAATAAATATAAATATTTAATTTATAGATTGAATGTTTATTATAAGATATAATTAAAGTTGAATATATAAATTAAAATAAGATTAATGAAAAATATTTTTTATTTTTAATTTCTTAAATTAGAATTCAAATATTATTTATATTGAAATATAATTTCAATTTTGTTAATTTTATAAGTTTGTTATTTGAGAAAAATAACTTTCCTATTATAGACGTTAGAAATTCTATCCACCTTTATCCCACCTCCCCAATGAAATAATTTTATCCCGCTTTATATCCCGCTTATATCCGACTTTATCCTGTTATAAGCGAGTACCAAACATAGGATATGATAAATCATATCATATCCCGAATTTTATCCCGACTGCCAAAACGTAGCCTAAATCTTAAACCTTAAAGATGAGATATTAGCACTTGTTGAGGAAGTTTGTAGCCTTCCTTCAGAAGTCTTGGAGTTTTATTCTATCCTCCCAAAGTCCAAAGATTAAGTTTACTTACTGGCTAAGACTAGGTAGGCTTGGGGTAACCAATCTCCTGACCCGCGCCTGGCTTGATGGAGGGTGGGTGAAAATCCCACAAGATGCTGAACATGCCTAACGGCAACAGTTCTCAACCACTGGTCCAGTATCTTCCCCCGATTGAGAACTGTTGCCAAGGAAGTTTGTAGCCTTCCTTTGGAAGTCTTGGAAAAAGTAGGGTTCTATCCACCCAAAGCCAATAGAGTTTTAGTTCTTTCTATTCGGGCCTTTTTCTGATTGATCCGATCTGTCCAATTCCCACTTCTAGCCAGATTCCACAGCATTCATTAATCGTTCTGCCAATTACATCAATCATTTGACAGTCTAATTCCCAGTCCACCAATTTGGGATGACCGTCCATGAGGATAAAACTTAGGGAGATACCCTGAATAACATAACAATATGTATTGAAGTACTACATCTTAATTAGCACAAGACACAACCTGAAATACAAGAAGAAGCACGTCTCTCAAACTTGACAAGCACAAATTATTAAACTTCATATGTTTCCTTCACTCCAAAAGCCACACTCGCAATCCTAAATACATCACAAATAAAGCCCACACACTCACGCACACTCCTTCCAAATCACAATAATCATTTTCAAACGTCGCAGTAGAGAAGTCCTCAGACATTGGTCCAATCCTTGTCCAACGTCGCATTAGAGAAGTCCTCATTCACGGGATTGTCTTCGTGGACAAACTCATCCCCATTGTTGTTAACTGGGGGATTTAGAAAGGACAACCATTCTTCCTCTGCTTCTGCCTGGGACTGATACGTTGGAGCGTTGTCGTAGCGTGACAGATAGTTATCCTGTGGCTGAAATGGAGCTAGCAAATCCATGAACTCTTCTGGTGATATCTGCATTCAAAACGTGTAGATTATATAAAATAATCCTTCTTATGTATATTTCCCATCCTACCAAAAAAATACTATGTTTCCTTTTTTTGTTACTGAAATAATTTTAAGTATGAAATGAACATAGTCCCACAGATGTCGCTTATGTGATAATGCAATTATTAGTACTTTGGCCATAGAAAACCAATGTCTCCGCGACTTTCATATGCTCTATAGTACTTCGGACTAAATCCGATCCTAGATATGTTCTACAACATTAAACACGTGTATCTCACCTCGGATTGAGTATCAGCAGCTCCTTGGTTTTCAGCAATTTCAATGTTGATGGTGTTACGGAAGGTCAGCAAGTCCCCTTCCTGATTCACAGAGGGGTATACATTGCTAGTGCACGTGAGAGGGCTTCTTGAATTGCCTTCTGGGCTAATTGTTGGAGCGTGACACATCGTCGCTTTCTTGTCTTTCTTGTTCTTGATCCGACATGCCACATAAGGCAGCATCTGCAAATATATGCACCAGCAACATCAGTAATAGAAAAACAACCCGTTACTAAAAAGCATGTGTCAAATGTTATTTATAACCCATCGATTTGTGCAAATGAATGAGAGCCAAAATTGTTACCTCGCCTTCATTGTGATTACTGCCCAAATGCTTGGAATTTAGGTGATACTCGTGCATGACCCAGTCGGTCCTTTTGCCATGAGGCACGCGGCCCTCGTAGAACACCAACGTCTTCTTGATTCCTATCTGCTCGATGGTGTCCTCGCTCATGATGGTGCGTTCCTTGCCCGTCACTTTCCAGTAACCGGCTCTGGTCGTGCGGTCGGACCGCCTGCTGTTCAAGTACTTATGCTTCACTCGGCAATAGAAGAACAGCTCCTTCCCTTTAAGCATGCAATTGAACATGGCGGGCAATTGCCACGGTTCCCATTCGCATACATCGATCTCCGGAATTATGTTGTAGTAGGGTTCGTCGAGTTGTCCGAGGATCTTGGGCTTCAAGTAAAGGAGCAGAAGCTCCTCATCAGTGGCATGGAATCTGAATCCTGGAGGGAGTAAGCTCATGACTTCTGAGGTCGTGTCTTCCATTTGGATATCTACCTCGTGCAAGCAGAGAGAAGAAGAAGAAGACCAAAGGACAGAGATTTTGTGTGTGTATTTGAAGAGAGAGGATTAACATTGGCCAAGTGCGGGGAATTTATAGGGTGGAATCGTGCCTTGACTCATTGACTGACGTCACCGTGTATGCGTTTTCCTTCTCTCTTTTCTTTTTTCCGCCTTCCTTGACAAGTGAAGCATTGTCTCGCTTGCTTGAGAAGAGTAAAAGCCACACTCTTCAGCGACCCCTAGTCCTATGTACGAAATGCTTTATAAAGTCGAGTTCCGAACCCCATGCATAATCAGGAACGTTCATCCGACATGCCAAAGTCTAATCAGTCTAATCAGGTTCCTCTTTCTCGGCACGCATGAGTCTATCTTTTCAACCCGCAAATCAAAAGTAGGCATCTATATTTCGCATCAACGGAGCATTTTTTTGTAAAATTCTGTGATTTGTCACTAATAATTAATAATAATCAAGATTAGTAAGTATCGATGGCCTTGGCAGTTTAATCATAGAGTTTTGCGAACCCTTTAGAGTGGGAATTAATCAATCGGGACATCAACGGAGTTCCAACATCCTAAGACGCATGTATGAACATATATTGGATTTTAAGATATGATACATAGAAGCTTCTGGAATTACGTGGATGCTCTTGTTTCATCAAATGAGGAATCTTATCCTACGGTCCGAGTTTCATCTTGTTCCATTAAACTTGTTGGGAAAGAACAATGTTGCACACTTTAGTGGTCGAGATTAGACCATTAGTGCCCTCATAAGGAAATTATAAATAACAAAAACCTTTTGGACCTTCTTGTTGAAATTTTAAGCCTTGTTCCCAAAGGGTTGCACTTTCTTCCCGGACCCACACGCGATGGCACTTTCAGTCAGATTTTTCCCCCACATGTTTCCTTTTCGTTTGCTATATTTTTTGAGAGTTTCTAACACATATATTTATAAATAATAATGAAGTTTGATAGAATGGAATTATATGACATGTTTTTTTTTTTTTTGGTGGTTTTGCATAAAGAGTCACATCACCAGCTTACACTTAGAAAAACATGAAGTCCAAACGAGAGGAAGGGGGCCAGGGGGAGAAGCAGCCAACAAAGGAGAAGAGGGGGAAGAGCACTTCTCACTTCTCTTAACATTAATTAGACATGTTCCTTTAATTAGACAATTGTAAAAAAAAAAAAAAAGATTATCATCTTATTTCACTTAATATAACGTTTCTAGAACGATATGGCAATATGGCAACATCAAATTTTCCTTATGAGTTATTCTTGAAAAAACAACTTGCATGTCCATTGTCCGGGTATTGTATTGGAGAAACGATTTACTTCGAGGCTTCATATTAATGGGATAATTGTCCCAAAAAAAAAAAAAAAAAAAAAAACCCTACACATATTGGGCTGCAGTTATTTAATCTTAAGTCTTTCAATTTTACTAGTTTCGTCTTAACCTTTTGACGATTATCAAATTTAATATTAAAAATTTTAACAATTTACCAATATAATTCTTTTAGATAATTTTAGTTGGAAATCGGTGACATTGTTGATTTAGTTAGCGCCGACCATCCAACATGGATGGTCATTGCTGATGTAAATGGTTTTTACAATTTGTTATTAAATTTTTTGAATGTTTTTTCATTTTTTCTTCTTTTCTTTTTATATTTTTTCTTAATTGGATTTTTGGTAGGTGAGGGGATCATGGCCCTTGGCTATTGGCTAGTGAGGACCAAAACCCCCTAGCTCAAACCAGGCAAGGCCATCGTGGACATGATGTCTTGCACCCTCTCTTGTGGTTGATCGGAAGTACAATTAAGGAAAAAAAGAAAAAAGAAAAACATAAAATTTCAGAATTTTTTAAATTGCAAAAATCGTCAACATCATCATGGCATGCATTCACATTAGTGATTTCAGATTAAAATTAGCTGAAAAGACTAAATTAACGATTCTCAAAAGGTTTATGACTAAATTGGCAAATCCTCAAAAACTTATGACTAGATTGGCTAAATTAAAGAATTTAGAGTTGAATTGGCTATCGGTAGGATTTTTTGAACAACTTTACCTTGCATAAATATGAGATTCCTTACCAACCCAAAAAAAATAAAGTAAAGATTCTTCAAACTAAAACTAAGCTCTACGTTTGATGGCAACACATATGTGACTGCAACAGCGTGGAACAATTCATATATTTATTTTTATTGCTAAGTAAACTTTCATTTGTCATGTTTATCCTTTTTCATTTCCTTTTAAATTCTCATAGAATTGTAGGTTTTAAGACTTATACTGAATATAACTTTGTATGCGCGCATGGCATTGATTTAATAATTTAAATACTATATTAAATTTTATTTTTTTAGAGTTATAATTATGAATAGATATTTAAAAAAAATTTATGATGTGGTCTTGCTCTCAAGTTTTATGAGAATCGATCTTGTAATTACAATCGCTTTAATTAGAGATGTTGTGGATTTTTCGATTGAATGCGATCAGATTCATATCTCTATAAAGAGTGGTACTTTTATTTAACATATAGTCATTTTGTCAAGGATATTTGCCTTGGCAATATGCCTTAATTGTTCATTGTTGAGAATATGTGTTGAGTTCCCAACACAAGTAGGTTTCCTATTTAAGTGATTGCCTAATTTGAGTAGGTTCCTTGTTTTTGGGTATAATTATTAGGGTTAATACCTTGAAAAACTTCAAACTAGTACACTTGTGACAAATTTACCCTAAACTATTTTTTTGACTATGAAAAATCCCAAATTGGTATATTTGTGACAAATTTATCCCGACTGACCATAAAAAACCATAAATGGGTACATTTATGACAAATTTATCCCAAATTAATTTATTCGACCGCAAAAAACCCCAAACTGGTAAATTTGTGATAGATATATCATCCGCTAAATTGGATTAATACCACAAAAAAATTACAAAAATTATAAACTGTGACAAACGGAGTGTAAAATCCAAAATTGGTATACCAGTCAACCGTCACGTGTCATTTAACTTAATAATTTGATAGTAAAATTTAACGAAAACTAACATATGGTAAATTTGTCACAAGTGTATCAGTTTGGGTTAATTTTGTCAAATGTATACTAGTTTGGGGTTTTTGGTGGTAAAAAAATAGTTTTGGTAAATTTGTCACATGGGTACCAGTTTGGGGTTTTTTAGGGTATTAACCCTAATTATTATCTATATAAGAAGAGGATATTTTTCATGAAGCATCCAATAGGTCATTTCTCATGAATTACACCCTGAAGTAATCCAATAGTATTATTTAGCTAGGAAGTTAGGAGTTGCAAAACATTTGAGTGTTTAACTAACTTGAGTGTGGTTGTAATATTTGTTATATTGTTTTATCTATAGAGGAATTCTGCTACTCTTCTCATAAACTAAGACCACACTGACTGAACCACATAAATTTGATGTTTGATTTATTTTCTTATTCTATTTATTTTATTATATGATTACCTGTTTTTGGAGAAATTGTTATTTGAGACTAGGTTGATTAAGTCAAAGTGAATTGATGGTAATAAAAGAAAGAAAAGTAAAAATCGACATATTTGATGGGAATGATTTTATTTTTAGAAGATCCAGGTTGATGATTACCTTTATGAGAGAAGTTGCACTTACCAATTTTTAGAGAAAACCAAATTTAATCGAAATAAACTGATTGGGAATTACTGGATAAATACGCATTGAATCTTATTGGACTAACGTTGACTCGTAACGTTGTATTTATCAACAAGGTCTACTTGATGCGTTTATCAACATCGTGGTGTTGGTTGCTAAATTATAATAATTTTAATGTGGTTGTTAGTCAGTTGAGTTTGATTGATATTGACTTTGAAGATGAGATACACTCTTTAATACTATTATCCTCATTTTTTAATAGTTGGAACACTACCATTGTTGTTGTTAGCAATTTCTATAGGTTTAGAAACATGATGTTTGATGAGGTTCGCGATTTGTTTCTAAGTGAAGACATCATAGAAGAGAATTTTATGAACTTATGCCTATTACTTTAATAAATTAAGGTAGAGGAAAACTAGTATTATTGTAAATGCAAATTTGAACAAATATAGTTAGTTTAGGACTAATGGTGTTGTCTATTAGAGTTGTAGCGAGATGGGGCATCCTAGAAAGTATTTCTTTAAGTTGAAGAACAAGAAAGATAAAGGAATTAAAGTTAAATCTGTTAATGACTTTGCAGCTGTAGTTGACTATAATCCAAATAGTGCTGATTATATCTTGTTTGTCACTTAGAATTCGTCATTTAACAAATGTATTATGGATTGTGGTTATTCATTTCATGTGACACCAAACAAGAACTGGTTTACTACATATCAAGGCATGGATAATGGTAAAGTGCAATTGGGGAACCATGCTAAGTGCAATATTGTGAGTATTGGTAATGTCAAAATTAGAATAGATGATGGTATCATGTGGACATTGATTAGAGTGAGACATGTTTTAGAGTTAAAGAAGAATCAAATCATTTGAGTTCTTTGAATTCAGCTGAATGTTAGTATACTTCACAAGGTGGAGTTTTGAAAGTTGTTCAAGGTGTCTTGGTAATAATGAGATAAATCAAGCATAGTGCCCATACAAGCTTTAAAGTGATATAGTCATAGATTTTGTCATAGAGACATCGAATGCATCTATTTGGGAGGTTGAATTGTGGTATTTGTGTTTAGGGCACATAGGTGAGAGAAGTCTGAATGTTTTAAGTGAAAATAATTTGATAAGTGGTTATGTTGCTACTTAACTATATCTAGCAGTTGGATATAAGCATTTACTATTTATATCCACTTGTTGAGTACAATTACTTACTGTTTATATCCACCTATTGAATATGCCAATTCACCACTTTTATCCACTCATTATATATAACCACTTATTACTTATATCCATTTGCCGAGTGTAACCACTTGCCAAATATACACATTTGCTGAATATGCCCATTTGTCAATTTTCAGAATATGTCATTATTCCTTGCATGAGAAATGAAAGGAGATAAGTATGTCATTATTATGTGGTCATTAAAAGGGTAAGGTAACAATATGCATAAAAAGATATTGTGTACTAGACATGGATTGTTGAAATGAGTGTTGATTTTATTGTTGATGCGATGGTGATCATGTGATTATGGGATTATCATGTACATTGTTACTATGTGATTAAATATGGAAAGTGTTATAAAAATTATTTATGTTGCTCACATATTAATGGCAACAATGCCTCAAAGTTAAGATATCCCAAGGAGTGTTTGGGAAGTCTCGGGAGTTGAGATGTCCCATGAGTTGGAATATTTTGAAGTTGAGATTTCAATTAATGAGTTTCGCCTCATCTCTTATTTTTTAATTTTGCAGGATGGATCACCATCTACCACTGCAAGTTTTTGGTGGTTAATCCATAGACAATATCTTGACTTTTGTATAGGCAAGTTTTTGGTGGAAGATTGGCATGATGGTTTTAGGTGACCCGACCCTTTCTTGGACTTTTGTAATGTATTTAGTGTTAATATTAAGAAACATATGAATATTTAGTAAAATCGTGCGATTTCTTGTAAGGAATGTTGTGAAATTTTAATTGTACTTCCACATGCTAAAATATTCGGAAAGAATAAGTGTTGTGTATGACATTTTAGGACAGCTCGGATTAGGTTGTAATTTTTATTGGGATATATTTGTCTAAGTCTTGAGTCTTAATTATTATCTTTTTTATTATTTTTTCTGCATAATTATCCCTACTTGTTAACTTCCTATGAAAAAAAAACATGTGGAAAAAATTATTACTATTGATATTTTCTCTTTTTCATTAATTAATAATTTTTTACCTAATTAAAAAAATTATAAGAAAATAAATCAAACGTTGGCTGACAGAGTCAGTAATTAGTATAGGTCATGCCCAGCATGACGCATAAAAGTGCCCGGCCTTCACAGGATGCCCTAGCACGTTCGTGGCCACTTCTAAATCGCGTGAACTTTTAATACCTCAAGAGGCTTTCCATGAAAGATCCGCACTTGATGAGGAAGTTTCAAAGGCCTTGCTTTGGAAGTTTTGCAAAATATTCACACTTATTGCGCAAGTTTCGAGGCCTTCCTTCGGAAGAAAAGTAAATTTTCTGTCATACCAAAGTCAAAAGATTTCACTTTCTTTCTTTCTTTGCTTTTTCTGATTGATTCGACCTGTCCCACTCCCCAGTTCCAGGTTCCACAGCATTTGTTAATCGTCCTGCCATTTACACCAATTATTCGTGTCCACCAATTTGGGACCATCATCAATGAGGACAAAAGTTAGGAAAATGCCTTGAATAACATAACGCTAGTTATATAGATATTACACCTTGATTAGTAGAAAATACAACCTGAAATCAAATTATGAAACTACGTAGGTTTCATGTCACTCCAGAAGCCACTCAGTACTAAATACATCACAAGTAAAAACCCACACATTCACACAAGCCCCTTCCAAATTATGACCGACCGTTGTCATACGTTGTAGTAGAGTAAGTCCTCAGACATTGTCCCAGCCAAAAACGAACTCGAAGAACGACAATCCTTCCTTGCCTGTGGTCGATAGGTTGGAGAGCTGATGTAGTTTGATACATAGTCATCCGGTGCGTTCAAATGGAGGGAGCGAAATCAATAACTCTTTTAGTGACATCTGCATTCAAGACATGTATATTATATCAAACAACCCATCTTAAGTATTTTTCTTTTTATGTTGCTGAAATAATCTTAAAAGTATGAAATGAAAATAGTCTCACAGATGTCGCGCATGTGGTGGTGCAATCATTTGTGAATTTGGCCATAGAAAACCAATGAATGTGTGCGACTGTGATACGCTCTATAGGACTTGGGACTAAATCCGATCCTAAATAAGTTTTACAGCATGAAACATATGTCTCTCACCTCTGGTTGAGCATAAACAGCTGCCTGTGGCTGATAGTTTGGAGCGTTGTTGTAGTCTAATCCACGGTCGTCCAGTGTGAGCGACTCCATTAACTCTCTCACTAACATCTGCATTCAAAATATGTAGATTATATAAAACGACCCATCTTAAGTATATTTTCGCTATTTTTTTTTTTTTTGGGTTACAGAAACAATGTTGAAATAAGAAATGAAAATGATGTTGCTTCTGTGATAATGCAATCATTAGTATTTTGGCCATAACAAACCAATGCATGTCCGTGACTTTGATATGCTCTATGGGACTTGGGACTTAATCCAATCCTAAATAAGTTCTACAAAATAAAACGTCTCTCACCTTGGGTGTGTTGCAGAAGCTCGGCAAGTCCCCTTCTTGATTTCCAGGGGTGCATGTGGGAGGGCTGCTTGAATAGCCTTCAGGGTTTATCGTTGGAGCATGACGCATCATCGGCTTATTGTCTTTTTTGTTCTTGATCCGACATACCACGTACGGCAGCATCTGCATAAATATGCGTGAGCAACGCCAGTAATAGAGAAGCAATCCGTTACTAAAAAGCATGTCTCAAATGTTATTCACTACCAATCAAGTTGTGCGAATGAATGAGAGTCAAAATGTTACCTCGCCTTTGTTGTGATTATCGCCCAAATGCTCGGAATTTAGGTGATACTCATACATGACCCAGTTGGTCCTTTTGACGTTAGCCACGCGGCCTTCGCAGAACACCAACGTTTTCTTGATTCCTATCTGCTCGTTGGTGTCCTCCCTCATGATGGCGCGGTCCTTGCCGGTCACTTTCCAGCAACCGGCTCTGGTCGTGCGGTTGGAGCGCCTGCTGTTCAAGTGATTGCGCTTCACACGGCAATAAAAAAACAGCTCCCTCCTGTTGAACATGTGATCAAACATATCGGGCAATTGCCAGGGTTCAAATTCGCATAAATCGATCTCAGGAATTATATCGTAGTAGAGGTGGCCAGGTTGTCCAAAAATCTTGGGCTTCAAGTAAAGAAGGAGGAGCTCCTCATCGGTGGCATGGAATCTGAATCGTGGAGGGAGTAATCTCATGGCTTCTGAGATCGTGTCTTCCATTTGGATACCTACCTCGCGCAAGCAGAGAGAAGAAGAAGAAGAAGAAGACCAAAGGACAGAGATTTTGTGTGTGGGTTTGGAGAGTGGCTGGACTAACATTGGCCAAGTGCTCGCACTTTATAGGGTGGAATCGTGCCTTGACTTATTGACTGACATTACTTTGTACACCTTTTTCTTTTTCTTCTCTGTGTTCGTCTACCTCCACAAGTAAGTTGTCTCGCTTGCTTGGGAAGAGTAAATCAAAACTAGGGTTTTTATACTTGGCATCAAGTCTTCACCACTAGTTGATCATTTCTTTTTCTTAGATAAACAGCATTTTTTATGGTGAGATCTTGTGATTTGTCTCTAATAATTGAAGATAATCAAGATTAGTAACTATTAATATCAACTGCTATAGGATCATAAAGTTAGTGCATCCTTTAGAGTGGGGATTAATCCTATTGGGACATAAATGAAGTCCCCCACATCCTATCATGCATGCATGAAAATATACTTGATTCTTTAGGTATGATATATGTAGATGTTTTTGGAATTTCATGTGGATGCTCTCATTCCATCATATAACGAATCTTATCCTATAGTCTTATTTCATTAATATTGATGGTGAAAAACAATGGGGCACACTTTAATGATTGAGACTAGATCATTAGTGTCCTCTTATGGAAAATATAAATTACAAAGACCTTTTTGGACCTTCTTGTTGAAGTTCTAAGCCTTGCTCCCAAAGGTTTGCACTTTTTTCCGTGGACCCACATGCGGTGGCATTTTCAGTTAGGTCCCCCACCTCCCCGGGGGCCCCCAAAGAAAAAAAAAAGGGTTTCATTATTCACTCCTTTTCGCTTATTATATTTTGTTTACGAATTTCTAACACATATATTTATAAATAATAATAAAGTTTGGTAGAATGGAATTCTGCGATAGAATCACATCATCTCGGCGCTTTCTTACCTCTCACTTCGTTTAATATTAATTAGACATGCTCCTTTATAATAACCAGAAAAATTTAATCAACTCATTTCAAAATAACAACATCAAATTTGCCTTTTGTGATCTTGGGAAAACATCTTGCGGGTCTACAGTCCAGGGTATTGTATTGAAGAAAAAATTTGCTTTGAGATTTCATATAATAATTGTCCAGAAAACTCTCAAGGTCGTTGTCTTGAGCTCCCTCACGCGTTAGTTCCACTCAAACTTCCAGTAAGAAGAATACTAATCTTTTAGGAGTTCAACAAAAATTTTCAGGCCTGAATTAATCAAAATTGCTCGTGATCCATGCACAGTTCTTAATCTTTTGAATTGTGTACTGCATAGTAGGAGTTCATTAGGTTTCAGGACTTAAATACATGTGCCTGTGATGCAACGCTCCTACAAATCAACACATAAGCACCCTGATACAGAATAATGTAATTTTCAAACAAGAACAGAGGACAAAGCCACGAAACGATCTAGGCATAATCCTACATTCAGTAAGTCATATTTTCTTATCTTTTAAAGTTCAATACAATTTGAGAATAACCAAACATCGTCTCAACAATTTGCTTTTATATCCTAAATCCACTAGTTACTCCATAGCATACAGATAATTAAAACCAGCATGCTCCATTAAACTTGACATCTGAAATAGGATCGCATCCACGGAAAGAGTGCAAACTATGAAGAAGCCGCATTCAAACCAATCAGCTTCAATTCAAACTTCCGATGGTTTGGGTGTTTAAAGAAGTGTTCCTATGCGATGAAATATTTCGTCACCAGTCATTGTCATGCTAACCTTTTCCAAGATAGCCATCTTGCGAAATAAAAGGAGACTGGCCGGTTGCTGTACTTGGGGAAGTGATTCCCTCATTTCTTTAAATGAATGCTGCAATCTGGGGACAAATTATTACACTAGAGCTGAAACTATAAAAGTCTCGTGCTGAAGTGTTGAGAGATGTCTGAATCGTGTTCATGGTGGATTAATACATCGCCCATCCAATCTTTTCCCCCTTCGTTTCAATGTTTGCTTTATGCAACATAGAGAAGGCAATGCACCTGCAGATTCACCATAGAGCAGGCATGAATCTCTGATAGTAAACAGCTCAGAGCATGTCAATTTTCCAAGAAGGATTTAAGGTGACAAGAATTGTGTCATCTGCCTCCCAAATATGTAAGAGGGAGAGAGAAGAAGGCGTGGGAAGAGGAGCCAATCACAACCTACTCGGATCGTCCTCAGCATCACAATTTCCAAACATAAAGGTGCAATAGAGTCGAAACCATTCCGAAAAGCAACAAAATTTCAGTCGTCAAGAGCCATCCAGCAACAGTAGCATCTAAAGGAATTGTTACATAAGAACCGAAGATCAGTTGTGGCTATCTCAGGCGAAGTTCAAGATTATGAAAAGCCCAACATACTTTTACAGTTTTCTTTTCTTTAAAACAAATCAAGAGGTCCAAAAACTATTTTTAAAAAAGCAGAAAGAACGAGGAATGTTGATTTATAATTCGGGTTTGATATAACATCTCAAGTTTCATCTGCTCCAAGGTAAAATTTGCAATCTTGTCTAGATTTTCGGAACATATAGCAATGTGCAAGTTAGTTCCAAATCAGACCCGGAGGTTCCGGCACAAGCACACGAAACAGAAACCTTCCTAGAAAAGCAGAGATCCGGAAACTCACTCCACCCGACTGGGGAAATTGCACAAGCCCAGAACGAGAAAGATCGGTGTCGACTTATACCTGCAACTGCTGCAACTCCCACCGAGACGCAGGCAAAGAAAGATTCGATTTTGGATCTTGGGAGAATACGATCCATGAAGGACTCGTCAATCATTACTTGTGATTTCCACAAGAAATGGCGTGGACATTACTAAATCCCGAGTAAGATTGACGAGTGATTCAGGGATCATATTGGGTCGTCACGAATTTCGAAACAAGCAAAAGATGCAAGCAAAAAGACGAAGACTTGATCTCGCGGGCTGCTTTCGACGCGCATCCCCCCACTGTTCTTCTTCTCCCATTTGCTCCACAAAAGATGGTGCTGACGTGGTTAACAAGACGTAGGTAGCCATCATTAATAGTGATCATTGGATTAATATTCCTAATAAAGAAATCTTATGACCCGATTTAAAGTAAAACTGAGCAAGCTCTATCAAATTCAATAACTCAATGATCATGTCAACAAAATATCAATTTTGATCTTTGTATATCTACTATTACTTCATATTGCATGCAACTATGAAAATTTTTTGAGAGTAGAGAATACCTAGGTAATTACATATAAGCAAAAAATGAATGAGAATTTAGGATTGCTTTTTGTGTAAGTACATGATCAACGTAAATTGCGGTTATCCTTAACTTATGGTGATTGATGTCAACTTCTTCTACTATTATAATATTAAGTTAAATGTTATCATCAATTGGTAATTTGTTTATTACGAACTGATGACAATTTTTTAATTGAATGTTCTTTTCATTACAAATATTTTCCTTACATTGTGTTAATGTATTGTTGGACTAATGCACACGCTTCAATTTTCCTTTAAGTTGGTGAAATATACAGTTGGTCACATTATACACAACCGCTTGGCGACATAATTCAACTCCTCCTCCTTTTCGTTTCCACTCATTCATTTTCCCTTACTTATCACTCTCTTATAACTTTTCAAAAAAATCCCAATTAGTGTATACGATAGTTCTAGTCTTCAAATTCGCAATGAATGTAAATAAGTGGCAACACCCAATCCATTTCCCATACGGTATGCCAATTCCAAAGAATTTTCTTTGACAAGCTCTTATGTTTGAAAGATGTTCAATGTTGTAAACCTGCGAGAAAAAGGCCATTTGCACAATATGCACTATGAAATTAAACTTGAAATCTAGGCTCCGTTCGTTTCGCGGAAAATATTTTCCAAGAAAATGTTTTCCGGATTTTCCAGCGTTCGTTTCACGAAAAATGAATTCCTAAGGGAAAATGTTTTCCATGGAAGGGAAAAAGTCTTCTAAATTGGGGGAAAATGTTTTTCACTTTTGAAAAGTGGAAAACATTTTCCTCACTTGATCTATCTTATCTCATACATCTATAAATCCTCACTTCCTCCTCCCATTTCTTATTATTCTTTTCTTTTTTTATTCGAATTACTTTTAAATTGTATTTTTCTTTTTTTATTCAAATTATTTTTAATTTTCTATTTCTTTTTTTCCTTTTCTTTTCTTTTTTCTTTTTCTTTTCTTTGTTTCCCATCTTCTTCTTTCTTGGCTAGTCGTCGGCCGTCACCAGGTGAACCTCAAGGTCGTCGATCTCAAGCTTGTGCTCGTCAATCTGGCGAGCCTCGAGCTTGACGCTCGTGCTCGCCAATTTGGGCACCGGAAAATATTTTCCTTACCGAACACCTGAAAATATTTTTCGAAACATTTTCAGGTTGTAACCGAACACCGGAAATATATTGTCATTTTCCTGGAAAATGACTTATGGGAAAATATTTTCCGGAAATGGCTTATTTTCAGCGAAACGAACGGATCCCTAGTGACGGGACGGGTTACTTGAAGAGACATCAACACAAACATCCCGCTGAAATGGTCAAGCCCGGGGGAGCTCCTCTGCCCTTACTATAAGAGGACATTGACATTTATACCTTTCTTTTAAGATATATTTGTTTGAGTCTTCAATGTTAAGGTGCGTTTGTTTGCATTTGTTCGGTACGGTGTTTTTACTTATTAAGTAGTAATTTTTTTTAGTATATTTGTCCAAGTTCCTACCAGTTGACTTCCTATGAAAATATGATGTAGGATAATTTATTACCATCTACATTTCTTTGTTTTTCCATTTATTAATTCTATTTCAAATTATTGTAAAAAATCATAATAATAAGAAATTAAATGTCGTAACGTAAGCTAACATAGCCAGTCATTATTACAAATCGTGCTTGGCACGACTCATAAAAGTGCCAGGCCTTCACGGGCCGCCTTGGCACAGCCATGGCCATTACTATTGAGTGGGAAATATCAATATATCGTTGGCCTTTCTTTCCATGTATGTAATGTTCACACTTGTGGAGGAAGTTTCAAAGGCCTTCCTCTGGAAGGTCTTGGTGTTCAGATTCTATCCTGCCAAAGTCTATGTATTCACACTTGTCGCCCAAGTTTCAAGACCTTCCTTTGGAAGGCTTGGAGAAAGTTGAATTTTCTATCCCACCAAAGTCAAAAAGATTTCACTTTCTTTCTTTCTCGGCCTTTTCTGATTGGTCCCACCTGTCGCACTCCCACTGCCAGATTCCACAGCATTAATCGTTCTATCAATTACATCAAATCAGCAGACAATCCACCTTCACATCCACCAATTTAGGATCATCATCAATGAGGACAAAAATTAAAGAAATACCCTGAATAACATAACACATTTTATTAAAGTATGTTACATCCCAATCAGCCGAAACACAACCTGAAACAAAAGAAGAAGCACGACTCTAAAGCCAGGACTCGCACGAATTGTGAAACTACGTGTTTCACTTCACTTCAGAAGCCACACTCGCAATACTTGATACATCAGAAGTAAGTAAAAAAAAAAAAAAAAAAAAAAAAACGCTCGCTCACGCACACTCCTTCCAAATCATGCTCCACCATTGTAAGATGTTGTGGAGAAGTCTTCATACATTTCCGGAGCCCAACCGGAAAAGTTTGCTGAGTTACTGCCTGGAGATAGGATGCGTCCATAGTCGAACTCATTCCCGTTGTTGTCATATGAGAAATCAAAGAAGGACGACCATACTTCCTCTTCCTCTGCTCCTGCTCCTGCCTGTGGCTGAAAGGTTGGAGTGTTGTTGTAGTCTGGTAAACGGTCGTCCAGTCGCTGAATTGGGTATAATGAATCCATAATTTCTCCCATTGACATCTGCATTCAAAACATGTAGATTATATAAAATTGTAGATTATATAAACCAACACATCTTAAGTATGTTTCCTTCTTTTTGTTACAGAAACAATCTTGAAGTATGAAATGAACTTAGTCCCGGTGATGTTGCTTATGTGATGGTGCAATCGTTAGCATTTTGGCCATAGAAAACCAATTATTCTCTGTGACTCTGATATGCCCTACAGGACTTGGGACTAAATCTGACCCTACATAAGTTCTACAGAATAAAACACGCATATCTCACCACGGGTTGAGTATCAGCAGCTCGTTGGTTATCAACAACTTCACTGTTGGGGGTGTTGCAGAAGCTCAGCAAGTCCCCTTCTTGATTCACAGGGGGGTCTGATACATTGCTATCGCATGTGATTGGGCTACTTGAATAGACTTCTGGGCTGATTGCCGGAGCGTGCCCCGTCGTCAGTTTCTTGTCTTTCTTGTTCTTGATCCTACATGCCACATATGGCAGCATCTGCAAATATATGCATCAGCAACATCAGTAACAGAAAAACAACCGTTACTAGAAAGCATGTCTCAAAATGTTATTTATAACCAATCGCGCTGTGCAAATGAATGAGAGCCAAAATTGTTACCTCGCCTTTGGCGTGATTACTGCCCAAACACTTGGAATTTAGGTGATACTCATGCATGACCCAGTTGGTTCTTTTTCCCTGAGGCACGCGACCTTCATAGAACACCAACGTCTTCTTGATTCCTAACTGCTCGTTGGTGTCCTCACTCACGATGGCGCGTTCCTTGCCAGTCACTTTCCAGTAACCGGCTCTGGTCGTGCGGTCGGAGCGCCTGCTGTTCACATACTTGCGCTTCACGCGGCAATAGAAGAACAGCTCCTTCCTGTTGAACTTGCGATCGAACATGGCGGGCAATTGCCATGGTTCTGATTCGCATACATCGATCTCTGGAATTATGTTGGAGTAGTGATCCTCGGGCTGCCCTAGAATCTTGGGCTTTAAGTAAAGGAGCAGAAGCTCCTCATCAGTGGCATGGAATCTGAAACCTGGAGGGAGTAAGCTCATGACTTCTGAGATCGTGTCTTCCATTTGGATTCCCACCTCGTGCAAGCAGAGAGAAGAAGAAGAAGACCAGAGGACAGAGATTTTGTGCGTGGATTTGGAGAGCGGTAGGATTAACATCGGCCGAGTGCGGGGAATTTATAGGGTGGAATGGTGCCTTGACTCACTCATTGACTGACATCACTTGGTTTACGTTTTCTTTTTATTTTTTTAATGTTCGCCTTCCTCCAGAAGTGAAGTTGTCTCCCTTGCTTGAGAAGTGCAAAACCACACTGTTCATTGATGAATGGACCACTTCGTCCTATGTAGGAATATCTTTTAGCATACTTGAGGAAGCTGATTGCTGGACCCCATATGCATGATCAAGAGCGTTCATACGACATGTCAAAGTCCAATCAGCCTCCTCTTTCTCGGCATGCATGAATCTTTTTCTCAGCCATGAATCAAAACTAGGAAAAATTACCAAAAAATTCATAAACTTATTGTAATTGTATCAATTTAGTTATAAACTTATTTTTTTGATCAATTGAATTCCGACATTTTGCAAACGTGCTAGTTCAGTCATTCCCAAAATTGGGCGACCGGCGTTGATATGGTAATTTTTTAATAATATTTTATTTTTGAATTTTTTTATTAATTTTGATCTTTTTTTTCCTTCTTTTTATTTATTTTTTTCTTTCTCCCTCCTCTTTGCAACTGAGGTGGTTGGGCGAGCTCACCCGGCTATTGGCAGGGCGAGCCCCCGCCAAATCTAGAGAGGGGACCCTGCCATCATTGGGTCCATTGACGGTGAGGTTCCCCTTGCTAGATTCGGCAAGGGCTCCCCTCGCCAGACCTAGCGACGGCAAGGCCCCCCTCGTCGGATCTAACAAGGGCTCGCCTAGCCAATGGTGGCCGAGCGAGCTCGCCCTCTCCCAATGACGACGAGGTGAGCTTGCTTGGCCGCCTAAGTATGGCGACCGGCTAGCCCCCAGCCAGTCGCTGAAGCCAAATGAAGAAGGAGGGAGGAGGAAAAAAAAGCAAAAAATGATAAAAATTCAAAAAAACTTCAGAAAAAATATTATTAAAAAAATTGTTGCCGGCATCAGTCGATGGCCACGTCAGCATTGGCTAGCCAATTTTGGCCGGAAGGACTGAACTGACATGATTATAAAAAGTTTATGACTCAATTGGCCAATAAAATAACTTTATGATTAAATTGACACAATTGCAATAGGCTTAGGATTTTTTAGTGATTTTCTCATCAAAACTAGGGTTTTGTACTTGGCATCAAGTCTTCACCCCTAGTTGATCATTTCTTTCATTAGATAATCAAGATTAGTAAGTACGAATTCTCACAGCTATATAACCCTTTAGAGTGGGAATTAATCCAATTGGGACACTAACGAAGTTCACGCGTCCTAAAATGCATGCATGAACATATACTCAACTTTAAGGTATGGTACATCGAAGTTTTTAGAATTTTATATAGACGCTTTTGTTCCATCAGACGAGGAATCTTATCCTATGGTCTTATTTTATTAGTATTGAAAGGGAACAGTGATCGAAATTAGACCACTATTGTCCTCATGTGGAAAATATAATTACTAAAAATCTTTTTGGACCTTCTTGTTGAAGTTCTAGCCTTGCTCCCAAAGGGACGCACTTTTTCTCCGGGACCCACATGCGATGGCACTTTCAGTGAGGTTATTCTTCCCCCCCACATGTTTCATTATTTATTACTCCTTTTCGCTTACTATATTGCTGACGAATTTATCGTACATATGTCTATAAATAAATAATAAAGTCTGGTAGAATGGAATTCCGATGTATAGTGACATCGTCTCGACGCTCCCTTACCTCTCACTTCCCTTAAAATTAATTAGACGTGTTCCTTTATATTAATTCGAAAAAAATTAATCATCCCATTTTACATAGTATAAATGTCTCTACAACAATATTGATGCCGGAGAAAGTTTAGAAAGATAGGAGGTAACACAAGTAAGAACTAAATTGAATAGGTCACTAGTCACTCATAGGAATCAATCTAAGAGATAAGAGCACAATAAAAAATCCTTCTTGTTCTCTAGCTAAAGGCTAAATAAATTATCATTCAAATTAAGTCTGCTTTCTTATTCATCATGGCATGCTCATATAGATGCGCTTAGAACAACCCTCCAAGCATTAGCAATTACAAAGACTCTTTGGAAAGACAAAGGACTCATAGAGAATCGCCAATTAAATAAGGACTTTAAACAACATTTACTAAATCTTGAAAATATAAGAAATAAATGTTGTTGGGTGTAGGTATCCAAAACTTGCTTGATCCAATGAATGTGGACACCCTTCAAATGCGCGGCTACCGAAGTATCAATATGGTTACTAAAGTACCAGTAATTATGCGATTAGTAACACTTTCATATAATTGATGTTGTCTCGGAATGCTCCGGCATCAAATATAGCAACATGAATTTGCCTTACTTATGTGTTATGCTTGGGAAAAACGACTTGTGCGTCCACTATTTTGGGGTGCTATATTGCAAAAACGATGTGCTTCTAAGCATCATATTTTTAATACGGGATTTCTCAAACAGAAAGTAAACTCTTAATTTGAAGGCAGCCCATATGTGATTGACACATTGTGTAAAAAATTAATTTTATATTTATATAGCTAAAAAAAACGTTCATATGTCACGTTTCTCCTTTCCCGGTTCCCTTTTATATTCTCATAGAATTGCAATATTGAATGTAACTTTATGTGCGCGTGGCATGGATTTAATAGTATAACTGATATATTTACTTTAATTTTTTCGAAGTTATAATGATGAATAGATATTTGAAAAAAGAATAGATATTTGAAAAAAATTTAATGATGCCGTCTTACTCTCAAGTTTTAGGAGAATCGATTTTGTAAGTAGAATAGCTTTTATTAGAGATGTTGTGGGTCTTCCGATTGAATGCAATGAGATCCATATCTCCATAGAGAGTGGTGCTTTTCTTTAATAGTCAATCATCTTACCAAGAAATTGCCCTAGATACCGAAAACTAAATTATGCCTTGACCTTTGACATTTTGACGTATTGTCGAAAGTTCATTGCATGACGATTTGAACGTCTTTTCTATAATTAATAATTTAACTCTTATCCGGGCGCGCCTGAAAAAACAAACCGATCGAATGAAAAGAATTAGTTTTCTTGGCAAGATATATTTTTGCGCAACTCATGCCAAGAGTGTTGGCAGTAAACAAAATTCGATATCAAAATTCGCATACTTAATCAGTCTAACTTTGATATCTTTTTAGTAAAAATATGTATCGAAATTCACTTAATCATCTCTTTGTAAAGAAAACCTGCGCAAAGCGCGGATACAAATACTGGTACGTATTGCGTACAAGAGTTAGTATTAGTTTGTTACCAATCTACATGTTAACCCCCTATCACGGCTCGAATTTTTTTTTGGGGAGATTAATCATACATAGAGGCGACATAAGAAATGGTACATATTTAAACTAAATAGCATATCCAAGAATGGACATAAAATACATCTTCCCTTGTGGAGTTGTGTTATACAAGATAAGAGGATATTTTCAAGGAGAATTATCAAAAAAATCCTAAATTTATTATAATTGTGTCAATTCAATCCTAATTTTTTTGCATTTGTGCCAGTTGAGTCATCTAGCTAATTTTAGCTGGCTATCGCTAACATGACATTGCTAATGCTGATATAGCATTTTTAAAATAATATTTTTCTTTAAAATAATATTTAGATTGGGTTAGGGCCGCAGCACCCTCACCTGATCTGCCCTCGCTTGACCAGATTAGTCAGGGCCGTTGCGGCCCTTGCCCAGACCCCCTTGCCAGATCTGGGTGAGGGGCCGTGCGTCCACACCCTAGCCGGCCAGGGCGTCGTGGCCCCCATCCAGAGCTAGTGAGGGCATTGTGGCCCTCACTTGTGGCCGGCGAGGGTTGGCTGGTAACCCTCACCAGCTCAAGGGGAAGGGGCAAAAAATTAAAACATCAATCCATTGTATTAGCTAGAACGATGTATGTATCAACATGAATGGAGGATATCTACCTGTAAAGAAGACAAGAACATCAGGACTAGCACTCGATTTCCTTGGAGCAACGATTTCTGAACAATTCAGGATGGATCGAGGGAAGCATACGGATGTCAAAAGCGAGAGGTCCAACTCCATGACGAGTTCAACGAATGAAGTGAGTAAGAACAAAGGACGTAGATCGAGCATGTCACTTCGAGGGCACACTCCCTCCTTTCGCATGGCTCGATATCCCGAGAGAAATTGGACGCGTTGAAAGAGTATGTCAAGAATATTGCATTGCAACGTACGGCTAACGGAAATTTTTTTAGTATCGTTACCAAGCAATCTTTCATTCTTGAGGTTGGAGGCGGTCGATGAGCAAAATGGCATCACCAGGTACCGCCCCAACAATCCCAAGCCGGTCCTCAGAAAGTACGAGAAAGGAGCACGGCTAGCCCCTTAGAGTGATCCTCCGAGGCAGCCGCCGGTGCTTAGATTAGACACATATGCTCAGTGATTACGAGCTCATCACTGCTTACTGTGATAAGCAAAGTAACAGTAAAGAGGCGGGATTGAGGTGTACTTCGACCCCAAACAATCAGGAGACCTCGGTAAAGCCGAATGTATGTCTTTACATTGAGAGTAGCTGCTCGATCCTCGTGCTGTTGTTCACCGTGGGACTTCGACAATGGAGATTGAGGCAAGCATGGTGATTCATGTGTCTTGTCGAATCATTTTATATGACGAAAACAAGGGCCCTTGTCGTTTCATTTCCCTTGGGCATTGAATTTAACGAGAGACGTTACGCCTCAGGCCAACGGGGTTGATGGTTGGTGATGCGGTCGCTTGTCTTTTCTCAATTTGCCATCCGGAGCGCCCGAAGTCAACGCACGCTTGATCTTGCGAAGGAATCACCTCCCGACAGTCGTCCACCGTCACTCCACAACCCCCAGTGAGTTGTTCCTCGAATCGAATAGCAATGATTGAGAACAAGGAAGCTTAGTCGAATTCGAAGGGACGCAGTGTACGAGACCGCTCAAATTCTTGACGCGGCCGGCACTTTCAACGTCGACTTCACAGTTGCAGTCCCTTCTTTTGTCTGGACGTGAAGGCCCCCCAAAACAAAGAATTTAAGCGGTGGTCGAAAGCCAAGCGCCAAGGGCCATCGCTTTCGCAAGACTCGGCATTGTTTCTCTCGCTCTCCCTCTCTCTCTCACCTCGTCCATTCTACACCAGACTCGCTCGTTGGGGAACTCTGTACACACCTGGCGAGAGAAACAGAGGACCCGGGATTTCTCTGTGCCTTTGAGTGATTTCTTCTTTCAAGGTATGTGAGGCGAGCGAGCATTCCGACCGTGCGTGACTTTGGTCTGCGACGGATGCCTGTCTTGCTGGAGAACTAATTGCCAACTTGCGTGTAATGGGTGTTTGATCATTCGCTTGTTTGACTGACCAGCACTCTGTCTCCGCTGTTGGCTTCATTTTTGTCGGTCTTCTCCGCAGTTACCAGTTTGCAAGTTGGTTGTCTGGTCGAGAATTCATGTCTTTTAATAGAGGTGAAGCTATTTGATCCTATGACTACCACAACATCCGGTGGTTACTAACATTATTTTGTCGTCCAGTCTTTCCCTTTTTTTCATGGTAGAATTACTTGGACATGGGCAAGAAGCGTGTAATGTTACCAGCTGAGGAGCTCGACTTGTCTACTGTCAAGTATGAGCCTGAACTTATCGACGGTCAGTCCTATATCCTCCTGCATTTTCCTTTCTGATGCTTTTCCTAGTAGTTTCCGCAAATCGACATTGTGAGTTTCCGGATCATGCGAAAAACTAGTTCGACCAAAATCCTGACTTGGGGAGCCCTCTTGGCTGACGTGCAGCTCCGCATCTGACCGGTTTCACGTTCAGGCTGTTTGTCAAGATACTCGAGGCACCACTAATCGGTCCTGCTATCATCTCTAACTTGAAGAAAAAGAACGGAATGGTCGAGGTGCGGTTTTGTTTGGTCTTGATGCTGGAGGATTGAATGTGACTGGGCTTTTTCTTGTAATTGGCAGCTTCTTAGGAGTACGGTGATACCGGAGCCCCCAATGTATAAACCTGAATATCCTCCTCAAGGTTTTTCCCGTTAACTGGTTAGCTTTGGTGGCCGTCTTGTGTGTTGACATAAAACGGTGGGAACCAACCTATTTAACTGAATTTAGGGATAGCTCAGTCAAGATCTTTCTCGCTGCTGAACAAACTGAAAATTTTTTGTGGGATCAGTATATTGGAAATTTTAAAACTTGTTATGAAAGTGTAATTAAATCCTAAAACTCATCATATTGATATAGTCGAATCCTTTCATTAACTCCGCTCAATTTGACTAACGTTGACAATTGACGTCGTTTGTTTTTAAATATTTGTTTTACGTAGCGATAACGCAGCTAAAACATGAAAGATAAAGCTAAAACGTCTCACTCTGATCCAAATCTAATTTTTAATACCAGTTTTATTTAAATTAAATTAAAAAAACTAAATTAAGAAAAGAAAAGAAAAGAGAGAGGACTTGTTGCCGTCGCCCTACCGTTGCCAGGAAGGGCCACGGTAGTGTGGGATGGTCAATGTCTGGCAACCCTCGCCGATCGTAGGACAAGCCTACAGGCCCTCGCCCAAATCAAGACGTTAAAAATCAAAATTAGATCAAAACAAAGTTGTTTAAGCCACACCATTGCCATATAGGATAGAGAAAATAATTAAAAAAACTGCATTAGTATTTTCTGTTAAAAAAGTTAGATGGAGTCAACGAAAGAATTCGATTTCACCAATTTGACAAATTTTAGGATTTGATTACACTTTTTATAAATTTTAGGATTAAATTGTATTTTCATGATAATGTTTTAGGATTTTTAGTGCATTTATCCCATTTTTCTTTAATCGAGAAACTAGAGGAAATTTGTTCTAATTCGTGGTATGCTTTCTACTTTTACTTGAAAATTCTTCTCTCTTCCCATCACCACTTGAAAATTCTTTTCTCTCTCTCTTCCCATCACTTTTCTGAGTAATTTTCGTGCTCTCCCCTGCTTTTCTCTTCCCTATTATTTTCAGCCAATGCATGCTTTGCAGTGCATTCGTTGGCAATCAAATGCACTGAATAGGGAGAGTAAGAAGAGGGCACACTTGGCATTAGCAGATCAACCTGCAACATACAATTGATTCTAGTAGAGTGCCTCCTTCCCATAAGAAATATATGCTATGATGAAGCTATTAATGTCTAGATCCGGAGCCTGGTACCATCATATTGTATGAATATGGAAAACCTGAAGACCGGGTAGAATTAGCGTTGAGATGTATTCTGGAGTATGATCCTGCCAACTCCTGGAATGGGGATCTCAGTCAATTTCACTACTGGAAAATACGGGATTATGCCTATGGTTATCGTTCTAAACTTGTAACCCCATCCATGGTAAGTCCATGTCGGTACCTATGAGGAGTCTCTTTATTTTCAGCTAGAGCAAGACATGACGTCTTACTGTCCATTACTAGGAGGCAGAACGGATTATTACGGTCATCGAGGAGTTTAGCCATAAGAAACCTCCAGCTCCTTTACTAATTTCTTTTGATGCTGAGGAGGTCAGGAAACAAGCTGCTGCTTCCACAAAGAGGTTTGAGGAAGGTAGGGCAATCTTCAAAGACAGTTCCTGCTCGGTGTGCGGCGCACTGCCATTAGTTGGTGGAGGGGAGGCTTGATAAATTAATGGCATTTCTTATGCAGGGAAGCCATTATCAATCTTGGATGGAGTTTTCATGGCAATTAAGGATGACATAGGTTGCCACCCCTATATAATGAAGGGTAAAAAAAATTCGTTGAAGTCTTCGTCGTTTCTCCAAAAAATTTCCCTATTTTTTTAGCCTGTGTAAACGACAATTTCTATTGACAGGTGCAACAACTTGGATGGATGAAACTAATTCAAATAATGAAGATGCAGTTTGTGTTTCTCGATTACGTAGCTGCAGTGTAATTTTGGTGGGTAAAGCAAATATGCATGAGTTGGGCATGGGTACAACTGAAAACAATCCAAAATATGGGTGAGTTTTATTATGTGGGGATCTTGTAATTCACAAGCTAGAGTACCAGGCATGCGAGCAAGAAAGTTTAAAGAGTACCAGGAAATCTTCTATGGATCAGCAGAATCATTTCATCAATTGCTATGCTGGCTCGTAGCTGAAGTATCATGAACTTGTCAAAATTGACATTCCGTGGAAATTGTCCCTCATCTTTCATCAAAATTATTTGCATAGATCACTACATTGAATGTAGAGTAATGTCGTCAATATTTTGTTCTTGATGTGACTCAATCTTCCAGTGGAACTTGTTTTAAAGGTGACTTTTTCTGGGGGAATTCTGAAGTGCTTCGAGATTGCTTATTGTCGACCTTGTCATGCTTAACGTGGTTTCATTTTATTTTTACTAATTAATTTGAAGGAAAAAGAATGTATTTCCACGTCCCACATAATCAGCCAGTGATAATACTGCTCATCCTAGGGATTACGGTATTTTTCTTCTCGCAAGAATGTGTCTTCCTTCTCATTCCTCTCCTTTTCTTGTGCAAAATGATCTTGAAATGGTTCGTCTTTCTTGTCTTTTATTCATCAACAAATGTTATATTAACCACTCAATTTGACTTATCTCATTCGGTTACCCTCCTTCTTACATATATATGAATTGGCACAAGTCTGTTCTGAATCCACACACACTCCATTACATGGTTTTTGTTCGCAAACTTTTGTCATAAAATTCATTGGTTATGTATCTGCAGAACAACAAGGAACCCTCAGGCCCCAGAAAGGTATACTGGTGGATCTTCCTCTGGACCGGCAGCAATTGTTGCTTCTGGAATTTGCTCTGCTGCACTTGGGACAGATGGTGGAGGTTGTACTAGTGTTCTACTGTTTGGCTTGTGCTTACCATGTAGTATATGCTGACACTAACTTCACATAAAAAGACAGGTTCAATTCGAATACCTTCTTCCCTTTGCGGAGTAGTTGGACTGAAAACAACATATGGGCGAACTGATATTAGAGGGTTAGATTTCGAACTTTTTCCTTCTACGAATGCTAGAGACCTAGTGTAGGCTTCAGTACACAAAGTTGTGAATCATGGTGATATTGTGTTTGTTAAAGAGTTCTGCCAATCTATGCAGTTCACTATGTGAGTCTGGGACTGTGGAAATTATTGGACCAATTGCATCATCGGTGGAAGATGTCACGCTAGTGTAAGTATTCTGGACTTGCTGAATGTTAGGCGCTCTCCCTCAGCTCAACAGAGGTTTAATGTTTATAATGTCATTATGGAAATCAACAATTTTTGTGGTTGTAGGCATTCAATGATCATCAATTTTTTGGTGTTGGCACTTTTTCTTTGCCACTTGTCTTGACTTATTAGCAGATGAGTTTGTTTAGGGGAAACTTTGAGTTTGAATCACAACATTAGGTCCTATATTCATTGTCATAGGGTTCGATTGTTGTCATGTAGGTCGGAACGGTTCTTTTTTTTTTTTTTTTTTTCTTTGGTTGAATGGTTGGAACAGGTTAGCATGCAAGTTCAGTTTTTAATTTTCAGATAACACTGCAAAAACAAAGACATGTTAAAAACTTCTTTGACTAGGGTAGCATGTGATTTCTCTCTGACTTGGCAGTAAGAGTTCAAACTGTGAAGAAAGGGACAGTAATGGAAATTTTGGATCTTTGGAATTTAAAAAGCTGAAGTGAATTCTATCTCATGTGATCGTATGAAGTCCTCATAATCAAGGATCTGAATGACTTTCACAGTTACTTTTGCTTCTTTATGAGACTTTACCTGGTGACCTCCAGCAGATTACACTTGCCATTATTTAAAGCTCTCTGCAGTCTAAACCACCAAAAGGATCATATGATGTAGTCCTTAGGCGTCACAATAGGGGTTATCTGCCTTAGTCGAAGCAACAACCATACAGATCTCTGTAACAATATGATGTCTGTGACTTCAGTTCTGGTTGTTTTCTTGATGTCCCTGTTGTTTAACTTCAATCGCATCTTTAATTTCTCTTATATATCATATAATTCTCATCTTGGCAATGTCACACCAGGTATGCTGCAATCCTGGGATCCTGTCCTATAGACAAAAATACTTTGAGACCTGTAAGTCTCTTATCTTCATTAACCAAAGAATGCAGCTATGCCTGATTTATGACATGCACTTTGGAGAAGTACACGTTAATGCTACCAATTCAATTGGTCTCTTGCTGCCAAGCCTTCTTTTTATGCAGGTTGTGAGCAGACTAAACTGCTTTTGCATGATGATTGTCATAATACTACTAACACGTGCTAGTTCTTGCAGTCACCGCCTTGCTTGCCAAATTTTCCCTCTCTTGAAAGTTTGAATGCCGTGGAGTCATTGCGTCTTGGAAAATATACTCCAGTAATAGCAGATTCCTATATGTTTTTAGCTTTCCTTGTATTTCTTTTTATTTATTTTTTCCTTTCTCCCCTTTCCAATCACATAAACAAATTAATGGTTGCAGTGGTTCAATGATGTTCATTCATCTGATATCTCCGACAAATGTGAGGATATTCTGAATCAGCTATCCAAGATTCATGGCTGTGAAGTAAGTCCTGCTTCAGCTGATTTGGCCTTCCAATGTTACATAATTTTTCCATAGAGTACTGTGTCTCTAAAGCTTAAAGTAACTTTAGTCTCTCCTTGTTTATCTCGTGTTTCACACCTATCCTTGTCCCACTAATGGGTTGGTTCTTCTGTAGAGTTCACTGCACAAGGCATGAATTCTGTCTTTTTATTCATATAAATTGCTGAATTCCTAATTTGACTTATACGTGTGCAAGGTGGTAGAGATTGTTATACCTGAGCTACATGAGCTGAGCACTGCTCATCTAGTTTCAGTTGGATCCGAGATGTTAAATGCATTGAATCCTGACTGTGAGAATGGGTAAGTCCTTCACTCTAATGTACCTGTAAAATAGCATCATCGTCGATCTGACCAGAAATGGACACAGCTGAGTAGGGAATATTCAAAAGTGATGTTCATTCTCTGTTATTGGTATTTTATTTTGGACTGAATATCATGTTCTCTTTTCTCAGGAAAGGTACAGAGTTGAATTATAATTCGCGGACTAACATGGCACTGTTCCGGTCATTCACTGCATCGGATTATGTTGCTGCCCAGTGTCTTAGGTGAGCCAAAAAAAGGAGAAATTGCATGTTATTCTCAACATGAAGTACTTGCACCCATCATGTAATCATGTAAATATATAATGTCCTCCCACTGTCTTCACCTAGGCGGAAGTCTGAATACCTGTACTTATAGTTTTTAGATGAGCTATCTCATAGCTGAAGCTAACAAAACCGTTGAACCTAGTTTACTCAGTTTAGGTATTCGTCTTCCATGTGGTCATTTGAAAATGCATTCGCAATCTCATTCAGTTCTTTTTTATAATATTCTGAGACATGGTGGTCATGCCGATATCTGATTTCAGGAGACGAATGATGTACCATCATATGGAGATCTTCAAGAAAGTTGATGTCATAGTGACGCCAACTACTGGGTAGGTCATAGTGTGACTAGCTCAACTTGGTGTTTACCTTCGAGGATACAGTTTCGATGCTTGATGATGCGTAATTGGACTTGCAAGCCTGATCTAAGCATAGTTTTTGTCTTTTCAATCGCATCCAAGTTTGAGAAGGAGCAAACCAGTAGTACGCATAGTTGGATTTAAATTTGTGATCCCTGCTTCAATGGCCTGGCAGACCAAATCAGAATCACACTATCCAAAATTTTAGTTTTCAGTCCTTCAATGTTACCTCATTCTTCTCGTAGATTTTCAACTGACACAAAATTGTTTATTACAGAATGACAGCACCTAAAATACCTCCTGGTGCCCTCAAATATGGTGAAACGGATATGCAGGTTTCAGGTTTGTCAGTTGCATTATTAATCTCTGGTTTGATAGTAACCATCTTTCACACAAATTGCATCAAAACCATAAGTTTCGTGCACATGCTTGCTTTAATCGCTATAACAAGTTTTCAGATATTCAATGTGACATTCTTCCTGAGCGACAATTCTCATGTAGTTTATGTGCACGCTCTCTCTGTTTCAGGTTCCCTCATGCGATTTGTCATTGCAGCAAATCTTCTATGTCACGCCTCGAACCTCGAGCGCGCGCGCATCCCTCGGTGGTCGATAGAATTTCGCGACGTTCCCGGGACTCGTCGCCGACCCTTTTTATTTTATTGCACATGCAGAAGCGAATTAACTAATCCCCTGACAACAACATATATGGGATAGAAAAGCAGGACAACCAGTTTCGAATCAAATACACTTTTATAAACACTTCAAGCTTATACATAAGGTCTATGTCATAAAGAACTACCGAGCCACCTATACTCCCGACCCTTCCGCTTCAAGCTCCCGGCTCTTCACACTAGGGACCTGAAAATGGTTATTCAATAACCAGTGAGATATAAATCTCGCGAGTTCCACCCCTAAGCCCCGGTTAGTACACCAACTCAACTCGGGGTATCTATCCGAACTACCCCACCACAAGCAACAACCAACGGTCGATTCGCATACAACCTTACCTTGTTATGCCATACCCCGCACATTATAATTCAACACGATACACGCAATGCACATGGCCATTAGATGATACATTTCATCAATCACATACGAGTCGCATCGCAAGCGATCTCACCTGGCCATTGCCACACCCCTGCACGTTATCGAGTCATGCGTGCGTGCCATAAACAATGTGCTTAACTCCTGCATGACTGAAATCACAAATGCCATGATTCTCATGCATTCTTGCACATTATCACAGTTCATAAACACAATGCATATATTCAATGCATACAACATTTGAAACGCCTTACTCATCTCAGTCAATCACATGGGTCCTGATTATAAGACCAAATCGTTATGACACGTCCCATTCCGTGCCACACAATTTCGTCCCATAATCCGACGCATCAACAACACTCGGCATGCGTTCCAATTGTTAATCACTGCCACACATGGGCATAGCCTACATGCGGTTCGGCTATCTGCGGCGTTTAACCAGGCATCGTCTCCCTCCCGTGGAGCACGGCTTCGTCACTACGTCGACGGCATTCCCGAAGGAGTATCGTCTCCCCCCCTTGGAGCACGGCTTCGTCACTACGTCGACGGCATTCCCGAAGGAGCATCGTCTCCCCCCCTTGGAGCACGGCTTCGTCACTACGTCGACGGCATTCCCGAATGAGCATCGGTCCAGTTGGCCCAGCCTCTACTGCAACCGGCATCCATTGCGCGGGCATCCCATATAGGGGCACGTCTAGCTCAACACTCGGGACGGTTCCTCATTAGCCAACACACGAAAATTCATTATCGGCCCAGGGATACTTTGCATTTCACTCAAATGCCTCGATTAAAATAGTAATCCCGGCCTCTTTTCTTCGTATTAAAAACATCCGCGAAAGTAGTCGTGCGTGGGTACACGTCAATTCGAACCAGAAAACTGATAATTTCCTTTTTCAAATCCCACTGTTTGATATAATACTTAAAATCCATTTTCGGTGTCCAAACCCGACACCCGGGATTTTCTGAATAAAATTCAATTTTCCAATCACCACACAATTGCACAAATCATCATTCAATTCATGCAGATGTTTATGCAATAACACATCCAATCACTTCATAGGATTAAACCCACATGAAATTAGAAACTTTTCGTTCTCGGGTGAACAGTGTTTTGTGAACGTACTCGTGAATAGTGGCGAGTGAACAGTAAATTTCCAGAGTTTAATAAATGATAATTTAAACTCAGAAATCATTAAAAACATTAATTAAAACAATCAAACAATTAATTAAGCAAAACAAGCTTAATTAAACATATAGGCACAATTAAGCAAATAAAGCAAGATTAAGCTAAACTAATTTAATCCATCTATCTAACCACCTATCTTAGAGCTAATACAACTTAATTTAATCACCTAAACTAGAATTAAATCTAACTAAACCAATCATAAGCAAGTTTAGGCACTAATCGAATGATTAGGAGCTAAACTCACCCGTTAAGCTAGCCGGAGGCACTGACGCGGCGGCGACGACTGTGGCTATGCACCAGGACCTCTACAACGACGATCCAAGGCGGTCTCAAGCTCAACACAGCAACCACAGCTCGGACTCCCACTGAAAACACTGAAAAACAGCCCTGCCGGAGGAGAAACTGAGTTGAACGGCTTGGCCGGAGCTCCAGCGAGGGGTTGGCCGGCAACCAGCAGCACTCGGGGTTGAGGGGACCTGCTGGTGGTTGGTATGGGTGGAGGTAGGGTTGGAATGGAAGAAAAACGGAAGAAAACGCTGAAATGGCGAAACCGGGCAAACCGCCAGGCGGACCGACGGACCGGCGACCGGTAACTTCACGACGGCGTACCGGACGGACGGCGGATCCGTTCAGGGTGAGGTTGGTCTTGTTGGAACGTTCTGGATGTCCTCTTCGTAGCGATGAGTGGCTCGTTCACTGGTACAACCGGGAAGTTAACTTTTTATACGTATCTTTGGCAAAAGGTCGGCTGGAGCAGAAACTGGAACGAGGGGAAAACAAAGGAGAAAAGAGGTCCGGTGGCTTGGGCGCTGGTGCGACTGGCAAGGGGGCTACTGCTCTGTGTTCTCTGGTTTCTCAAGCTCTCTCTACACCTCATCAATGGAGAAAGCCATGCTTCAAGGAGGAAGAAGGCTCAGCTGAAGAGAGGGGACCCCAAGAGCTCCCTAGGCTCAACACTTGTCTTGCTCTCCTCTCTCTTGCCCCCACCAGCCTTGGCCCTCACCCTCAGCCATTTTCCTCACCTTAGCTTCCTCAAGAAGCTTGCCAAATGGTCTAAAATGTCATGCACCCCATGGCATACGAATTTGTTACATTCCCACTTCAATCTCATTCAATTTCATTCGATTCTCAAACAAACAAATCCAATTGAAGCCCAAATAAATCCATCAAGGTGTCCTCGTCCGTCTCATGACTTTTCCCTGTCAATTGATCCAACTTGCATCCCAAAGATGCGATCAAAACTGGCCCTTTGACTTTCCCGAACAAAAACGACCTTACTTTGCTTTTCTGCCAAAAATCTCGGTTTGTAGAAAAATCTTCTGAGGATGAGTCGACGTTCCTAAAATGAATTGTGACATAACAGAACCTTCAATTTCTGAAATCGAGTTCAATTTCTCGGTTAATTTCAATCTGGCGCGACTTTAGCGCGTCCTAACCTACCGGGTAGCTTTTAGGAATTTTCTGCGCAATTGACCTATGGTTGATTATTTTCAAGCCACAAACTACATCTTCGACACATTGGCGACTCTCGGTTGTCGTAGAAATCTCAAGGTTTCAAATACGGACACAGGGTACCAAAACGATAGAGAAATCAGTATAGTGTCGATCGACAAGATTTGTGCAATCAGGTGGAATCACCCACACTTAATCACATGCTTTTGTCGAGTCAACCTATCTCCGGTCTCTAATCGGTCTGTGCTGTAATGACCTTTGCAGATTAGCACGGTCGAGCAGTCGGTTCCTAGTCGAATTCTCAAGTCTATTGCGTTCTGATTCGTTAACGGCTTCACCTGATAGACTAGTTATCTCGTGAGTGGTCAACTCAGAGAAGAGAGCTATAGGCGCGCAGATGAAAGGCCCGACTTATTCAATTGAAACCATAATTGAAATATCGGGATGTCACATTCTAGGTCTCCCTGCCATTTCTGTCCCTGTGAGTGATCGCTGGGTTTGCATACGCAATTTCGTGTGATATTTGTGTCTCGAATTCTTTTCTTCATTTGCACAGAAACTGTCATTTTAGACAGCCGACAGATAACATCAAGCCAAGAAATTGAGCTATAGTTCATTGAGCCAGCTGAAGAACAAATGTTATTAGCCTTCCAGCTTCACCTTTTGCAACTGCATTAAGTCATATTATTCATCAACTCTAGTACAGTCATATCTAGCTCATCCCGTTACTTTTGTTGTGAATTTTACAGATCGGGTATGATAAGCAAGGCCTTCCAATTGGTTTGCAACTGATGGGCCGCCGTGGGGTGAAGCTTCAATTTTACGCTTGGCTTCTGTGGTTGAGGTATATCTTTTTTCATTTTGCGCACTTCAAGTAATTTGAGAGAAGAATGCTATCATTTGCCTATCTTTCTCTTGCTTTCAGGAACTCTGTGAATCTAAGAAGAGGGCTGTATCTTTCCACGATGTTCTGAAGACAAGTTGAATGTAGCTTAGCTTCTGTTGCGGATGTTTCTCTGCCGCTCATTGGTTGGGTTTTCAAGCAAGCCGGGAGATCTTTGTAGTGACTTTATTGCTCCTGCTTTAGTAGAGACTTCTCTGTTTTAATGTCAATTCGGAAAGGACATAGTTATCTGTGTACTTTTGTACTAGATGTTGGCTTATCTGAACCTAATTACAATATGAAGATTCAATTTTTTATTAGATAAATCGTTTATATACAGTGACTTTCCGCTCAAAATATTAATTTTTTATTAAATCTATTAAATTAATGTCTCAAGTTTGAATTCAAATAACGATTTGTTAAATCGAATTTGTTGATAAAGATTTTCCAAATAGATTTCAAATTGGATGAAAAAAATCTCCGAACTCTTGAAGATTTACAAAAGAGGAAATAATAGTATAAAGGAAAAATGGAGCAAAGTTTTTTTATCTGTAGGAGGAGACCGAATAAGGTTTGTTACGTGAGGCCCAAAGTCAAGTCTTGACTTTTGGGCACACACATATAAATAAAAGGCAACGTCTCCAGGAAGAAAAGCTGCCGAAACCTCTATGCACGTGGAGCCGAAAAAAGAGAGCTGGTGGGCCCAGGTAAAATATTTGACATTTGGGCACACGAATTTCCCTTTTGGCGTGGGTGAAGCGGCTTAAAAACCCTACGAAAGAAAAAGAGCTACAAGCCGCACACGTCAAGCTGAAGAGAGCCGCGCGCATTTTTGTTTTGAGCTTGAACGCGTGATAATTTTGTGTTGTGAGTTTATGTCTAAGTAAGTTGTTTATTTATAAATACTTTGGGTTTGGGATTAAATATAGGTATGGGAAATACTCGAGCGTGTGAGCGATTGTAAACTCTGATTTTCCGATTATAGTGGAATATTTGCTGTTGGCTATCCCCGTGGACATAGGTACCGATGCTTAGACCGAACCACGTAAATTTCTGGTGTCCTTATTATTTCTCGTTTATTTCTCTAGTGATTTCGCGTTGACGAAAATTGCAAGATATTGTCATTTTCCGCGTATTATATTACAACAATTGGTATCAGAGCTTGGGATCAGATTTCTTGATTGTGATTTGGAGCTTTTGCTTGTCTGATTACTATTTGGGAATTCTGTTATTGCAATTATGTTTGAGAGGAAATATGAAATTGAAAAGTTTAACAGGACCAACAACTTTGTGTTATGGAGCATCAAGATGCGGACTTTATTGACAATTCAAGATTTGGTCAAAGCACTGAATGGTGTGGATGGTGAAGATGAGTTGCCTATTATAATGAAAGCTTTTGAGAGGGTATAGCTAATGGAAAGAGCAAAAAGCATAATCATGTTAAATTTGTTGGATGGGGTTTTAATAGAGGTTGCTGAGAAGAAGGATGTCGCAGCGTTATGGGCAAAACTTCAAGCACTTTATGTGAAGAAATGTTTGAACAATCCCTTGTACATGTTGAAAAAGATGTTTCGATTTCAATGAATTTAATAATCTCATGATGGATCTGAAGAACGTTAGTAAGATACTTGATGATGAATAACATGGCATGATGTTGTTAGCTTCTTTACCAAAGTCATGGGAGCACTTTACTGATTCACTGTTGCAGGGGCATACTACAATTACCTCAGAAGAGGTAAAGTCCACCTTATTCTTTAAGGAGTGGCAGAGAAAGTTGCGAGATGACGATCTAGCGCAAGGAGTAGCGCAAGCACTAACGATTTGGGGTAGAGAACAACATCGAAGGCCTAATAGCAACATAGGTAAAAGTAGATCGAAATCATGCCATAAAAAGTCCAAGGGATGCGTGAAGTGCTTTGAGTGTCATGAGGAAGGATACATCAGGAGATATTATCCAAAGCGGAGAAATAAAGCTGATAGGCAGAATGTCACAAACAGTGTGGCAAACGTTTTTGAGGGGAGCAATAGTGATGTAGAAGCTGTTTTATGTGTGACTATTACTTCGTTAGGAGACGAATGGGTGCTAGATTCGGGGTGTTCTTATTATATGACGCCTCATAAGAACTAGTTTACTACTTACCAGATTGCAGATGGTGGTAGGGTTCTTTTGGGGAATAACGCAATCTGTAAGGCTGTTGGGATAGGGACAATTCGGATTCGGATGCACGATGGGATGGTGCGCACATTGACAGATGTGAGGCATGTACTAGAGTTCAAGAAGAACCTTATTTCTCTAGAGACACTCGATGACATCAGGTGTAGGTACACCACTGAAGGTGGAGTACTAAAGATCTCTCAAGGTGCATGAAGGGGAAGAAAATGAATACTCTCTATCATCTACTAGGAGAGACCGTGACTGGAACCGCTATAGTTTCATCAGGTAAGTTAGACTCTAACTTGACTCAGTTATGGCATATGCGTTTAAGGCACATGAGTGAGGTATGTATGACGATGCTGAGTGAAATGGGTTGTTGAAGGGTCAGAAAACAGGGAAGCTGGACTTATGTGAGCACTGCATCTTTGGAAGCAGCATCGAGTTAAGTTTACTATAGCTATTCATTTGACGAAACGACCAGTTGAATATATTCATTCAGATGTCTAGGGCCCGTCTTCCGCTCCTTCGAAAGGAGATAAATATATGCTGACATTTATCGACAATTATTCGAGGAAGGTATGGGTATACTTTCTGAAGCACAAATATGAAGTGTTTGATCAATTCAAGAAATTTAACGCATTGATTGAGAAGCAGTCATATAAACAGATCAAGTGCTTGAGAATCGATAATGGTATGGAGTTTTGTGGTAAAGATTTTACCTAGTTCTGCGAAAAAGAATGTATTGTGAAACACCACACAGTACTTGGGACACCATAGCAGAATGGCATGGTAGAACGAAAGAACAGAACTTTGCTTAAGTGAGCTCGATGTATGCTTTCGCATGCAGGACTTGGCAATGAATTTTGGGCCGAAGCGGTAAACATGGCATGTTACCTGGTTAATCGATCTCCATCATCTGTTATCGAGTGGAAGACTCCTGAGGAAGTATGATCCGGGAAACCTGTTGATTACTCCGGATTACGTATATTCGGATGTCCTGCGTATGCTCATGCAAGTGATGGTAAGCTTGAGCCAAGGGCGAAGAAGTGCATATTTCTGGGTTATGCACATGGGGTGAAAGGCTACCGGCTGTGGTGCATTGATCATAGATCACCCGGTTTTCTAATAAGCAGAGATGTGATCTTTGACGAGACTGCAATGCTTCAATAGAGGAGTTTTGAGACACAACCAGCAGATAAGACAGATTATGGTGTCATTAGTGAGGTGGAGCTTCAGGTGGAGACTCGAGAGTTCTCAAAGGTAACTGAAGTTAAGATTGCAGATGAGGCCGTGGTTTTCAAAGTTGGTGATAGTGAACAACCAGCAAAGTGTCAGCACACTATAGATGTAGATAGGCAGAGAATGCAAATTAAATCACCGGTACGTTATGGTTATACATATATTACTTATGCATTGACTGTAGGTGATGAGGTGGAGACCGATAAGCCTTCGTCTTATTTTGAGGCGATGGCTAGTTTGGAGTTGTTGTAGTAGCTATGGGCTATGAGTGAAGAGATGTAATCATTCCATCGAAATCAGACATGGGAGCTGGTCAAAGTACTCAAGAGCCAAAAGATTGTCGGAAGTAAATGGGTCTTTAAACGGAAAGATGGCATTCTCGGTGTGGAGGCAGTGAGGTATACGACGAGACTTATGACGAAAGGGTATATACACAACGTGAGGGCATTGAATACAATGAGGTGTTTTCTCATGTGGTAAGACATATTTCAATTCGTGTTTTACTTGCTTTAGTTACTTCGCAGGATCTCGAGATAGAGCACTTAGATGTAAAAACTGCGTTTCTTCATGGTGAGTTGGAGGAGCAGATTTACATGAGGCAACTAGATGAATTTGTTATTTTGGGTAAGGAATATCATGTTTGCTTGTTAAAGAAATCCTTGTATGGGCTAAAACAGTCTTCTAGGCAGTGGTATAAACATTTTGATGCTTTCATGGGTAGTCAAGACTTTTCAAAAAGTCAGATAGATAGTCGTGTCTACTTTAGGAGATTGGAGGATGGTTCTTTGATTTATTTACTTTTATATGTTGATGATATGCTGATAGCAGTTAAGAATATGTCTGATATTGATGTGTTGAAGAGACGGTTAAATGCTGAATTTGAGATGAAAGATTTAGGTGTTGCAAAGAAAATTTTGGGTATGGAGATTTTGCGTGACAAGGTTGTAGGAGTTTTATGTTTATCTCAGAAGAAATATATTGAGAACATTATGGCAAGTTTTAATATGCAGTCGACAAAATCTGTAAGTACACCTTTAACGAAGCACTTTAAACTTTCAGATAAATTATCATCGTAAACTGAGGAGGAGGAGAAACATGTTCCGTGTTTCTTATTCTAGTGTCGTAGGTAGTATTATGTATGCTATGGTGTGCACTAGGCTTGATATTTCACAAGCTATGAGCGTGGTTAGTCGCTATATGAAGCGTCCTGGTAAAGCTTATTAGGAAGCTATGAAGTGGATCCTCAGATATTTGAAGGGGACTACAGACGTGAGTATAGTGTATTGAATGGACAACAATGGCAGTGAGATCACTAGTTTTGTAGATTCAGATCACGCGGTGACTTGGATGATTGTAGGTTTTTAGCAGGGTACATGTTTATACTAGCGGGTGGTGCAGTTAGTTGAAAAACGTCCTTACAGGATCACATTGCATTGTCTTCGATTGACGCATAGTACATGGCACTAACATTTGTAGCGAATGAGGCGATATGGTTACAAAGTTTGCTCTCGAACTTTGAGTTAAAATAGAAAAGAGTGGATATACACTGTGATAACCAATGTGCGATATATTTGGCGTATAATCCAATTTATCACGAGCGAACGAAGCATATCAACATCAGGTACCATTTCATCCGAGATGTCTTAGCTAAGGGTAATTTTATTGTTAAAGATAGCTAATGTTATTGTTAAAAAGATCGCTACAGCAGATAACCCGGCATACATGATAACTAAGTCTGTTCCTTTGGCGGAGCTCAAGCTCTGCTTGAGCTCTATTGACGTCTGTGGAGAGTGAGCGCTCGTCAGAGTGTTGGGAGAGCAGCATGAATGATGAGCACTATAACTTGGCTTCAAACATTGAGTCAAGGTGGAAAATTGTTAAATTAATGTCTCAAGTTTGAATTGGATAACGACTTGTTAAATCGAATTTGTTAATAAAGATTTCCCAAATAGATTTCAAATTGGATGAAAAAAATCTCTGACTCTTGAAGATTTACAAAAGAGGAAATAATAGTATAAAGAAAAAATGGGAGCAAAGTTTTCTTTATCTATGGGAGGAGACCGAATAAGGTTTGTTACGTGGGGTCCAAAGTCAAGTATTGACTTTTGGGCGCACACATATAAATAAAAGGCAACGTCTCCAAGAAGAAAAGCTGCCAAAACGTCTCTGCACGTGGAGCCGAAAAAAAAGAGCTGGTGGGCCCAAGTCAAATATTTGACCTTTGGGCACACGAATTTCCGTTTTGCGTGCGTGAAGCGGCTTAAAAACCCTACGAAAGAAAAGGATCCGCAAGCCGCACATGTCAAGCTGAAGAGAGCCGCGCGCGTTTTTGTTTCGAGCTTGAGGAAAAAGACAAAAATAAAAAAACAAAAAAATAAAAATAAAAATAAAATTCAAAAATATTAAAATATTATTAAAAGTAGTTAAAGTCGTATGCAAATGATCGTGCGTCGTCGCCAATGCGTCGATCAACCAATCAAAAAAATCCGACCAAAATTGGCTGGAAAGGACTGAATCAAGACAACGTAAAAAGGTTTAGGATTGAATCGGCACCAAAAAAAGTTTAGGACTAAATCGGCACAAAAACAAAAGGTTTAGGACTTTTTGGCACTTTTCCCGAAATTCTAAAGTAGCAATACTAAATATAATCATAGTTACCTATTGTCTAATAACACTTATCTATAAGAAATTACATATCCAAAAATATCAATAAGTTACATGTCGATGTCAATGACTTCATCTCAGGTTCTCATCAATAACTGACTATCGATAACTTCCTTAGCAAGTAGCAATTCTCTTCAAGTTGTTTGCTACTCTTTTAATCAATTACATATGTTATTCACAAACTCTATTATTATCAACCAAGTCTTGTCCTATTATCACTGCCTACTATTGACACCTGTTAATAGTTTTGTTTTCTATTTACCACTCAAATATCTCACAATTAATACCAAGAAACGAGAATTATCTAACCATTTTTTGCAATGAACATGTAAATAAACGACAATAAAACCATGGATTCTATTGTAATATAATATGCGGAAAATGACAAAATCTTGCAATTTACGTCAATGCGAAATCACAAGAGAAATAAACGAGAAATAATAAGGACACCAGAAATTTACGTGGTTCGGTTCGAGTATCGGTACCTACGTCCACGAGGAGAGCCAGTAGCAAATAATCTACTATAATCGAAGAATCAGAGTTTACAATCACTCACACGCTCGAGTGTTTCCCACACCTAGATTTAACCCCAAACCCAAAGTGTTTATAAATAAACAACTCACTTGGACATAAATAGAAAACAAAACTATTGTTCAGAAATTGTTGTTCAAAGGAAATCCGAGTGCTGGCTAGAAAGGACTGAATTGGCACAACGTAAAAAGGTTTAGGATTGAATCGGCACCAAAAAAAAGGTTTAGGACTGAATCGGCACAAAAGCAAAAGGTTTAGGACTTTTTTGGCACTTTTCCCTTAGAATTTCAGTAACTTCTTGTGGATAAGCGTTGGTGTAACTAGATTAGGAAATTATTTATTTTAAAAATAGGATTATCATGTTATCTTTTTAAAAATTATAACTATTTGTGATTATTAATTGTAGGCTTTCAATAATCACATTGTACTCTTTGGACCAATCAAGTGGCTTCACTTATTAAAGCATTATGGATTTTGTACATGATATAACAAAGCATGTGTAACATAATTGGAGGAATAATCTGTAAAAAAGACAAGAACATCAGGACCAGCACTCGGATTTCCTTTGAACAACAATTTCTGAACAATTCAGGATGCAATATAGGCAAGCTTACGGAAGTCAGAAGCGGAAAGATCAGATAGTTCAACAAATGAGGTAAAATAAGAACAGGGGAACTGGATAATTGGATATATGAAGTCATTTAAATAGGATTTCGCATTTGAATATACTTCGAGGGCTTCTTCCCTCCTTTCGCATGGCTCGATATCACGAGAAAATTCGCAGTATTCCCTCCATTCTCCTAGCGCCCGACAGTTTCCAGAAAAAAATGACATCGAAAGTAAATGGACAGATTTTTCGCCAACTTGAATGACAAAAGAAGAGGAAATATACTCCGAAAAACAATAAAATTTGAATCTTAGATGTCTTCTTGGTTCATCTGATACTTAACTTTAGCCGATGCCTTTCTCCCGACGAGGCCATAGTAAGCTGAAATCAGCTGTTGAACCTAAAGTGAACTGCTACCTCGGTAGATGGATTGAACATTCGAGCTAAACTAAACGTGATACGATCGCTATTGGCCATATGGTTCTCTAGAACGATTAGACAATAAATGCTAGCCTAGATTTAACAGCTTAGGCATCGCACGGGTTATTCTATGGCTAATGAACTGGCGGCCCATGACACAAGTAAGATGATTCATGTGGTTCGTCCGATCACGTTACATGACAGAAACGAGTGAGTGTGGCGTATCGTTTCGTTTCAATTGGCCATTGAACTTAATCGGTAGATATTACGCTCAGGTGAACGGGGTTGATGCCTTAATTTGCCTAATCTCAATTTACCATCCGGAGCGCCCGGAGTCAACGCTTGAACTCGCGGAATCACTGCCCGTCGGTCGTCCAGCGTCCCTCCGCACACCCCCCTCAACGAATTGTTCCTCGAATCAGATGGCCATGAGCACGGTGAGCAACGACGCTCGACCCAATTCGAAGGGGCTCGATGGACGCGCCTGCTCGAATTCTGATTCCGCGGGTCATTCATCGATGACTTCTCTGTCGCAGTCCCATCTATTTGGTTTGGACGGGAAGGCCCCGTAAAAAATAATTTAATACGGTGATCGGAGGCCAACGCCCGGCGCCATCGCTATCGCAAGACTCCGCATCGTTTCTCCCTTTACTCTTTGACCTCGTCCATTTGTACACCAGACTCGCTCGTTCTGGAACTCTTTCAACATCTGGCGAGAGAAACAGAGTACCGGGGACTCCTCTGTGCCTTTGAGTTATTTCTTCTTTCAAGGTATGCGAGGCAAGCATCACGACCGTGCGTGACTTTGGTCCGCGAGGGATGTCCATCTTGCTGGAGAGCTAATTGCGAACTCGTGTGTAATGGGTGTTGATCATTTGCTTGTTTCACTGATGAGCACTCTGTGTCCACTGTCGGCTTCATTTTTGTTAGTCTTCTCCGCAGTTACCAGTTCGCAAGTTGGTTGTCCGGTCGAGAATTCATATCTTAATTGGTTTTTTCCTTTCATTGAACAGAGCAACAGAGATGAAGCCATGATTGATCCTATGTGCCTATGACTACCTCAAGATCCGTTGGCTGCTAACATTTTTTAGTCGTTCGGTCTTTCCCTTTTTTTTATGGTAGAATTACTTTGACATGGACAAGAAGCGTGTGATGCTACCGGCCGAGGAGCTCGACTTGTCTACCGTCAAGTATGAGCCTGAAGTTATTGACAGTCAGTCCCATATCCTCCTACATGTTCCTTTCTAATGCTTGTCCCAGCAGCTTCTGCCAATCGACCTTGTGAGTTTTCGGAACATGTATGGAACGAGTTCGCCAAGATTCTGACTTGGGCAAGCCCTCTTGGCTGACTTGCAGCTCCGCATCTGACTGGTCTTGCGTTCCGGCTGTTCGTCAACATACTCGAGACACCGCTAATCGGCCCTGCTATCATCTCTTACTTGAAGAAGAAGAACGGAATGTTTGAGGTGCGGTTTTGTTTTGTATTGCATGCTGCATTCTTCGAGCAGATTCTCTTGCTTTGATGCTGGACGATTAAATGTAACTGGGCTTTTTCTTGAGATTGGCAGCTTCTTAGGAGTACGGTGATACCAGATCCACCAATGTATAAACCTGAATTTCCTCCTCAAGGTTTTTCCCCTTAACTGGTTAGCTTTAGTGGCTGTCTTGTGTTTTCACGTAAAACAGTTGGGAACCAATCTATTAAACTGAGTTTTCGGGATAGCTCAGTCAAAATGTTTCTGGCTGCTGAACAAACCGTAAGTTTAATACAAAATTTATTAAAATTAAATTAAGAAAACCTAAATTAAGAAAAAAAAAAGAAGAAAGAAACGAAAAGAGAGAGAGGACTCACCGCCCCCATTCAACCATGGCCGGAAAGGACTGATTTTTTTTTTATTGTTTGGGGGGGATGGCTGGTGGCTGACGACCCTCGCTGGCCTCAAGCGAGGCCTGCAGGCCCTTGCCCAAATCAAGGCCTCTCCAAATCGAGCAAGAGTTGCCGAACATCGCCTGCGGTGAGCGAGTGTCGCTGGCCGTCCCCCACCATCGCTAGCCCGTCCAAGTGATGGTAACATGGTGGCGGCAAGGGCTTCACCTTCCCCCCCTCCCTCTCTCTGTCTCTCTCTTAAACTTTGGTTATTTTTTTAATGTAACTTAAATACAATTTGTATAAAAAATCAAATTTGGACCAAAAACATGTCGTATAAGCCACGTCGTTATCACATAGAATAGAGAAAAAAAAAATTACCTTAGTATTTTCCGTCAACAAAATTGGACAGAGTTAAGGGATTATTCGATAACACCAATTTCACAACTTCTAGGATTTTGTTGCACTTTTTATAAGTTTTAGGATTGAAATATTATTTTGTGATAAGTTCTAAAATTTTCAATGCACTTATCCCGTTTTTCTTTAACCAAGAAACTAGAGCAAATTCGTTCTAATTCATGGCATTCTTTCTACTTTACCTTGAGAATTCTTTTCTGTCTCTCTCTTCCCATCATGACTATTTCGGAAAGCCATTATAAGTTTAAAAAAGACGCATTTTCTGAAGTAATTTCGTGCTTTTCCCTACTTTACTTTCCCCTAGTATATTCAGCCTATGCATGCTTTGCAGTGCATTCATTACGTAAGAAGAGGGCACACTGGGCATTAGCAGATTAACATGCAACTTAGAATAGATTCAAGTAGAGTGCATCTTTCCCATAAGAAATAAATGCTATGACGAAGCTATGAATGTCTAGATCCGGAGCCTGGTACCATCTTATTGGATGAAGATGGAAAACCTGAAGACCGAGTAGAATCAGCGTTGAGATGTCTTCCGGAATATGATCCTACCAAGTCCTGGAATGTGGATCTCAGTCAATTTCGCTACTGGAAAATACGGGATTATGCATATGGTTATCGTTCTAAACTTGTAACCCCATCCATGGTAAGTCCATATCAGTACCTATGAGGAGTCTCTTTACTATTGGCTTGGCTTGAGCAAGACGTGAAGTCTTACCGTCAATTATCAGGTGGCAGAGCGAATTATTATGGTCATAGAGGAGTTTAGCCATAAGAAACCTCCAGCTCCTTTACTAGTTTCTTTTGACGCTGAGGAAGTCAGGAACCAAGCGACTGCTTCCACAAAGAGGTTGGAGGAAGGTAGGGCAATCTACCGAAACGTGAGCTTAACTCATGGAAACATTTGTTTTTGCACCTTCAAAGAATGGTTCCTGCTTGGGGTGCGGTGCACTACCATTAGTTGGTACAGGGGAGGCTTGATAAGTTAATGGCATTTCTGATGCAGGGAAGCCATTATCAATCTTGGATGGGATTTTCATGGCAATTAAGGATGACATAGGTTGCCACCCCTATATAATGAAGGGTAAAAAAATTGGTTGAAGTCTTCGTTGTTTCTCCGAGAATTTTCCCTATTTTTTTAGCCTGTGTAAACGACAATTTCCATTGACAGGTGCAACAACTTGGATGGATGAAACTAATTCAAATAATGAAGATGCAATTTGTGTTTCTCGATTACGTAGCTGCGGTGTAATTTTGGTGGGTAAAGCAAATATGCATGAGTTGGGCATGGGTACAACTGGAAACAATCCTAATTATGGGTGAGTTTTATTACGTGGAAATTTTGTAATTCACAAGCTAATCACAAGCTAGAGTACCAGGCATGCGAACAAGTTTAAAGAGCATCTAAACATGCAATCGATGTTCTATGGATCAGCAGATACATTTCACCAATTGCAGTGCTGGCATGTTGTTGATGTATCATGAACTTGTCAAAATTGACATTCCATAGAAACTGTCCCTCATCTTTCATCTGAATCATTTACATAGATCACTACATTAAATGTAGAATGGTGTTGTCAATATTTTGTTCTTTATGTGAATCAATCTTCCAGTGGAACTTTCTTTTAAAGGTAACATTTTCTGGCAGAATTCTGAAGTGCTTCGAGACTGCTTATGTGGACCTTGTCATGCTTAACACCGTTTCATTTTATTTTTACTAAATAATTTGAAGGAAAAATAATGTATTTCTACCTTCTGCATAATCAGCCAGTGAGCTCATCCTAGGGATTACAGTATTCTTCTTCTCGCAAGAATGTGTCTTCCTTCTCACTCCTATCCTATTTTCTTGTGCAAAATGATCTTGAAATGGTTCGTCTTTCTTGTCTTCTATGCATCAAGACAAATGTTATATCTGTTAGGATTAGGTGCACAATCACAAGGAAATAGACAGTAAAAGCAAGAGAGAAATCAAGACACAAGGTTTTAACCTGGTTTACCCTTAAACTAGGGCTACATCTAGCAGAGGATTCCACTATAATTAGTACCATGCACCTTTCGATGGGGAATATGAACCACATCCCACCAATATCCACCGCTCAATATGACTTATCTCATTCCGTTACCCTCCTCCTATATATATGAATTCTCAATCCATACGCACTGCATTATATAGTTTTTGTTTGCGAACTTTTAACAGAAAATTCATTGGCTATGTATCTGCAGAACAACAAGGAACCCCCATGCCCCAGAAAGGTACACTGGTGGATCTTCCTCTGGACCAGCAGCAATTGTTGCTTCTGGAATTTGTTCTGCAGCACTTGGGACAGATGGTGGAGGTTGTACGAGTGTCCTACTGTTTGGCTTGTGCTTACCATGTATTATATGCTGACACTGACTCTACATAACGAGACAGGTTCAATTCGAATTCCTTCTTCCCTTTGCGGAGTAGTTGGACTGAAAACAACATATGGGCGAACAGATCTTAAAGGGTTAGATTATTAACTTTTTCCTTTTATGAATGTTAGGGACCTAGTATAGGGTTCAGTACACAAAATTGTGAATCGTGGTGATATTGTGTTAGAAGAGTTCTGCCATCCTTTGCAGTTCGCAATGTGAGTCTGGCACTGAAGAAATTATTGGACCAATTGCATCGTCGGTGGAAGATGTTACGCTAGTGTAAGTATTCTGTACTTGTTAGCTGGATGTTAGGCACTACTCCTTCAGCTGAATAGAGGTTTAATGTTTATAACCCCAATATAAATATCAACAATTTCTGTGGTTATAGGCATTGAATGATCATCAATTTTTTGGTGTTGGCACTTTTTCTTTGCTGCTTGTCTTGACTTATTCGGAGATGAGCTTGTTTAGGGAAAACTATGAGTTGGAATCAACAAATGGCAGCATTGTTTCTTCCTATAACCATTGTCGTAGAAATCAGATTGTTGTATCATAGGTCGGAACTGGTTAGCATGCAAGTTTAGTTTTTAACTTTCGGATAACGCTGCAGAAATAAAGACATGTTAAGAACTTATTTGACTAGGGTAGCATGTGATTTCTCTCTGACATTGCAGTAACAGTTCAAACCGTGAAGAAAGGAACTTAATGGAAGATTTGGATTCTTTGGAATTTGAAAAGATGAAGTGAATTCTATCTCATGTATTCATATAAAGTCTTCATAATCGAAGATCTGAATGTCTTCACTATTACTTTTGTTTCTTTATGAGACTTTACCCGATGACCTCCAGCAGGTCACACTTGCCATTATTTAAGGCTCTCCCGCAGTCTCAACCACCAAAAGGATCGTCTGATGTAGTCCTTAGGCATAACAGTAGGGCTCCTCTGCCTTAGTAGAAGCAACAATCGCATAGAGATCTCTGTAACAATATCATGTTTGTGGCTTGAGTTCCGGCTGTTTTCTTGATGACCTTATTGTTTAACTTCAATCACCATTTTAATTTCTCTTTTATATTAAATAATTCACATCTTGGCAATGCTACATCAGGTATGCTGCAATCCTGGGATCCTGTCCTATGGACAAATATACTTTGAAACCCGTAAGTCTATTATCTTCATTAACCAAAGAATGCAGCACTTTGAAGAAGTACATGTTAATGCTACTAATTCGATTGATCTCTTGCTGTCAAGTCTTCTTATTATGTAGGTTGGGAGCAGATTAAACTGCTTTTGCATGATAATTGTCATAATACTACTAACCTGTGCCAATTGTCACAGTCACCACCTTGCTTGCCAAATTTTCCATCTCTTGAAAGTTTGAATGCCGTGGGGTTGTTGCATCTTGGAAAATATACTCCAGTAAGAGCAGATTCTTATGTATTTATTATGTTTCCTCGTATTTTTTTTTTTTTTTTTTCCTTTTTCCCCTTTCCAATTACATGAATAAAGTAATGGTTGCAGTGGTTCAACGATGTTCAGTCAACTGATGTCTCTGACAAATGTGAGGATATTCTGAATCAGCTATCCAAGACCTATGGCTGTGAAGTAAGTTCTGCTTCAGTTGAATAGGCCTTCCAAAGTCACATAATTCTTCCATATTGTGTGTCTCTAAAGCTTAAAGTAACTATAGTCTCTCCATATTTGTCTCGTGTTACCTACTATCTTTTTCACACTAATGAGTTGGTTCTCTTATTGATTTCACTGCACAAGGCATGAATTCTGTCTTTTTATTCATATAAATTGCTGAGTTCCTAATTTGACTTATATGTGTGCAAGGTGGTAGAGATTGTCATACCTGAGCTGCATGAGATGCGCACTGCTCATCTAGTTTCAGTTGGATCCCAGATATTAACTGCATTGAATCCTGACTGTGAGGATGGGTAAGTCCGCCGCTCCAATGTACCTGTAAAATAGCATCATTGTCAGTTTGACCAGAAATGGACACAACTGAGTAGGGAATATTCAAAGGTGATGTTCATTCTATGTTATTGATATTTCAGTTTGGGACTGAATATCACATTCTCTTCTCTCAGGAAAGGTAAAGAGTTGAATTATGATTCGCGGACTAACATGGCACTGTTCCGATCATTCACTGCATCGGATTATGTTGCTGCCCAGTGTCTTAGGTGAGCCAAAAAAAGAAAAAGAAAACACAAATTGCATGTTATTCTTGACGTGAGATACTTGGACCCATCATGTAAATATATCATGTCCTCCCACTTTCTTCAACTAGGCAGAAGTCTGAATACCTGTACTTATTCATGTCTAATTTTTAGATTAGCTATATCATAGCTGAAGCTAATAAAATCGTTGAACCTAATTTAATTCAGTTTAAGTATATGCCTTCCATGGGGTAATTTTAAAATGCATTTGCAATCTCATTCAGTTCTTTCTTCTTACATTCTGAGACATAATGGTGATGCCGATATCTGATTTCAGGAGAAGAATGATGTACCATCATATGGAGATCTTCAAAAAAGTTGATGTCATAGTGACGCCGACCACTGGGTAGGTCATAGTGTGACTAGCTCAACTTAGTGTTTCCCTTTGAGGATCCAGTTTCAATGCTTGATGAATTGTAGTTTGACTCGGCGAGCCTAATCTAAGCATAGTTTTTGGCTTTTCAATCACATCCAAGTTTGAGAAGGAGCAAGCAGGTAGTACACATAATTGGATTTAAATTTGTGATCTCTGCTTCAATGGCCTGGCAGACCTAATCATAATCACACTACTCAAATTTTGAGTTTTCAGCCCTTCAATGTTAGCCTAATTCTTCTCATAGATTTTCAACTGACACAAAATTGTTTATTACAGAATGACAGCACCTAAAATACCTCCTAGTGCCCTTAAATATGGGGAAACGGATTTGCAGCTTACAGGTTTGTCGGTAGCATTATTGATCTCTGGTTTTATAGGAACTATCTCTTTACAAATATTGCATTAAGATGTTAAGTTTTGTACTGTTTGCTTTAATTGCAATAACAAGTTTTCAGAGATTCAATGTGACATTCTTCCTAGGCGACAATTATCATGACGTTTATGCTCACTCTCTTTGTTTCAGGTTCCCTCATGCAATTTATCATTGCAGCAAATCTTCTAGGTCTCCCTGCCATTTCTGTCCCTGTGAGTGATGCTGGGTCTGCGTACGCAGTTTCATGTGATTTTTGTGTCTGGAATTCTTTTCTTCATTTGCGCAAAAACTGTCATTTTAGACTGCTGATAGCTACCATCATGCCAAGAAATTGAGCTATCGCTCTTCGAGCCAGCTGAAGAACAAATGGCATTAGCCTTCCAACTTCACCTCTTGCAACTGCATCAAATCATATTATTCATCAGCTCTATTGTGAATTTTACAGATCGGGTATGATAAGCAAGGCCTTCCAATTGGTTTGCAACTGATGGGCAGTCCGTGGGGTGATGCTTCAATTTTACGCCTGGCTTCTGTAGTTGAGGTATGTCACTTTTCATTTCGTGCGCTAATTTATTTAAGTAATTTGAGGGACGCATGCTATCATTTGCCTATCTTTCTCTTTCTCTTGCTTTCAGGAACTCTGTGGATCTAAGAAGAGGCCTGTATCATTCTACGATGTTCTGAAGACAAGCTGAATGCAGCTTAGCTTCTGTTGCTGATGTTTCTATGCCGTTGATTGTATGGGTTTTCAAGCAAGCTGGGAGATCTTTGCGGTGACTTTATTGCTCCTGTTTTAGCAGACTTCTCTGTTTTAATGACAATTCGGAAAGGACTTAGTTATCTGTCTACTTTTGTGGCTAGATGTTGCTTTTCTAAAGCCTCATTACGATATGAAGATTCGATCTTTTATCAAATAAATTGTTTATAGAAAGTGACTTTCCCCTCATAATGTTGATTCTTTATTGAATCCACAGTTTTACTATATTCTATTTACATGTTCATTGCTAAAATGGTTAGATAATTCTTCTTTCTTGGTATTAATTGTGAGATATTTGATCTGTAAACCAAATACAAAACTATTTCCAAGCGGCAATGGTAGGTGGTGATGGTAGGACACATGATAGATTTAGTTGATAATAATAGAAAGTGGTGAATAACAGTTGTAATTGATTAAAAGAATAGTCAACAACTTGAAAAGCACTCTACTTGCTAAGGAAGTTATCAATAGAAAACATAAGTTATTGATGAGAACCTATAATGAAGTCATTGACATGGACATGGATCTTCAAGGTAGTGATATTTTCGGATTTGTAACTTTTCTTAGATAAGTGTTATTAGACAATAGGTAACTATTTTAAGATTTTTGTAACTTCTTGTGAATAAGTGTTGGTGTAAATTACTTGTTTTAAATTTAGGATTAGTATATCTTTTTAAATTTAATACCCATTTGTGACCATTGACTGCGGGCTTTAAATAATCACATTGTACTCTTTGGACCAATCAAGTGGCTTCACTTATTAAAGCATTATGTACGTTGCACTAGATATGACAGAGCATATACGACATGATTGGAGGAATAATCTGGGACAAAGACCAACATCAGGACCAGCACTCTGATTTCCTTTGAACAAATTCTGAACAATTCAGGATGGAATATAGGCAAGCACACGGAGGTCAGAAGCGAAGAGACCACAGAGTTTAATAAATGAAGTAAAATAAGAACAGAGGCACTAGATTTAGGAAGACGCTTAAATAGGATTTGCATTTGAATATACTTCGAGGGCTTCCTCCCTCCTTTCGCACGGCTCAATCGCGAGAAAATTCAGAGTATCCTCTCCATTCTCTTGAGTGCTCGACAATTTCCTAATAAATGAGATCGAAAGTGAACCAACATATTTTTCCCGAACTTAAATGAAAAGAGAAAAAGAGGAAATGAATCTTTTAGATGTCCTGCTTTGGTTCATCCGATTCCTAACTTTAGGTGGCACTCGTTGAGTGTCGGTAGACGAGCTATGAATTGGCAGGAAACGCCCTTGACTTAATGAGCACCGCCCTCTGCTCACCTAACCCGGAGCTACAATCCTGTCCCTTCTCTCTGTTTTCCGTTTAACTTTCTGTTTTGCTAAAACCGAAAATGAGTGGCATTCCATCAGTTAAGAATATGGCATGGCAGTGTACGGCTCACAAAACAATTTCAGTATCCTCGCCGAGCAATCTTTTTTCCTTGAGGTTGGAGGCGGTTGACGAGCAGAATGGCATCGTCGGATACCATGCCAACCATCCCAAACTGGTCGTCGGAGACAGCCACCTGATTTAGACGTATGCTCAAAGAACAGGCTGAGCATTGCTTAATGTGATTATCAAAGTAACAATAAAGAAGCGGGGCCGAGGGGTCCTTCGACCCCAAAAAATCATTAGACCTTGATAAAGCCGAGTGTCAGTCTCTATAATGGGAGTAGCTCTCGATCAGGCCAAGCCAAGTGTAAGTCTTCATAATTGGAGTTAACTCTCAATAAAGCCAAGTGTTGATCTCTAAATGGGAGTAGCTCTCAATAAAGTTGAGCATAGGTTTTTGCAAAAGTCCCGTATCTTTACCCGAGGAGATCATAAAAAAGGAGCTTAAATCCAAACTTGTTAATAAATCAAAGTAGACTTACATTCACTCAAAAACTTATGAACCAATTAAGATATATATTAATTGCTCTAGATGTAAGATTTCTCAATCACAACTCACATGTATCCTAACACAATTCCCATACAGACAAGTGTGATGATTTATGCGGCTCATCCGGTCCGTTTACATGACAAGAAACATGTGCGCATGTCGTATCATTTCACATGCGCATTAATTTTTATCGTAGACATTACGCTCCGGTAAAAAATCATCGAGTTGGTGATGCTGTAGCCCATCTTTTTCTCAGTTTGCCATCATCCGGAGCGCTCGGAGTCAACGCTTGAACTCGCGGAATCACTGCTGCCCGACGGTCATCCAGCGTCCCTCCCCACACACACCCGCACCTCCCCCAGTGAATCGTTCCTCGAATCACGCGGCAATGAGCGCGGCGAGCAATGACGGTCGATCCGATCCGAAGGGACGCAGTGGACGGGACTGCTCGAATTGGACGGTGACTTCGCAGTCGCGGTTCCCTCTTCTGTTTGTTCGGACGTGAAGGCCCACCTAAAACGAGAATTTAATACGGTGATGGAAAGCCTACGCCTGACGCCATCGCCATCGCGAGACTCGGGCATTGGTTCTTTCTCTCTGACCTCGTCCAATTTCTACACCAGCCTCGCTCCCTGTGGAATTTCCCAACCTCTTTCCACATCTGGCGAGAGAAACAGAGTAACCCGGGATTTCTCTGCGCCGTTGCGTGGCTTCTTCTTTCGAGGTACGTGAGGCGAGTAGAGCGATCGTGCGTGGTTTTGGTCCGCGAGGGATGTCTGTCTTGCTGGAGAACTGATCGCGAACTTGTGTGTGATGGGTGTTTGATCATTTGCTCGTTTGACTGACGAGCACTTTGTGTCCCCTGTCGGCCCCATTTTTTGTCCTTCTTCTCCGCGGTTACCAGTTTGCAAGTTGGCTGTCTGGTCGAGAATTCACGTCTTGGTTTGTTTATTTTTTCATTAAACAGATTAATGGCGTGTGAAGCTATGATTGATCCTGTGTTTCCTATGGCTACCCCAAGATCCGTTGGTTACTAACGTTGTTTTAGTCGTTCGGTCTTTCCCTTTTTCCTCTTGGTAGAATTACTTCGACATGGGCAAGAAGCGTGTAATGTTACCAGCCGAGGAACTCGACTTGTCTACGGTTAAGTATGAGCCTGAAGTTCTTGACGGTCAGTCCCATATCCTACTATTTTCCTTTTAAGTGTTGATGCTTTTACTCGCAATTTCTACAAACTTAAATTATGAGTTTTTGGGTCATCTGAAAAATGAGTTCGCCAAGATTCTAACTTCGATGAGTCCTTTTGGCTGAGTTGCAGCTCCACATCTGACCGGTCTGACGTTCAGACTGTTTGTCAAGATACTTGAGGCACCACTAATTGGCGCTGCTATTATCTCTTACATGAAGAAAAAGAACCGAATGGCTGAGGTGAGGTTTTGTTTTGTCTTGCACAATGCATTCTTCGAGCAAAATTTCTTTCTTTAATGCTGGATTATTGAATGTGACTGGGCTTTTCTTGTGATTGGCAGTTTCTTAGGAGTACTGTGATACCAGAGCCACCAATGTACAAACCTGAATTTCCTCCCCAAGGTTTTTCCCCTTAACTAGTTAGCTTTAGTGGTTTTCTTGTGTACTGACATAAAACAGGTGGGAACTAATTTATTTAACCGAACTTGGGATAGCTTAGTGGAAATGTTTCTCGCTGCTGAGCAAACCATAAGTTTGCTGAACTTTTTTATTTTATTTTAATTGAGAAACTAGAGGAAATTCCTTCTTGGCATGCTTTCTACTTTTACTATTCTTCTCTCTCTCTCTCTCTTCCCATCACTTTTCTGACTATTTCGGAAAGCCATTATAGGTTTAAAAGAGAGGCATTTTCTGAAGTAATTTTTTGCTCTCCCCTGCTTTTCTTTCCCCTATTATTTTCAGCCTATGCATGCTTTGCAGTGCATTCAGTGCCGGCAAATGCAATGTATAGGGAGAGTAAGAAGAGGGCCCACTGGGCATTCGCAGATAACATGCAACTCAGAATAGATTCAAGTAGAGTGCATCCTTCCCATAAGAAATATGAGTTATGATCAATCTATTAATGTCTAGATCCGGAGCCTGGTACCATTTTATTGGATGAAGATGGAAATCCTGAAGACCGAGTAGAATTGGCATTGAAATGTCTTCCGGACTATGATCCTGCCAGCTCCTGGAATGGGGATCTCAGTCAATTCCGCTACTGGAAAATACGGGATTATGCGCATGGTTATCGTTCTACACTTGTAACCCCATCCATGGTAAGTCCCTATTGATACCTATGAGGAGTCTATAATAGCACTATATTATCAGCTAGAGCAAGACATGAAGTCTTAATGTCAATTATTAGGTGGCAGAGCGGATTATTACTGTCATCGAGGAGTTTAGCCATAAGAAACCTCCAGCTCCTTTACTAGTTTCTTTTGATGCTGAGGAAGTCAGGAAACAAGCTGCTGCTTCCACAAAGAGGTTTGAGGAAGGTAGGTCAATCTACTGGAACATGAGCTTAAGACATTGAAATGGTTGTTTTTGCACCTTCAAAGTATGGTTCCTGCTTGGTGTGCAGTGCACTGACATTAGTTGGTGGAGGGGAGGCTTGATAAATTATTGGCATTTCTGATGCAGGGAAGCCATTATCTATCTTGGATGGGATTTTCATGGCAATAAAGGATGACATAGGTTGCTACCCCTATATAATGAAGGGTAAAAATTGGTTTATGTCTTTGTTGTTTCTCAAAAAATGTTCACCATCTCTTTAGTCTGTGTATATATGACAATTTCTATTGGCAGGTGCAACGACTTGGAAGGATGAAACTAATTCGAATAATGAAGATGCAGTTTGCGTTTCTCGATTACGTAGCTGTGGTGTGATCTTCGTGGGTAAAGCAAATATGCATGAGTTGGGCATGGGTACAACTGGAAACAATCCTAATTATGGGTGAGTTTTATTACGTGGAAATTTTGTAATTCACAAGCTAAGTACAAGGCATGGGGCAAGAAAGTCTTTAGAGATTTTTAACATTCAGTTGATGTTCTATAAATCAGCCAATTCATTTCACCAATTGCTGTGCTGGCTTGTTGCTGATGTATCATGAACTTGTCAAAATTGACATTCCATAGAAATTGTCCCTCATCTTTCATCAGAATTAATTACATAGATCACTACATTGAATGTAGAGGTGTGTCAATGTATGTGTCTAATGTGAGTCAATCTTCCAGAGGAACTTTCTTTTACAGGTGACTTTTTCTGAAGGAATTCTGAAGTGCTTCGAGACTGCTTATGTTGACCTTGTCATACTTAAAGCCATTTCATTTTAACTTCTCCTATCAGTCTATGTAACTACAAGTTAATACCTGCATTGTTTGGATATGTCACATACGCTAATTTTTGAATAAAAAAGAATTCATTTCCACGTTCCACATGATTGGTCAATGATAATACTGCTCATCCTAGGGACTATAATAATTTTCTTCTCATGAGAACGTGTCTGCCTTCTCACTCCTCTCCTCTGTTTTTTTTTTTTTTTTTTTTTGGGTGCAAAATGATCATGAAATGGTGTATCCTTCTCATCTTTTATTCATCAAAACAAATGATATACCCACCACTCAATTTGATTTATCTCATTTGGTTACCCTCCCTCTTTCATATATACGAATTGGCCCATGTCCATTTCTCAATTCGTACACACTGCAGTATATGGTTCTTATTTGCAAACTTTTAACGTAAAATTCATTGGTTATGTATCTGCAGAACCACAAGGAACCCTCATGATCCAGAACGGTACACTGGTGGATCTTCCTCTGGACCAGCAGCAATTGTTGCTTCTGGAATTTGTTCTGCTGCACTCGGGACAGATGGTGGAGGTTGTACTAGGGTCCTACTGTTTAGCTTGTGCTTACCATTTTTTTATTTGCTGACACTGACTTCACATAACAAGACAGGTTCAGTTCGAATACCTTCTTCCCTTTGCGGAGTAGTTGGACTGAAAACAACATATGGGCGAACGGATCTTAGAGGGTTAGATTTGAACTTTTTCCTTTTATGAATGTTAGGGACCTAGTATAGGGTTCAGTACACAAAAGTGTGAATCATGGTGATAGTGTGTTCATTAGAAGAGTTCTGCCATTCTTTGCAGTTCTCTCTGTGAGTCTGGGACTGTGGAAATTATTGGACCAATTGCATCATCAGTGGAAGATGTCACGCTAGTGTAAGTATTCTATACTTGTTAGCTGGATGTTAGGCGCTACTCTCAGCTCAACAGAGTTTTAATGTTTATAATCTCAATGTGGAAATCAACAATTTTTGTGGTTGTAGGCATTGAAATGATCATCAATTTATTGGTGTGGGCACTTTTTCTTTACTGCTTGTCTTGACTTATTAGGGGATGAGTTTGTTCAGGGAAACCTTTGAGTTTGAATCCCAACAATGGGGAGCATTATTTGACTTGGGAAGCATGTGATTTCGCTGACTTTGTAGTAACAGTTCAAACTGTAAAAGTTAAAGGATTAATTTGGATTCTTTGGAATTTAAAAAGCTAAAGTGACTTATGTTCCATGTAATCGTATAAAGTCCTTACAATTGAAGATCTGAATTTCTTCACAGTTACTTTTGCTTCTTTATGAGATTTCATCCAGCAACCTCTAGCAGGTCACACTTGCCATTATTTATAGCTCTCCCGCAATCTCAACCGCCAAAAGGACCATATGACGTAGTCCTTAGGCATAACAGTGGGGCTCATCTACCTTAGTAGAAGCAACAATCACACAGAGATCTCTCTAACAATATCATGTTTGTGGCTGAGTTTTCGACTGTTTTCTTGATGTCCTTACTGTGTAACTTCAATTACTTCTTTAATTTCTCTTATTTATCATATAATTCTCATCTTGGCAATGCTACATCAGGTATGCTGCAATCCTGGGATCCAATCCTATGGACAGAAATATTTTGAAACCTGTAAGTGTATTATCTTCATTAGCAAAAAATGCAGCTATGCCTGATTTATGACATGCACTTTGAAGAAGTACATGTTAATGCTACTAACTCAATTGATCTCTTGCTGTCAAGTCTTCTTTTATGTAGGTTGTGAGCAGACTAAACCTCTTTTGTATGATAATTGTCATAATACTACTAACCTATGCCAGCTCTTGCAGTCACCGCCTTGCTTGCCAAATTTTCCATCTATTGAAAGTTTGAATGCCGTGGGGTCATTGCGTCTCGGAAAATATACTCCAGTAATAGCAGATTCCTATATGTTAGAAGGTTTCCTTTTCTTTTCTTTTCCTTTTCCCCCATTCCAATGACATGAACAAATTAATATTTGCAGTGGTTCAACGATGTTCATTCAACTGACATCTCCGACAAATGTGAGGATATTCTGAATCAGCTATCCAAGACCCATGGTTGTGAAGTAAGTTCTGCTTCAATTGAATAGGCCTTCCAAAGTTACATGATTATTCCATAGAGTTGCATGTCTCTAAAGCTTAAAGTAACTCTTGTCTCTCCATATTTGTCTCGTGTTTCTCTCCCACTCTCTTTTTCCTTCTAATGAGTTTGTTCTCTTGTTGACTTCACTGCACAAGGCAAATTCTGTCTTTTTGTTCATATGGATTGCTGAGTTCCTAATTTGACTTATATGTGTACAAGGTGGTAGAGATTGTTATACCTGAGCTGCATGAGATGCGCACTGCTCATCTGGTTTCAATTGGATCTGCTATGTTAAATGGATTGAATCCTGACTGTGAGGATGGGTAAGTCTGCCGCTATAATCTACCTGAAATAGCATCATCATCTGTCTGCCTAGAAATGGACACGAAGGTTACGTTCATTCTCTGTAATTGATATTTCATTTTGGGACTGAATATCCTGTTCTCACTTTTCTCAGGAAAGGTACAGAGTTGAATTATGATTCGCGGACTAGCATGGCAATTTTCCGGTCATTCACTGCATCAGATTATGTTGCTGCCCAGTGTCTTAGGTGAGCCAAAAAAAGAAGAAGAAGAAGAAGAAGAAAAGAAATTGCATTTTATTCTCGACATGAGATACTTGTATCCATCAAATATATCATGTCCTCCCTGTCGTCAACTAGGCAGAAGTCTGAATATCTGTATTTATTCATGTCTAGTTTTTAGATTAAGTGCATCATAGCTGAAGCTACCGCAACCTTTGGACCTAGTTTATTCAGTTTAGGTATATGTCTTCCATGTGGTCATTTGAACATGCATTCGCAATCTCATTCAGTTCTTTTATATAATATTCTTAGACCTGGTGGTGATGCTGATATCTGATTCCAGGAGAAGATTAATGTACCATCATATGGAGATCTTCAAGAAAGTTGATGTCATAGTGACGCCGACTACTGGGTAGGTCATAGTGTGACTAGCTCAACTTGGTGTTTCCCTTGGAGGATACAGTTTCAATGCTTGATGATGTGTAATTGGACTTGGCAAGCAAAATCTAAGCGTAGTTTTTGTCCTTTTTATCACTCAGCAAGCCGGTAGTATGCATAATTGGATTTAAATTTGTGATCTCTGCTTCAATGGCCTGGCAGACCTAATCAGGGTCACACTCTATTCAAATTTTGGGTTTGCAGTGCTTTAATGTTAGCTTAATTCTTCTTATAGATTTTCAACTGACACAAAAATTGTTTATTACAGAATGACAGCACCTAAAATACCTCCTAGTGCCCTTAAATATGGCGAAACAGATATACAGGTTACAGGTTTGTGAGTTGCATTATTAATCTCCGGTTTGATAGTAACCATCTTTTACACAAATTGCATTGTAACCATAAGTTTCATGCATAGTTTTAATTGCAATAACAAGTTTTCAGATACTCTTTGTGACATTCTTCGCAAGGGACAATTCTTGTGTAGTTTATGTGCACTTTCTTTGTTTCAGGTTACCTCATGCGATTTGTCATTGCAGCAAACCTTCTTGGTCTCCCTGCAATTTCTGTCCCTGTGAGTGACACTGGGTTTACTTATGCAATTTCATTTTTGTGTCGGGAATTCTTTCTTTCATTTGCACAAAAATTGTCAATTTAGACTGCTGTCGGCTAACCTTATGCCAAGAAATTGAGTCATAGCTCAACAAGCCAGCTGAAGGAACAAATTGCATTAGCTGTCCGACTGCACCTTTTGCAACTGCATTAAGTCAATGTATTCGTCAACTCTAGTAAAGTTATCTCTAGCTCATCTGTTTACTTTTGTTGTGAATTTTACAGATCGGGTATGATAAGCAAGGCCTTCCAATTGGTTTGCAACTGATGGGTCGTCCGTGGGGTGAAGCTTCAATTTTACGCCTTGCTTCTGTAGTCGAGGTATATCTTTTTTCATTTCGAGCGCTAATTGTTTTGAGTAATGTGAGAGACGAATGCTATCGCATGCCTATCTGTCTGTTGCTTTCAGGAACTCTGTGGATCTAAGAAGAGGCCTGTATCATTCTACGATGTTCTGAAGACAAGCTGAATGCAGCTTAGCTCCTGTTGCTGATGTTTCTCTGCTGCTGCTTGTATGGGTTTTCTAGCATGCGGGGAGATCTTTGCAGTGACTTTGTTGCTCCTGATTTAACAGGGAGCTCTCTGTTTTAATGTCAATTAGGAAAGGACAGTTATCTGTCTACTTTTGTGGCTAGACCTTTGCTTTTCTAAAGATATGCTTTTTATCAGATAAGTCATTTATAGACAGTGACTTTCCTCACAAAGATGTTGATTATTCAATGAATCCACCGTTTCACTGTCGTTTATTTACAAGGTTACTGCTAAGGTTGTTAGATAATTATCGTTACCTGGTTTTAATTGTGAGATATTTGATCTGTAACCCGAAAACAAATCTATTTCCAGGCGGCAACAGTTGGCGGTGGTGATAGGAGCAAGGGCATTAGCGCTCACAGGTAACCAAAGATGTTGGCAGGGGCATCGGCTTGTGACGAAATCTAGTGGCCAATGTCGGCTGGTGGTAGACTGGTAGCCTGTGGCAATGATGGTGGCGATGTTTTGAGTGGTTATCGTTATTTTGGCTTGTGATGTTCTGTGGCGCTGGCAAGGATTAGCAGAAGTTTAGTGACCTCCCACTGCCAAATGAAATGAACTTCTAGCGACTAACTGGACCTCATATAATGTCTATGCTCTAATGGTTGATAGAATCCGTTCGCACATGTTTAAAGGACAGCTCAACTTCACCAAATGTTGATGTCTACCTACCTTCCGAGGACAAATTAACATATGTGGAAAGTATAAGAGGTAAAGAAAGCGAGGGGAAAAAAGGCAAGCATTTCATGCCACTATCGCGCAATTAATGAGGTAATGACGATCTGATTACAATATTCATGTGTACTAATGAGAAGGTTGATCGAGTGGCTCCTAGGACCAGAGTCTCGCAGCCATGAACACTCGATCCAGAGTCTTGCCACCACCTCAGATGCTTAGCTTGAGCTTGAAGCTCAAGGTAGGTAGTCATGGCCACTTGAACTTTGTGATTTTTATGGTCATGGATGCTCGAGCTTGAGGCAGCGACGCGAGCAATGTCATTTGCGTCGGTAGGTTGAGGACTTCATTTATTCTTAACTTTTCCATTCTGCATATTGTTTTCATGAAATTTTGTGATCTAATTAATTTATTTCAATTTTAACTTTTCTATCACCAGTTATTCTATTGATAAAGAGATTAATAGGAGTACGAATAGTGCGACTTTTCAAAAATATATTGGAGGGTTTTTCGGAAGAGAAAAGGGGTAAGGGAATGGATTTAAATTTCAGGTCAAAAATAAAATGATCAGAAGGATGACATTTTCCAAAACCTAACTATATGATATAACTGTCATATAACTGTTCATGAAAGTCCTGGCAATTGGATCCACTCCTTCTTGCTGTTCTACAGCTCTCTCTCTCTCTCTCTCTCTCTCTGTGAGTGATCAGACGGGAATTGAAGGAGAGATCTGATATGCCTTCTCCCGATGCGGCCAAGAAAAAGGAAGCGCCTTCTCTCAAGTCACATCCTTTGTTCTTCCCATATGCCGTCTTCCTAACCCTTCTTCGCTCACGTTGAAAATTTTATAATTTTTTTTTCAAAATTTTTCTAAATATATTATTTTTTCTTCCCTTTCGAATCTTTAACCTTGGCCGAAAGAGGTAAACATGGTTTTAGGATAAAACCTAAAACCTAAAAATCGGACCCGCGGGAATGTGTAAGTTCTAGATTTTAAGGTATGTAGAGTAGATTCCGGGTTTCAAAAAATGAAATACTTCTTTTGATGGATAAGTTCCAAATTTTTAATTTGAGGAATTTGAAACATGTAACCTATAACCTATAATATGAAATAAGTTTTAATATTTTTCTTAATTCATATTTTCGCGTGATCTTGTGATATTACCTACTATTTGATGATGAGTGTATAATCTGAAAATACTAGTTTAAGTTTACATTTTATGACTGAGACTTTTACTTTATTAATATTAAAAAAAATTATGTATTTAAATATAAGTTATGGTAAGCAAATTATAGCAGTAAGTGATTATTATTAAATGTTTTAATTCACTACAATCATTCATTTAATTATAGGTGGAACTTGAGTAGACTTTGGAACCTATAATAGAATAGGTTCTAAGTTCTAAAGTATGCAGGGTAAGTTCCGGTTTTGTAAGATTATGAAATTTGTTCAAACGGATAGATTCTAGGTTTCAAGTGGAATTTGTACAGAATCTAGTACCACTCGGCGAGTAGGGTTGCTGGCTAGGATCAGAAAAAAGGAAAGAAAAGCAAAAATAACAAATTCAATTTTTTTTGAAAAAAAAATATCTATATCAACATTAGTTGTGCTACATAAGACAATTGACGTCTACGTCAGTGATTTCCTATCAAAATTTGTCGAATGATCTTAATTAACAAAAAACGTGAAAACATTTAGGTTTTAATTGGTACAATTAAAATATTTATGACTGAATAGGTAAAAGTATAATATTTTTACAACTTTTTTGGTAATTTTTCCTTACAAGTGCTATGCCATATGGAATTTCTAGTACTTGGGTAAATGTTATTAAAAAGTTATGATACTCATATGATAAATTAGAAATTATGACATTTAAATGAACACTTTCTAGAAGTAAGGATACTCAAATGATAACAAAAAAATTATGATACTTAAATGAGCACCGTGAAATTATGGCACTTGTGGTGGTCTTTTTTGGATATTTTATAAACTTTTGCAAAATCAGATGCGGCCATGAATATCTCGTTACGTCGAGAAGCGTCAACTAATTTGAAGAATCTTCTTCCTCCATCCAATGCGCACATGCTGAAGCTTCAACTATTGGAAATATAATATATTAGAGGAAAATACATGACACTACTTTTTGTAATCAGAAAAATAATAACTCTAATAAAGCGATAATAACTCTAATAATGACCATGTCAATAAGCAAATAAATTGAACAAATCTTCTCAACAAGTGAAGAGTACACCAATGTAAACCAAATATAGACTAGCAATATTGTTATAAAAATTTAACAAAATTAAATAGAAGGTCAATTACGGCTAACCGAATCTCTTTAAGGTGATTACTTCTTGCCAATGATGCTAAGCAACTTGATGAATTATGTTTCCCAAGATACAACACCTCAAATCTATTTGAATTAGCACTATGCAAATAGAACTTTAACAAACACTTCTCAAAACCGGCACACTTAGATAAAATTGAAGTGGAGATGCGAGGTTTATCTTCTTCTTCGAATGAAAGATAGTTCAAACAAATTTATAGAGTTTTGAAAAGTCATGTATAAAAAGATATATGAACTCAAGAGTTACATGAACTCAAGAGATACATGAACTTAAAAAATACACAAACTCATCGTGTAACTATTTCATGTCCTCCCGCTGTCTTATGATTTGCGGACTAGCGTGGCACTGTTCCGGTTATTCACTGCATCAGATTATGTTGCTGCCCAATGTCTTAGGGGTCAAAAAAGGAAAATAAAAGAGAAATTGCATGTAATTCTCGACATGAGATATTTGCACCCATCATGTAACTATTTCATGTCCTCCCGCTGTCTTTAACTAGGCAGAAGTCTGAAACCTGTACTTATTCATGTCTAGTTTTTAGATTAGCTATATAATAGCTGAAGCTGCTGCAACCGTTGAACCTAGTTTATTCTGTGTAGGTATACGCCTTCCATGTGGTCATTTGAAAATGCATTCGCTATCTCATTCAGTTCTCTTTTAAATTATTCTTAGACATGGTGGTAATGCCGATATCTGATTTCAGGAGAAGAATAATGTACCATCATATGGAGATCTTCAAGAAAGATGATGTCATAGTGACGCCAACTACTGGTTATGTCATAGTGCGACTAGCTCAACTTGGTGTTTCCCTTCGAGGATACAGTTTCAATGCTTGATGACGTGTAATTGGACTTGGCAAGCCTGATATAAGCATAGCTTTTGTCCTTTCAATCATCCAAGTTTGATGAGGAGCAAGCTGGTAGTATGCATAATTCGATTTAAATTTGTGATCTCTGCTTCAATGGCCTGGCAGACTGAATTAGAATCACACTACTTAAATTTTGGGTTTTCTGTCCTTTAATGTTAGCTTAATTCTTCTTGTAGATTTTCAACTGACACAAAAATTGTTTATTACAGAATGACAGCACCTAAAATACCTCCTAGTGCCCTTAAATATGGGGAAATGGATTTGCAGGTTACAGGTTTGTCGGTTGCATTATTAATCTCCAGTTTGATAGTAACCATATTTTCACACAAATTGCATTGAAACGGTAAGTTTCGTGCACATGCTTGCTTTAGTAGCAATAACAAGTTTTCAGGTACTCAATGTGACACTCTTCACAAGGGAAAATTCTTGAGTAGTTTATGCACACTCTCTTTATTTCAGGTTACCTCATGTGATTCGTCATTGCTGCAAATCTTCTAGGTCTTCCTACCATTTCTGTCCCGGTGAGTGACACTGGGTTTTCTGTATGCAATTTCATGTGATTTAGTGCCCAGAATTCTATTTTTCATTTGCACAAAAATTCACTTTAGGCTGCTGACAGCTAACATCATGCCAAGAAATTGAGCTATAGCTCATTGAGCCAGCTGAAGAACAAATTGCACTAGCCTTGGCACCCTTTGTTACTGCATTAAGCCATTCTATTCATCAACTTTAGTACAGTTATATATAGCTCATCCCATCACTTTTGTTGTGAATATTACAGATCGGGTATGATAGGCAAGCCTTCCAATTGGTTTGCAACTAATGGGCCGTCCATGGGGTGAAGCTTCAATTTTGCGCCTAGCCTCTGTAGTCGTGGTATATCTTTTTTCATTTCACGCGCCAATTCTTCAAGCCATTTGAGAGACAAATGCTATCACTTGCCTAGTTTTCTCTTGCTTTCACGAACTCTGTGTCTAAGAAGAGGCCTCTATCATTCTATGATGTTTTGAAGACATCTGAATCCGGCTTAGCTCCTATTGCTGATTCTTCTCTCCTGCTGATTGTATGGGTTCTCAAGCACGTGGGGAGATCTTTACAGTGATTTAATTGCTCCTGATTTAGCAGAGACCTCTCTATTTTAATGTCGATTCGGAAAGGACTTAGTTATTTGTATACTTGTGTAGCTAGATTTTGGCTTTTCTAAAGCTTGATTATGATATGAAGATTCGCTTTTAATCAGATAAAGTGTTTATAGACAATGACTTTCCCTCAAAGATGTCAATTCTTCAACTAATCCACGGTTTTGCTGCTGCTTATTTGCATGGTTCCTGCTAAGCTGGTCATATAATTCTCGTTTCCCAGTTCAAATTGTGAGATACTTGATATGTAAACCGAAAACACAGCTATTTTTCAGCGGGAACAGTAGGCGGTGATGAAAGGAGCAGGGGCATAAGTGCTGACAGCTAACCGAAGATGTTGGCAGGGGTGTCGACCTGTGACGATGTCTTGTAGCCAACGTCGGCTGGTGGTAGACTGGTAGCCTGTCGCAATGATGGTGGCGATGCTTTTGAGTGATTATTGTTGTTGTTTTGGCGTGTGATGCTCTGTGGCTTAGTGGCTAACTTGACCTCTTATAATGTCTATGGTCCAGTGGATGATAGAATCCATTCGCACATGAACTCTTGTACTTACCATGTTGATATCTACCTACCTTCCGGGGACAAACTAACATATACGGAAAGATTAAGAGGTAAAGAGTGTAAGGGGAAAAAAGGCAAGCATTTCATGCCACCATCGCCTGATAAATATGATAAAGACAATATGATTACAATGTCCTAATGGGGAGGATGATCAAGTGACTTTCAAGACCAGTCTCACAGCCATGAATACTTGATCCAGAATCTTACAACCACTTTGGATGCTTAGCTCAAGCTCGATGCTCAAGGTAGGTAGGCATGGCTGCTTGCTTGAGCTTTGAGATTATTATGTCCATGGATGCTCAAGCTTGAGGCAGTGAGCAATGTCATTTGTGACTCTATTTGTTCTTAATTTTTCTATTTCGCCGATCGTTTTTATGAAATCTTTTGACTTGCGTTGATCTATTTCAATTCTCTTTTCAACTTATTAAACTTATATAAGCTTTCATGTCACCAATTCTTCCTTTCATTAATTTACGTCATCAACAATAAGTCGATGAGAAAAATTAATAGATTAATAAGAGGATGAATACGGTGACTTTTATCAAATATATTAAGGGTTTTTTGGAACAGAAAAGGGGTAAAAAAATGGATTTAAATTTCAGGTCAAAAAAAAAAAATTGATCAAAAGGATGACATTTTTCAAAACCAAACCATATGATATAACTGTCACATAACTGTTATATGGAAGTCCTAGTAATTGGATCTTGTCCTACTTGCTATTCCATCTCCCTCTCTGTCTCTGAGTGATCTGAGGGGAATTCAGGGAGAGATCTGACATGCCTTCTCCCGATGCTGCCAAGAAAAGGGAAGCGCCTTCTCTCAAGTCGCCTTCCTCGCTCTTCCCGTACGCCGTCTTCCTAACCCTAATCATCCTCTTCCTCTCCTCCACTTTCCTCACTTCCCCTGCCTCCCCTCCTCCTCCCCCTCCCAAAGAGAAGGTCTCCCGATCCTGCAACCTCTTCGACGGCCGATGGGTCCGCGACCCGGAAACCCGGAAACCCATGTACGACGAGACGTGCCCGTTCCACCGGAACGCCTGGAACTGCTTGAGGAACCAGCGAGAGAACATGGTCACGATCAATTCTTGGAGATGGGTCCCCAAAGGTTGCAGCTTGGACCGGATCGACCCGGTTCGGTTCCTGGGTCTGATGAGGAACAAGAACATTGGGTTCGTGGGGGACTCTTTGAATGAGAACTTCTTGGTTTCGTTCCTTTGTATACTGAGGGCGGCCGATGCGGGTGCCAAGAAGTGGAAGAGGAAAGGGGCTGGAGAGGGCTTATTTTCCCAAGTTTAATGTCACGGTTGCTTACCACAGAGCGGTGCTGTTGGCTAAATACGAGTAAGACCATTTATTGATCAGTGGTTTTGTTTTTTTTTGTTTTTTTTGTTTTTTCTGTTCATCTCGTTGCATTGTTGAAGAGATGATCTTGAGTGATTGATGTGGCTATTGTTTTGATATTCTATGGGATGAATGTTTTCAAGTAATAGACCGTTATTGATGAATGTTCATGTCTGTTGCATATTTAATTAATTAACAAAGTTCCCATGTATACTCATCCCCAGTTGCTTTTGTTTTCATCAGACAAGCTTCTTCTTCATCAGAACTTTTATCAATTTTCTGGAATGGAATTTGGTTACCACGTGGTGCCTCTGCACCTTATTCCTATGTACAGACTTTGTTTGTAGAAACTGCTGTTGAACAAGTGTAAAGATTTCGAGAGAGAGAGCTTCTGACTTTTTCTTAGAGGTTGTTGTCAACATTGTTGTGAGAATGTGCTAGAAAAGCCCTAGGGGTATGCGATCGATGGACCAGCATAAACCAGCAGATTGCAATGCCGTAATCTGGAAGAGTTGCTAATTGATGCTGAGTCTAACTCAAGTATCTGCAATTAAGCTATAAAGATCTCTTGCTTTTCGATAGCTGGAACTGGAAGTGTTAATTTTAATTGATCACCTAGTGTATAAAATATCAATGTCGCTTATTTTCTTTTAAATCAATCTGCATTGTACTTGCAACCTCACATGCTTATAACTGATTAATTGAAGGTGGCAGCCGAAAGAGCCCACTCTGGCTGAAGGACAAGGATCAAAAGGTTTTTATCGAGTAGATGTGGACTTACCTGCTGATGATTGGGCCCACATCAATGACTTCTATGATGTCCTTGTTTTCAATACTGGTCACTGGTAATTTCTCTCTGTTGCTTAGTTTTGTTCACTAAGATCAATCTCTTTGATGCTTTTGCATCCTTAATGTCTTAATGCTTTCATTTCTTTCCCTGCATTCTCTAATAAAATGTGTGGGCTTTGCCCTTTAAATATCTAAAACATTTAGGCTTTGTAGGTGATACATGATTACTCTGCTTAGTTTTAGGATTTTGTCTGCCTTCATCTCCTCATTTCTAAGCTAGTTCATGTCATTTCTTGTGTCCTGATGTGTGGGGCAACTATTTATGCTATCTTTAACTTTGTCAGGTTGGATCAACTGGTGTATTCCAGTTATGCCATATTTATTTTTAGTTTTATGAACTAATTGAACTCTGTGAGTACTTAAATGGGTGGTTTAAGGAGCCTTATTGTCAGGTTGGATCAGTGCTGAGATTAGTGAGTATGGTACCTGAAGAAGACAAGAGTAAAGGAAAGAAATAAGAGAAGTCTTAGGAGAAAAGTTAAACTCAGCATTATATTTCACATTGGTGGTTTTTTGAAGAAGCAAACTGAGATAATATAGGTTGGAAAATAGTCAAAAGTGTCCACCAATCTTGACACTGTGGTTCTTATGAATCTGAATTGCCGCCATTTCACTAATAGCCTCTTTAAGAACTATTAATATTAGTCACTTGTTCTTGCCTGTATAAGCTCTTATATGGAACCCTTTTTCCTTGATAGGTGGGGTTCTGATAAGTTCCCGGAAGAGACACCTCTAGTCTTCTATCAGGCTGGACGCCCCATCTTCCCACCACTCAAGATGTTGGATGGACTCAGAGTTGTTCTTGAGAATATGGTTTTGCATATACAAAGGAAAATCCCCAATAAGACCCTCAAGTTCTGGCGGTTACAGTCACCAAGGCATTTTCATGGTGGAGACTGGAATCAGAATGGCAGTTGCCTTTTCAATGAGCCACTTCTGGATTCTCAGGTATGAAAATAGAATTTTGCTCTAGTTGCGCCACACTGCTCTCTCATGCTCTCATGCTTCTGTTCCGCATGTTAGCTGATCAAGTACCATACTTAAAGATATCTTGCATGTCAAATAACACATTTAAGTAAATACTTTCCATAAATTTGTGCTTGCTCTGCCTCTGGATGTTTCTCTTTATTGAGCTACTTTGAGACTTCTCTATATATTGCAATAATAACATCAGTTCTTACTCGGGATCGGGAACTAACAACTAGACAGCTTGATATGTGGTTTGATCCCAGCAACAATGGGGCGAATAAAGAAGCAAGACTGCTGAATGATTTGATCGAAGGCACGCTGCGAGGATCGGATATTCAGTTGCTGGATTTGACTCATTTGAGTGAATACAGAGCTGATGCCCACCCAGCAATTTGGTTGGGAAAGAAGGACGCAGTAGCTGTTTGGGGCCAAGATTGCATGCACTGGTGCTTACCAGGTGTGCCTGATACATGGGTCGATATTTTGTCCCAACTAATCCGTCATGGCTTGGAGAGACAGTGACAAACTAGGAAGCATCATGCGATAGTGACTGTTGAAGATGGTGATGAAGCTAGCTGGTTGAATTTTGAGAAGGGGTTTCACACCTAATTATGTGAAACTATCTTTGAAATTCTTAAATTATTTGCTGGTAGACTTGCAGCTGCTCCATGACTTGCGACAAACTCGGAACTGACGATTTTAAAGTGAAGTGTCTGCTTCATAGCTAGCGACAAGCTTTAGCAGTCAACCATCGAGACACTTCAATCGCAACATGTTAGGAACCCGAACCCAAGGGTCTCCATTGTTGCCGGTGTGCTTGCCTTAACCATGGCGGTCATTTTTTAAAGCTTATGGCTCATAGATCTGAAGTTTGTTCTTCCTTGTAGATGAGCTATTCTCTTTCTTGTTTTAGTGGGGAGGTAAGTGAAAAAAAGGGGACATATCCGGGTTGATCTCCGACACGACCATTGTGTAAAGACGACATTTGAATTAAGAAATAGATGAGCATAGTGTATTCTTTCGTTCAATGTTCTTGCATGGTGAGATGATTTGGTGTGATGTGAAAGGTTCTTGGGTAGATTGATATGATACTGTCTTGTATGTTAGTACACATACATCACAGGGGTGGGATCTATTTGGAATTTTGGACGCCGGTTGGAGGCCCTATGCGATTGTAGCAATTAGATTCGTGTGTCATATATATTGTCAATGGTTCTGATGGCCTTGATCTATTTGAATTTTTATTTGTTAGAAAGTCTAACCCAAATTGGTAAGTTAACAAGTGGAGGGAGATCACATGAATAAATAGAGCTTTTGGGATCTGTTATCAAGCGTAAATAGAGCTTTTGGGATCTGTTATCAAGCGATGTGGGATAATACTTTAATGATCCAACTCTTGTGCACGCTTGTATCAATGTGAGACGATACTCTAAAACAGAGCATTTATGATCCGCTGTCAAGCGATGTGAAATAATACTTCGACAATCCCATTGATGTGCACACTCTTAGCAATGTGAGACAATACTTCCCATTGTCAAGCGATGTAAGATAATACTTCAACAACTCTATTATACTTATTGTTGTCAAGTGATGTGAGACAATAGTTCAACAACACCACTCATGTGCATGCCCGTAGCAATGTGAGATAATAGTACGTGATAAGACAATACTTCAACAACCCTACTCACATGCACGCTCAATCACAGGCGGCATGTGAATAGAATTTTGACTATGCATATTCTTGAAAGGAATAGCATTGATTTTGATATCATACTAGAAAGTCCAACCAAAAAGCTTAAATTAATAGGTGGAGGGAGACCATATGAATATGTAGAGCATTTAGAACCCGTCGTCAAACAATGTAAAACAATACTTAAACACTCTCTCACGCATGGAGAGGGCACATTATGATTACGGGTTTTCTACTTTAATTTTTGACTTTTCTACTATTTTACGCAATCAACATTTTCGCTGGTATTTAAATCAGAACATTTTGAAATGTTTCCCAAATTAATACACTGCCCTTCAAAATTATTTCAATTTTTGGAAATTTAACAAATACTTTGTTTTATATAAGTTGTGAAGAGTTAAAACTAGCTAATAAGTCAAGCGCGACTAAATTGTTGAAAGTTACTTTCTATTTTGAAAAAGTAGACAAATATAGGTCTATACTTATTTTCATGCCTCGTGATATTAGCCACGATGAAAAAGATTCTTAATTTTTCTGGTTAGAACATCAGTTATTGTATATATCATTACAAATATTAACGGTGGAACGTTATTCCTTTCATCAAAATTCACTAATCAGTCTAGATAATTAATAGCAACAAGTGTTCGTTCGTACATACTCTCTAAAAGTTACCAAATGTTTAAAAGTAGTAATTTCATAGCCTAAACATTCTCATTTCTCAGTGAAGAAAAATCAAGATTTTTAATATGATCAGAATGCATTCACATGATGATCAGTAGTAGACTTTTATACAACACAGAAACAATCTTGCATATCATACGAAAGCCATATATATTTTTTGGTCGGAATATGAAAATTATACGCGAATGTGAAGTTAATTTCATTAGAAATCTACAAATTATTCTTTAAGAACCCCTTAGAGCCACACTCAGTCGATTTTCCCCTTCCCCAAATCCTCCTTCCCGACCGTCGTCCTCCATTCGAATCCTCGTCCTCTCCGAACCAGTCCGACCCTGCAATGGCGCTGAGAATCCACGCCCTTCCCCTGCACGCCCTGCCACGACCCCCGAAATCCCACCTCCGCCCCCTCCGTTTCGACCCCCGCAAGCCGCTCCCCGCCTCCGTGTCGTGCAGGGCCAAGAGGCCCACCGGCGATGCCGAGATCGCGTCCGCCTTGGCGGAGGAGGTCGCGAGGGTGCACGCCCAGAAGAAGCAGAAGGACGAGGCCCTGAGGAAGGGCCGGGCCCTCCTGTTCGCCGAGCTCTGCGGGTACTTCTCCCTGAGGGAGGACGAGCTGAGGAGGAGGTGGGAGAGGATGGAGGGCGGCGAGCGGAGGGATATGGCGGCGGAGTTCGTGTCGAATTGGAGTGCCGATTTCCATCCCCTGTCCGCGAGGTCCGTCGTGGAGATGGTCGAGGAGCACCTGCGGCGAGAAAAGAAGCCGTCTCTCTCGGACGATTCGGCGTTTTTTCCTAGTTTGAAGAGATTGATGGGCTTGGGTGAGAACAAGTGAATGTGTCTTGGGGTTATAGTTTTGTTGGTGGTAAGTGCCTATTCGCTTTGCAATTTCTTCCTTCTTTTCTCGGATGGGAAGGGCAGAGTAGTGAGTGGTTACTGTAGTGCACGACGTCCGTTTGATCAATTGATTGTACATGTTTATGCAGAAACTATCATGGCAACTTGAGTTCGGTTGATTTGTGTTTTCTCTGCTTTGCTCTCGCTTTCCCTTCCTTTCCCTGACCCTCTTTAAAAGATGGAGTTTTGTTCGTTGAATTCTGTTGATTGGCAATGGTTATCGGTAAAACGAACCATAATTAGATTCGGCAATAAATTTTGTTTTTTGATTGGGTTCTATGCCTATAGTGTTTGATGGGTATTGAATATGAAGCAAAATGCATCAGTTGAAAACGGTTCAGATGTTTAATGACCCCCCTGGCCCCTGGGAGGTTTGATTTGAGCGGCTAATAAGTGAAGCATTTGACCTCTGCTTCCTGTCATGCTTGGATCATCGACCCGACAACTTAATCAACTTGAGGAAGACTTGTGGGAACGACCAGAAAGGTGCTCAAAGGAGAAATCCCCAGTTTGGCTGTTGTGGAAGTGGAGCTAACATCGTACTGAAGCAATAATGGAACCAGGCAAAGAAGATCTCCACCTACTTAACTGTGTCGTCGTCGGTCGGTCGTACTTTCACTCTGTAATTCACCATTTGGGCCGCGCGCGCGGTCTACATCCGTTCGCAATTGGCTTCAAAGCTAGCGCGGTCTACATCCGTTCGCAATTGGCTCCAAAGCTATGTACTTCGGTGGCGACCTCTTGCTTTCTTGGTTAGTGTGGATTCCCTGTGTTGCAACGGTAATTTCAGTCATCTTCTCCATCAATTTCTCAAATGACTTATGCAAGAGAAGAATAGCACAATCCATTCGTGAAAATGCCAAATTGGATGCACCCCAAGTCAATAGCGACTTGTCTGTAATGCTTGTCCTAGTAAATAGCAATTTGTGCGTCTCTGCTACACCAGGATATGATTATGAGGTTTTCTCTAGCTTGAGGGGATCGGATACGCACAAGGGGTACCCTGATTTTCTCTAAGATGGCCTTTTAGATGCCGCTGTCATGGTCATCAAAGACAATGAGGAAGCTCCGTGCAGGAGAAGAGATTGCCCCTGATCCTTTAGAAACCATCAAGAAAGGATCTTTGCACCCATTCTCTCTAAAGAGTAGAGAATATCTTTCTAGTAGAAAGTGCCCCAAGGAGTTGGAGCAAATGGCTGAATGTAGGGAAGAAAGGAAAGAAATAATCTTTGCTATCTTCAATTACACTCCATGAGTTTGGCGCTGATCTGGACCTTATGCAAAAGGCCTTCTCACAGGATGAGAAGCACTATGACTGTGAGACCATCCAAGGATGGAGAAATGATCTCGATGTGGTTGGATCATTGAAAAATGGGAACTGAAGAACATTGTCGATGGGTTATTTGTTAACTCATGAATTTGCGTGACTTATGATGTTGTGGATTTCTATTTTCTGGCCTTGTGAATGCATGCTTGGTTTGCTTGAATGTATTCAGGAAAGAGATCCTTGTCATTGTAAATTAGTAATCCAGTAATATCGTATAGAATCTCATCCCATTCAACTATTAAGCAATATAGGAGCTTTAATCTGCATTTGACAAGTCGCTATTATAAAGTATGACTAAGACATTTACACAGCACATCATCGGTGGTTTATCACTGCTTTAACCACAACCGCTAGCTAGCCAATCCGGCGTGCTGTACTGCTATTGCCTCCACAACCACCAATCAGGTAAGACTAATGTTGCCAAGGTCGTGTTACAACCGACTTCTTGAACCATTTGCATGCCATATCTTTGTCAGAGACATCTGAGAGCCATCGCTGCCACACTAGGATCTTAGAATATTGGCAGAATTTTCTGGTCTCTAATATCCTAAATGATGATCTTTCTGATCTGCAAGTGTCGATGGGGGGATCAAAGAGCTTGAGCAGATATTGGAGAATGATAAGAGTTCTCATTCTTCGTTCTCATTCTTCTTTATGAAAAGCTGGAGGAATCTTGAAAGTTGCATCAGTCTACGTGAGATTGAAGGGTTTGAAGATGGAATCATTGGAGTAGCGGGAACATTTTTTGGTGCTAAGACATTGAAAAACTTCCGAACTTTCAAAACTGCAGTGGTTACGATATCTAGAAATACGAGCTTGTGAAAAAGAGAGATTCAGGGTCTTGAGGGACTTCAGTCTCTGTACTGTTGAACATTATAGGATGTATACTTGTACAGTGCTTGGAAATGCACCCGATCTGCCGAATGTTACAATTAAGCATTGGATGCAGTTATTTAGTAAGGATGGAGGTTATTTAATATGCCTAATGTTACAAAACACCTTTCGCAAGAAGTTTGATGACAGCCATTCCACGCAACCTCCAACAGGTATTTAATTCAATTTCATGTTTCTGTCCGCATAATCATCGGAGAAATTGCTTAATCCTGATGAATTTCTTTCCCAACATCCAAAAACATCATTGTCAAATCGAACTTCAACAGACAACACCCTCATATTTCCCTGCATGTTTAATTAGCAAGTAAGCTGTCATACTAACTACCCTATATTAGTTCTTAAATATATGTCGAGCCTTTAAGAAGTGTACTTTCCTCACCTTTTTGTCCTCATGCAGGCTGACAAAACAAATACCCACCCGAGTTAAATGCGCCATTTCCATGCATGCTTCCGTTGGCAAGGAGGATATACCGTCGCTGTCCATTTGCTGCGGGCGAGGATCTCCTGAATTTTGGCTTCATACATTGCACTGAGTCATATGTCATGCTGACTGAAGCCATTATCTCCTTCAGTAGGAGCACATGTCGCTTGCTGGCATGATATCAGCAATCTAAGGGACCTCTTAATGCAGGGCGTTTCTGAAGATGAGAAACTTAAGTTAGTGCTCCACATTTTTTTAACAGATTGCTAGGGTTCCGGGAGGGAAAAAAGGGGATATCGTTCCGTGCTGATAAAGAGAAGTTGGTAACTTCTCAAATGCGTAGCAACTTGTTTTAGCCGTGTATTGTTTTTGGAAAGTATAACATTTGTTTATACTCAAAAAATTATGAACTGTTTTAGTAATCTATCAAAAGATATTTGTGGAACTTTAAACTATTGTACGAAATTATCAACTTTAATTTGACTGATTTGCCAACTTTTCTCCCATAGTGCTTTTATTTTGGGAGAAATGAATGATTTGAATACCGTTTTCCTTAAGAAGATTGGTTATCACTTAGAATAATAAGTAAATGATTTTCGTTTATTATTAACAATAAACTATGGTTAAATATTTTGATGGATGATAAAAATATTTTTCATTTATTTGACTTTGTAATCAATATAAGATCATTTTCAAGATTTTTTTTTTCAAATAATAGATTTAGTGTGAAAAAAAAAAAAAAACACATCATGGTTTACAACTATTTTGACTTAACAAATATTATTTGAATCGCTTGCCAAGTTTAGTCTAATTATTCTAAAATTACTAAAGGTTGTAATAATTTACCAATATTATTATTGGAGCTTACTAACGTATTAAAGTTACTATCTTTTAAACAAAATTACCAATTTATAGTTTGAGTGTTTTACTAATATATCTCCGATTAAGTTACTAACTAATTGAAGAAATACTAACTCTTATCTGAGTCACTTAGCAACTTGTATTTAGTTATTTTGGGAATTATTCCAACCATTTACCATTTTGTATTCATAGAGATTACCAATGTGTGTTAAAGTAACTGACTCTCATACAAGTTTACCAGCTCCTATTAATTATTTCAATAATCTACTGATATATATTTCCGGAGCTTGGTAGTACTAATTCGTGAACTATACTAGCTTTTATAGAAAAAATACCAATTCCTATATGAACAACTTGTTTGAACAGTACAACTCTTACAATTTTTTTGTACACAGTATTGTCAAGCTTACCAATGTGTTTAAATTGCTAATTGTTATATGAAATTACAAACTTCTTTTAAGATAACCAATTATTCCATTAATTTGTCGACTCTTGTACGTGTTACTTGAGTTACCAAATTTTATATGAAATTACGTACTCTTATTGTAGCTAGTTATCTATGTTTATTTGATAATTTCGAAATTGCTAACTATTCCAATAATCTACCAATATTTATCTGCACAACTCAATCAAAGTCATCAAATGTTATATGAAATTACCAGCTCTTTTTTTAGTCCACTTACTAACTTTTGTTTGATTCCTTCAAAAGTACAAACTGTTCAATAATTTACCAACAATTATTTCATAGCAGTCCAACATATTAATAACCAACTTCGACACGAAATTACTAACAAAACTCACTGACCATTCCAATAACTTACCAACATTGAAAGCAGAGCCTAAGTGATCAAGTTTTTATGAAATTACCAACTCTAATTTGGGTAGTTACCGGCATTTATGTGATCAGGTCCAAATTACCAAATTTTCCAATAATTTATATAAAATTGATTGTGTAGTTTACCAACTTACAAAACTAGTACTCTTGTACCAAATGATCAACTCCTATTTGAGTCTACTTACAAATTTTTATTTCATAGTTTGAAAAATACCAATTCTTCAAATAATCTTACCTACATTTATTTGAGCTTAACAATGGATTAAAAGTTTCCAACTTGTATAAAATTTATCATCTCTCTGCAAAATTACCAACTATTCCAATATACCAATATCTATTTGTGGAACTTAATTTACCAACTCTTATATGAAACTACCAACTATATTTGAGCTAGTTATTGGCATTTATTTAATTTTGTTAAATTACAAATTTTTGCAGTAATTTACCTGTATTTATTTGCATAGCTTACCAACGTGTTAAAGTCACCAAATATAATATGAAATTGCCAAATCTTGAGTTTATGTACCAACATTGATTAGATTGTTTCAAAAGTACTCATTGTTTCAATAGCTTACTAATATTTATTTGTGGAACTTACCAATTGGTTGAAATGATGAACTTTTTTACAAAATGTCGTCACTAGTCACATTCACAAGTTGTTATCCTTCTTCCTTTCTTGAGAAGAAAATTACTAGTTAATGTGAAAAGTTCAACTTTCTAAAACATATCGAAAATTGGTCTTTTTCTTTTGTATGAAAGGTCATCGACTATATTAAGTGTTACTAACTTATGATAATTTTAAATATCCAAACTCACTACCAATTCGTTAGAGAACTCATGGCAAATCGCTATTGATATTGAAAATTTACTTCCTAGCAAATCACTAAGCTTTACATAAGTTACTAATCACGTTTCAACCTAAAACCTAAGTAATAATTGAGAACAATTTGATAAACTTGCACCTATATGTCACCTATATGTATGTCGCGACCTCATTTTTTTGGCACCCTCCTACGCACAGGCGCGTGCGGAGGATAATGGCTTGCTAAGTTTATTAGGCTTAGTGCGGGCTCTCCCAAGCCCACCAATTCACGACTAATGATCCGAATTTTTAACCTGTAAGTCAATTTCAAATAGGAGTCGCCACTAATCGATTTAGGGCGGGTCGATTAGAAACCCGAGTGAACTATTGAGAGAAATAATTCACTCCTACGCAACCAGAGAAATTAGGACCGGAGACTTGATTACACTAATTAATCACTAATGCCTTTTCGGTACCTAATATTGTTTAAATATCAAATAAAGCATTTATGCAACATTTTATACTGATCACAAGTTCTAGGATTCAATTCTTAATCAAATTAAGAAAATAGAAATCCATGCATCATAAAGACGCAATTGGAATATAGGAAATAAGTTAATATTTATTTCCAAGAAGTTAAACACAATTTTTTTTTTTTTTTTTTTTGGGTTTTTCAAGTGTTTTCTATGCATTTTCGGAGAAAACTAATCAAAAACCACATTTTTTGGTCTTTGTCTATTTTTTGGAAAATATAAATTATATTGGAATTTTCTGATTTTTGGAAAATATTTTTTAGATTATTCTGATTTTTAAATTTTTTATTATGTTTTTTTTATAATAATAATATATTATAAAAACGACCCGGGTCGGATTCCCTGGTTGGGACCGACCCGGTTCGCTGAAGCCAGTGGCCCGAAATGGGCCTGAAGCGCAGGCCTGGCCCGAAATCCTCTTTCTTTCTTTCTTTTTTTTTTTTTTTAAACAATCCAAGTCCATTTTGCACAAAATTGGGCTTTCCTTTAATTAAAAGAAAATGCCCAGCACAATCAAATATCAGTCTTCTATGAACCAACATCTGCGAGGAAAATCGAGAATTAACAAAATCATATAAGGTGGAAAAAAAAGAAAAAGAAAAGGCAAACACTATTTGCACTCGGTTATTACGAAAATAAGCACTTTGTAAATAATTGATCAAATTACATTCAAATTAAAAATTTAACTTTTTAACTATTCTCCCTTTGTCTCCTCATGGTAGGATTTCACTCTCTCCTTCATTAACTTGATGCTTTTGCTTCAACTTGAATGTAATTTTTTCTTTACTCTAGAGAGGTGCATAAGAGAGAATAACCCTTGCCATTGAAGCCACCTCTGATGAAACCATCGCTAGCCACCACACGACCACCACTTGTTTCAACCACCGGCACCCTCTCCTTACTCATGCCTCTCTTTCTCTTTGTTTGTCTGATCTCTCTCTCTCTCTTCCCGCTCTATCTCTTGCTAAGGCCTTCTCGGTCCCATGCTTAGCAATGGCCATGACCTCAATCTGTATTGATCCGAGCCCACAAAAGCTCCTGATTTGATTTGGGGAATTCGAATGAGCTCTTGAGTCAAGTCTGCGGCGACACGGGCTTCGAGCTGAAGGCAGGGAGGAGTGGTGGCGAGGGCCAAGGCGGCGATGTGACGATGGAAAGAGAGATGCAAACTTGGCAGAGCGGATCTAAGGAAGGAGAGGGATGTCATGCTGCGATTTTAGAGGCGAGTGACCGATATGTGACGTGTGCATGGTGTGTGAAAGCCGGGGATGGAGGTGGCATACGATGTTAGGCGGGAAAAGTACCAAAAGAGTCTTAAACCATTGCGTGATGCACCATTCAAATCACTAAATTTTTCATTGGACCAATTCAGTCCTAAACCTTTTAATATTGGTACCAATTCAGTCCATTCGGCCAATTTTGGCCGGCCGACGCCGGCGTGGATGTCGGCCGGTGGCTAGACGCTGATGTGGCATTTTTAATGATTTTTTTTGAATTTTTTTATGATTTTTATTAATTTTTATGATTTTTTATTTATTTTTTATTTATTTTTTTTATTTTTTGCTTTCTTCTTCGCGGTCGCCGGCAAGACTCCGGTGAGGCTCCCGACCACTGGGCGAGGGCCGCGAAGCCCTCGCCCCAATGGCCGGCGAGCCTCACCGGAGGCTCGCCGGCAACCGCGAAGAAGAAAGCAGAAAAGAAAAGGAAAAAGAAAAAAAAAAAAAAAAAAAAAGAAAAAATTAATAAAAATTAATAAAAAATTTGAAAAAATAATAATAAAATCATAAAAATTGCCACGTCAGCGTCCGGCCACCGACCGACGTCCACGTCAGTGCCGACCGGCCAAAATTGGCCGGATGGACTGAATTGGTACCAATATTAAAAGATTTAGGACTGAATTGGTCCAATTGAAACGTTTACGACTAAATTGATACCAATGCAATAGGTTTAGGACTTTTTTTGTACTTTTCCCGATGTTAGGCTTGGCGTGGGGGTAGGGACATGGACAAGTCCGTTAGAAATTTCAAGGATTCAAGACAGTCTAATAATTATTTGAGGAGACAACAACATCAATGTAATCTTCTCTTATGTACCTCTCTGCTCATTTTGATTGGGCAACAAGCACGTCGTATCAAAAGCATTAACTTAATAAAAGAAGGACTCGACGAGGAAAAAATAATGAAACAGTTAAAAAGTGAAAAATTAATTGAAGGGTATTTTGGTCATCTAGCTACTAATGAGCGGTTTTAGCATTAAATAGGGTGGAAATAGTGGCTGCCAAAAACATTAATAAAGTCAAATAGATTTAACTTAAAAGAGATACGAACAATTTGGTATTGGTTTTCACAAATCCATTTACGTTCTGCTCTGTCAACTTCTGCTTCACTTGATATCATATACCACGTGTAACTTTTAAATAGGTTTTAATTATCTCATTTTGTGATAGCCAAATATATAATACTATGTGTTGATTTGTGTAACTATGTCCATGGGAGAGACCTAGTTAGGAGGAATTTCAGTCGGAATATAAGGTGAATACATTGGCCCGCAATTTTTTTTTTTTTTTTTGAAGTAAGTCCTTTACCATTGTCTTGAACTCATTTTTGCACATGATATCATACCGATGAACTATATTGAACTATTTACTTTGTTCCGTGAGACTCACTGTGAGCACCACGGATCTTGACATTTTTTGTTAGTTAGGCTAGACGTTAACGACACATTCCATGGACTATTGGTGTATAATCATTGCTAATACTTATCCACATTCCATGGACTATTGGTGTATAATCGTTGCTAATACTTATCCAATTAAATTAAACATTGTCATGTTTAAGCCCTAAAGAACAAACAAGTTCAACTCTTTCCTTGTGTTCCCCTCTCTCCCAATGGAGCTGTGGATTATGATAGAGAAAAGTGATATTAAAGCACAGAAGCTTTTTACTGCTAATGGCATACATACAATTTTCATGTTAAAACAGAGAATAGAGTTCTACCGCTAATTTACTATAACTTGTCTATCTTAAAACTTCTGCTTATATTGTGATAATATTGTTTGTAGTTGTAACTTAGAAATTTTTCTTCCCTATTTTTTTTTTTTCTCTTTAACCAGTCTCGTTCATAACAATTGATATCAGAGATGATTTGGTTGAAGAATTCCCTGCAAGATAGCAATGTTAATTTCAATGACAATCAAAGTGCTATTTGTCTAGTAAAAAATCCGTTATTTCATTCGAGGACAAACATATTGAACTAAAATATTATCACATTCGTCAACTGATAAATAATGAGACACTATCGTTGAAGAAAATTCTTGGTGCAAAAAATCTAGCAAATATATTAACCAAGATTGTCACCATCGAAAAACTCAAGATGTGCATTACCTTAGCTGGCCTCTGTGGTTAGCGATGAGGAGGCCATTATACTAGGACAATTTGGCTGATGAGGACAAGGGAAGACTAAAAGAATATTGTTGTTTTTAATATTAATCTCCAAGTGGGAAATTATAGAGTTGTGGGGTCCTCTAGGAAAGTGATATTAGTAGAGAGGCCTTTTACCGTTAATGACATACATGTAATTTTCATGATAAAGCAAAAAAGAAAATATTATTGCTAATGGTATGCATTCAATTTTTGCTATAACTTGTATGTCATAGACTTCTGCTATATATAAAGGCAATATCTTCTGTAATTGTAACCCTAAATCTTAATTCCGATAGTAAAGATATTGCCTAGTGTAATTTTATGATTTTTCACTTTATGATTCCCAACAATTAATTTGTTGGCAGCATGTAGCCTAATACTTTCCGAGAGAAGACCATTAAGAGGGAGTTTAAATTCGAACTTGTCAACATATTCAGTTGGACCTACCCCTACTAAAACAGTTAAGCCAATGAATTATAAATTAACTAGAATATATTAAGTGTTCTACACCATATCATATCTCCAATATGAGACTTTTCTAACACAATTCATGCATATATCTCAATATTTTCACAATTTTTTTCCCACTTACACATTTCTCTTTACATCAATATCTTTGTTAAAAGTGGAACATGGAGTTCTTGAATTCTTAAATAACTAAAGAATTACATGTGCGCCCCTATGAATTACCAGGGAAAGAAAAAGAAAACGGAGAGAAAAGTGAGTCCTCAGGCATTAATCCATCATCTTCAAGCACTTGAAGGGTCCATTTGAATGGGAGTAGAGAGCCAGCAAGGAAGTGAGGGATGAGAGAAAGAGAGCTCTCCAGGGTTGATAGCTCGGCACCTGATGCCCCGATCCTCGCACCGTCGCGAACGTCCAAGTCTCCCTCATACACTTGCACGTACCCTCCGACCTACATGCGTCAGAGTCGGTGCGGATTACTTTTCAAATTGAGTCAGTTTACTCTAAAATAGGCATGGAAACAATTGAGCCGCCTCACCTCGCCCCCAAGGAACCAAGGATGCCATGGAATGTTCGTCAGGAGTTTCATCTTGCTAAGAGATCTCCTGGTCGAAGTCACCGGCACTCTTCCATCCGTATCGCCGCTGCATTTTCAAAGATTCGTTAGACATACCCCCACTTCAATGACCGAACAGTGTATTTTTTTTTTTTTTTCTGTTTTTTTGTTCACCAGAACACCCAAACACGGAGTCCACTGGACATGAATTCCTGGAGGAGAGGGAGGACGGTGGAAGGGCTATCTCCCCAGGTCTGGATAACAACTTCGCTGCACTCTTCCCAGTGGTGATCGAGCTTCGTCACGTTAGCATGAAGTGCCTCTTGCACATCTTCTCTATTCATGCACGCATGCACATAGATGTCGCCACACTTGTCTAAGTCCATGATCTGAGAAAACAAAACGCAACCCTAAAATGGATGACCAATGTAAATTTAAGGTGAGACTATTCAAATTGTCCTACAAAAGTGCAAAAGTTTGAGGGAACCAAAAAATGCAGATGGATTTGAGCTCACGTTGGTCGTCTTCTTGGGATGAGATGTGAGCTTGGAAGAGAAGCACAAAGGGGCGTAGATGTTGTAAATTTGAAGGTGAAAAACGTCGTTACTCGCATCCTGCACGGCCGAAAGGTATTGACTTACTTGACTGGTGGCATCCGGTGAGAAGTTGCAATACTTTTTGAATCGCATATCCTGTTTCGTCCAATATCAATGCATGCGTAGCGAAGTACTTAATAGGGGTGATCGGGTTCAGGGTGGGTAGGGTATAGATCTAGACTCCATACCCGACCCTGTTATAACCGGTTCCCATTTTCTAGATCCTATACCCGACCCTGTTTGTATTGGACCCTATACCCGACCCATCCTGTTTTTCCGATCCAGTTCCAAGGTTAACCATGTTTCCACTGGAACCTGTTTTGCAATCTCCCGATATCCTATACGACTTCGAATTTTATATTAATAAGCGAGAAAATAACATAATCTTCCTAATTTATATTGAAACATTAAACACTGGTAATAAATTAATACATGAACTTTTTGACTAAACGAAAAATTAAGGATCCATAGGGCTAATTATAATAAATAAAATATCATAAGGCAAAGAATTAACAACAAACATGGGTCTATTATTAGTCTTATTCCCACAACTACTATACGAAATTACTCATTTATGCAAGCATAACTCCTCCTACAAAAGAGAAATTAGGTGAGCCAATACATGTGATACACAAGAATTTGGCGGCGACGAACACCGTCCGTCCATCAGACAGTGTGAGAGGGAGCCGGTGAGGGAGGGAAGCAAGTGAGAGAGAGGCAAGAGGAAAACTATTGTGTGATTGCGGGAGTAAGAATATAAATCAGGAGAAAAAAAAAAGGGTTTTGGACCTCTACTTACAAAACCGGTCCGGGAACCGGTTTCAAAACCGGTCTAGGGGAATCGGTTTCGGGTGGGTAATCACTCGGAACTTGTTCCTGGACTGGTTTAAACCGGTTCCGAATTTTGGGAACCGGTTCCTAGACCGGTTTCAATGGGAACCGATTCCCGACCTTGTTTTCCGGATGGTCCGGTCCGGGAACCGGGTATACCCAGTCCGGTTTCACACCCCTAGTACTTGACATCTCGCGTTGGTCCATCTCATCGTTGATTACTGCATTTCCAATCTGCACGCATGTTCGATTAATCCATATACGTTCTCTAGGCCCAAGGGCTCCATTTGGCCATAGAATGATGAGTAACAGAGATAAATTTTTAGAACCGCCAGATTCAATGAACCCAAATTCTAAATTATGATACGCTGGAAAGACAAAAGGAAAGACAAAAAGCATCACACGAGGTGCGTTTATTGGCGCTATTAGTTTACAGTCCAAAACCTACTACAGCAATGACGTTGCAGCATCCACATTATTTTTTTATTAAAAGATGCGGCATTGGTATCAAATATTCCTCGAGTTGACTACGATAATAAGCACATGCTTAGTTGTTAGTTAAAATCCATTATAGCGAATAGAACAATTGAAGAACTAGCAACTCCAATGATGAAAACAACCAACAAAGACACTTGTTCTCCTCATTATGACAGCTAAAGAGATTTTTCTACGTGTCGATGAAGTTAAATGTGGAAAATAGATTATGGGCCAAGTATCATGTCAAGTGTGCGAGCTCGGTGTCCGACCATTTGCTTTCTCCAAGAGGTGCATTCGCAACATGACTGCACGCTCAATTAATGTAGATAGGCCAAAAGAGAGCTACGACACGGCATTGAAATGTCAATACGATCTTTAAAATATATTGACATATCTATATATAGAGAAGAAAAGTTGCAAATGTGTCAAAAAAGTCCTAAACATTTCATTGATGCCAGTTATAAACCTTTTTTTCACTTAGTGTCAATTTAGTTTTAAATATTTTGACTTGATACTAATTCAGTCATTTCCAGTTAATTTTGGCCGAATTTTGCTTATTGAACGTCAATCAACTAATGTGACAGACCGGTGCCGACGTGAACAACTTTTAATTATATTTTAATATTTTATCGAATTTTTTATTTTATTTTATTTTTCTTTTCTCCTTCTTCTCCTCCTTCCTCCAGTTGGTCGTCGGACCTCGATGACTAGCTAGAGGTGATGGCTGATGAGGGTCAAGCCTCAACCAGTCTCTAGCGAGGTTGGCTCAAGGAGGTCCAAGCCGCAATGATAGCCTCATCGGCCATGGGCAAGGCCCGACCTCCTTAGACCTAGCGAGGTCGAGTCTCACCCAAGCCGTGAGGGTGGCCTTGTGGCCGGACGATGAGGCTCGTCCTCGCCGGATCTAGCGAGGGTCAAGCCTCATTGACCATGGGTAAGGCCCGACCTTGCCGATTTGGCGAGTTCAATCGAGCGATATCGAGCCTTGCCTAACCTCGGCAAGGCTAGCCGGAGGCTGCCTAGGCCACAAGGGTAGCCTCGCGCCGGGTTGGTGAGGCTTGCCCTTGGCCGGCCCTCTCGAGCCCTCGTAGGTGCAACCTCGTCGGCCATCGCCTCGGCCAATCGTTGAGGTCCGACAATCAGCTAGAGGAAGGAGGATGAGAAGATAACAAAGAAAAAGAAAATAAAATAAAATATAAAAGAAAATATTTAAAAAAAATATTAAAATATTATTAAAAGTTGTCCAAATTAGCATCGGCCGTGCCACATCAACTTATCGATATCCATGTTAGTAACATTTGGCCAAAATTAGTTAGAAGGTTTATGACTTTTTTGATATTTTTCACAGAAAAATTATGATGATGACAATCATCAAATCAATAAATTATACTTTATTTTTACCTTGCATGCATGAGCAAAAGCCATAAACTAAAAAAAAAAAAAAAAAAAAGGCAAAAAAAAAGGAAGAGTGTACTTACAATACGTTGTTATCACGTGAATTCATCGCATGCATATTTGTGCCGTCCGACATTTTCCTTTCCTTATAAAAAGTCTCGCATGTTTGAATACACAGAATAAGTGCAATGCCAATAGACTTGCACTACGAATTTAATCCCTTTATTTATTATGATCCTTTAGTAAGTATTAAGTCAAATTCAGAATAACAGGAGGGCAACTCCATATAGGTTGGAGTTTGCAAGATAAAATAAGAATCGTGGTATTAATCAAGCTAACGGGAAGATGTACCGTATGATTCTCATAAGATTTTTAATGGAAGGCGCGGAAACTTTTATGATCGGTGGCCCCTTCTCATCTTTATTTTTTTTCTCAAGAGGAAAAGAAGTGGGAACTAAAAAAAAAAATCCCTTTCTTTGTTCTCTCTCCTTTATATATATATCGCCTCAATTTCTTCATCCGATTGATACAGATAGGAGACCACAGGGAGGGTCTATTAGATGGACCTGCTTCGGGCTGACTGGTCCCCTCACTATGAGGTTAGGGCAGCAAAAACTAGATAGGAAAGAAAGGCTATCATGGCCTAACCAAGAGAGACATTCTAGCTCCCCATGCGGTCTCATCTATGACCCTCCTATATTATATATATATAGCATTGCACGCATGATTATTCCACCCCCGGCATGAATGTATAGGTGTTAGGTGTTTCCAATGGTCAAACACGCATCGTTCAATATTCAATATAGATAAAGACTACGCCATTTATGAAAACAACTTACCATAATCCCTTTGAGGTCGATAAGGGTCTTGTTTGCCTTCTTGTTGTTGGATAGGATGTTGTGAGCGAGCTGAGGCATGTAATGACCCGCTAACTCTTGCCTAAAATGTGAAAATCCCGCTTCATGTATTTGGGACACCTCTCTAGCCAATTTGGCAAGAATACGTAGGATGCGTTTAGTTCAGCATTCCCAAGGGGCTTTCAACCTCCAAAGTCCCTTGGGGGAAATGTTGGACCGTTTAGTTACCATTTTAAAGTAGCTTTTAAGTAAAAGTTAGCATTGAGAAGGCTGAAAGCTCAAAACTCTGAAAGCCCAATGCTAATAAGGAGTAGATTTGAGTTTTCGAGTATTTGACCAAATGCTTAAACTTATTCTTTTCTTCCAAAACTATCATCACCCATTTTTCAAATTTTTCATTTTTCCCTCCTTATTATTTTTTTAAAATGCCAAAATAATGCTCAAAAATCAAATATATATAAATGCTAAAAAAATTAAATATATTTTGGTCTTTTTTAAAAAAATTATTTATATATTTGATTTTTTTAGTAGTATTGTCAAAATTTATATTTAAAAAGTTGCATGCATCATTCTTTTCAATTTTAAACAAATAAAAATTTAAAAATTCCGTCAAAGGGTTTGGTCTTTTTAAAAAAAATTATATATATGTATTTGATTTTTTTAGCATTATTGTCAAAATTTATATGTAAAAATTTGCATGCATTATTTTTTTTCAATTTTAAACAATTAAAAATTAAAAAATTCCGATGATGGGTTTGGTCTTTTTAAAATATATATATATATATATATATATATATATATCTATCTGTGTGTGTGTGTGTGTGTATTTGATTTTCTAGCATTATTTTCAAATTTATTTTTAAAAAGTTGCATACATTATTTTATCAATTTTAAACAAATAATATTTTAAAAAAATTCAACGAAGGATTTGTCTTTTTTTTTTAAAAAAAATTATATATATGTATTTGATTTTTTTAGCATTATTGTCAAATTTTATATTTAAAAAGTTGCATACATTATTTTTTTCAATTTTAAACAAATAAAAATTTAAAAATTCCGATGATGGGTTTGGTCTTTTTTTAAAAAAACAAAATTATATATGTATTTGATTTTTTAGCATTATTTTCAAATTTATATTAAAAAAATTACATACATTATTTTTTCAATTTTAAACAAATAAAAATTTTAAAAAAATCAACAAGGATTTGGTCCTTTTTTTTAATTATATATATGTATTTTATTTTTTTTAGCATTATTGTCAAAATTTATATTTAAAAAGTTGCATACATCGTTTTTTTTTTCAATTTTAAGCAAATAAAAATTAAAAAAAAATCCGATGAAGGGTTTGGTCTTTTTTTTTTTTTTTTTTAAAGGATAAGTGCAATAGTAGTTCTAAAACTTATCACGAAAAATGCAATTGAGTCCTAAAACTTATAAAAAGTGCAATCAAGTTCTTTAACTTGTCAAATTGTTTCAATCGAATCCTAAAGTTAATACCGTCAACCTTTTTATTGGAAAATACGACGTGGCGCGGATGTGGCATTTTATATAATTTTTCATTTTCCGTATGGCTTTTTAAAATTTTTGTCAAAAATTTTTTTAGTATATTTATGCATTTGATTTTTTTAGTATTATTGTCAAAATTTATATTTAAAAAGTTGCATATATTTTTTTCAATTTAAAAGAAAATAATTTAAAAAAAACTAATATTAATCACTCAAAGGGCTTTTCAAATGTGTTTTCTACCAAAAGGCATTTCTTTCCAAATTGCTTCTCAAAGCATAGTTTATCAAACAGTCTTTGCATTTGTCTAAAGTCCTTTAGGTTAAACTGCTTTGCATTTTCCCAACGGGCTTTTAAAATACTGAAGCAAACGCACCCGTAATTGTCCGCAGCTGTTGTGCTGTCTCCATTCTTGCTATAGTCCATCGTCGTGTTGGAATAAGAAAAACCGACACCAGCTGGAGACCCTAGGAACAACGCGTTCGCAGCTGCACTCGTAAAACAAACAATTACTCCGCTCTGTCAGCCACGAGAAAAGTTGAAATGATTTTGCAAAGAGTACACTGCATTTTTTAAATACTTTACCATTATTCCATGCAAATTTATTTTTGTAAAGAGTCTTCCCGTCTCTGTGGACTTGGAATGGTCTGAGTTCTTGCATTGCTTCGTAGGCGAGGGAGGAGCAACCGGGACCTAAACAATCAGCACCGTAAATTTAACCATTTGCTCACTAAAACATACCGGAAAATATTCTTAAGATGATTTACAGTACAATGACATACCATAACGAAATGATATAGATGGCTCATCTGTGCTTGTATATGCATGTAGAAATAAGAGGACATTTAAATCTGCGACATTTCATAGCACTGATAATCCTTCCAATTCGGAATGATGGGAGCATCGAACAAGGGAGATTAGAATATGGCAAATCCTGAGGGAGAAGTACATTATCGGTGCCATAAGTTGTGTATGGCGCTCACTTTGGTGCCAAAAATTTCCGTCGGATCACTTAAGTGCCAAATCGGAGGAAAAACGATCATTTTGGTGCCACCGGCGAGAGATTTGGGTCAAAATGATTACGTGGCTTTTATATTTAAAAAAAAAATCGACAAAGCCTTTAAACGACGTCGTTTTCCATCCTCCTTAAGAAAACGACGTCGTTTTGCCGTCCTAAGTGGATGGCCTCGAGAAAACGACGTCGCACAACTCATTTGGGTTTTTTTTTTTTTTTTTATTTGGGGATTGAAATTAGGGTTTTTTTGTCCGATCCTCGCCCAACACCAGCCGCCGTCACTCGGCCTCCGTCGTAGTAGCACCGTGTCCCAATCTCGGTAACATTTCACCGGCTTCAACGTCCTCAAATTCTTCGAGCCGGGACCGCATCCAGCAGCTTCGAGTGGGCGTGGAGGGCGAGCCTCCGCGGCTCTCCGGCCTTTGATCGCGAGCCAGCGGCAGCACATGAGGGAGCATCGGCCCCGGTCGCCGGAGCCTAGGTACTGGAAGACGCAGGCCAAACACTCGTCGGGGGAGATCAGAGATGGAGAGGGAGAGATCGGGGGTGGCGCACTCGTCAGCGGCCTCCCCGAGCACCGGCCAGATCACGGCCTTCGACTTGGCCGCCGAGTGGCCGTCGTTGGGGTCGAGGTCGGGGTCGGAGCCGCGGCCGCCGAGCGCGGGGGCCGTTGAGGACGATGACTAGCCCATTGCCGGTGGCTTATCTTCTCTCTCTCTCTCTCTCTCTCTCTCTCTCTCTCTCTCTCTCACAATTTGGGGATGTAAGGTTTTGAATTGAGGGAGAGATACCAAACGACATCGTTTTGTTGTTTAAATGCTGATTGTACTCTCCGACGAGCCACATCAGCTTCAAAAATTAATAAAAAAGTGTCACGTCGGATTTCCGGCCAACCAGATCGGAATTGGCACAAAAGTGAGTGTTTTTCAAACTTTTTGGCACTTAAGTGATCCGACAACTTTTGGCACCAAAGTGAGCGTCGTACACAACTTATGGCACCGATAGTATACTTATTCCCAAATCCTGATAATAACTTCTATTAGTATACCTAGACTGTACGCTGTACGTGAAAATATAAAACATATGTACCAATGTGACAGCTTGCAGTGTTTCAAAGTGATAAATAGCCAACCACAACAAATAGAGACATGCTTAGCTTTCGTGACAAAGTACGTATATCGAATGACCAAGTTTCATTTCCGTCTAAAATGACCGTGAAACTACGACGTTGACTATAAAACCCGTGATGAATTCTGAAGTAAAGAGAACACTGTACTTGCATTGAAAGAGAAGAAAACTTTACATTGCTTTCTAAATCAGAAAAAGACGCTGGAGATCAAGTGAATTGGGAAAACTAAAGCACACACCTCCGTTAAGCCATAAAAGAAGCGGCATCGACTCCTTATTTGTCACTCCTTCAACAAAATAACAATAAAATGCTCGACCGGCCGATTCATCTACAGTGGCATATCCACCATAGTGATCGAATTTGACCAGCGGTTGTCCAGGCAACCTTTTGATCCTGTCTTTCTCCCTCAGTCCTTCTTGAAGATAAATTCTAGAGTTGAGAATTCCATGGTGATCGCTTGCCTGAAAAAGGCTCGTACCAATCTTGACTTCTCCGACTTCGATATGTATAGAGAACCAAGAACATCTCCTAGCTTCCTTCCCTGGATTTGAACTAGGGATGACAGAATACAAAAAGAGAAAAGAAGGAGAGAAGAGTGGGTTTTAGAGTTTCTCTCCATTCTCTTTGCTCTCAGCTTCTTCCTCTTTGAGCTACGAGAGAGAGAGAGAGAGCGCGCTTAATTGAATTGGAGTAACTGTATATATAGAAGATCGGATGAAAGAGAAGATGGCAATTAAGTCTCGACACAGATTCGACTAGGTCAAGCCTCAACTAGCCTCTGATGAGGTTGGCTTGAGGCCGTCCATGCAACGAGGGTAGCCTCACTGGCCATGGGCAAGGCCCGACCTCGCCCAATCCCGCGAGGTCAAGCCTCCCCCAAGTCGCAAGGGTGGCCTTGCACTGGGCGGCAAGGGTCAAGCCTAGCCGGCCATCGGCAAGGCCCAACCTCACCAGATCTAGTGAGGTGGAGACTTGCCCAACCTCTAGCGAGGCTAGCTCGAGGCTGCTCAGGCCGTGAGGACATCTTCACGCTAGGTTGGTGAGGCTTGACCTTGCTCGGCCCTCATGAGCCCTCGCATACATGGCCTTGTGGCCTCTGGCGAGGACGAAGTCGACCTCGCCGACCATCGCCTTTGACTGGTTGCTGAGGTCCCATAATCGGTTGGAGGAAGGAGGAGAAGAAGGAAAAAATAAAAAATGAAAAGAAAAGAAAATGTAAATGATATACAAAATAAAAGATTCGAAAAAATATTAAATATTATTAAAAGTTATCCAATCGGCATCGGTCATGTCACGTTAGCCGATTAGTGTCTATGTTAGTAAAATCTGGCCAAAATTAGCTAGAAAAACTAAATTAGCACAAAATCAAAAGGTCTATGACTAAATTAGTACCAATAAAATGTTTATAACTAAATTGGCATAAATACAAAAAGTTTGAGAATTTTTTTTTGACACTTTCCCTAAAAATTTTTTGATGATGACAGCTGTCAAGTCAATAAATAATACTTTATTTTTGCCTTGCATGCATGAGCAAAAGCCAAAAAAAAAAAAAAAAACAGAAAAAGGAATATTATGTCAATTCATCGCGTGCATATTTGTGGCGTCCGACATTTCCTCTCCTTATAAAAAGTCTCGCATGTTTGAATACACACAATAAGCGAAATGCCCCTATACTCGCACTACGAATTTAGTCCCTTTATTTATCGTGATCCTTTAGTAAGTATTAAGTCAAATTCAGAATAATGGGATCGCATATTTGTGGCGTCCGACATTTCCTCTCCTTATAAAAAGTCTCGCATGTTTGAATACACACAATAAGCGAAATGCCCCTATACTCGCACTACGAATTTAGTCCCTTTATTTATCGTGATCCTTTAGTAAGTATTAAGTCAAATTCAGAATAATGGGATGGCAACTCCATATAGGTTGGAGTTTGCGAGATAAAATAAGAATCGCGGTATTGATCAAGCTAACGGGAAGATGTAGCATATTATTCTCATAAGATTTTTAATGGAAGGCACAAAAACTTTTATGATGGGTGACCCCTCGTTTTTTTTTTCCCCCTCGAGAGGAAATGAAGTGGAACTAAAGAAAAAATTGTCACTTTCTCGTTCTCTCTCTCCATTTTTATTTTATTTTATCTCTCATTGTCCTTTTATGTTGCATTGCACGCGTGGTTAGTCCACTCCCGGCGTGAATGTATAGGCGTTAGGTGTTTCCAATGGTCAAACACGCATCGCTCAATATTCAATATAGATAAAGACCATGCCATCTATGAAAACAACTTACTATAATCACTTTGAGGTTGATAAGGGTTTTGTTTGCCTTCTTGTTGTTGCATAGGATGTTGCGAGCGAGCTGAGGCACGTAATGACCCGCGTAGTTCTCGCCTCAAATGTAAAAATCCCGGTCCTTGTACTTGGGAAACCTCTCCAGCCAATTTAGCAAGAATACATAATTGTCCGCGGCTGTTTTGCTGTTCTCCGCTCGAGCTATAGTCCGCCGTCGTGTTAGAATAAAAAAAAAAAAAAAAAAAAACGACGCCAGCCAGAGACTCTAGGAGGAGCACGTTCGCTGCTGGCCTCGCAAAACAAATAATTACTCCGCTTTGTCAGCTACAAGAAAAGGTGAAATACTTTTGAAAATACTACACTATGTTTTCTATATACTTCACCATTATTCCATGCAAATTTATTTTGTAAAGAGTCTTCCCGCCGCTGTGAACTCGGAATGGGAGGAGCAACCAGGACCTAAAAAATCAGCAACGTAAATTTAACCATTTAGACACTAAAATGCACCGGAAAATATTCTTAAGATGATTTGCAGTATAATGGCACAAATATATAACCAAATAAATGATATAGATAGCTCATCCGTGCTTGTATATGCATGTCGAATTAAGAGGACATTTAAATCTGCGACATTTCATGTCACTGATAATCCTTCCAATGTCGGAATGAGAAGAGCATCAAACAAGGTAGATTAGAAAATGGCAAATCCATATAATACTTGTATTAGGATACTTTGATTGTAGGCGTTATGCGAAAATATAAAATATATATACCAATGTGACAGCTTGCAGTGTTTCTGTTGACCAAATCGAGAGGATTCTCCTATCTTGGTAGGAGAAGATTATAGGATATTCTCCTGATTTGGTGTTCTTTCCTTGTTCAATTGTTACCTTGTATATTCCTTGTAATTCAGCAAATAATTATGAACATCTATCAATAAAAAGGCAATCCCTCTCTCAAAGAATTCAGAACAAAACTTTGAGAGAGGATTCTCGAGGATGTAGTCTTACTTAGCCGAACCTCGTTAAATTGCACTTGCATTGTTTGTCTCTAAATTTATCATGGTATCGAGCGGGTTCAAGCCTAACCTGTTATTGTTTGTTTTGGCCAATTTTCTAGTTACCTTGTTGCTGTGTTGTCACCGTGGAAGAACAAGATGCCGGCAAGAAATTGCCGACTACAACTCCTTCAACCAAAGGCCTTCTCTAAGAATCTCACGGCCAAAGTCTCATCAACACGCTTCTGAACGAAAGGAATTTCCTTCCTTGGTCATGAGCTGTAACCATAGCTCTCGGTGGTTGTTCGAAACTTGGCCACATCAATGGTAAAGTCAAAGCTCCTCCAGAAGATGATCCTGGAGCTTTCTTTCGTCTTTTGACTTGTTGAATATGGACAAGAGTTGAACACCAATGTTGACTTTTCTTCTCCAGCAACATGCGCCTTCTAAGGGAAATACAGAGCGGGAGATGCGTGCCTTTCATGCGAGAAGTAATTTTTATAGGTCATTGTTATTCTTGCTTCTTCTATTATGTTTGACTCCAACACTCCCCCTCAACACCTAATACTTTTCTCCTATGACATCTGGTATTCGTCTTCTTTAGTTGCCTTTGCAGCTGCGACTTTCGACTAGTCTTTGCGAAGCTTGGATTTCATCAACGCGATCTCAAGAAGCTGCCCCTTCTTGAGTGCTCCTTTGATATAGTCCCCAGTCGCTGGCTCTGAGTTCATGATCTCTGACACCTTGCTGTGGGTTCAGGGTCCCTGACTGTTGGCTCTAATTTGATCCCTGATGCTCTGATCCCTAGCTTGCTCTTTGATCCCTGGCTTGCTCTCAGTTTGATAAGGTCCTTAGGCTGCTAGCTCTGATATGGTCTTTGGCCTGCTGGCTCTAATATGTTTCCTAAGCAACTGGCTTTGATACCAATTGTACGGAATGCGACCCTTTACACTTTGTTACCATTTGCAGAGTGTGCAGCTTTGCTCTGATACCAATTATGAGGTATACGAAAGCGTTGTTGTGGTAACATGAAAAAATTGTAATAGACAACTAAAAACCACACTTGTTACACTAAACTGCGATACAAGTATAACACTCTAAATAAACTCTCACGCAGCTATCAAAATACTCACACTCAAAACAACTGATACAATCACACACTCAGCTGTTTTATCTTCACGAAGGGATAATTTGCTCACACCGAGTTACTGAGGCCGCGATGCCTCTCTCTTGAACCTCACCGTTGCACTTGGTGACTTCCTATTCCCAAGCTCTCACTGCTGGAGGCCTTCCCTAAAGCTCACATACGTGTGGCTTCCCTAAAGCTCAACTTTGCCTGCGTGTGGCGTGACGTTATATGCTGTCACACTTGAGCACGCTGGGCGACGGGAGACTCGTTATTTTTCGACAACTATCTCAACGCTCATCGTTTTCTCCATTGAGAAAAGGGGAACAGATCACAAAGAGAAGTTATTCGATGAAATTAAAAATAAATAAATAAATAAATAAATATGTACATGCAGCCGTGTAGATCCTGTCCTCTCTCTCTCTCTCTCTCTCTCTCTCTCATGCATATCTTTACCTGCGAGAAAAGTTTGCAGCCTATTTCCCATTCTCTCACTCAATCACGCACTGTCCCCATGGGAACCGAAGAGATCGAGCGACGCATTTCATCTTCTGCTTCAATCCATCAATGGAAGTATGACGTGTTCGTGAGCTTCAGGGGTGACGACATAAGGAAGAACTTCGCGTCCCACTTCTTGCGTGCGCTGAGGCAGGCGGGTATCTACTTTTTCTGGGACAATGATAAAGTGGAGACAGGGATTTTCATCGAGCCCAAGCTGGTTGACGCGATTCGCAATTCTAGCGTTGCCCTCGTCGTGTTCACCACCAATTACGCCAACTCGCGGTGGTGCTTGAACGAGCTGCTGGAGATCCTGGAGTGCAACAGGAGGTTCAGAGATCATCAGGGTCACGTGGTTCTGCCCATTTTCTTTGATGTCGAGCCAGGGGACGTTCGGAAACAGAGCGGGCAATTCGGGGATGGTTTTGAAAATTTGGCCGCCCACACTGACGATTTGCTTGTGCAGAAGTGGAGGGATGCGCTTAAAGAAGCTGGGAATTTGTCAGGATGGCACTTGAATAATGATGCTAATGGGTAAAGCATTTAATAAGTTCACTCCTGAAAAAGCTCATATTAGTGGTCGATTTGAAATATGCTGTTGATCGAGTCTAGTTCATGGATTTACCGCTCATCTGCTGATAGCCTTTCTATGCTATAGTTACTCATGTTAGACTTGTTCTTCCCATGTAACTACAGGGTTCAATCAAACTTCATCGAGCAAATCGTAGGACATCTCCTCACGGTCAGTCCTAGAGCAATCTCCCCCTATTTGGTCAAAAATGTTATCGGGGTAGATTCCTTTGTAGAGGATGTGATATCGTCGCTGGAAATTTGGTCAGAGGATGATGTCCGTGTGATTGGAATATGGGGAATGAAAGGAATTGGCAAGACAACGGTGGCCAAAGTCGTCTGCAATCGTGTTATTAGGGAATTCGAAGGTGTTAGCTTACTTGAAAATGTCGGAGATGCCAACCAAGATAAGGCTTTACTTCTTCAGAAGAGACTTCTCCACGATGTTCTGAAGGTACAAGGTCTAGAAACGTTTGATCTTCACAGCAACATCAACGAGATAAAAACTAAGCTCTGCCATAAAAGGATCCTTCTAGTCCTCGATAACGTCACAAAGAAGGACCAAATTGAGTATTTCGGAGCTGGAGATCGAGATTGGTTCCAACATGGGAGCAGAATTTTGATAACTACAAGAGATGAGCAGTTGCTGGAAGATATCCAAGTAGATAACAAGCACATGCTTCCAGGATTGACTCATAAACAATCGCTCGAACTCTTGAGTCACCATGCCTTCCGCAAAGACCACCCTAAAGAAGGCTATGAAGAGTTGTCAAAGAGGCTTGTCCACTACGCGGGTGGACTTCCAATAGCTCTGAAAAGATTTGGTTCCTTCCTTTCTAAGAAGAGAGAAAATCAGTGGCATGAGATATTGGAGAAGTTGGTGAGAGACCCTCATATTGACTCAGTTGGATTGCCTTTAGAACCATTCTCCTCTGTTCTTTCCTTTCAATCAGTGGGGCCAATTGGAGGTCCTGGTGGGAGTCCTTATGATGATAAAACATACACTGATGTTAGAAAAATAACTGTAGTCGTAATGTCAGGGATTGTGTCCTTTTCTATTGAGTATGATCAGGATGGGTGTTTGGTCCGCTCGCCAAGACATGGTGGACCTACAGAAGGCAGAATATGCACGGTGAGTCCACCGTTATGGTATGCTATGGCATATATTTGTAAATATTTTTGCCAAGACATGGTGGACCTTTGCCTATATATAAATATTTATTTCTACTAATGCTGTGCTCCACATCAAAATATGAGGTACTGTTCGGTCATTAGAAAATAGGAGTCTCTACATCGAAGGTAAATTGCTTAAAAGGATTCAACGGGGTTGGTCCACAATGCTTCATGATCTCCCAAATTCTCGATGTTTGTAAAAAAAGAAAAAGAAAGAGTTGTGTTGGTTTTATATACTTGTCTTGATGTTAGATTTATCAAAGATTTTGATTTTCCTTTGATGTTCCCAACATAGTGACATGAACTCCATCTGTTTATGCAAAAATCAGGGCTAAGATGGAGTTGAATGAGTTTAGTGAGACTAACAAATTGATTTTCTCAGTGCTCATGCAATATCCTCTTCTTGAAGTACTTTTTAAGTCCTCAAAAGTATCCCCTATCCTTAGTTTTGGTAATATCCATTTCTTGAAGGTGATGGATGCAAGATTTGTGCTGCTGCCTGCAGGTAAAACTAGATTATCCAAATGAGTTCTTGACTTCAGTATCAGGCTACTTTATGGAAGATCCCAGATTTGTCGTCATTCAATCACTTACCTTCCACAGCAATAGGAGAACATATGGTCCATTTGGCTATAAGATGGGGAAATTTTTCAGTTTACCACCGGCTGCTGGGAAGATCGTCGGATTCTTTGGGATGTGTGGCAGTTGTCTTAATTCCATTGGAGCATATGTTTTACCAATCTCTCGTGCATATCCCTTTGAAGTCGTAGGCCCATTTGGAAATAGTAATTATGAAGACCGATGGGATGACGGCAAGCATACAGACGTTAGACAAATTGATGTTGTCTCTGGCTCTGCAATTGAGTCGATAACTATTACTTATGAGCAAGGTCGTTCATTTGCACACGGTACAGGTGGGGGAGGCACAACGAACAAGGTACCGGTTCTACTCGAGTAATGAATTGTTGATCTTGGTGTTAGATGAAAGCTACTCTTTTTTATTTCTGATTTGTGCAGCCCATAATGGCACGTGCTGAAGACGTGATGCATGGATAGAAATCATTAGTCGCTATTCGCTAATGTTTAAAACTTGGCCAAGTTGAACCGCCATAATTATAACTCATCTGGAAAATATAAAAGCAGGTTGAAAAACCATTCGAACACGATTTAGTTGTTTTTGAAAATTGGTGATTTCTATGCCTGTGAATGTTGTTTTGCGTACATGAGTTGTTTCCATAATGACTTATGGAATAATTAACTGTCCCTCCGGTATATCTTTATTCTAATGAGTTGTTTTATGAAACTTTAGTGATGAGTTAATCTCGGAATTACACAATATTATCAATGATATCTCATGTGCAATTCAAAGAGTATTTACTTTTTATATGAGATATGCAACGTTACAGTGAATTACAAAAGATCATCTATTTTATATTTTTTCCACTCATGCACATTTACCTACTATCTAGAAGTTGGTGTCACGTGCTTGTTACTATCATGCATAATGTTTTTGTTTTACAAGTTGCTGCATTGACTATTCCTTACATTCTAATGATTATTACAGATAATTCTAAATTGGTTAAGTGAGTATCTAACTTCAGTTTCGGGCTATATAACAAGTGGTTTTGGCTCTACTATCATTCATTCACTCACGTTTCAAAGCAATAAAAGAAGACATGGGCCATTTGGCGCTAAAACCGGAAGGAAATTTTCATTCCCCGCCACTGGGGGAAAGATCATTGGGTTTTTTGGGAGTTCCGATTCCCATCTTGAATCTCTTGGAGCATATTTCAAACCAGTCTCTCATCTATATCCGATTGAGTTTATTGGACCATTTGGAGGCCAAGGTGGACACTGTTGGGACGATGGAAAATTTAATGGTGTAAAGAAAATAAAGATGACGTTGGAAGATGTTGTCAGCTGCATCTCCTTTGAGTATGATGATAATGGTGAATCTATTTGGTCCTCTACCCATGGTCATAGTGGTAGCGGAGATATCCATATGGTGAGTTCATTGCATATTTTCTGTTCAAATTACAGTTCCCCTTCTCTCTCACACGCGCACTTGCCCATACCTCTTTATCGATTCGAGGAGAACTTTTGTGAAAGCCCTTCATTTGCTTATCTTCAATTGGAAGTTTTATATTCCTAGAATGTATCCTAATTTTTGCCTAATCGTTCCTCTGATGATTGATCCAACCTCTGATGGAAAAAAAAAAAAAAGATATACCTTGATTATTCTTTTATCTCTTCTATAAGTTTAGTAACAAGCATAACAACCCTATTGTTTCGATGGAAAGACGAACTTATGATAATCCCTTTAGAAAATTTGCAAACAAATAATTTCAATGAAATTTTTCAATTTCTTATTTACTACGTTCATGTTATGTATTCTCTACAAGCAAATTGAATGTACTGAAATGACTATAATGGAGTTTTTCTTGCTGATATTGACGGCTGCTTTAGAAGGAATGTTTTTATGTAGTTCGGTAAGGTACGGAGAAGATCTTAGGCACCTCCCACTGCCCTACGCCACCATTAAATCGAGTATTAGTTTTCTAATAAACTTGAGAACCTTTATCAAAGTAAATTGTGAGTGATAGTAACCTGTATACATGATGGACAATGAGCAAGTATGGGTTGTGGATAGTTTCTTAGAGGGAAATGAAAACCGTCCAAATGAACTGGATGATTGAAATCGTCTTTTGATCATTAAAATTTCTTCCTGTAATTTATATTTTGTAAATTAGACAAAGTTCCATTAATATGCTTTATGCGAGATGGACTCCATGAAAGTGACCTTGTGCGATAAGTTTTTTAATACTAAAGAAAGGGAATTGGCAAAGCGCGCTAGAGAGCCCAATGGTCTATTATCTTCGATTGCTGACCCTAAAAGCATGACGTAAGAATAGTGGTCCATCCATACATTAGTTTTAAGAAATTCTTGTGTCTAAGTCTTAAATTTCTAGTTTGTTCGTGGATGAGATTTTTGCTTAGGCCACTGCAGTCCATCATCTTTGATATAGATCAATATGACAATTTATTGCTAATTTTGCAGGTTAAGTTGGACTACCCTCATGAGTTCTTGACCTCAGTGTCAGGTTATATCAGACATGATAATTCTGTTATCCAATCACTCACGTTCGAAAGCAATATAAGAAGGCACGGACCCTTTGGTAATGAAGAAGGACGGTTCTTTAGCTGTGCATTGGCATGCAGCAGGATAATTGGCTTTCACGGAAGGTCTGGCGTTCAACTTGATGCGCTAGGAGTCTACTCTGAACCAATTTCTGATCTTCATCTCTTGAAATCCATTGGGCCATTTGGAGGACAAGGTGGCAATCCATGGGACGACGGAGATAGCACAGGTGTGAGAAAAATAATTGTAAAAGGTGGATCAGCTATTGACTCCATTGCTGTTGAGTACCACAAGAATAGGTCTGTGGTTCAGGGCCCTAAACATGGTGGAGATGGAGGACATCTAACATTTGAGGTATGGCCTTTAACATTTCCTTAATCTTATGAACGTGCAACTTCTATGTCATTGCTAAGGTTTGGTGTTTAAGTGGTTTGGAGGTCACGTTTATGCGCGAGTGTGATAGTATCTTATAAATAGAAGTTAAAAGTGGAAGTGAGATTTAAGAACAGTCCGTAGATTTTGAGTTTAGATTGGCAAATTATCTGGAATGGGAACCTCTGAGAACGTCACTGTTGGGGCATGATGTAATATCATCACAGAAAAGGGTCCTCTCTTTGGTTTTCCCGGAAAACTCTTCCAACCTTCCTCGGTTTCATTTACGATGAAATCACCCAATACATACAGAAAACTGAGAAAGTACAGCCTCTGAAAAGGGCCAAAAAAGAATATTAAAAGGTTTTTTTTTTTTTTTTTTACTTTATGACTTTTAAGTCTGAGAATAACTTTTCTAAAATATAGGAAATATTCTCGAGGAGTTGCCAAAGCTTTTTTTTTTTTTTTTTTTTTTTGAGTTAATACCTTGAAAAACCCCAAATTAGTACACTTGTGACAAATTTACCCCAAACTATTTTTTTGATCATAAAAAATCTCAAACTGGTACACTTGTGATAAATTTAATCCGACTAACTATAAAAAACCCTAAACTGGTACATTTATGACAAATTTACTCCAAACTAATTTATTCGACCACAAAAAACTCAAAACTGGTAAATTTGTGACTAATATATCATCCGCTAAATTAGATTAATACCACAAAAAAATCACAAAAATTGTAAACTGTGACAAATAGAGTGTAAAATCCCATATTGGTATACCGGTCAATTGTCACATGTCATTTAACTTTATAATTTAACAAGAAAATTTAACTAAAACTAACAGAGGGTAAATTTGTTACAAGTATACCAATTTAGGGTAAATTTGTCAAAGGTATACCAGTTTGGGAAAAATAGTTTTTGGTAGATTTGTCACAAGTATATCAGTTTGGGGTTTTTCGGGTATTAACCCCTTTTTTTAAGCAATTGCCTTTTGTTTTACAGATGAATGATTTAACAACCATGACGGACCAAAATAGGTCTTGTGCTAAATATGCAACCGATTATCTATTTAGCTTTTACATTGTTTGTTTAACCAAATATAACTTATCAACTGGAGTGTTATGTTTATTTTGTTTTTAAGATTGTTCAGTTGGGGGGTTGGGATTAAATATATTTGTCTTTCTAATTTTGCAGATTAAGCTCGATTATCCTCGAGAGTATTTGACCTCATTTTCTGGTCACTTTGGATCTTTTTTCGGGTATACTATTGTTCGCTCACTCACATTTTTGAGCAATGAAAAAACTTATGGGCCATTTGGTGAGGAGGTCGGGGAGCACTTTCATTTTCCATCAATCGGTAAAAAGATCATCGGGTTTCATGGAAGGTCTGGAGTATTTCTTGATTCACTCGGAGCACATTTTGAACCTTGACATGCTAAGCTCCGCCTTTATGTGCACCCTGCAATTGATGTTTAAGTTTATATGTCAATATGTATCATATCGAATGTTGACATCTAAGTTTTTGTTGTAAATTACATTGAAAATTATAGACCAATTTGGTCTTAACAAAAAGATTTTCGCATCACTTAAGCATTAGCATTATTTGTATCAACTAAGTTTTATTTTTATTTTTTTTTTTATTTTCTTATTGCATTTCGGATAATTTTTAAAAAAAAATTATTATTAATTACAAAGATCTTTTTCATGGACTGACACGAAGCAGAAAATATTGGCTGGGTCTTACCCTCCACGTAGGCGAAGGGTAAGACCACATTTTACTTGAAAGAAAAGCCAGGCCCATGATCTTACAAGCCCATGCACACCCAGACCCAGTCGGCCCGGACGAACAAGACGCTACCCGAATACGACCCGGTTCACGACCTGGCATCGTGCCTCTCTCCTCTCGTCCGCAGCAGCTTCGCTGCGACGGACACAGCCATGGCGAGCAGCGCCGCTCGCCTCTGTCTGGTTGAGGGCGCCTCAAGCCGTCGCCTTCATTGGCTCGATTTTAGCCGCAACAGGGAAAGGGAATCAGACCTAGTTGGGGCGTTCTGTCGAACGAGTGATGTGTGATATCGAACGAGAGGCTTTCGGCTCCAACGAGACTCGAACTCGAGCCGGCACTCTCGACAATCGGTATACAAGATCGCAGGTTCAAAACGCAGGGGCGATGTGGACCGGAATTCGCGCTGGCCAGACAGCCGTGAAAGCCGGTCCAGCGTCGCCCAAAACAGGCAAACAGAGCACGTAGACAAGGTGGTCGGCCCGGGATCCCCTACTCGGCTCGCGGTGTCGGACGGCGGACGAGCTCGAGGGTCTAATCGCGTCCCGTCCGCCTCGCGCACCTCCGAGTCGAGATCCTTGGGGAGCCGACACCGAACTTGAACAAAACAAAATTAAAAAACAAAGCACCACCCACCAAACGCCGGCTCGGGAAGGGAGGTGACGCCGGTGAGTCCGGCTGTTTCTTTGAGCGTCTCGTCACTGGAGAGCCTCACCGACCCTCGACCTTTAGTTGGGCTCGCTCTCTCAGGTCTCTCTCCCTCGAGGCCTCTCGGATGTCTCTCCAAGGGCCTCCCCTCAGATCTCTCTCTCTCTCTCTCTCTCTCTCTCTCTCTCTCTCTCTCTCTCTCTCTCTCTCTCTCTCTTCGTGTGTTTTCCTTGGCTCGCGGACCTCCTATTTATAGGTCGAGGAGGCCGGTCAACGGAGGCTCCGGCCGCCGGTCCTTGGCGCGCCGACCGGCCTTGGTGCGGCCGAACTGGCGTCCCCTCAACCGCCCCGCCTGCTCTGCTTTGCTCCTTAGCTCCGCGGCATTGAAGGCGCCTGCTCCGTAGCTTGACGGCATTGAAGACGCGTCTCATCCATCCGGATTTCTCGCCGGCCTCCGCGCTCCTCCTCTCCTTCGCGTGCGAGAGTTACAGAGGAGGAAGGAAGGAGGGAGGAGAAAAGGTGAAGGGGGCTAAAGAAGATGACTTCCCCCTCTCTCTCCCTTTTTTTATTCTCCTTCTTGTTATACTTTTTTGGGAAAATCCCAGATAGGGACCCAAAGTGCATATTTTTGAGGATCTAAAATGGAGTTTGTCTCATATAAGAACTCAAAGTGGTCATTTAGTCTCAAAGAAGGACCTCACTTGCCGGCCGGTGAACAGATGCGTCTCCAATGCATATTCCGGTGACTTGATAGGGGTATTTTTGTCCAATTTTTTTTTTTAAATTTCGGTTTGTTCTGTTTTTTTTTTTTTTTTGGGTCGATGATTGCATTGTTCATCATCTTCTTCGTCCCCTCTTCATCTTCTTCTTACCCGGACCAAGAAGATCGAACTTGGAAGGGCTGGCGAGGGCTGGATGCCCATCAAAGAGTCACGCGCTTTGAGGTCTTGTAGAGAAAAAGGCAACACCTCCTAGCACCACCACTAGTCACTTCCGCACATTGAATAAGCTTTCGACATGTAAAAGCATAAATATAACGAACCCAGAGGAAGAACAAGATGATAAACACATAAGCAAGCGACTTTGAGGAATCAGCTCTACTCGGAGAAATTCGTGAGTCATGAAAATACCGTTTTCATTTGCTTAGCTAACAGTAGGAGTTTTATCTTATTCCAGCTTTCACTAACTATAATGATGCTTTAGTGAATCGAACATGAGTCGGATTAGGGTTTTACAAGTTTCGCTTCAGGCGTGGAAAATATTGATTTCCACTCTCCCTATTCATCTTCTTGCCATATCGAGAACACTAGACTTGAGGAAAGGCCGGCGATCGCTCGCTGCCAGTGATGGGCGTCGAGCCCTCACCAACCTTTCCCCAAATCTAATGTTCTTGATTTGGGCAAGAAGATGAATAGGGAGAGTGGAAATCATTATCAAATTTTCACTTTCTTGTCATTTCATTTCGACTCCTTCGCTGACGATGTCCGAAAACCCATTCCTCTGTCTCTTCCAAAATCTTGAGAAGATATCCAACTCCATCCAGACCCATCTCTCTACCTTCATCGCTCGTCCCGCGAACCTGTCGCAAACCGATAACAATGCTCTCTTCTCCGTCTTGAGCTTGCCCAAACCGAGCGCGACAAGCGCAAATTTCCAGGCTTTCGGACTAGAAGAGGTTCTCAAGAAGGTAGGCACTTCGTTTTCCTTCCCCTTTGTTTTGTGTCATTACTGTCTCGAGTGAACAATTCAGGGTTCTGTGTGTTTTGGATATAATGGTGTGTATGCTCGGTCGGTGTTTGTTGGTATTCCTAAGTGAAGGCAGCAAATGGGTGCTTTTCAAAATGTATAATTGCAGCGTGTTGTTTCATGGGGGAAATCAAAGCAGACGTGCCCCGAAGAAGACGATTAACAAGACAATCAAAAATGAAAAAAAATAAATTGACGAAAATACCCTAATCAAGTCATCGAAATATGCATCGGAGATGTAACTATTTACCGCCGGCGATTGAGGTCCTTTTTTAGACTAAATGACCACTTTGCATTTTTATTTGAGACAGATTTTATTTCAGGTTCTCTTTTGAGAAAACGAGGGTATTGGGCGCCGGCCGCCCGGTCACCGTACGGTTCCTGGGCATCAAAAAAAAAAAAAAAATGAGGGTATTGGGTTCTTATTTGAGATTTTTTTTATTTTTTTATTTCTTTTTCATGTGCACTTGCTCTTCTTTTATCTATGTGGGCAAGATCAAGAAGAGACGTAGGGTAAGACCATTCAGCATTTCACACATGCCTCCACGTAGGTGACGGTGGCGTCAGAGGTTCAAAATTTGCACGGGGCGCTCTTGGGCCCACCACTCTGACGCTCTCTCTCCTCTCGCTCTCCTCTACGACGGTGTCGACTCGTCCTCTCTCTCCTTTCTCTCTCCCCCGTTCTCCGTTCCGTTGCGGGGAGAAAAAAAAAAACGCAAGTGCTTCTCTCCATATGCTCTTCCCCTCTTCGCTCTCTCTCCTCCGCTGGTTGCCCGCGACGCCGACGCCCCTCCGCCGGTTGCCACTCCGACGCCGACGCCGACGCCCCCGACTCCGACGCCGACGCCGACGCAGCCTCCGCCTCCGACCCTGAACCCGACTCTGACGCCGACGCCCCTCCGCCGGTTGCCTCCGTCGCCCCCGACTCCGACGCCGACGCTTAATCCGCCTCCGCCTCCGCCGACGCTTTCGCCTCCGCCTTCGCCCCTAACGCCAACGCCAACGCCGACGCCCCTTCGCCTCCCTCTCGCGACCTCCGCCTTCGTCCGTGTCTGTTCTAATAGTATCATTGCTTACTGATGTGGAGGGAGGAGCATTGTGGGGTGAAATTTTGAAGATTTTGTTGCTTTCTTTTCATTTTGAGAAGAATATAGTTTTTACAACTGCATGAGGCACGTTCATACTATTTCAAGTGTTGCAGATTCATTATGCATCTTGATTGCTATTTCACACTTTTTAATGAATTGGATGTTCACTAGCAAATGATTGGCAACTACTACTTTGTTCCATCCATGCAGAGTGATTAAGGCTGCAAAGAATGTCTCGGGACCAACATTATCTAACCTCCAGCTTGCTGAAGGAGAGATTATTCTTGACATAGATGGCACTGTTCCTCTGCAACCTGTATTGCAGCACATTGGTCTCTCAGCTTGGCCTGGTGAGTTCTATCCTGACAATTAAGTTGTGGGAATGTATCTTAGGTTGGGTTCCCTGGTTGATTGTGTGGATCATCATCTGTTAGCTGGTGGGAAATCAATTCCTGGAATGATGATTTGACTGTATCGTATGGAGTTTGATAATCATGGACCTTTTATGTGCAAGATTACTTCTGACTGAAGATTGAATTCTTCAGCCTTGGAACCTTTTGCTTCTCATCCCTAGCTTCCATTTGTTATGGACAGAGCAAATTGAATTTGAATTTGCCAATTGAAATATATGTCCCACATACTTCAGCTTTAAGATGATTTCATCCAAATATCTTCTAATTTGCAGCAAAGTCAGGATTTAGGAAATGACAGAGGTAATAAGTGGGCAATTTTTATTTATTTATTTAATTTGGTGGTTTTGTTCCCATATAGTAGTTATGGATTTTGAAACACAAAGTTAAGGTACAGCTCTACCGGCAATGTTGCTTCAAACTTCATATGGTGAATTCAAGGTGAGGGCCTATATTTTAGGGCTGGTTTGCCTTAACTACCACAAACTCGGCTAAACATCTCATGCACCGTTAGGACAGAGGCTAGCTTGTCGCTTTAGAGACATGTCGAAGATGGAGAAACTGGAACTTTTTTCTAGGTTGCTTAGTGTTGCTGGTTAACCATGTACTATGTGAGCTCAAGAACGTATCAAGTGGAATTCAGGGAAAATGAACCTTTTTGTGCCGTTTCTCTACATCAACAAGGCTCTCAGTTAATTCTGTCATGGAGCATGGCACTTTGGATAAGAAAAACTCTAGAATGGGTTGTCGGGGGACTGTTCTATGCAAATGATGCTTATATTGCAGACTTGTACAGAAATCTGTAGATTGCATTGTGGGGTGAAATTTTGAAGGAGCTAATTGGAGCCTTCGAAAATGCGAGTTTTTTTATTTATGAGGTGAGAAAGAAGCGGGAAATGCGATATTTTTTGGTGAGAACTGTGATGGGGGGCTATTTTAGTATTCTCTCGGAGCGTTCTCGTCATGCTTCGATGAGTTTCTTGGTGGTAGTTTTGGTTGAGGTGTATTGAAGATTCCATGCTGAGATATTTCTTTAGTTGAGTATAACGAGTTTAGGTGAGTCAGGGAATGGCATCTGTTGCTGCTAGGGTTAGAAATGACACTTCTGATGTTTAAGTTTATAGATACATCTGCAGCAAGTATTGCTTTATCTCTTGTACGTTTGTCTGCGGCAAGTATCTTGGGCCATTTGTAGGCCATCTTGCCTTCAAATGGTGCTGTTTTTCTCAATTTTTTCTGGCTGTTGAGCATCTGCAGATATTGTAGGTCCGCCCTGTGGTGATTTTGTCACAATATAGAAGTGAATAAATAATTGCGTCGGTCAATGTAAGATGATATATTTCATTTGTTGTTGAAGCTTTTTTTATATGGAGTTCTATGAAGAATTTGCAGTGCATGCTTACAATTAATATGTCTTCAGGCTTGGGTTTGGTAAAAGGAATCGAACTTTTTAGCGCTTTACTTTGGACAGTGCTTCTTATCTACCTAGGCAGGTATGACTTAAATTCTCTCAACGGGATTTCGGCTTCTTCTTTTGTAGTTGCAAGTGGCACAAAAGCCACTTTAAGTTGTTTTAACAGGAAAAATGCTTTCGATTGATTTCTCAGCTGACATTTATGTGCATTATGATGTGATTCTTATCTCAGTGTCACAACGTGCTTCTAGATTCTTTTGCAATTTCTCAAGCTCTCACCTCAAGAGTCTTCACAAGATCCCATCTACCATGTTCTGCTGCAGCATTCTAGCAAGTATGTTTGCACTCTATTTTATTATATCATGATGCTATGTACTCACAAGTTCTTGAAAGGCCAAGCGGTGTGTTTGCCATTATAGTTGGCTTAACTGTATCCTGTGAACTTATCAGTGGAAATTAATCTGCATACTCTGATTTACTTTTGTTACTTGCTAGGTTCATTTAACCAAGTTTAGATATATTTGCAATATTCATCAGGATAGAATGCATGAAGGTATTTATTACTCGAGACATTGTTCCTTCTTTTAAAGAAATCCCTACAGTTCTCATAAAGTTGAGGTATATGTATTATCCTATGTTCAGTTTACGAGAGCACACTTAACATGGGTGGTTTAGTATTCTATCTAATGCTTCCATGATTGTTGACCAAGGAAATCCTAAGACTGTTGCATATGTTTTACATGAGCCAACCTGTCGATATGTTATGTTTCTGATAGTTTCAACCATACAAGTTTAGGAACCCATCATGGATAAGGTCATAGGTTTGATGAGTAGAGTTTTTTACGAATGCAAGTTGAGATATAACTTCAGTCAAGATATTTACATTTGCTTTTCTGTTGGATACGAGGAGGTGAAGTCCAAATGTCCGAGTATTACACATGCAGATCTATACCAGGTGAAAAGACTGTAAAGGATTGGTTCTTCTGTCTTACATATCACGAGTTGGCTCCCCAAATAGGCGGACAAAATCATTGTTGATATAACAAGCTTAGTTTGAAAAAGACTTCGAATTCTTGCCATGTAACTTTGATGTTTTCTGCCCTCCAAGATGCAACATCTTCAAAAATAATATGCATGCACGTAGTGAAGCCCTTAATTGGCATAACCCACAAATTCTCTATTTTCAGATGCTTTAGGAGCAAATCTTTATCTATCTTATTTTTAGTCCTCTCGGGAATTTAGTTCTCGCTTGCTTATAGGAAATCTCCTCTGTCTAGTTCAACTGGTATTTTTCTTGGTTGTTTAGCGGTTGAATAATGTTATATTTTAGCTGATCAATTTTAGTGGTTACTATTAAAAATGGTCTATCAATGGTGAGTATTGATCATTATGAGCGAAATGCCTGTTTCAGCTAGCAGGAGTTGTTGCAGTAGAAGTCACCGGAGGTCCCACAATCGACTTTGTTCCCGGAAGAAAGGTACTCTGTTTTAGCTGTATGTGAGCAAGATAATTCCTACGAGTGCCTTATTCATTAAGTTTTTTTCTATCTGCAGGATTCAAGAGTTTCTCCAAACGAAGACTTCCAGATGCTAATTGATCATTTTTGACACAGCGAGTTGTTGAAAGGGGAAGCAGAGGGGCTGCTGAAACTGCCAACTGACAAGGCATTGCTGGAAGATCCTGCATTTCGCCCTTATGTTGAGTTGTATGCAAAGGTAAATAAGCTTTTCGCGTGGTCTGGTGACTCCATCGATAAATCTATAAAATTGAATTGCAGTTACATGGTTTCCTTCTGTAAATTTGTTTTTGATGAAACTACCCGCCCACACCACTATTTCGTTTCCTTATGCACACGGTCTATAACCCTTTGATGCTACTGTCCTTGGTTTTGCCGAGAATGAAAAGAGATGGAAAGTGTTTTTCATGGAATTTATGCTGTGTAGGCTTGTGATGCTTAAAAGTAAGCATTCAAATTGTTCCATCACTATCTTCTATGTAGAGACCAGGAAATATTCATAATGAGATCGCACATCAAATGTTGGGTAGATACATACATGTGTTGGGATGGATATATTATGTGGTTCCTTGAAATCTCTAGGCTAGAGCATCATCTTTGTGCTACTGGGAACACCTGATTTGATATTTGAATTGGCTGTTGTTCCCGAACTCTCTCATGGTGGTTTGCACGACCTTGAAAAGAGACAAATGGACAATTTGATACCGTGCTTCTTTTCCTCTTCGTTTTCTTTTGCTATATGCTCTTCTTTCCCTAATGTTGTCAAGCATGTGGCAGGATGAGGATGCATTTTTCAGAGATTATGCAATCTCGCATAAGAAGCTCTTTGAACCGGGGTTCACGCCAAGTTCTTCAGCACAAGGCAAAGAGCGAATGGTGCCGTATTGGCACAAGGTGCTGTTGGAGTGGCATGGGTGTGGATCGTGGTGATCTTGAGCTACTTCTATGAAGTGCGCAAGAACATGAAGTGAATGCTGTTCTCCGATTTCCCTTTGTACCTAGCATATATTTTAGCGCCTAGTGCTACCCGCACCATATATCTTCATCCACAATAATAGTCGAAGCATTGCCGGTGCTTGGATGGAACAAGCCAGCAAACTCTTTGAAAGTCACAAGAAAAATCTATGCCCATTTTCAACACATCTTTTGTTGCGTGATACTACCTTTTCCAGTTGGTTAGTAGTTAAACATGCTGCTTTGAGTGAGTTGCATTATGCGTATGACGCCTGGGAATATGCATTTATGCGATGCTTGCCCAACTTCCAATCCTTCGAGCAAATTTCTCCAACCTAAGAAAAATGTTTAGCTAGATCAAGATTTCTTCCCATGTGCAAGAGATGATTATTAAGAATCTGGGACGTGTGATGCACCTTTTCCGTCATTGAACGGCGAACACTTTCACCACTTGGAATCTTTCATTGGTGGATTTGTTCTTCAACGCACGTTAGTGTTTTAACTTTGGTTGAAGAACCACTCTAGCCCTTTCTCCATCTTTTTCGAATTCTCCTCTCAAACTTGTGGATGGCTGTATTGTTTCGTCTCGCTTCAACGGGAATCAAGTCGAGACGTGGTTTCGACCTCTCGTGAAGAAGTATGGGACGCGCGCACCTCTTAATTGACACGATGGCTCTGGTAATTTGGACATCGCTTCTGATTTGAAAACAAATAATTCTGTGAGTGAATTAAGGAGATTAACATGAAAAAAGAATAACGAACTTTCAAATTAAAATGAAAAGCATACACTATCCGGTTCGACACATCTGGGGAAGAAGGAGCGCGCTAGGATTCCTCTGGGTTAAAAGCCAGTCTTCGAGCAAGAGGAGCCTCCTCATCGCACGCTGGGGTCCTAACTTTGGTTGAAGATCCAGTCTCGCCATTTCTTCATCTTTCTCTCCTCTCAGCTTGTAGATGGCTGCATTGTTTCGTTTGCTTAACGGGAAATCAAGTCAGAGGCGAGGTTTCGACATCACTCAGAGGCGAGGTTTCGACCTCTCGTGATGTCGTATGGGACGCGTTCGCCTCTCATTGACACAATGGCTCTGGTAATTTGGACATTGCTTCTGATTTGAAAACTAATTATTCTGCAAGTGAACTGTGGAGATTAACATGAAAAATGGATAATGAATTGTCAAACCAAAATGAAAAGCACGCACTATCTGGTTCAACACATCTGGGAAAAAGGAGCGCCCTAGTTTGGCTTTAGTCAAAGGTAATTGTTGAATGGGAATAAGAGGGGCTGCTGAAACTGCCAACTGATGAGGCATTGTCGGAAGATCCTGCATTTCGCTCTTATGTAGAGTTGTATGCCAAGGTAATATAAGGCTTTTCGCGCGGTCTGGAAATGAAATGAAAGCGTGCACGCATACACATGGAGGCATGCGCCTGCTTACGTACATACGCATGTATACTCAATTACCAGAATAGCACCATACAACAAACCAGAAACTCTTTTTTTTTCCGTGTAACTACAGAAACAAGAAACAGTAACAAGAGATACATATCTATTCATCTATTGGCTATAATTTCAAGATGTCAAAATCAGCTCCTTTACTACAAAATGACAGCATGGAGCAAATTCAAGTGCAAGGAAATATAAACCAGATCCTCACTTCTAAACGTTTCAGATTAACAATTGAAGGCAACCCCTTGCTTGCAGTGGCCAATTCCATCAGCTCCAGCTGTTCATCCTCCATAAGCTCCATGGATTCCTTGGCAATTCTGCGAGCGTGGCCTTCTCCACTGCAGCTTTTCGTCTCTCGCTTCTTTTTCTCGACGAAGCTCTTCTTTTTGTCTCCTTTTCTCCGCCTTCCAAACAAAAAACCAGAGAAGTTGGTAAAGAAAGAGAAAAGAAGAGATGCTGCTTAACCAATCAAATAAAGCAAAAGAAACTAACTGGTGAAAATGCAATATCAAGCTCAAATACTTACCTTAATAGATTCTTTCTCGTAAATACTTCTCCCGTCGCTCGATTCTTGCCTTTGCTCACGTAGCAATGTCTCCTCCTCTCTCTGTTGTTCACGCATCAACCTTTCTTCTTCCTTCCTTCTTTCATGATCAAATCTTTCCATCTCTTTCCTCATTCGTTCCTCGACCGCAATAGAAAAATACAGGATATCAAGTACATGCCAAAGTTTTCTCCACAAAGCTCACATATCCTTAACAAAAGACAACTCTTCAAAAAGATTGAAACCTTTGGAAGATGACTACATCAAGGAAATAGCAGCAAACAACAAATTAAACGTCACACAATCTCCATATGACAAGTAATGACCAACATACTAGAAGGGTTTCCTCTTTCTGTACAAAATTGCATATGTGTGGCTTTTCTTTTGATACAAAGAATCGACAATTACATGAACATCATTACGGTAACTGACTATTACACATATTCTGCAGCAAAATAGCCACCTATCTATACTTCCAATACACAAAAATCTCTTTTATCTTCCCTAGCGAAATATGCTATAATACGAAGTCTTAAACTCACACCTTCCTCCAGCCCCTACATGCTGCTGAATTCTTCCATGTGCACTACCGGGAGCTTAATTGTTTTGAATTTTGGAATTGTGAGATGACCTTCCACCTTTGTCCTCGTAAGAATTTCTAGAAGCAATGGTCTTCCCTCCTCTATGAACAGCAGCAATTGCTCGCCGTCTCGCTTGTTCAGCGCTTTACCAACTCAGCATCATTCGCATTCCCTTCACTTTCATCCCGCACCAGTGGAAAAGAAACTCTCATTACCGAAGCTAACAAGAAAGAGCAATAAACAACGATAAGCGATGACTATGGAAAAACTTCTTTAAAAAACTTAACTCACTTTTCATTTTTGATAAACTATAGATGACTCACTGATAAACATATGTGAAAAAGCACCAAACACAACAATTAGTAAACACTATACTAGTCCATTATCCCCTCGAAAAAAAACAGTTGACAGCAACACAATTACTCAAGCTAAAATCGCATGTATTTATCAGCAAAAATTTCGAGAAGCAAATTTCTGAATAGCTCATTTTTGTAAGTTCAAACAAGACCAAATTCTGAGCTGCTAAATTCAAAATACCTCAAGCCAGAAACTTACTTGAATTAGCCATTCCATCAGGCGCCATTAAATGGGATTTTAAAGGAGAACATAAAGAGATAAGTTCATTTCGCAGATAGCTGGCATCTTTCAAAGCTTATTCATCATCGTTGTCTATGAACTTTATCACAAGTACAGAGACTAAACACTTGAGTATAGTCAGAGGTTCTCAAACAAGGAACCCAAGCCCAAAACTATCAAAATGGGCCTGAGCATCATAGAACACAACAAAGGTAGATCGAACTTCAAGATATCTGCAAGCCAGAATGTCTTCAATGTGATTCATATTACTCAACCTTCATGCTTATGTTGATAATCAAAAGTGCTGCCATGCACTATCCAAGACTACATAGCTAGTGGGCGAAAGCCAGACCTAATGCCTAAAAAATTTCACCATATATATTTACTTACCTCATTGAAGTGTGCCTCACAACAAGGTTTGCTGAATTGTCCTTCACATCTTTGTCTATTTTCTTTGATTTCCTCCTCATTTCCTTCTACAATGTGCCTTGGCTGGTCATACAAATAGCAGGATTAGGATATAAACTGAGTGAGTCAGCACATTGGACTTTAAAATAAAATTTAAGGTGGATCTCAGCTGACTGCCAGAAAATTAATACTGCATCCTCCAGTTAACCATCCAGGAAACAAACCAGGAAATTCTCATAAAAGAATATATAAAACATGACTTCATCTTATCCGATGAAAAGTCACTCAAGTGCTCCAATAGTCTTAAAAGATCTGCTCAGTTTTTGAAAATAAAGCACAGCGAACAACATGGCTTCCTGTAAAAAGAGGAAATCTCATGCCCTGATGTTATAGGTTTCACAAAATTTCAGCAATGTTGATTTTCAGGCCTATCACAGCGAATGCTCTGATAATAGTACCTGATCCAGCAGATGCAAAGAGTCAACATCACTCATGATTGTTTCATCCATTCCGGCACTATCTTCTTCATCCTCATAACATATATCCTGGTCTCTTTTTTCCACCAAAAGCATCCATGCTCGAGCTCCCTGCAAAGTTACAACTGGCATCAGAAACAGAATCCAGAGATTTGCAGTTAATGTATTTCAAATCCTTTCAGCTTAAGAATCAGTCGGATGGAAGAGATGCTCTACAATTGCTGAGAGAGACACCATGTAAAAGCATCCACGATGAAGAATACAAAACAGAATACCTTATTATTTAAAGGGTGAACAAGATGCTCGAAATAAGTGACCATAGAATAAAATTAGCAAGGGCACGCATCAATTTGTAAACCCAATTATTCATACGCTAGGTTGACATTTTTGTTGTTAGATAAAATTGATTCATTATGCCAACCTATTCTAAAATGTCTCTACAATCCAAATGCCCTCTCGATATCTTTTCTTGTAGCATTTTTATCTCTTTCATTAATAATAACTTCCCAAAGCATCCCTTCATATGCATAAATCTTCACTAGCACATTACGAATATTTTCTCGGTGCACATATCAAATAGCTTCGGGAGAACAATGAAATAATCAGTACAAATCTCTATTAAACAACAGAACCCCCCCCCCTAAAAATAATAATAAGCCACCACCACCACCACTAACGCAAAATGTAATGTAATTTCGGCAGAACAAGCGGCAGACCTTGCAAAAATCAAGTTGTTGATCAAATACGACAGTAGACCATCTTTAGTCTTACAATGATGGTCTACTGTTGGATTATCGCCCAAATAGAAAAAAATAACATGATCACAAAAAGGTAAGAAAAATGCAATATTTGAACCTCTCAAGTGAAGTAACTGATTGTGAGTATTAATATATTCAGGCAATATTGACAAATATCCATTCAAGCACCAAACTGACTAAAATGTTAAGCATCTCCAGCTTCAAACAAACTTTTCGTGCATGTGTGCACATTTGGACCGAGAGAGAGAGAAAGAGAGAGAGAGAGAGAAGCACTTAATATCTTTGTAGCTCTGCAATTAGATGATGCATTTAATTAGACTTAAGACATCATTATACATGAAGACAGCTTTATTATAATAGCACTTTAGCAAACATAAGTATATGAGATTTTTTTCTCCTATGAAATTGTCAAATGTGATTGTCAAGATGGAATATCCAATTTATTTTGTAAGTTCTAAAAAAACTAAACTTACAATATTTAGCCCATCTTGTTTGACACCTACACTAATTAACTATATATTCTAAGGGAATAAAATACCCCAATCCTGATCGTTTATGAGTAAAATGACATAATCCTACTACTAATATGCATGGGCTAATAATGAGAGACATTGGGACTAAATTCCACGTGAAAAACAAACAATCACTGAATAAAATTAGATGAACAAATGCCTCCAGCTTCGTCGCCAACCATCTCTACCTATTACTCATGCTACATCAAGCGAAGAGGAATTAGAGAAATGTATGATAAGCAAATGAATTGCAACAAATCACAAGGCAAGGTGAATCTTAGGTTATAACAATATAAAGCAAAGAGGTTAATCAAAATGATACAAAGCAAAAAAAATCTTCCTCCACAATCTACATTATAGTGGAATCTTGCTTTCAAAGAGCCATCTATCTACAAGAGCATGTTTACCATGGAGGTGTAGAAAATCCTAATGCAAATGTGCTCCATCCTTATCCGACTATAAACCTTAACATGAATTCTACTGAGTGGAATCCAAAAAAAAAAAAAAAAAGAACCTTCGGACATACAAGAGTCGCCAATGGGGTGCTTATCGGTGGGGCTTGGGAAGGTGACGGCATCCACGTTCGGAGCGGGGGTGAGTCGCGGAGGAAAGAGAGAGAAAGCGACCTTCGTTCGCAGAGAGGGAAGCCAAAACGTGATCGGGCTTCATTGGCGTCGGGGTTGGCCAGCAAGGGCGCTCCGCAGAGGAAAGAGGGAGAGAGCGGAGTAGAGGTCGCGAGAGGGAGGCGAAAGGGCGTCGGCGACGATGTCAAGGGCGGAGGTAGAGGCGGAGGGGTATCGGCGTCGCGGTTCACTAGAAAGGGCGTCGGCATCGGCGGAGGTGGAAAGGGCATCGGCGTCGGCGTCGGCGTCGCGGGCAACTATCAGAGGAGAGAGAGCAGAGGCATCGGCGAAGAGGGAAAATGCGTCAGCGTTGCGGGCAACTAGTGGAGGAGAGAGAGCAAAGGAGGGGAAGAGCAAATGGAGAGAAGCACCTGCATTTTTTCTTCTCCCCGGAACGGAGAACTAGGAGAGAGAAATGAGAGAGAGGAGAGAGAGGACGAGTCAACAAGTCGCAGAGGAGAGTAGAGGAGAGAGAGCGTCAGAGTAGTGGGCCTCAGGAGTGCGCCGCGTAAATTTTGAACCTCTGACCCCGTCGCCTACGTGAAGCACATGTCGGATTCTAAATGGTTTTACCTTCGCCTACGTGGAGGGTAAGACTCAGCCAATATTTTCTCAATGAAATACCCTTAAAATGCTGTTGACTAGGCGTTTGGGTCAAAGAAGTACTGGGATTAGTGAGCATCTTAAAAGGACAGCGAGAAAGCCCATATAGGCCGGCCTTAATGGGCTAAAGAGGTCCCGAATGGCCGACCTTGATGGGCTTACGTGGGCCGGTTAATGACCAGCCCAAGCTCTCCTCAGTCGAAATTTTGGTCGTTGGACCCGAGGTTTCGATGTCCTTAGTTTGAAAATGCAGAAAAAACCTAGTAATACGGGGTCTATATAGAATGACTGTTTTATATCAAGGGTTGAATTTCGTAATTATTGGTGAATTCGATCTCTAGGAATTTTTTTGAAAATGTAGATAAAATTTGAATGTGGGTAGGTATTTAGTAGTCTTTTGTATCTATATCAACTTCCATGCTTAGAGTAACCTATGCTAAGATTTGCACGCGAAAACGTTTAGTGTAAATATGAACATAAATGTAGTTATTTTTTCCCCTTAAAGCTGTAGGTTTTTATTGTAGAACTCCTCGTGAGTTAGACCCAAAAATTTGACCTCATATGAGCCCTAAATATAACATTCACATGAACATCACGAGATGGGCCAAGTCCATGGATGTGGATTCAGACAAGTTTTTCTCTGTCATATAGATGGATCCGTTTTATTTTCTTGAAAAAATGTCAATTTCTGGTTGGCATCCAAACCTATCTTCTGCTCTTGGTCTTGGAAGAAAATTCTGGACCTTTGAGATGACTTCCGCAAGTCCTTTTGCTGGCGGGTGGGGAATGGGTGTTCTGTTTCCTTTTGGTTTGACAACTAGCATCCCGTAGGGCCGCTCAACCTGTTATTCTCGGATGCTAACATCTCCCGATCTCGCCTATCCAGAAGAGCTTCCGTTGCTGATTTTATATCCTTCTCTGGCCGTACCTATGGTGTTTTGGAGGAAATTGCCTCCTGGGATGATCCCCTACCCGAGCTCAACTCTGACCCTGATCGCTTCTCCTGGATGGGTCACCCGTCTAGAACCTTTTCTGCTGCGTCTGCTTGGGATGCTTTGCGGCCTAGAGGCTAGTCCATGTAGTGGGCTCCTTTTATTTGGAACAGAACGCTAGTCCCCGGGTACCAATTCCTGCTATAGCTGATCACTAGGAACAGATTACCCACTCGGGTAATGCTTCTCACCTATGGCAAAATCTCTGATGCGAATTGTACATTTTGCTCTAGCCGTCCAGACTCTGTTGACCATCTATCTTTTGAGTGTTCCATTACTGCCGCCTTTGCTACTTTTTGGGCTTCTAGATTTAATTTTGCGTGGCAGAAGAGATCTTGGTTGGATAACCTACATTGAGCTATCAAATCCTTATCTGGAGCTTCTTTCCACTCTGTTATTGCCCAATTTGTGTTTGGTGCCCTATGCAACATCATTTGGAAGGAGTAGAACAACATACTCTTCCAGGAGAGGACTCCTCCCTTTTGGTGATGAAAAAACGCCTTGAAAAGGTTATTAGGGACAAAGCTTTGTCCTTTCACCAGGCCCCTCCCACCTTTACAAATCGAAGATTGCTGCGGTGGTCTCTCAACCCACCTATTTGGCAGACTGACCTCTCTTGCATGCTCTACCTTTTTCGGCGAAGGACTTAGTTGAGTAGGGGGTTATTCTTAACCCTCTACTACTCGGAGGGTCTTGCTGGTGTCATGGAAGCTAAAGACGGGCTGCACCTAGTTTCTTCGGAAGCTACTTCAATGGTGGGCTCATTCCTATCTACCAATCTTTGAGTTGGGATCCTCCACCCTTCTCCTGTTCACCAGCGTCCTTTTCACGCTTGCCTTGTTCCTTGTTTTGTTGTAAGGGTTTCCCATTCTCTTTTTCCTTGTTTTCGCTGTGTTGGTTGCTTTTAGCCGTTGTTTGGCTTGTTTATGCTCCCGAGCAGTTTGTGGCTTCCCCCCCTTTTTTCTTGGTACCCTTCCACTCGCTTTGACTTATTTGTCTTCATGAGTGCAAGTTTCTGGTGCTGAGTTTTTGATGTATAGCTGTACAGCTCTTTGATTTAAAATCAATATATCTCTTACCTTCTATCCAAAAAATAAAATAAAATAGTTGATTGTTTGCGTTAAATAAAGAGAAAAAATGTACAGTGGCCGATGAGCCGCATCGCGTTCTGCTCACAAATTCAAAAAAAAAGAAGGGATATAACAAAAAAGAAGAACTAGAAAGAAATATTAGAAGGCGTTGAGTTGTCCACTAAACCCGGATGACGCGCTCCTTAAAGTCAACCGTCAAATTTCGAAATCTTTTCACAAGCTTTGGTTTCAGTTCTGTCAATTTTCGTGCAAAAATTCTATATTTGATTCTGCATGCATAGGTTGTAGTACTACTACTTGTAGGGGAGAAAGAGAGAGAGGGGGAGGGAGAGAGACTGCTTCTGCCATTCAATATTATTTTCTTTTAGAGATGTCAAATAAATCCAAGATGCAGACTCCAGATTCCCTCGAAGCAACCATGAACATCTCTCGAATTAAGTTAGCTGACTTTTTTCGTCATCGAAACGCATCCCACCAATGGTAAAATTACCGAACGACAAGGAGACATGCATGTTCAAGTTGAATTTAATTATTTTCAGAAAAGATAGAGAGACATAATTTCCTCGAAGTCGTCGTGAAGAAGTCTCCGTTTATTGTCTTTTTAACATAGATACAAATGGCCTCTCAATCAAAGTTTCTACACCACATATCAACAAGACAGGATCCATGTCTTCTCATCAATGGAAGCATGACGTCTTCGTGAGTTTCAGAGGCAAGGACATTAGGAAGAACTTCATATCACACCTCTTCCACGAGCTGAACCATGCGGGGAGTAACTACTTCAGTGACGAAGACAAAGAGGACGCTGGGAAGGAGATCAAGGACAAGCTCTTCAGAGCAATCTGGCATGCAAGGTTCGCCCTCGTCGTGTTCTCCGCGAACTATGCTGACTCCAAGTGGTGCCTGAATGAGCTGGTAAAGATCCTCGAGTGCAGAAGGCAGCTCAAGAACCAGGGCCATGTGGTTGTTCCCATTTTTCATGGCGTGGACACGGCTGATGTTTCGAAGTTGACGAGCGGAACCGAGTTCTTGCAAGGTTTCAAGAGGTTCTGTGTGATCCAGAAAAATGATGCGCAGGTAACAATATGGAAAAATGCTCTAATAGAAGCTAAGCATATTTTCGGCTTCCATTTGCAGAACGACGCCAATGGGTAAGTACCTGTGATTCTTACTCCATGTCGAAGCTTAGTATCGCCATCTGTGACTTTTCCTTTTTTGATGTCATTTTCTTGGTTTGTCTGCTTTTTAGATGGAATTTGTGTATAATCTACAGAATTGGTTTTCGTAAGGGAATGGAATAAGCAGAAGTCTTATTCCACTTTCCTGAAAATTCTTATTGCTATCTTTTGAAGGATTACGACTGAACCCTCTTTGCATCTCTCTTTCTCACAATGCTCTCTGCCTCTCCCTCTTCTTGGCCATGGTCGGAGTCAAACTCAACTCAGATCTGTCGAGTTCGAGTTGGATTTGATCCGGGCGGATGGTGACAGCGTGGCGGTGGTCGAGCAGAGGGCCTGAGCTGTTAAATTAATGTTTCGAGTTTGAATTCGGATAACGATTTGTTAAACCGAATTTTATCGAGGAAAATTTTCCCAAACAGATTACAAATCAGATGAAGAAATCTTTCTTCTTATTGGACATACTTTTGGACGTGCAAAATATCACTACAAGACAAAGAGGAAATAAATGAAATAAAAGAAAAAAGAAAAGTGAAGCCCTACGAAAGAAAGAAAGGAGCCGCACATCCACACATGTCTAGCCACCGCACAAGCTTTGAAGAGGTAGAGAACACGAAGCTATACGTATGTGGAGAAGAGACGGTTCTTGTCTTGGTGTACTTTGAGCTTGTATATGCGGTAATTTTGTACAATGAGTTTATGTCCAAGTGAGTTGTTTATTTATAAACACTTTGAGTTTGGGGTTAAATCTAGATGTGAGAAATACTCGAGCATGTGAGCGATTGTAAACTCGATTCTCCGATTGTAGTGGATTATTTACTGTTGGCTCTCTCTATGGACATAGGTACCGATACTCGGACCGTACTACGTAAATTTCTAGTGTCCTTATTATTTCTCGTTGCTCTCTCTGGAGTTTGCGCGTTGACATAAATTGCAAGATCCCGTCATTTCCACATATTATATTCCAACAATTGGTATCCGAGCTTGGGATCGGATTTCTTGATTGTAATTTGGAGCTTTTGTTTGTCTGATTATTATATGAAAATTCAGTTATTGCAATTACGTCTAAGAGGAAATTTGAAAGTGAGAAGTTTAACGGGAGGAATAACTTTGGGTTATGGAGCATCAAGATGTGGACATTGTTGACAACCCAAGGTTTGGCCAAGGCACTGAATGGTGAAGATGAGTTGACAACTATAATGAAAGCCTCTGAGAGAGTAGAGTTAATGGAAAGAGCAAAGAACACAATCATGTTAAACTTGTCGGATGAGGTCTTTAATAGAGGTTGTTAAGGAGAAGGATGCCGTAGCATTATGAGCAAAACTTCAAGCACTCTATGTGAAGAAAGGTTTAAACAATCGCTTGTGCATGTTGAGGAGGATGTTTCAATTTAGATATACTGAAGGTACGTATATCAAAATCCACTTGGATGAATTTAAGAAACTCATGATGGATCTGAAGAACGTCGATAAGATACTTGATGATGAAGAATATGGCATGATGTTGTTAGCCTTTTTACCAGAGTCATGGGAGCACTTTATTGATTCACTGTTGTAGGGGCGTACTACAATTACCTCAGAAGAGCTAAAGTGTGCATTGTTCTCTAAGGAGTGGCAAAGAAAGTTGCGTGATGATGGTCTAGCGTAAGGAGTAGTGCAAGCATTGACGATTCGGGGTAGAGAATAATATCAAGGGCCTAGTAGCAGCAGAAGTAAAAGCATATCGAAATCACGCCATATAAAGTCCAAGAGACGCGTGAAGTGCTTTGATTGCCACGGGGAGGGACACATCATGAGAGATTGTCCAAAGCGAAAGAATAAAGCCGATGGATAGAATGCCACAAATAGTGTGGCAAATGTTGCCGAAAGGAGCAATAGTGATGTAGAAGCTGTTTTATGTTTGACTACTACTTTATCAGGAGATGAATTGGTGCTAGATTCGGAATGTTCTTATCATATGACGCCTCATAAGAACTAGATTACTACTTACCAGATTGCAGATGGTGGTATAGTTCTTTTGAGGAATAACGCAGTCTGTAAGGCTGTGGGATAGGAACAATTCGAATTCGGATGCACGATAGGGTGATGTGCACATTAACAGATGTGAGGCATGTACTAAAACTCAAGAATAACCTTATTTCTCTAGGGACACTCGATGACATCGGGTGTAGGCTAAGAAGCACCGACACGACACGGAACACGTAACACGATACAACACGACACGACACGCCGACATGTCGTTTCTAAAAAAACAGAGAATTCGATACGTTGGGATACGTTGTATATTAAATATATATTTTTATATATACATAATAGATTATGATTTTTATGATTATTTCAATCAAATTAATTTTATTTGAATTCACAGATAAATAAATAATTAAAAAAAAAAGCCTAGAATGAATTTATACAAAAAAATTAATCCACCATTTATTAATATCATTCATTATTTCAATTTGACAAATTCAACTCTATTCCAATAATTCATAAAACTTGGAGAAAAACAAGCAATCGACATTCCAAACTCGCATGTTAGCTATGTCAAAAGAAGAAAAAAAAAACATTTAAGGGTGAATTATGTATCATGGAAAATGGGAGTCAGAAAAGAAAAGAATACTATGTTTTTCTTCTTTTTCCATTTATTATATTTATTATTGTGTTTTATTTTTTCACATTTATACATTTTGACATCTCATGCATTGAAAATTTTTAAAATTGACATCAGTATTAGAATCACATGTCATAAACTCGAATATTGGAATTCCGACTTGAGTGTTGGAGAGTGTCGAAAAAGTTGACTAGGTATCGGATTTTCTAACACTCGTTGACCGAGTGTCGGAGAGTGTCGGACACGTGTTGAAGTGTCTGACATGACACATGTTGAAGTGTCGACATGACACGAAAGCTATTAGAGAGTGTCGGTGCTTCATAGGGTGTAGATACACCACTTTGAAGGTGGAGTACTGAAGATCTCTCGAGATGCCATAATAGTGATGAGGGAGAAGAAACTGAATACTCTCTATCATCTACTAGGAAAGACTGTGATCGAAACCGCTGCAGTTTCATCAAGTGAGTCAGACTCTAACTTGACTTAGTTATGGCATATGCATTTATGGCACATGAGTGCGGTATGTATTGTTAAAATATGTCTCGAGTTTAAGTCCAATGCAAAATTGCGAATATTCCGAATTGGATATGTTGCGGACATTCGAAATAGAGCAAAGAAGATCCGAAGATCAACTTCCCAAAATTCGAATCTGCGTTGGAGAATTTGGCTGCTAAAATAGGAAAGTCTAACTTTGACTTGGACTTGGATTTTTGTTTAAAATATATAGAGATATGTTTTGGTTAAAATCGTTCAAGATAACAACAAAATAAGAAAGTTTGGTCTTGACTTTGATCTGCATCTTGGGATTAACGTGCGTGTCGAGCAAGATAAGAAACAAAATCCTATGAGAAGTCGGCAAAAGAATAAGGGTCTCACTTATGGTATATAAACTTGTTGCCGTGGGTGACGGGAGGTTGATCATGAAGAAGTGGTCTTGAAGAGTCGTCTTGTTGTTGAGTGCTTGGGAGGGATTTTTTCTTTATTGTTCTTGTTCGTGAATTACATCCAAGAAAGATTAGTGTTTATAGCCGATTTAAATCTTGATGTAAGATTTACGTGTAATTCCTTTGTGAGATTGAGAGATTATTTCTTGAGGAATTTCAGGGCTAAACACTGCATGCGTTTTTTGGTGTAATTGGGGCTTGAGAAACACCGAGAGAGTGTTTGAGTGACTCGAGTGTGTAATCTCCTTGTATCGCTTGATCTATAGTGAAATTCGTCACTACTTTCCTCGTGGACGTAGGTCTTTACGACCGAACCACGTAAATCCAATGTCTGATTTATTTTCTTCTTTTGTCTATATTATTGTTCGATCTCTCGCTCTTTCCACAACAATTGGTATTAGAGCTAGGTTTGGCTAAGTTGAAGCGAAATGATGGTGACAGAAGAAGTAAAAGTGAGAATCGACAGATTTGATGAGAAGGATTTTAGTTTTTTGAAGATGCAGATTGAATATTCTCTTTACCAGATAAAACTGCACTTGCCCTTATCTGGGGAGAAACCATAGTCAATGAAGCAAACTGATTGGGATTCGTTGGATAGACGAGCTATGGGTGTTATTTTACTGACGTTGGTTCGTAGTGTCGTGTTTAATATCGTGAAGGAAAAGACCACTGCTGATTTAATGCAAACCCTATCAGATATATAGGAGAAGCCATTTGCGATCAACAAGGTCTATTTGATGTGACGTCTGTTTAATTTGAAAATAAGCGAAGGTGCGTCAGTTGCAGATCATATCAATGAATTCGATGTGATTGTTAGTCAATTGAGTTCGGTTGAGATTAACTTTGAAGATGAGGTACGTGCTTTGATTCTGTTATCCTCATTGCCTGATAGTTGGAAGACTATGCTGTTAGTAATTCCTCTGGGTCAACAAGTTTGACATTTGATGGGGTTCAAGATTTGATTCTAAGTAAGGACATCCGTATAAGAGAATCTGGCGAACTTGTATCTACTGCTTTAGTAGGTGAAAATAGAGAAATATCTAGAACGCATGTGGTTAAGAGTAGTACTAATATGAATATGTGTAGTCAATCTAGGACTGCCAATGTTGTCTATTGGAGATATGGCAAGAGGGGGCATCTTAGAAGGAATTGCCTTAAGCTAAAGAATGAGAAGGGTGAGGGAATTATAGTTGATTCTGCAGATAATGTTGCAGTTGTAGCAGATAATACTGATTATGTATTGTCTGTCACTGATTATTCATCGTTTGATTGATGGATTATGGATTCCGGTTGTTCTTTTCATGTTACAGCAAATAGAAACTGTTTTACTACTTATCAATGCATGGATAATAGTAAAGTGCAGTTGGGGAACAATGTTGAATGCGATGTCATCGGTGTTGGCAATGTTAAAATTAGAATGCATGATGGTATCATGAGGACATTGACTGGAGTAAGGCATATTCCGACTTGAAGAAGAACTTAATTTCCTTGAATGCCCTGAATTGAACTGGGTATCGATATATTTCAGAATATGGAATTCTGAAAATTGTTCAAGATACTTCGACAATAATGAAAGGAATCAAGCACATTGGCCGGTATGAGCTTCAAGGTGAGATTGTGACAAATTTCGCTACGGAGACGTCAGATGCATCTGTTTGAGAGTCTGAATTGTGGCATATGCGTTTGGGGCACATTGGCGAGAGAAGCCTGAAAGTTTTAAGTAAAAGAAATCTACAATGTGGTTATGTTCCTAACGAACTGAATGTATGCAGGTGCTGTGATTTAGATCAATGGCGGAAAGTGCAGTTCAATACGACTGTCAAAGAAACCACGAAAATTGCAGAGTTAATTCACTTGAATGCTCACAGGTTGTCGCAGTTTCCTTCGAGAAAGAGTGCTAGATATATGCTAACAGTTGTTGATGACTACTCAATGAAGACGTGGGTATTTGTGCTTAGGCACAAGTTTGATGTTGTTGTCAGGATCAAGCAATTGATAGCTTTGATCGAAAAGGAGACTAGTAAGACGATCAAGCATGTGTGGACTAATAGTAGCATGGAGTTTTGCTCGAAGCTACTAAACGAATTTTGCATGAAAGAAGGCATGGTGAAACACCGCACTGATGCTGATGAACCACAATATGTTGCGGAATTGATGAGTAAAACGTTTCTAGAGACAGCCTATAAAATGTTCTCTAATGCTGGTATGGCTAGGAGATTCCTAGCGGATGCGCTAAGTACGGCGTGCTACCTGATGAATAGATCCCCATCGATTGCGATTGGATATGGGACTCCCGAGGAAGTGTGGTCAGGTAACATTGCTGATTATTCTGTTATTAGAATATTGGGTTGCCCATGTTATATTAGAGCGAATGATGGTAAGCTCGACGGAAGGGTAAGAAAGTGCATATTCCTAGGCTATGCACGAGGTGAGAGGGGTTATCAATTGTGATGCTTGGAGTTAAATTCACCTATTATCAGCAGAGAAGTTACGTTTGACGAGTCTCCAATATTTCTGGCTATGAGTAATTATAGCAGTGTTCAAACGGATCTGAACGATGTTCAACTTGAGGTAGAGTTGCGACCAGAAACTTCTGAGATAGCGAGTATGAATACTAGCAAAGTAATCGACACAGATAGTCCTTGTAGCGAGGTGGAGCTTATAGAGCCAATAGTTGTTGTAATTGTTGATATTGACAATGTACATATTCGATCTCGACATATATGGATGCAACAATGATTTTGTTTTATCTGCGATTAAGGAGGTTGCTTAAAACCGATTTCCAGTTCTAGACCCTTCAAATCCATTGAGCCTTTTGAAGGTCGATACGGCAGCCCTTCGGATGATGGTATCCACACAGATATGAGAGAAGCAAACGTAGTTGCGGGATCAGTGATTGACTCCTTTACTTTTGAGTATGAAAATAATGGGTCTACAATCCAGAGCCCTAAACATGGCGGGAATGGAGGAGATAAGATTAACGAGGTACGAGAATCCAGAGCCCTAAACATGGCGTGTACTATCAATTAATTATAACTTGCTATTAAGGTCTAAAGCGCTTCTAAAGGTCAAATTATGGACATTGACATGGGACTTGTGTTGTAGAGAATGCAATAAGTAGCTTAACTAAGTTTATGTTGACATGTAATTCAGAATCTTGAAAATTGTATCATTATATTTCACGGTGGACGACTGTGCATCCATATATAAGCTTACTTTTCTTAGCCGATAGGTATAAAAGAATTTATGGTAGAATTAATCATTGTACAATAAATTAAGGAATTTTCGGACAATTATCCCAGTGATTTTCTATTTGCAAGGCTGGAAGATCTTAAATTGGAAATGCATGGGGACTGGAACGCCCTCGTTTGTCTTTGTGTTCAGATTCCGTGACATCAATGTTTTCTGCTAAAAGAGACGACTTGACCATATCGCGCTGGAATCCCAGGACCAATAGCCCTCCCAAATTAATTACAGTCCAAAAAGAATCCCGGTGCACACTGCACTGCACTCTCCTTGGAGGAAGAAATTTTTTTACAATAGCCGGTGAGCCCCCCCATCTAATTCAAACGAAAATGAAAAATTAAAAGGCCTTGAATTGTCCGCCAAACCCGGATAATGCCTTCCTGGGAAGTTAACGGTCAACAGTCAAACTTCGTATTGCAGCTCTAGTTTCAAGTGCTGTCAATTTTCGTTCATATATTTTACATTTGATTCTGCATTTTACGAAGTTTAAAGCGCGATGCTCGCCGCCGGGGGGGGGGGGGATGTCAAATAGATCCAACTTGCATTCTCGATTCGCTCGACGTGCATGTGCATATAAGATACTTTTATCGATAGCTGACCACGTGTGCCTCCACTTGTGCGCGTTGGGTATACTTTGCAGCGCGTGATATCAAGTGTACATCACCCCTGGCTGTAGATCTTTATTGCCGAACGGCGAATGCATGGGATACTGAAGCCGCCTATTTAGGGCATGTTTGTTTGTATTCTTTATTTCTATTTATGAACAAAAATTCTGTTTTTTTTTATTCTTAGGAACAAAAAAAAATACAACAACACGTTTGTTTGCATTTTTGTTCTAAATCTGTTTTTTTTGCTCCCAGGAACAAAATCGGAACAGAAACAAAAACAAGAAAAAACTTACTTCTTTCCTTTAACAATTCCAAGAAACATTTCTCTCCTATTTTGTTTTTTTCTTCTTCTTTTTCTTTGGCGGTCGCCGGCCTCGGCCATGGCCCGGCGATCGACAATGAGGGGCCGCGACCTCGCCGAAGCGTCGCCGGCCCCGGCGAGGCTCGGCCTCGCCTTGGCTAGGCGAGCTCGGGCTCTCCCGATCCGACGAGGCCGAGCTCGCCCGGCCACCGGCGAGGTCGAGCCTTGCGCCGGCCGGCGGCGACGCTCGGCCTCGCCTTGGCTAGGCAAGCTCGAGCTCGCCCAAATTCGGGCGCCGCCGAGCTCGCCCAACCACCGGCGAGGCACCGCCAGCGACGCCAACCTCGCTGTGGGCCGGGCGAGCTCGGCCTCGCCGGATCTGGCGAGCTCGAGCTCGCCCGGCCAAGACGAGGCCGAGCCTCGCCCAACCACGGCGAGGCTCGGCCTCGGCGGGCCGCGAGCCTCGCCGTGGCCGGGCGAGGCCGCCGGCCCTCGTCGGCCGGCCACCAACCATGGGCGAGGCCGGCGACCGGCCACAAGGAAGAAAAAAAGAAAAAAGAAAAATATTAAAAAATTAAAAGAAACAAAAAAGAACACAAATTTACCAAACATGTTTCTGTTCTTTTTTTATTCTAGGAACAAGTTTACCAAACGCATTCTTTTGTTCAAAAACCGTTCCCCAAAACAGAAATAATTTTTTCTATTTCTCGTTCCTGTAATAAAAAAAGAATCTGTAAATACAAACAAACGCACTGTAGGGTGATCTCCAAATAAAATATTCACGTAGAAGGGTCCAGAGCCAGACAAATCTTTTTCACGTTGGCTTGCTTGTGTTATTTTCTCTTTCGGGTTGGAATAATCTAGTGTTTCTTTTTGTATTCAGATTATGTAACCCCTAATCGCCTTCATTTTGTCAAATAAACTCACCATTTCCAACGATTTGAGCATCACGACTGTATCCGAGGGTCATGAGCTCCCTTATTATAGTGCATAAAGAATTGCGGTCCACCCCACTTCGAGGAAGAAAAGAATTTACAATGGCCGATTATACATTAATTATTATTATTTTTTTTTTGGGAGGTCAGTGACCGATGAAATATTTAAAGGCTTCAAATGCGTACCAAACCTAGATTTCCTTTGAACTTCGTTTTGCCGCTCTAGTTTCGGTGCTGTAAAAAGTAGAGCTGCATTTTTACGAAGTTTTTTTTTTTTTTTAATGTCTGTTATACTGTAATTTCCAATTCAATCTCAAATTTTTGTCATATTTCTTTGCAAAGCGTGGAAGTCAAAATTTATATATAAAATTAATTGTCCCTACTTCAATCAATTCTTTTGAGAATGTAGAAATTCGAACATTTTACTTCCTCTTTTATCATATGGGAAAGATTGCCACTGCGGCAAATCCCAATAATTCATTTTTACGAAGTTAAAAGGACAATCTTCAGAGAGAGGAGAAGCGGGAGGTGTTTGGCTCATGTCATTGGACCCATTCTTTCTTATGCAAAGGTTAGTAAATCCACTCGGTGACTCCAGATCTCCTTTAGGCCAATTATAAACAAAAATCCGATCGGTGACTCCAGATCTCCTTTAGGCCAATTATGAACACGTGTCTCTAATTAAGTCAAATGACTTTTCTTGGTCAAAGAAATGCATGACCCATCGTATATGGTCAGAGGAACATTGTCCTTAGAGGAAAAGATGGTCCAAATAGTTCTTCTTAACATCAATTAGATCTTCGGTCGTTAACTTTATCTTCTCACATTCAAGGGTTCCATTTTCCGCCAATAAACTATTGGCACTAAACCGGATAACCGACATGTTTACCTAGGTTAAGACGCAATTTGGGCGAGCTTAGATTCGATCTACCCCGCTCACACCTAGCCATTTTATGGAAAAAATTAATATTATCATGAGTGAGCCTGGGTAGGGATTTTAAGCTCAATACCCACACGAGAGAAAATAATTCAACGACTGCTATTGTTGGTGATTGAAAAATTGGGATTATTAAATGAATAAGGACCCAGATCTTGTAAATTAACAGGACAGCTGGAATCTGCATATAATGGCTAAGTCTCTCTCCGATGTCTTAAATCAAACTTACAATCTACAGAGACCCTTAAACGAAGTTTCTGACTGCATAAATCAATTTTAAGACCATGGTTACTTCCCCTTCTCCACCTCCGTCGCCGCCATTGTCGCCGTCGTCGCCGCCGTCTTCGCCGCCTTCGTCGCCGCCGTCGCCGCCGTCGTCGCCGTCGCCGTCGCCTCCGTCGTCGCCGCCGCCGTCGCTGCCGTCGTCGCCGCCGCCTCCTCCTCAATGGAAATACGATGTGTTCGTGAGTTTCCGAGGGACGGATGTGAGGAGAAAGTTCGTATCGCACCTCTTCTCCGCTTTCAAGCTGGCCGCGATCCAAGTCTTCAGGTGAAATTTATTTAGACCAAATGAAGAAAATAGGAATCTATTCAGACCACCCAGTTTCTCTCTCTTCCCCTCCGTCCACAGCACCTTTTTTGAGCTTGACCTCCGCACCTCCCCCGCCGTCGTCGGCGCCGCGTCCAGGCCAACACCGTTACCCATCCAAACCGAGCCACTCCCTCCGTCGTCTTCGTCTTCTTCCGCACTAGGTCTGGGACCATGGTCGTGTCCAGATCTTATCTTTTTTTTTTTTTTTTTTTGGTCGGAGTGTCCAGATCTGGAGCCACAACAGATCCGGAGGCGGGGTCGAGTCCAGACTTGAAGCATGACGGCATTCAAGCCAGATCTGGAGGCACCAGCTCTGGACAGAGAACTTCAGATCTGGCGAAGACCCTTGCCGGAGACGAGAACGAAGACTGCGAACTTCCAGATTTGGAGCTCGTCCATGGCCGTGAGCCTTGACGGCGCGGCCCATTCGTCTTCGGCCACCGGCCAGATCGGGTCACTTCATCTTCTCGCTATCAATTGGCCCCAGATCTGGTCTTCAGCTTCGTCTTTCTCGATTCGTCTTCGGCTTCGCCTTCCTCTGTGCGTTTGCTTGCCTTCGACTTTTTTTTTTTTTTTTGCTTGCCTTCGACTTCGTCTTCCTCTGTTTAGCTTGGCAGTCACGGTGGTGGAAGAGAGAGGAATGAAGTTTTTAATTCTTAATTTTTATACTTAATTTCACGTCATCGTATAACCGTTTGAGCTCGTGTTGCTACGTGTCGATCTCCAAATGATTCAATGCAAATCCTTCGTGGCATGTTTAACACACCTGATATTTTATCAAGCTGTAACTAAATATGAGCACAAAATTGCTCGCCCATGTCGGCTGGTACTGATGAAAACAAACCACCGAATATTTTCTCAATGTTTTAGTGACAACGCAAGGGAAGACATTGGGGAAGAAATCAGATCCAAGCTTTTCAAAGCGATTCGGCATGCGAGGATTGCCCTCGTTGTGTTCTCCAGGAACTACGCGGACTCGAGGTGGTGCATGAATGAGCTGGTCGAGATTCTAGAGTGCAAGAAGAGGTTCGGAAACTATGGTCACCTAGTTGTTCCCATCTTCCACGAGGTAAAAACCGCAGACATTTCGAATTTGACGAGCGGAAGTGAATTCGCTCAAGGTTTTGAGAGATTGTGTGGAGACGAAAGAGACGAAGGGCAGAAACAAAGATGGACAAACGCCTTGAGAGAAACTAAGCAATTGACAGGATTCGACTTGAGGAACGATGCCGGAGAGTACGTATCTCTTCTTCATGTTCATTGCTTTATTATTTTGTGATTCACACGTATTGATTTAGAGTTATATGTGTTTGATGTTAAATGTGAAGTTCAAACTCTTTCAAGTTTTGCGATTTTTTAGTCCATGATGGCTCATACAAACCATTTCTCCTTATAGGTCAATTTCCCCGAATTTAAGTTTATTGTTTCCGGTTCATCAAAAATGTTTACACCAATTAATTTTTCATCATCTAAATACTTAAAAATCGAAAAACAGTTTTCCTTCAACCCTAATTTTTTTTTTTATCCTAATCAGATGATGTTTGCCCACCCTGACGAGGTGCAAAACCAGGAAAGTATTTCGCCAAGTTGAATTTGTCCCCATAATTAGCATCAACATCCAAAATGATCTGTTTTAGTAATTTTTGCACGAGAGATTGGCCAAAGATTTCTATTTATAAATAAGTCGTTGGGGTTCTAATCATTTTAGCTAACGGGAGAACAATGCTACCTCGTCAGGGACGGGACTCTTCATTTCTAAAAGCCTTAAAGAAAAAAGAAAAAAAAAAAAGAAATGGCTAACCGTCGCGCGGACTAGGGACTAGGGGTGAGCAGCGGTCTAGGGTCGACCCTGGACCGACCCCCGGATCGGCCCAACCTGCCGGTCCCTGGGTCCGGTTCCCAAGACCTGACCGGTCGGTCCTTTGGCCCTAAAATTCCAGGGCCGACACCGTGCGAGTTGGCCCCTCTGGCCCCAGAGTTTTGGGTGGCCCAACCCACCAACCCCGTATATATATTATATTACATTATATTATTTATAATTCTTTTATATATTCAAACCTAAGTAAAATGTCTTTATAAAATCTAAGAGTTATGGTGAGATGTTCTATCAATAGCACTAATAGTAATTTCAATTTAAAACTTTTGTTGAGTATTAATTATGTGTCGTTTATTTTGTTTTAAGGTGTTTAGAAGTTCAAGTGAATTAACAAGATGTGAAGTTATATATTCATGGTTTATATTAACTATTTTGAATTTTGTATGGTTTAATTGTATTTTACTAATGAATTTCAAATTTGCTTTACTTTTCAATTTGTGTCAAATGGTAGAAGTTTTTGAAGAGTAGAGTAAGATCATGCAATTTGCGGTGATTTGCTAGTCAAGTGGTGTGAAGCTCATTTTTTGGTTGAGTGGACTCTACATGATCAAATGCGGAAAACGCTTTTGCATATGGTGTTATGAATATTAAAGATAGATGATTACAAGAACTTTCCATCTTGTCCCATATCTCGATGAGCGGTTAGCGGATTTAAATTTCTATTATTGTGTCATCTTAAATTTGCTAAATATGTATTGGTATTTATAGTTTAGTTGCACAACGCCGCATTGTCGATGTATGTGTAATTTGAATTGTAGGTTTGCTTTTTTAGGGAGTATAAAAAACAAGACAAAAAAATTATTGATCGGTCCCCCGGGTTGACCGAATCGGGCCAACCCATGGGTCGGTCCGGTCCTTGGCCCCCTGATAATAGGCGGTCTCTCGGTCCCTAAAATTGGGACCGACATCAGACGCATCGGCCTTGTCAGGGTTAGGGGTGGCCGACCAACCCTGACCATGCTCACCCCTACTAGGGACAGTCACTATCCCCCAGCCCCATAGCTACTCGCCACGAGACCCCTGTGGAACCTGTAGGGACGGTGCTCGTACGGTTTTACGATGTGACCAACTTTCTCACTGACTCTGCACATTGCTTTTTCTTCCTTGTTTTCAGCAAATTTGCAAAATATATTTTCAATTTGTCATGCACGTGAAACTCATTTATTAAATTACAGAACTTCGATAAATTAACCATAATTTGACAATCAATTATCAAAACGTATTTACATTACATTACAATTAAATGATATTTTACCCATCCAATGGCAAGGGCATTTTCATGCATTTGAATCAGAATCCTATGGTTATGGGTTTAATTTTTGCCCGGAGAATTTAGATTTAAATGATGGTCATTGTCGTAGGATGTTCTGCTAATTTTCCTCTAGATAACTACGCAATTACGGTTATGCCCCTGAATTATAAAAAATTAAGATTATCTTAGGTTTTTCGTATTTTTCTCATCAAAAGAGAACGGTCCTCTGAAAGAATGCATAAAAAAAGAAAAAAAGAGGGAACAGTGAACTGAAATGGCATAAGTGCCTCCCCAGAGGTAGAGGGAGCATTGAACATCCGCCACAGTGGACTCCCAATGTGAAATAATTGGCAATAAGCGCATGCTACATCAGCTGAAGAACATAATAACAAGCACCGATCTAGCCAAATTGGATATATTTGTTTTTATCATATGAATGTGAAAAATCTTGAACATTTTGTCTCTTGGAGCATGTATTTACATTTAACGCTCTGTTATTCTTGACTACACTTAACACCAGGGATGAAGGGAGACTCGTAAAAATAATAGTAGAGTACCTTGTTGAGAAAATCCGCAAAATGCGGCTACCTCACAAGGTGGAAAACGCAATTGGAGTAGAATTGTTGGTAAAGGAGGTGATTTCTTTAATTAAAATAGACCAAGAGAAGGACGTGCGCATTATAGGTATATGTGGAGTAAAAAAAATAGGAAAGACGACGGTGGCCGAAGTCATCTGCGAGCGCATTCGCCGCTATTTCGAGTGCTTCGTCTTTCTTGATAAAATCGGAGAAGCAGATCGTGGAGATATATTAGGCCTACAAAAGAAGCTGCTCTGTAATCTCATAGAGGTGGAAGGATTGAGGACGTATGACGACATTCAGACCAACATCAAGGAGATAAATACGAACATGCGCCATAAAAGGATACTTCTTGTTCTTGATAATGTAACTGGGAAAGAACAGATTGAATGCTTCGGCGCCGGAGAGAGGGAACTGCTTTGTCCCGGGAGCAGAATCTTGATCACAACCAGAGACCGAAGCTTGCTAAAAGATCTCAAGGTAGACGACAAGTATATCGTCAAAGGATTGGACCCGAATGAAGCGCTCCGGCTCTTTTGTCGCCATGCCTGGAAGAGAGAAGAACCTCAAGAAGGCCATGAGGAGTTGTTCCGAAATCTAGCTCATTATGCAGGAGGTCATCCGGAGTCTCTTAAGAAGTTGGGCTCATTCCTAAGCGGCAAGCCGAAACATAAATGGCATCAGACATTGGAGAAGTTGGTTAGAAGCCCTTATCTCGATTCGCTCTTAGGTTCCCGCTGTTTCGAGTCAGTTCAGCCATATGGAGGTAAAGGCGGCACTGATTTTGATGATGGAAGACACACGGGTGTGAGGCAAATCAGGCTTTATTGGCAGGCAGCTATTGAATCCGTCATCATCGATTATGATCAGAACGGGTGTTTGGTGAGGTCCTCCTGGCACGGTGGACATGTCCATGACACTGTAAGGGTCAGTTTCCTGCCATCCTAACAGACTGATTATATACTTCACTATTCAACATGTAAACATGTAAACATGTAAACATCTATGGAAGTGTTAGTGTGTTACTACTTCACGTAACTTTCCCAAGTTATGAAGGTATAAATTTTATCATTCCTTTTTCTTATTTTCTTCTTTTTATTTGATTACTTCGTCTCCTTTTAATTTGTTTGTGAGACTTTATTATCTTGCCTTTCATTTGCAGCAAAGTTGGCATGCGGCAGCTTTGTTCGAGGACCTACTTATAGCTTATATATATATATATATCCAAAACTCAAAAACTTCCGTTCGTTCCTTTTTTCTATTAAGGATAAGTACTTAAACCGAATTCGGTCAAGTAATTTATATTTTCACAGTCAAGGAATTATATTGATCCAAAATAACACCAAGGCAATACATATTGCACGTTAGATGGATGTGATGATGGTAACACTTATGGAAACTTTTTCACTTCTTGCAGGTTCAGGCAAATGTGGTGAGATTGGATCATCCAAGTGAATACCTAATTTCTATTTCGGGCTATATTGGTAATTATGGGGGTCAGGATGTTGTTCGGTCTCTCAAGATCCACAGCAACAAGGAGACGTACGGACCATTTGGTTTTGAAAAAGGACGGCCTTTTCATCTCTCACATTCTGACGATGGACAGATTATTGGGTTTCATGGGAAATGTGGCAGCTATCTCAACTCAATTGGAGCCCATTTCGGGCCAATTTCTCATGAGTATCCATTTGATGTCGTGGGACCATTTGGTGGTGATAGTGACATGGACATTTGGGCTGATGACAAACACACGGATGTGAGGCAAATCGTCATAGGCTTTGACTCTGCAATTAAGTCCATCTCTATCATATATGACGAACGCGGACGTCCAGTTGATCCGTTCACGCATGGCACAAGCGGAGGAGGCGAAACATATACAGTAAGCTTCGATTTTGTTTAGGGTACAATGTGATTTTGTTTATGTCCTCGATGCTTTTTTTTTTTTTTTCTGGTAAACTCTATCTCTTCATTGTGAAAGTAGATAGTTGTTCTTGAATTTCTTTCTCAGATTAATCTCGACCATCCAAGTGAGTACTTGAAATCCATCTCGGGCTATGCCGAAGAAGTTTCTGAACTCACCATTCTTCAGTCATTGACAATCCATACTAATAGAAGGGATTATGGACCAATTGGAACAACTAAAGGGAGGCATTTTTCATTTCCATACACCGGCGGCAAAATTGTTGGGTTTCATGGGAGTTGTGATGGCCCTCATCTCGTGTCCATCGGAGCTTTTTATGAGCCGATTCCTCATATATATCCTGTTAAGGTTTACGGGCCTTTTGGAGGCATAGGCCAAGAATCCTGGGATTTTGTTGATCTAAAGGGGATTGATGTTCGCTACACAGACTTCATTAGGTCCATCACTTTTGAAGTCGACGAAGCCACCAGCTCCGAACCGCAAACTAAGTATCGTAAAAATGGCAGGAATAATACTTTCAAGGTTGTATCTAGACTCTAACCTTTTCTCTTTTTTCCGTTTCTACTTTAATGTTGTATGTTTATTCATCTAGACTATCATAACATTAGTTTGATTACGGCATTATGAACCTCGAGATTCTTAACAATTGCTTTGCAAATGCACATGAAAAGTTCACATCTGAGGTACCCGAGGATCAGCATTATCGTTAGAAAACCAAATGGAAAAATTAATGACTTCACTTTATTAAAATTAGGCAAAGACAAACCAAGCCATAAACAAAAAGTAAATTAACTTTTGATTTACAAACTGAAATGTACCACCAAATTAATTAGAAACGTAATTTTACACGAACATTAGCATATATGACTTTTTTTTTATATATTCAAATCGTATTTCAAAAAGAGATCCACCAATTTATTTTATCATCGAATGATGCAACGTATAGTCACTCACATCGAATATGACTTTCTATGGGCCGTTTACAGGTTCAACTGAGAAAGGGAGAGTACATAACTTCTTTTGCCGGATATCTTGAAAATGCAGAGGGTCGTGGCACTCTAATCAAGTCGCTCACATTTCAAACCAACCGAAGGATATTGGGACCCATTGGTAGAGAGGAAGGGGATTACTTTTCCTTACCATCGGAAGCTGGGAAAGTTATCAGCTTTTCGGGAAGAAGTGGTGATTTTCTGGAATCTATCGGAGCACAAGTCGAGCCTTACAATCCCTGCCAGTGTGCGTACTTCCATAATTGGAGTCCAGAAGCATCATTTTGGGATGATGGCATGGAGCACACCAATGTAAGGAAAATCATTGTTGAATTTGAACCGAGTAAAGGCTCAGGCATCCGATCAATTGCGTTTCAATATGTGAAGGCGAGAAACAAATTAAGGCAATTAAAGACACATGGTGGCATTGATGGAAACAACTTCCATATAGTACGAAACCTCGAGAGACATACGGTATGTCCCCATATATATAGATATGCTTTGTTAAATCCTTGCACATTTTGCATAGCTTACGTTAGCAGGAGACTCTTTCGAGACTTATATCATGAGTATGATGGTTATGTTTATTATTACAGATCAACATACATGATCCGGATGAGTATTTGACTTCAATATCCGGGTATTATCTCAACACCAGCATTAAGTCTCTCACGTTCCAAACTAACAAAAAAACAATTGGACCTATTGGTGATGAAGATGCGGCATGGCACTTCACATATCCTGCAATGGGTGGCAAAATTGTTGGATTTTGGGGGTGCAATCATGAATGTCTTGAATCAATTGGAGCATATTTTGAACCGATCTTGCATCTCTACCCAATTAAAATGATCGGGCCATTTGGAGGCCTAGGTGGATGTGCTTGGGATGACGGGAAATTCAATGGCGTGAGGGAAATTGTGGTAATGTTCGATGACGTTATCCATTACATTATGTTTGCGTACGACAAGAGTGGCGAACAATTTTGGTCGGTTATGCACGGTCGTCAGGCCAAAGGAGCTGAGGCCAAAGTTCGTAGGGTTGGTACTGTTTTCCCTCTCCAATTCATCACTGTTTACTTACTTATATCTCATTGGATGAGAGGATATTGATATGCGTCCAGTCATATGATTTAGTAACTTAAACTTGACAAATAGGTCTTCTTTACATTATTCGTCCAATTTTTAAGATATACTTTTGAGATTGCGCAGGTTACATTGGTTTATCCATGGGAATACTTGACATCGATCTCTGGTTACAAGCAAGGGGATGGTGATGATGCTATTGTTCAGTCGCTCACATTTTACAGTAATAGAGGAATATATGGTCCCTTTGGCAAGGAGACGGGGAAGTACTTTTGGTATCCATCGACTAGAAGCAAAATTATCGGCTTTTATGGAAGTTGTGGGGAGACTCTCAAATCCATAGGAGTATATGCGGAACCCATACCGCATCTGTATCCTTTCAAAACCATTGCACCCTTTGAAAGCTCTGGTGGTACTTCATGGGATGATGGAGTGCATACTGATGTGAGGACCATTTCTATAATTCTCACAGGCCTCGTAATTTCCGGCATTGCGATTGATTACGATGACGATGGTCTGTATGTCAATTGCTCTCCTCATGGCCGCGAAGAACCCGAGTCACGACGGGTCTGGGTCAGTCCATATCTCAATCTTTCCGTCTCTCTCTCTTGTCTTTAGTCTTTTGCCTGTCTGGAAGTCGTTCAGGTATACCTGTTGCTTTGCACAGTGTTCTTGGCTTCGTGCAGCATAGTATCTTTTGGCATCCTGTATCTCGAACCTTCTTATGTTTTCACAAGTCTAACATGTTTCGCTCTGCTTTTCTTGCAGGTGACTCTAAATTTTCCCAAGGAGCGTCTAGTTTCGATATCAGGACGGATGATCGGAAGTGGAAACACTTCTGACACTGTCATCCATAGCCTAAGTATACATACCACGAAGGGCACTTATGGGCCGTATGGAACGGACGAATTTTCAGAGGATGCTTTTGGAAGGTTAACAAATTTTTCCATCCCATCAGCATCCGGCGGTGGCAGGATCGTTGGCTTTTTCGGAAGGGCGGGATCACGTCTTAATTCGATTGGAGCCCGTCTAGAACCATATTAGATTAAACCCCCTCCCTCCCCCTAGCTTTTTTATTTTTTTAAATCTTTGGCTTGTGATTGCACAAATCTTCTTTATTTCTTATGGGGAATGATTAGCTGATGTTGCTACAAGTCTTTCAAATGAAACGGTGGCTTCTTCACCTTGGATGATATAAATGGATTTGTTTTTCAGAATAAAACCATTACTCTCTCAGCATGTGATCTGAATTACACTGTTACTTACGGCGCAAATGATAACCATTTATTTCATAATTCAATTTTTGGCTAGAAATATTTTTTGCCTTCTCAAATGGCATCGGGAAGAGTCCAACGACGGATGGTAGCGATCGACAACTGCAGTGGCGGCAATCGATGGCCGACGGCAATCGATGGCGGACGACAAGCGGTGGGTGGCGACAGTGGTGACAGGCGTGACCGTGGGCAACCGACTAGTAGTGAAAGCAAGTGATAAAAATAATTTTTATTTATTACTTTTACTCTAAAAATATAAAAGTAAAAAAACTTTTACTTATGAATTATGTTCCAAACCTATTTTTGGAGTAAATTTTTTTTCTAGAAATTAAAAAATAAATAAATTGGATTACCAAACGAAATTTTGTTCTAAACCTATTCCCCCTAATAGAAAAAAAAAACAAAATAATTACCATATGCGCCCTTAACAGTACTGTTAGGCTAGCAATGCTCTTTTCTTATTTCATCTATTATGGGTTGGTCATGGCAAGTTTCACGTAAAAAGATAATTGGCTGTGAGGATACTCCAAGGAGCAGCAGAGGTAATATTTGGATGGGAAAACTAGTTGTCAAAGAAAGGAAAATGAAGAAAAGAATTGTATAAATAGTCATCCAACGATTATTTTCAAATTAGAGACGGAGATACACATGAATACGTGAATAGAACTTCTAAATCAGAGTATGACCCTTGAATTTATTTATTTATTAATTTTTTTACAGATCCAAGGGTTAGGCCAGCACTCCCTCTTCACGTTGGCTCTTAAATTGGGAGTGAAATTGTTAAAAGGATTAATTTGAAATATAGATACACAATTCACGTCCATTATAATTCATTTGGATATAGTTCATAAATTCTTTTCCAAACTAATGAGAACCTAGTGTCCAACCATAAGTCATCTTGGCATTTAATTTTGCCAATTGGTTAATCCAACAGTGACGAGCAAAAGAAGATGGAATGGCCTAGGACAATCATGTAAGATGGGAACTCCTTGAGTCCCTTACTAAAATTGAATAAGGATGTCAGTCTATTATATTATATATTTAACTAATCCAATTATAATCTATAAATTATATTGTAAAATAAAAAATTTGTAGAGAAATATAATGGATATTATCATTTCGGTATCTTCTCATCAGATATTAAATTTATAATCTTTTTTTATCAGTAGCTATATGACATCCTGATTTTTCAATTATGTATTTAATAAAATGAGACGGGCATTTCATCTTCATGCATATAGTTCTTTTCCTTGAGTTGACCATTCATGTGAAAACTAATCTATCAGGTGAAGCCGGTAAGAGATTCTAATGCATTAGACTCGAGAATTTGACCAGAAGCGACCTTTCGACCGAGCTAATCTGCAAGGGTCATTATGGCACAGTTAAAAATCGATTAGAGACCGAAGATAGGTCGACTCGACAGAGGCATGTGATTGAGTGTGGGTGATTCCACCAGATCACACTATTCTTGTCGGTCGGCACTGAACCGACTTTTCTATCGATTGGGTACCCTGTGTCCGTATTTGAAATCTTGAGATTACCTCGACAACTGAGAGTCGCCAATGTGTCAAAGATGTACATTGTGGCTTGATCAACCACATGTCAAATGCACGAAAATTTCTAAAAGCTACCCGGTAGATTAGGACGCGCTAATATCGTGTCAGAGTGAAGTTAACCGTGAATTGAGATAGAATTTAGAAATTGGAAGTCTGGGTGTGTCACAAATCATTTTTTGGAATATTGACTCATCTTCGGAAGATTTTTCATGCAAACTGAGTTTTTCAACAAAATAATCAAATTATGGTTAATTTGGTTCGGAAAATTGGTAGGCTCGCTTTTGATTGTATTTTTGAGATCAAGATGGTTCTATAGTCAAGTAATTATGTGAATTGAAGTGTGGTGACATTTGATTAATTTTATAGACTTCAATTGGACTCAATTGGAAGAAAATTAAATGGAATTGAAGAAATTAATGCACAAGATTTCATGCCACGGCGGAAAAGGAAATTGCACCAATTGGAATAAGGTTATGGAAGATTGGAGATAGTGAAATGTGACATCATCAAGTGATGTCATGGTGGGGCTAGAAGTGCCTAAGATCTTAACAAGTGGAGGGTGATGATTTGTTCTTCAAAAGGTGGGATGTCACTTCCACCCATCTCCATCATCTTCAACCTTGAGTTTGCTTCTTGAATAGGGAGGAGAGAGAGACCAACGGAAACTAGTAGCTCCCCGAGTGGGTATCACAGCCCGATTTTGGCCCATTTTAGCTGGCTTCCCGACTCGAGATGCTTGGCTCGCCTTGAGGAAAGTCGATCCCCACGACGTCCCCATCGTTTTGGTCCGATCGGTTCGTTAATCCGGTAAGTTTAGCTCACTAAACCTTGATTAGAGGGTTAATTATGCTTATGAAGATTTAGTTTAGGTGAAGTGTTATTAGGTGGTTAGTTTAAGTTATTTAATAGTAGATTAGATTAAGGTGGTGTTTTAATTTAAAGTGTGTTTAATTAAGGATAAGTATGTTTATTTAGAATAAGCCTTAATTTTACATAAATAATTTGTTTTTTATTTAAATAAATATTTCGAAATTATTTAATAATATAATAAGATTTTATTATTCGAAATTATTAAAATATTATTATATAATTAATTTCGGAATAAAATTAATTATTTAATAAATTCCGAAAATTTTGTCGAGACCCTAAATTCTCGAAATTTCGGGCGATTGATTTTTGTGCACTCATATTTTGAATTTGATGAATGGATATTGCAAATTGAGTGTTGATTGTGAAAAATATGGATTTTATTCAGAAAACCCTAGGTGTCGGGTTTTGATACCAAATTGGATTTTAATGATTATATTAAATAGTGGGTTTTGAAAAAAGTGTGATATTGACTTTTTGGTTTGAAATTAACGTTCCCTCACACATGATTAATTTCTGGAATATTTTTAATATAAAGAAAAATGGTCCGGATCACTATTTTAAGTAGAAGCATTGAGCGAAATGCAAAGTGTCCTGGGGCTAAGTATGATTTCATTGTGTGATAATTAAGAGAAAATTGTCCTGGGCTGTTGAGCCGGACTTGCCCCTATGTGAGTTGCCCCTAACAACGGGCTTGGGTCGCAGTTGATTCTGGGCTTATACTCTATCAGGAACGTCGTCGACGTAGTGACGAAGCCGCGCTTCAAGGGGGGAGGCGATGCCTGGCATTAATGTCAGTAGATAGCGGAACAACGAGTAGGCTATGTCCTTTTGTGGCAGTGAATAATAATTGGAACGCATGCCGAGTGATATTAGCGGGTCAGATTATGGGACGGAATCGTGTGACATGGTATGGGATGTGTCATAACGGTTTGGTCTTATAATCCAGACCCCTGTGGTTGTTGGTTATCTAAAAGAGATTGCGTTCCGGTTGTTTAAGTTCTTATTACTATCTTTGATTGAGTGATATGAACATGATTAAGTGATTTGAATTGTACTAACCTGCAGGAAGGAACTGAGGCGAGGTAAGTCCTCTATGTGGTGTGGCTAGGGCATCCTTGGGTGTATTTTCTTTCTAATAGGGGTTTAGGGGATTGAACTTGCTGAGACAATATCTCACTCCGGTTGTGGGCTTACATTTTCAGGTCCCTAGTGGACGGAGCGGCCATTTCGTTATGGTTGGCCTTGTGGAGTTACAGAGGTGAAGTTGAAGGATTGGAGATCGTGTTCGACTTGTAGGTCGTAGGACAATTCCTTTTTATAAGCCGGCCTTTTGTAGGCTTTTGGTTATAAACCTCTGTTTGTAAACTCCGTTGGTTTATGTAAGTAATTGGTTGTGAAATTGCTTCCTGCTTTTTTATCCCGTATTTTATTGTCAGGGGTTTTACAATATGCTTCCGCATGTGCAAATATAATATATGGGTCGGCGACGAGTGCCTGGGAACATCGCATATCTGATCGACCGCAGTGGGATGTGCGCGCGCTCGAGGTTCGGGGCGTGACAAGCTATAAGTACAATTTATAGAAAGTTGAAGTAAACAATTTAATATATGTGAACTTACAGCTAAAATATGATTTTTAAGTTGTTATTACATCATTATTGTTATCATTGATTATCCATTGAGAAAAAAAATCGTGGGTTATCATTTATTATCAGCTATTCATTTAAAAATAACCAAGCAATAATTATATTATTTGAATGATAATAATAGTTATCTTAAGGAACCGATAGAGTTTGAAAAGTTTTATTACTTAAGATTATATTTATGTTCATTTATTTAATGTAGTGTTTGAATTTTAACCTAACATACAATGTGATTCTCAAACTTTTAATTTATTCAATGTAATTTCTGAATTTTGGTACACATTCGATTAAATCATTGAGCTATACCTTCCATTAATTCAATTTTAGGAATAACATTAATCATTTTCATATAATTCAATGAATAAATCAAATATGTATCAAAAATTCGAGAATCGCATTAAACAAACTAAATGTTTGGAGACCAAATTGCACAATGAGTTAATATTCAAATATCACATTAAACAAATTAATTATTCAAATGCGATATTATATATTGAGCCAAAATTCAAGTATTAATATTGCTATCTTCTCAATAAAAAGGGGGTTTAAAAGGAAAAGGGAAAAAAAGAAAAAGATGAGGGACAGATTCGGGTTCGACACAGAAATCGAAGCTCCCTGGGAGCAAGGCGGGTATAAACCCCCCAAGCTAGACCATCGATTCCTCCAAATCCCCTATTCAATCTTTCACGCAGTGAATGCACGCGGTGACGCTGGCATGGCTTCGTCGGAGATCGAAGTCACCGAGTTCCCCGCCGCCGCCGTCGACGTGTTCTCCACCTCTGCGTACGGTGATTTGGAGCAATTGAGGAGGTTCGTGGAGCAAGGAGGCGCCTCCCTCTCAGTTCCCGATGCTAACGGGTACTACGCTCTCCAGTGGGCCGCCCTCAACAACTTCGCCGACGTCGTCCAGTACATCATCGAGGTATTGCGCCTTTTCGTCGCTCGCTTCTTCTTCCTTCCGCCCGCCGTGAATGATTTTGCGCGCCCAATCGCGCGTTCCTCCCGACGTTGTCCTGAATTTGGGGGGGTGTGAAAAGATGCTGCTTGGAGCATTTGCTTCCTACTCGTTTCTGTCTTGACGTACTGCTACTTCTTTTTGTACGTCGGCGTCGGATGATGAATTGCTTTTGAAATGGGCATTGAGGAATGGGGGTAATGTGAATGCGACGGACAACTTGAAGCAGACCGCACCGCACTGCATTGGGCCGCCGTTCGTGGATCCGTTGCGGTTGCGGATGTGCTTTTGCAAAATGGAGCTTGGGTAGAGGCAGCTGATACAAATGGTTATCGGGTACTTGTTCATTCCCCACATCTTTCTTTTGAGATAATTGTTATTCTTATTTATTTACTTACCGTAGTTAGGGGAATTATAGCATTGGCATGAAGTAAAGAGCGAATTCGATAATTATTTTCTCGAGTTAAGAAAGGATTTTAAGCTATTCATGGGTGACTTTTATGCTGTACTAATGAACAGGAATGGACTTTCGTATCATTGCCAGCGACGTAATTCACTCCATCGGGATTGTGTACAGTAACGACGGTTCCATCGTCCGATGCTCTCAACATGGCCGAGATTGGCCGCAAGACACCCTGGTTAGTCCATATCTCAATCTCTCTCTCTCCCTTTTTTTTCCCCCCTGCTTTTTCCGTCTGGAAGTCGTTTGTGTAGACAGGTTGCTTTTCACGATGTTCTTAGCTTCTTGTGGCACGCTTCCTTTTCGACAAAGACTGAGGCACTTCTTTTGGCATCTTATATCTCGAACCCAAGTAAAATATGTTTCTCTCTGCTATTCTCGCGGGTTGGTCTGGATTATCCCGAGGAGTGTCTAGTTGCGATATCGGGTTGGATGAACAGAAATGGAAATGCTCCACGGACTATCATCTAGAACCTGAAAATACATATCACGGAGACCACTTACGGGCCATTCGGATCAGAGGATGCTCTTGGAAGGTTAACGGAATTACGTATCCCACCAGTACCAGGTGGTGGCAAGATCGTTGGCCTTTTCAGAAGGGCAGGATCATATCTTAATTCTATCTGAGCGCGTTTGGAACCATTTTAGTTACCCGAAAACCGTCTTTAAATTAGAGATAGCCATGCATATATATACGACATGCGTAATCTTTTTTTGTACACAATTCACATCCATGATAATCTACTTGGCTATAGTCCGTCAACTCTTCAAACTAATTAACTTATTGTCTAAAGAAATGTCATCTTAATATCTAAATTTGTCGATTGGTTAATCCAAGAGTTGCGTGCCAACGAAGATGGAATAGCCTAGGCCCACTCCTGCACTATCCATTTATAATCTATAAATTGAATTATTAGGTAATAAATTTGTAGAGAAATATAATTAGTATTATCGTTTTAATAGCTCCTCATCAGAAATATAAATTTACTATCCATTTCTATTCACAGCTCTATGGCTAATTTATAGATCGTTTAAGCAAAGACAATCAACTAATTGAGAATTATTATGTCATTATTCCATCATCATTGTTATCATTGATAACCCATTGAGAAAAAATAATAAGTTATTATTTGTTATCAATTATTTAGTATAAAAATATCAAGCAACAATTAGATTTTGTGAATTGTAGTTATTATGTATTTACATATATAAAGATTTTGCAAACCATGCTAGACATATATACGATTCCTATTCGTACTCTGTTCTATTCTAATGAAATAATTGTTCTATTGTTATCTCATTCAATTTCGCAAGCTGAAGTTTTCGTTTCCTATGGTCCTGCAAAAGAATGCTTGGACCAAATTTGGACCGAAATGTGTAATTTTCTTTTGGCATATTTCTAATAATTTTGTGAAATTAGGTGATATGCTGTCATGGACTATCTAGATGCTCTTCGCTTTTCTCCACAGATAAAAGGGAAAGAAAGAGATGAAGTAAAGTTTTCCAAGAAATCAAAACTTAGTATTTACATGCGGCCATGTAAGATCGCGTGGAATCTTCCTTCTACCAATCAAGGACTGAAGCTTCAGATCCATGTCTGCGATTTTTCAGACGTGTCTCTGTCGCGCAGATTTTGAGAGAGATTAGGTTCATGGTAGTGGTCTGGTTTTGACGATTCAAAACCTTATCTTTGAATCGTCCTCGACCGAGCAAGTTTTCTTCGGTTCTTCGAACGGACGGGTCTCACTAGCCGGCTGGTCCGGAAATTCAATGAAAGAAGCAGAGCACATACCGATGGCGAAGCTTTGATTTTTTCGTCCCTTCTCGTTCACCGCTTGCACCTTCTCTCTCTCTCATTTATAGGCTTCGCCTGCGAGGAAAATTTTTAATGGTTTCGATCATACCCCTTGCTTCTTCTTGGTATTCCTCTTGCACAAAAGGAGCATTGAATCAATTCTGAGACCATGTTGACTTCCCCTTCTCCTCCACCTCCTCCACCTTCTCCTCCTCGCCGTCCTCCTCAATGGAAATACGATGCGTTCGTGAGTTTCCGAGGCAAGGATCTGAGGAGAAACTTCATGTCGCACCTCTTCTCCGCTTTGAGGCAGGCCTCGATCCAGTACTTCAGGTGAAATCTATTCAGACCACCTAGTTTCTCTCTCTTCCCCCCGTGACCTCCGCGCCTCCCCCGCCGTCACCAGCGCGGCCTCCAGACCGCCTCCAGACTAGAGATTTGGAGGCATGGCCGTGTCTAGATCTGGAGTGATGGTTTTAATTATTAATGTGATGGGCCTAAGTTGGCCCGTCCGCCCATGTTGGGCCTAAAAGCCCGGCCCACAATATTAGGGCCCATGGATGGAGGGATATGATGAAGGGACACGTCTTTTTGGAGGGGACGTATATAAGGGAAAATAAAGAGGGAGGAAGGTACCTTTTGAAGCAACGTACGTTCCTCCTCCCTCTCTCCTCAAAAACTCTCTCAAAAGAAGAACAAGTAAGCAAGAGGCGACATCCTTCTTCCCTTCAACGCGAAATGGCGTCATCGGATCGAATAGGACCGAATTCTCTTCCTCATATCAGCGTCCGTGCTTAATCTGTGGCTAACAAGGTATGTTCGATTCTGTGATGTGCCTTAGGATCGGTGATGCATGTGATTTTCCCGGGCTCGTCTTCCGCACAAGTTTAGGGGTTCGATTTAGTGTTGAATCCAATTTTTGGGAATCCGACAATCCCTACATTGGTATCAGAGCCGTAGTTCTTGTTTCCCGATCCTTTTCCATGTTTTTCCCGACCCCTTTCATGTTTATGGATAATTTCTTATTAATTTTCGTGAAATTAATCGGCCGACACCGATCGGAGCGGAAAAATCCCTACACCCAAGCACTGTTCATCCATTTTTTCGAGTTTCTGTAAGTCGAAATCCATTTCTGATGGCGTTGGATGGAAGGTCTCGTCGAGACGAATGCGACGTGTGGCGAAACGCCGCCAAAGGTCGCCGGACGCGCCCCCACGCGTAGCCGGAGCGAAATGATTGCACGCGCCGATTCGTAGAGGCAGGCGTGTGCATAGCACGCGCGCACGTGCTCGTGTGCCGTCGCTGGCGCGTGCGAGGCACGCGCCGGGTCGGTCGGTCCTACCCGGCCCGACCGGCCCGACCCGACCCAGCGGCCCGACCCGGCGACCCGACCCGGCGACCCGACCCGGCTGACCTCGACCGGTTGACCGTTGACCGTTGACGACCGTTGACCATTGACCGTTGACAAAAAAAAAAAAAAAAAAGGAAAAATAATGTGTTTCTTTTTCAATTATGTCTATGTAGATTATATGTAATCCCTATTTGTTCTGCATTTGTTGCAGGAACAATATCTCCCCTTAAGTTGCGCACGCCTATTCGCGTAATTACCGACGAACAAAAAGAAAGGCTTTCAAGGTTGATAGCCGATTTGAATAATTATCGATGGGAGAGCGGGGACATAATAGATCATGTTCTTGAAGTCAACGGGAAAATTCAAAAGGTCATATGGAATGGTCGTCCAATGCCACGATCGAGATGGTGCGATTTTTCATGAACACCCTTCCACCGAATGGCAAGGAGTGTTGAATCGCATATGGGATGCCAACAAAGCTGCTTCATATAGGAAAATTGTGATGGCTTTCATAGATGATTATTACCTGATTGTTACAAAAGAAAAGATCAAGAAATTGAACAAAAAATGAGCTTTCCCAGTTCATATATTGACTTGGGTTTAGATATTTCGAGTTGTCTTTCTTTTAGTATACTTTATGGATACCTTATGTAAACGTTTTACTACCTGGTTGTTGTTGATGTAGCAACTGATATGTAAGTTGTATTATGTAAAAGCATTAGTATTCTATTGGATGTCAAATATTGTTTGATTTCTATTATTGTTGATTACTGTGGGTAGTTGATAGAAGTTTTTGTAGCTTCATAGAATTTATTTTGCATAAGACAATTATATTAATGATAGTTTTAAGTTAGGATTTTTGGAGGATGATTGGAAACATAGTGACCTTTTGATTCTGAAACCTTACTTGAAATTGTTCATTAATATGATGGGTCTGTGCAAAGTGGATGCATAAATGATAGGCATTATTTATTCGTGCATATATGTATGATGTGTTCAGATCAATGGCTTCAGCCACAAAGAGCATAGTTGCCGAGCTGAACAAAGGTGAAAAGCTCAATGGCGACAACTATGAGATCTGGCACATGAAAATCCAATATGTGCTGGAAGAGCAAGAGGCACTAGAAGCTCTTAACCTAACCATGGAAGAGCCTGAAGATGGAAACACTGCACAACACAAGAGAGATAAGGATGCGTTTGCTGCATGGAAAATGAAGAACTCCCTTGCTCGCATTACGTTGCTGAGTAGCATGGAAAATGATGTCATGTGAGAGTTCAGGTATTTTGTGAATGCCGAGGAAATGTGGGAAGCATTGGCAGCAAGATTTGGTCATACTTCGGTGACCAAACTGAGGCAGCTCACCATTAGGTTTAACTCTTACAAGAAGCCTCATGGTCGACCATGAAGCAACACTTGAGAAAAATGTCAAACATGATAAATGAGCTGAAGGATGCTGGCCATGTCCTGACTGATGAGCAGCGAGTGCAAGCAGTGATCCGTTCCTTGCCTCAAAGTTGGGAGCATATGAAGGTGCACCTGACCCACAATGAGAATATCAAAGTCTTTGAGGATGCAAAGCGCCATCTTGAGCTAGAAGAGGACCGCCTCCTGGCGGCTAAGCCGGAAACTGAAATATATAATGCTGGTTCTAGCTCAAATGGAACTTCGGGCTCCAAGCGCAAACGTCCTGACTGGTTTAAGAGGTGGAAAGGCAAGGGACCAAGTGCTTCAGGGAAGAAACCAAAGGTTGACCAACATGAAAGAGGAAAGCGTCCTCGAATGAAAAAGCTGACAAGAGTGAAGTGTTACAATTGTGACAAGAAGGGTCACTATGCTCGCGATTGTCGCAAGCCAAAGAAGGTATACACCCCTTGTGCTTTTAAGAACTTTACTTATGTATCAAGTTCTGTATTCTTGACTGAGTCTAATCCTTTATGGACTGTAGATTCAGGAGCAACAGACCATGTAGCGAAGGATAGAGGATCCTTCGTGGAATTCCAACGAGTACCAACTGGAACTAAGTGGATCTATGTGGGAAACAACTCCAAAGCTGAAGTAAAAGGAATTGGCACCTGCCAACTAAACATGCGTGGTGGACGCACTTTGTTCCTACATGATGTATTGTATGCTCGAGATTCGTCGGAATTTAGTGTCTGTTTTAGTGTTGGTCAAGCTAGGTTTTAATATGGACTTCCATAATAGAGGTGTGGATTTGTTTTTGGATACAAATTTCTATGGTTGTGGTTATTTTCTGGATGGTTTCATTGTATTAGATATTGACTATGTTAATGCAAATGTTTGTTATTCCCTTCTCACGTCTCCTAATTCATATGATAATGATGTGAATGTGTGGCATGCTAGACTTGGTCATATTGGCCAACAACGTATAAATAGACTAGCCAAAGAGGGCTTGTTGGGCAACATTGAAAAAGTCGATTTGCCCATATGTGAGCATTGCCTAGTAGGGAAAACAACAAAGAAACCATTTGGAAAAGGTAAAAGGGCTAAATTTCCTTTGCAATTAATCTATTCTGACGTCTGTGGTCCGATGAATGTAAGAGGAAGGCATGGGGCTGTTTATTTCATCACATTTATAGATGATTATACTCGATTCGGATATGTCTATTTGATTTCTCATAAATCTGAAGCATTGAGTTGTTTCAAAAGGTTTATGAACTTGGTAGAAAATCAATTAGACAAGAAAATAAAAGTATTAAGATCCGATCAAGGTCGAGAATAGTTATTTGATGAGTTTTGAAAATTATGTGATGAAAAAGGAATAGAAAGATAGTTGTCTATTCCATATACTCCTCAACAAAATGGTGTTGCGGAAAGAAGAAAGAGAACCCTACTGGAAATGGTTAGGTCCATGATGGCGCATGCTAACTTACCTATCACTTTTTGGAGTGATGCGTTGTTAACAGCTGCCTATATACTTAACCGAGTGCCTTCCAAATCAGTTACTTCCACTCCATATGAGTTATGGACAGGTAGAAAATCGGACTTAAGTTTTCTTAAGCCATGGGGTTGTGCTGCCTATACTCATGAGCCCTCTCACAAGTTTGGGAAATTAGGTCCCAGAGGAAAGAAGAGTATTTTCATAAGATACTCCGAACACTCAAATGGATATGTGTTCATAGGTGAGCAGGAAGGTGGGAGTATAACTGAATTTGAATCACGGGATGTCACATTCTTAGAGAATGAATTTCCTAAGAAGGGCGAAATAGGTGAAGATTACTCCCTATTTGAAACCTTGGATCAAGATAATGATATTAGTGGAGTTCGTCCAAGTGGGAGTAATATGAGAAGTGATAAATTGAATTCAACCCACTCTCAATTATAACCACATGATGAGATGATATCGTCATTATCTAATCCTAGTGGGAGCATAATGGGAAATGATGTGCAAAGTGTACACTCTCCCATACGGCGAACAAGTCGCAAAAGTATTCCCCGTCGACATTTTGACATTGAAGGGGAAACTTTCATGATTGCCCCACAAAATGAGGATGAGCCAAGAAATATACATGAGGCTCTAAATTGCCCTAGTAAGGAAAAATGGATGTATGCAATGGGAGAGGAAATGGAGTCAATGAAGTCAAACCATGTATGGGAATTGGTTGATCTTCCAAAAGGACGCAAAGCTATTGGAAACAAGTGGGTTCTCAAAATAAAGCGTAAGGCTGATGGCTCGATAGAGAGATATAAAGCTCGCCTTGTGGCGAAGGGGTATAATCAACGAAGGAATTGATTATGAGGAAACATTTTCTCCCGCTGTGAGATTTACCTCGATTCGCATTATTCGGCAATAGTGACAAGTATGGATCTTGAATTACATCAAATGGATGTAAAGACTGATTTTCTCAATGGAGAATTGGATGAGGAAATATATATGGAACAACCTGTTGGTTTCATTAAGAAAGGCCAAGAAGGAAAGGTATGTCGACTTTTGAAATCGATATATGGCCTTAAGCAGTTGTCAAGACAGTGGTATATACGTTTTCATAATGCTATAATGGCATATGATTTTACAATGATTAATGAGGATCATTGTATATATATCAAAAGATCCAAAGATCAATTTGTGATCATATCATTATATGTTGATGATATACTAATTGCCGGAAGCAATATGGAGTTTGTAAATACTTGTGAAGAGTTGGTTATCTTCCAACTTTGAGATGAAAGATATGGGTGAGGCTGCATACATTCTTGGAGTTAAGATTTCAAGAGATCGTTCGAAGAGGTCGTTATCTCTTTCACAAGAAACATATATAAATAAGGTTCTTGAACAATTTCGTATGCAAGATTGTAAACCCATAGACACTCCTATTGCAAAAGGTGAAGGATTGAGCCATAGACTGTGTCCAAGGACTCCACAAGAGAAGGAACAAATGAAACATGTTCCTTATGCTAGTGCTGTTGGGAGCTTGATGTACGCTATGATGTGTACAAGACCGACATATGTTTTACAATTGGAATGGTGAGTAGATACCAATCCAATCCAGGTCAAGCACATTGGAAAGCCGTTAAGAGAATACGAGGTATCGAAGGAACTGCTGATTACAAGCTGAATTACCAAGGAAAGGATCTCGCGACTTGAAGGCTATTCGAGATGCTGATTGGGGAGGAGATTTAGATGAAAGGAAATCTACCTCTGGATTTGCTTTCTTATCTGAATAATGGCGCCATATCATGGAGCGGTAAGAAGCAAACGTGTATAGCCTTGTCCACGATGGAAGCTGAGTTCGTGGCATTATCGGCGGTACAAGAAGGAGTTTGACTTAAGAGATTTTTGGATCATTTAGGTGTTATTGAGAAAGCTGCAAATCCATTATTGGTTAACTGTGATAGCCAAGCGGCTATAGCGTACACCAAAGATCCAAAATATCATGGCAAGACCAAACATATAGATACCAAGTATAACTTTGTCAAAGATATGGTTGCACGAAAGGATGTGAACTTACGGTACATATCTACGCATAGAATGGTAGCAGATCCTATGACAAAGCCAATACCTAGAGATGTGTTTTGTGGTCATGTAAAATATCTAGGATTGCGTAGAGTCGATGTCTTGGATATTGTAATTTCCCTAAGTTGTTCACATTTATGAATTTGTGTTTTTTCATTATTAATGCCTATGAATCTTTGTTTGATCTTTATGCATCTTAATGCTCGGTGCATTATATTAAGTTGAGAAAGTATGTTGGACAGATAAGAGATTAGCCCACTTACACGGGTAATCGCCTCTATTTACTGTGTGATAAATAGAGATGAGACGGTTTTTAAGCTTATTATCTAGGTGATAATCGAGAGCTCAAGCTTAAAAATATATATGCCGCCTTAACTAAGTGTTAAGATGAGGACATGATATGTACTATGTCCGAAAGTAAAATACCCCACATATTTTACTTTATCTGTCTAAGATGCCAGATGTGAGTTCTGATGAATTCTGTGAATGAGTAGATGTGTGAACTCAAGTTAGACATTATGTATGTCTGAACTATCATCTGTACGATATTGATGGTGTAGACATACGCTCCATGGGAAAGGAGTTAATACCGTAATACGTATTTCATACTACGTATGCATGAGACGACCAATAAGAGTGGCAAAAGTTTGATCTCAACTTTTATGCCGTACGAGACTCTTGAGGAAAAGAGTTCCTCAATTTTAGTGCCCTCGGGACTCTTACTTATTCTCAAAATTTCTATTTAGTGTTTGCTATCTTAGGATGTTGCCAATGGTCATGAGTTGATACGATCTAATGGGACATTTCTAGAAAAGCAAACTAAGCGAAGTTGAGAGTTTGAAGGAAAGAGGAAGATCGAATTTGGAGAATCACATTGTAGTTTTTGTATTCATCGTCGACCAATTATGACTGTCTTTGGGATAATCATAATTGTGAATACAATATATATATATATATATATATATATATATATATATCATTGTTTAAAAGAGATCAAGAGAGATATAAATGTGATCGATCGATCTAGGGTACTTGCATACTAAATCTACTCGAGTGTGATGCCCATTATGAGCTGCTATATATTCCTTACAGATGTATGGCAACGAGCTCTCAAAGTATGCTGGTCGCACGGATTATTCACCGGTATGAATGTTGAAGAGAGGTAAAGAGGATCATGTTCGGCCCACCATGTGCGAGTGGGAGATGATGGTTTTAATTATTAATGTGATGGGCCTAAGTTGGCCCGTCCGCCCATGTTGGGCCTAAAAGCCCGGCCCACAATATTAGGGCCCATGGATGGAGGGATATGATGAAGGGACACGTCTTTTTGGAGGGGACGTATATAAGGGAAAATAAAGAGGGAGGAAGGTACCTTTTGAAGCAACGTACGTTCCTCCTCCCTCTCTCCCTCAAAAACTCTCTCAAAAAGAAGAACAGTAAGCAAGAGGCGACACCCTTCTTCCCTTCAACGCGAATTGGCGTCATCGGATCGAACAGGACCGAATTCTCTTCCTCATATCAGCGTCCGTGCTTAATCTGTGGCTAACAAGGTACGTTTGATTCTGTGATGTGCCTTAGGATCGGTGATGCATGTGATTTTCCCGGGCTCGTCTTCCGCACAAGTTTAGGGGTTCGATTTAGTGTCGAATCCGGTGTTTGGGAATTCGACAATCCCTACATGGAGCATGGCCATGTCCGAGCCGAATCTGGAGACACCAGCCATGGACGACGCGGAGAGCTCGAGGATAAAGGTTGCGGCCGCTTGAGCGGTGGCTTGTGCTAGGGCGGTAATGTATGGCCAGGGTTGTCACCGTGGAGGAAGAGAGAGAAATGAAGTTATTAATTATATTTAATTCCACGTCAGTGTTTAAGTGTGGAGCTGTTACTGGATATGAGCACAAAATTGCTCGCCATGTCAGCTGATACGAAATGAGAACAACCTGTTGAATATTTGCTCAATGCTTCAGTGACAACGCGAGAGAAGACATTGGGGAAGAAATCAGATCCAAGCTTTTCAAAGCGATTTGGCATGCGAGGATTGCCCTCATCGTGTTCTCCAGGAACTACGCCGACTCGAAGTGGTGCATGAACGAGCTGGTCGAGATTCTGGACTGCAGGAAGAGGTCTGGAAATCATGGTCACTTGGTTATTCCCATCTTCCATGAGGTAAAAACCGGAGACATTTCGAACTTGACAAGCGGAAGTGAATTCGCTCAAGGTTTTGAGAGATTGTGTGGAAACGAGCGAGATGATGGTCAGATACAGAAATGGAGGGACGCCCTGACAGAGACTAAGCATTTGACAGGATTCGACTTGAGGAACGATGCCGGAGAGTATGTATCTCTTCCTCACGTACATTGCATTATCATTTTGTGACTCGGATCATCTTGATTTAGAGTTATGCGTACTTGATGTTGAATGAAAATTCAAACTCTTTCAAGTTTTTGCCATTTTTTGGTCCATGATAGGCTCATACAAACCATTTCTCCTCCTGGAAATATTGAAAAGTCGGAAAATAATTTTCCTTTGGTACTAAGTTTTTTCTTTATCCTAATCAGATGATAAACCAGGATAGAATTTTGCTAAGTTGAATCCGTTCCCTTAATAAGCATCAAAATCCAAAATGATCTGTTTTAGTAGTTTTTGCACGAGAGATCGTTCAAAGATTTCTATTTATAGATAATTTGTTGGGATTCTAATCATTTAGTTTTAATGGTAGACCAATGTTACTTCACTAGGGGTGGGACTTCTCATTTCTTAAGGCCTTAAAAAACACGCTGACCGTCGCCGCCTATCGCCTCTATGCTTGCCGTTAAGGTACCAGTGACGGCCGCTCTGCTAGCCGTTACGGTGCATACTCGTGACGGTCCCTGTTCCCAAAGCTAGTGGTCGCAAGACTCTTGAGGAAATCTATAGGGGCGGTGCTAGAATGGTTTTAGGACGTAACCAGGTCTCCTCATCGCCTTTACATATTGCTTTTTCTTCTTTGTTTTCTGCAATTGTAGTAAAATATATGTTCGATTCGTCATCTATGTGAACCTCATTTATCAAATTGCAGAACTTTGACAAAGTCACAATCATTTGACAATTTACATTATATTACAATTAAATGATATTTTGCCCGGCCAATAATAAGAGTTTTCTTATGCATTCAGTTCAGGATCCAATGGTTGTAGGTTGGATTTTTGCCTTGAGAATTTAGATCTAAGTGGGGGTCATTGTTGGGGGCTGCTCTGCTAATTTTCCTCTAGATAATCAGGCAATTACGGTCGTGCCCCTAAGTTATAAAAAATTAAGAGTAGACATTTCATATTTTTCTCATAAAGAAAAAAGAATGGACCAATGAAACAATGCATTAAAAAAAAAAAAAAAGAGCATAAGTGCCTCCCCAGAGGCACCATTGAACATCCACCGCACAGGACTCCCAATGTGAAATAATTGGTGATAAGCGCATGCTACATCAGCAGAAAAACTTAACAACAAGCACTGATCTAAGCCAAGTTGGATGTTTTTCCAATCATATGAATGTAAAATATCTCAAACGTATTGTCTCTCGGTGCATATATTTACGTTTATTTCTCTTATACTCTTAACTACACTCAACATCAGGAATGAAAGGAGAGTCGTGGACATAGTAGGAGAGCACCTTGTCGAGAAAATCCGCGAGACACGGCAACTCCACTTTGCGAGAAACGCAATTGGCGTGGACTTGTTGGTAGGCGAGGTGATTTCTTTAATTAGAATGGACCAAGAGGAGGACGTGCGCGTCATAGGTATATGTGGAGTAGGAGGAATAGGCAAGACGATGGCGGCAGCAGTCATCTGCGAGCGCATTCGTTGCAATTTCGAATGCTTTGTCTTTCTTGATAAAATCGGAGAAGCAGATCGAGTTGATATATTAGGCCTACAACAGAAGCTGCTCCAACATCAACGAGATAAATAGTAACATGTGCTTCAAAAGGATACTTCTTGTTCTTGACAATGTTACTAGTAAAGAACAGATTGACTCCTTCTGAGCAGGAGACCGAGAACTGCTGTGTCCTGGGAGCAGAATTTTGATCACAACCCGAGACCAAAACTTGCTAAAAGATCTCTAAGGTAGACGACAAGTATATCGTCAAAGGATTGGACCCGAATGAAGCGCTCCGGCTCTTTTGTCGCCATGCCTGGAAGAGAAGAACCTCAAGAAGGTTATGAGGAGCTGTTCCGAAATCTAGTTCATTATGCAGGAGGTCATCCGGAGTCTCTTAAGAGGTTGGGCTCATTCCTAAACGGCAAGCCGAAACAACAATGGCCTCACATAATGGAGAAGTTGGTCAGAAGCCCTTATGTCGATCCGCTCATTCATTCCTTCGAATCAGTTGGGCCATATGGAGGTCAAGGCGGTGATGCTTTTGATGATGGGACACGCAATGGGGTGAGGCAAATTAGGCTGTATGGACAATCAATTATTGAATCCATCAGCATCGATTATGATCACGATGGGTGTTTCGTGAGATCCTCCCAGCATGGTGGACATGCCCATGACAATGAAACGGTCAGTTTTCTGCCGCTCTAGCAGACTGATTATATATTTTACTACTCAACGCTTATAAGAACGAAAACAGAATCAATTACACGTTGAGTATCATTATTGTGCGTCTATAGTAAAATCTACTTCAAAAATTATCAGAACGAAGAATTTAAGTTTGTCAGGAGAGGATGGCCAACATGCAAACATCTACGGAAGTGTTAGTGTGTTACTACACGTAACTTTCCCAAGTATGAAGTTATAAATTCTGGGTCCGTTCATTTTGCGGAAAATGGGTCATTTCCGAAAAATATTTTCCCAAAAGTCATTTTTCAGGAAAATGACAATATTTTCTGGTGTTCGGCTAAAACCTGAAAATGTTTCGGAAAACATTTTCCGGTGTTCGGTAAGGAAAATATTTTCTAAAACTTCACCACTTAGGCATGCATTACTTACCGACCCATAAATTCATCAAATATGAACTTGCATTTAAATCCAGGCAAACTTACTTATATCTTTGTTCCCTCGTTGTCGCCAAATGTTCATCTACTTTAAAAAAAAAATGTTCGTATGGATTTTAAAAATAAGCAAAAAAGAAAAGAAGCAAAGCATATACAGCCCTAATGAGAATCTTCCAATTGAGTGGCATGTTCTCCCCCTGCGTCTTTTGTGTTCTAATAAACAAGAGAAAAAAAAAAAGCAAAGCATGTAGAGCCCTTTACTTGAGCAATGTACAATTGCAGTGTAGAATAAATAAAGAAAATGATAAGCAAGAATGCGGAGCGCGAGCTTGAGATCAACGAGCTCAAGGTTCGCCCGGTAACGACCGACGACTAGCCAAGAAAGAAGAAGATGGGAAACAAAGAAAAAAATAGAAAAGAAAAAGGAAATAAAATATAATTCAAATTAAAAAAGAAAAAGAAAATTAAAAAATAATTCGAACAAAAAAAAAAGAAAAGAAGAAAAGAAAGGGGAGGAGGAAGTAAAGATTTGTAGAGGTGTGAGATGAGAGAGATCAAGTGAGGAAAATATTTTCCACTTTTCAAAAGTGGAAAACATTTTCCCTTAATTCAGAAGATTTTTTCCTTTCATGGAAAACATTTTTCCCAAGGAATTCATTTTCCATGAAACGAACGCCGGAAAATCTGGAAATTATTTTTACGGAAATTATTTTTCGCGAAACGAACAGAGCCTCTATCATTCCTTTTTCTTCTTTTCTTCTTTTCTTCTTTTATGTATTTACTTCGTCTCCTTTTGATTTGTTTATGAGACTTTATTATCTTGACTTTCATTTGCGGCAAAATGGGCATGAGGCAGCTTTGCTGAAGGATGAAAGCTCAAAAATTTTCCTTTGTTCCTTTTAAATTAGGGATATGTACTTAAACCGAATTCGGCTAAGTAATCTATCTTTCCCGGTAAAGTAATTTATATTCATACGAAAAGCTCAAAGTCAATATATACTAGGTGTTAGATGGATGCGTTGCTGGTAACACTCATGAAACCTTTTGCACCTCTTGCAGCTGGTGATATTGGACCATCCAAGGGAATACCTGATTTCTGTATCAGGCCATATCGATGATGATGGAGGTCATGATGTTGTTCGGTCTCTCAAGATCCACAGCAACAAGAAGACGTACGGACCATTTGGTTCAGAAAGAGGACGGCCTTTTGATCTCTCACATTCTGATAGACAGATTATCGGGTTTCATGGAAAATGTAGCAGCCATCTCCACTCAATCGGAGCCCATTTCGGGCCAATTTCTCATGTGTATCCATATGATGTCGTGGGACCATTTGGTGGTGATAGTGGTATGGACATTTGGGACGACGGAAAACACAGATGTGAGGCAAATCGTCGTAGGCTTTGATTCGGCAGTTAAGTCTATCTCTATCTTATATGATGAATGCGGACGTCCGGTTGGTCCATTCAAACATGGCACAAGTAGAGGCAAAACATATACGGTGAGCTTTGATATGAACGTCACCAATAGTATATGTGATTTTGTTGATATCCTCGATACTTTATTTTATTTTTTTTTTCATGGTAACTCTCTCTCTTCATTGTGAAAGTAGATACCTGTTTTAGAATTCTTTAATTTTTATCCTTTTTCTTTCTCAGATTAAGCTCGACCATCCAATCGAGTACTTGACATCCATCTCGGGCTATACTGAAGAAGTTTCCGGACTCACCATTCTTCAGTCACTGACAATCCATACTAGCAGAAGGGATCATGGACCGATCGGAACAGCCAATAAAGGGAGGCATTTTTCATTTCCATACACCGGTGGCAAAATTGTTGGGTTTCATGGGAGTTGCGATGGCCCTTATCTCGAGTCCATCGGAGCTTTTTATGAGCCGATTCCTCATACATATCCTGTTAAAGTTTTCGGGCCTTTTGGAGGAAAAGGCCAAAAATCCTGGAATTTCGTTGATATAAAGGGGATTGTTGTTCATTGCGTAGACTTCATCGAGTCCATTGCTTTTAAGGTCGACGACGCCACCAGCTCCGAACCGGAAACTATCTATGGTGGAAATGGCGGGCATAGGACTTACAAGGTTGTATTTAGACTCTTCCCTTTTCTCTTTTTCCGTTCCTACTTGATTGATGTAAGTGTGTTCATCGAGCTTATCATAACATTAGTCTGATTACGGCATTATGAACCTTGAGATTCTTAACATTTGCTTCGTAATTGCACATGAAAAGTTCAAACCAAAGTACCTGAGGATCAACATGATTGAGAGAATTATAAAAAAAAAAAAAGTCCTAAACTTATTGCAATTGTGATAATTTATTCTTAAACTTTTTTTTTTAACCAATAGTAAGGCCGGTCGAAATTGGCCGGATAGACTAAATTAGCACAATAAGATTGAATTGGCCAAAAAAAAAAAAGTTTAGGAATAAATTGTCACAATTGTAATAAGTTTATGACTTTTTTTGGTAATTTCCCCAGACAAGATCGTTAGAAAACCAAATGGAAAAAATTAATGACTTCACTATATTAAAATTAGGCAAAGATAAACCAAGCCATAAACAAAAAGTAATTTAACTTTTGAATTACAAAATGAAGTTTACTACCAAATTTATTAGAAACATAATTCACATCAATCATAGCATATATAACTTATTGCATAGATTAGAATTGTATTCCAAAATAATCTACTAATGTATTATGCTCAGCGACCAATGCAACATATAGTCACTCATGTCGAATATGGCTTTGTGGCCTATTTGCAGGTTAAACTGAGAAATGGAGAGTACATAACTTCTTTAGCTGGATATCTCAAAAATACAAAGGATAGTGGCACTCTAATCAACTCGCTCGCATTTCGAACCACTAGAAGAATATTGGGACCCATTGGTAGAGAGGAAGGCGAGTACTTCTTCTTACCACTGGAAGCTGGGAAAGTTATTAGCTTTTTCGGGACAAGTGGTGATTTTCTCGAATCTATTGAAGCACACATCGAGCTGTACTCCAACAAGCTCTATCCCTTTAAGTCTGTGGGGGTTATTTGGGAGTTCGGATGCATCTTTTTGGGATGATGGCAATAAGCATACCAATATAAGGAAAATCATTGTTGAATTTCAAGCAGGTATAGGGCTATGGATCCGATCAATCACGTTTCAGTATGAAGAGGAGAGTAAAGAATTGTGGCAATCAGGGACGCATGGTGGCTTTGATATAAACTACTTCCACATAGTACGGAACGTCGAGATCCATACGGTATGTTCCCATACATACATATGCTTTGTAAAATCCATAAGAAACTTTTATAGCCTCTGTAAGTGGGAGACTCTTTCGAGACTTAAAATCATGAATAGGATGGTTACGTCTATTATTGCAGATCAAAATACATGATCCAAATGAGCATTTGACTTCAATATCCGGGTCTCTGGGTACATGCTAGAGGATGATCACAACGACATTGAAAACGCTACCGTTCAATCGCTTACATTTCATAGCAATACAAGAACACACGGTCCCTTTGGCGAGGAGAAGGGGAAGTACTTTTGGTATCCACAGACCCGAAGCAAAATCATCGGCTTTTATGGAAGATGCGGGGAGACTCTCAATTCCATAGGAGTGTATGCGGAGCCCATATCACACATGTATCCTTTTAAAACCATTGGACCCTTTGGAGGCTCTGGTGGCACTCCATGGGACGACGGAGTGCATACTGATGTGAGGGAGATTAATATTCATTTCGCCGGCCACGGAGCCTGCGGCATAGGGATTGTGTACGATAACAATGGTTCCTTAGTCAAGTGCTCTCATCATGGTAGAAAAACCTCATCTAGCTGGCAGGTTAGTCCACACCTCAATCTTTCCGTCTCTCTCTTTTGTCTTTGGAGTCTGTTGCGTGTCTGGACGTCGTTCAGGTTTACACGTTGCTCTTCACAGTTGTTCTCGGCTTCATGTAGCACAGTATCTTTTCATAAAAGACTAAGGGCACTCCTTTTGGCATCCTATATCTCGAACCTTCGTTATGTTTTCACAAGTAAAAACATGTTTCGCCCTGCTGTTCTTGCAGATCAGGCTGGATTATCCCAAGGAGCGTCTGGTTTCAATATCGGGTTTGATTAACAAAAATGGAAATAGTCCTAACACTATCATCCACAACTTGAGAATAATTACCACGGAGACCAGTTACAGGCTGTTTGGGAGGAAAGAAGGGTCAAAGGATGAGAAATTTTGCATCCCACCAAAACCAGGCAATGGTAGGATCGTTGGCTTTTTCGGAAGGGTGGGATCGCATCTTAATTCTATTGGAGCGCGTCTAGAACCATATTAGATTAAACCTATTCCCTCCCCAAGCTTTTTTTTTTCTTTGGCTTGTGATTGTACGAATTTTTTTTTTTGTTTATTATTTCCTTTAACATGAGTTGGTCGTGGCAAATTTCACATAATCGGATGATTAACTATGAAGATGCTCCAAGGAGCAGCTGAGGTAATATTTGGATGGGGAAAGTAGTCATCAAAACCATATAGATAGTCATCTAAGGATTATTATGAAATTACAGACAGAGATACGCATGAATACGTAAATAGACCTTCTCAATCACAACATGACCCAAGGTTGAGGCCGGCACTCCCTCTTCAAGTTGGCTCTTAAATTGGGAGTGAAATTGTTAAAAGAATTAATTTTAAATATAAATACACAATTCAAGTCCATTATAATTCATTTGGATATAGGTCGTTATTTTTTTCCAAATTAATAAGAACCTAATGTCCAACAATAAGTCATCTTGACATTTAATTTTGCCAATCGGTTAATCCAAGAGTGACGAGCATGAGAAGATGGACCGGCCCAGGACAATCATGTAAAATGGGAGTTCCTCGATTCCTGTACTAAAATCGAATAAGGATTTCTGTCTATTATATTAAACATTTAACTAATCATGTAAAATGGGAGTTCCTCGATAATAATAATTATGGAGTTTAAAAAATAATATTACTTTTAGCTTATTAGCTTACATAATATAATTTTTATGATAATTTAATTATTATTAATGCAATTAATTAGAATACAAATTGTGTTCTAATAATTATTAGACATAATAATACGATAAATTTTTGTAAATTGTATTAATTTTTCATTTATGATTTATGAATAATGTGATAATAGATGAACGTAGACTCTGATTATAGCTCATGAAGTGTATGATGTGTTTTTTCTTTATCATTCCTAGCTTATTCTCTATGCAACTCTGGTCAACCAAAAAAGAAGATAAGTCTTGGAATGGTTATTCCACTAGATCATTAACGGTTAACCCATGCCTTGCCAGGTAATTTGGTTTACGTATAATTTCACCATTTTAATTTTCATAGATACATAATATGCAAATTCAATAAATAAAAACGAACATCTTTTCACATTTAAAGATTCATATACACAAAATCAAGAAAACTTAAGAGTAAAAATTACAGTGATATTATAGTGATTAAAACATATTGAACACATGACAGTGTGCTTTTAATGAAATGATAGTCGTAAAACCATAATTGTGGAGGAATATAAGAATCTTATGAAGAAGAAGTATAAAAAATCATTCAATTATATTTTCAGTACAAAAAAGAAAATGAATTTTATGCTTTATTGTCAATCACCTTCTCGTAAAAACAAAATAACTCATCAACCTCTTTGTCTAATAAATTATCGATTAACCAAACAAAGCAAACGCGAATCTCCAACTGATCAACACAATATGAAAAAAAAAAGTTTAATAGAAGAAAACCACAACTTGGAACTCCTTTACTAGAAGCTCGTTGAAGATGTAAGTGCGATTGTCATCAGACTTTTGTCGACCAAATTTATTTTCCTAATACTCAATCAAATAATGAAAATGAAAATCTCTCACTAACCAACAGATCTCAAAGTTGGGTAACTAAAAGAGAGAGAGAGAGAATACAACCAAATAAATATCCCATATGCTTTATTATCCATAGCTCCTGCGTGTATTTATGTATAAGATTAGTTTCTACAGAATAATCAATGAAATCTAGGGTTTTGCATAATTTTTAGAATATTTGAAATCTGGATCAAATGTGAAAAGAGTGGAGAGACCTAAATATGAAACATAGGGAGTATGTATATACTGAAAAAAAAAAAAAATCCCTTAAATATTTGACACGTGTTTCTTTAGGGAAATCTTATACTTAGTTGACCGCATTATTGTTAGATTGAGGAAAATAGTACAAAACTTCGAAGGAAATACTTAGAAGGAAGTGGTAAGGGAAATGTTGAAATTTCCAATAATAACTAATTTGCAACATTGAAGCTCATTTAAACCATTTGTTCTCTAACAAAGTTCATGGAACCGAAAAGCACGTGTTCTAAACTGAAGTAAAAGGAGTGCAAAATGTAAGAAAGCGCCGCTTGTAAAAAGAATAATGAATCTCTTATAAATCACAGTTTTATATGTTAACCTTCATAGTAAGCCCTAGAAAAGACGTAGTTACTATATATTTACTTAGATAAAGATTTTGCAAACCACGCTAGGTAGATATTCGATTCCTATTTGTGCTCTATTCTATTCTCATGAAATTAGTGTTTTAATCCTATCTTATTCAATTTCGCAAGCTAAAAGGTTTTGATTTCTATGGTTGTGCAAAGAAATGCTTGGATCAACTCTAAACCGAATGCGTAATTTTCTTTTGGCACTTTGAGAAAATGAATTTTGAATTTCAAGCCCATGTAAAATAATATGCTCCTTTTTCTTTTTTCTTTTTTCCCAAAATCTCCTTGAAGGAATAATACTGCAAAGATTACTGAACTGTAATTCAATATGTAATGTCATCCATAAACTTATCATTTGTTCAATGTGATATTTGAATTTTAGTTCAATACGCAATGTGATTCCCAAACTTTTAATTTATTTAATGTAGTCTCTGAATTTTGATACATGTTCGATTAAATCACTAAACTATATGAATATGTTCCATGCCGTTTTTTCCATCAATTTAAGTTAAGAGACAACATTAACTATTTTCGTATAATTCAAGGACTAAATTGAATATGCACCACGTTGAGCATGCTGTATTAGGCTTTGAATTTTATTCGATTAAAGCAAGTTTTTTTTAATGCTAAAAATGGGAGCAGTCGCTTTTTCTAACGTGGTATTTTTTTTGTATCTATGTTTTTAGGTTGTACCCCATTGCACTGGGCCGCATTAAGAGGAAATGTTGAGGCATGCACAGTGCTTGTCCATGCAGGCACAAAGCAGGAGTTAAAGGTTAAAGATAATGCAGGAGTTACTCCAGCCCAACTTGCTTCAAATAAAGGTCACTGGGCTGTCGCTAATTTCCTTGTATGTATCTTCCTCACATCTTTGAGGCTAACTTTGAAGGAACTAACATATAGCCACTGTTGCAATACGGGCTTTACGTATGCAATATTAAATTATTTGATTTTGTCTCTTTGATTACTGTTGATCTAGAATCCACGCGATGGTAGTCCCTCAGACTTGCTCAGTGGAATAGTATATTTCTCCAGAAAAACGTGTTCTTTTGTTTACCAACGCTCACAACGTGTTTTTTTCATTCACCTAGTCTAATGCAGAGCGAGCAATGAGCAATCGTTGGACTGACAAAATTCGAAGTGGGAAGTTTGGTGATAGTGGTTATGCTCCCATTTTGTTGTGCATTATCATTGGTTGTACCATACTCTTCATCAACTCAGTTCTTGCCGGTAAAAAGCTAATATAATAATTTACTTTTTGGAGATAATTATGCCCTTGTTTGCTTGTTATAAATCAATTCTTGTTCATGTTACCAGCACCCGATCTCCCAAAGGTGACTGCAGCTGTTGGCCTTTGGGCATGGACAGCTATCTCACTGGCAGTTGGTTCACTGATAATGTTATTCAGGTGTTGGAGGTAACTCCTTTTCAATGCCACACTTGATTTGAAGTTTGAACTGTCTTTTCTTTTGTAAATCTTTTGTTCACAATGAATGACCCTTGACAAGTTTGAACTGTCTAATTCTAATTTTGCCATTAAACATATGTTGGCATATTCTTCATCACTCTCTTCACATTCGGTGTCGCTCCATGTCTCTACTTTGAGATCCTTTTTGAATTTCTCTATTTTTCATTTCTTCTTGTTCAACAGAGGACAATTGGGTCTGATATGCCCCTTTTTCTTGCATTCGAAACAAATCACATCTTTGTTGGTCTCATTGTCTTCAGTTGATTTATTCTGAAGTCTTTGAGTACTTTGTTTCCTCCAGTTGAACTTTCTCCCTTTTCTGTTTAACTTTTGGAACTTCATAATCATTAGTGCTAGCTCTTCATCATCCAGGTCATCTTCTCAATCTGTATCATAAGAATCATTATTAGATTTTAAAGCAATTGACTTCTTATCTTTGGGATCTTCTTCCTCATTGATTTGCTCCACTTCATAAGATCGAAGTGTGCCTACAAGTTTGTCAACTGAGAGAGGCGTGATCCTTTGGGTTTCTCTTATTGACGTCTTTATGTGATTCCAATCTTTGGAGAGCCCTCGCAGCAATTTGTTGACTTTTCATTTGTCCAGAAATTGGCTGTCCATGATATGCAAGACTGTTTACAATCTCTGTAAAACAACCGAACAAATCGTGATGGATTCTCCTAGCTTCATCTTGAAGGCTTCATACTTGTTCGAGTAGAATGTTGATTTTGGTTTCTTTAACTATCGGTTCCTTCGTACGTAACATGCAACCTGTCCCGAGACTTCTTTTGTTGTTTCACAAGATGAAATTCTATTATATTCGTAGGAGATAAAGCACAATATAATGAATAAATGGCTTTAGCATCAAGAGCTTGTCTCTTGGTTATTTCTGCTTGTGTCATTTCGCCAGCATCCTTAATTTCCTTTTCTCTTTCTGAAGATGATGTGACTTTAGGAATGATCCCTTTTTCTACCACATCCCATTCCAGGGGATCTTTCGATCTTAGGAATGCCTTCATCTTGTTCTTCCATACGTTGTATTCCTTTCCATCAAAGTAAGGAGGTCTGGTGTTGCTTTGACCTTCAACCAATCCTTAAGCTAAAATACTAACCATAGATCTTTAGCTTAAGAAGTAAAAACACTTCAATAAATAAGCACAAAGCTCTGATATCAATTGAAAGGGCTAGTGAGTACACCTAGAATGGGGTGAATAGGTGTAAATAGAAATTTTCGCAGGACTCAATAAAAGTAATTTTCTTTTTAGAAGATATTAAATAGTGATCGCATTTCAACTTTAAGTAAATAAACAATCAGCAAATAAAGTAAGGAGTTTAGGGAAAGGAAAGTATGAACACAGAGTTTATAGTGGTTCGGCTTAGGTCAAGCCTACGTTCACTCTCCTCGCCGACAGCCTATTGGCTAGATTTCACTAAGTATTAAAAGAGATGTTACGGATCGTGATCTTGACTATCACGGTGATGAGTCTTCTACCGAACTCTCACGAGTCTCACTAAAGATTTCTCTCTTTTGTATACAAAGCTTAGCTCGATGAAAAAGCGAGAGACTAGTAAGCTTTAGACTTTGGAATTCTCTTTCAAGCACTATATCGAACAACTAAAGAGTCGATCCTTAAATACTCCTTCATGCCTTCTCGACCGTTGGCACTTCCAATCTACCCATTGGACATAATCAATTAAGGTGATCTCGAGTCGTTAGATAATTTGTGTTGAAAGCCCGTCAATCCTGCTCGCCCATACAAATCAGAATCTTGAGTTTCCATAAGTAGAACCTCCCAAGTTTAGTTCGCCTTTCAAAGATCTTCATATCGGAGTAGTTTCCAATAAGAATAATCAATCAAGTGGATGTGAAATCCAACTATAAGGTTCTCCAATAATCATACGAAATGAAATCTTGAAGATAATCTTGCATCTGGATAATAATCCTGCATTTTGATAAGTCTTCATATTTCAGTCTGGAGCTGTTAGTGAAGATAGACTTTGAGACTTAAAGTCTGGTGGTCTATCGGTCTTCAGATTTTGACGATAAAGTCTTGAGACTTGGAAAGGTTTTGTCAACTTCAAAACACTAACGGAGTTTTCTCTAACATCGCCGACCCTTTCATTTTTATACGCAAGCGGAAGCGATATAAAAAATCCCCGGACAATAAAATAATGGGATAGAAAAGTAGGGCTATATTTTTCGAACCTAAAAAACCACAACCACACTTTTATATAAAGCAAACCTCATAGTATATATTACAACACTATTAACAAAGTTAGATCTATCACACATAGGTTCACAACTCAGGGTTTGGGGGTCTCAATCTTCGTCGGGGTCATACTCGGATCCTCCTCCGGCTCCTCCTCCGGTTCCTCTTCGGAGTTCTTCTTCGGGGTCCTCCTCTTAAGGTTCCTCCTCGGCTCAACGATCTCTCCTTCCTCTTCGCTCCAGGCTGGAGCCCACGGCCGAGTACACGGGAGTGTTAGAATCACCCTCGAGCTTAGGGTCTTTGGCATCAATCATCGCTCCATCCTTGGGATCCGCAGTTCCCTTTCCGAACGCCACCTCTAAGACGTACAAAGGTACATCACACTCCGGTATGGGACCCTCCCTTCACCCAGCACTGTAATGGCGATACCAAGACCGGTACTTATGTGGCACATGTTGGGATGTGCCCACATCAACCCAGACAATTGATTTCACCAGGACATACTCCAGTCCCTCAGGGTGGTGGTGTATAGGGATGTGATAGCCTTCCCTCAGGGTGGTGGTGTATAGGGATGTGATAGCCTATCTCTGTGATCTCCTCGGGTATACCAAAATGCATGGGAGGAGGTGAGGGTACTGCCATCTAAGGACCTAAATGTTATCCCACAACAGGGTGAGACGACGTCTCAGCGGGTTCTACCCCTTAAGACTTGATTAGAAAGCCAATACGCCATAAGGGCTACCTATGCACAACACATGTCAAAGGACTTACCTTGGCCTCAGATTCCACTTGCAATTCAACACAGTTCGAATAGGCACCCAATCAATCACCACATATTGAAACATCGATCAATCGACCTAGTCGATTACATGTCAATCGAGACCATTTCCCGGTCATTCCATTCAATACTTGTCCATTCTCCAAGATAACCTATCAAGTTACTAAGCCAATATATTATAATATTCATTCTCCGAGATGACACACACTAAGTCACCGAGCCACTATAATATACTATTCATTCTTCAAGATGATATATAGAGTCACTGAGCATATAAAGCATAATGTCCATTCTCCAAGATGACATATTGAGTCACCGGACCGTTATGGCATACCGTCCTTTCTCTAAGATGACATATAGAGTCGCCGAGCCGGTATAGTATATTGTTCTTTCTCCAAGATGACATATAGAGTCACCGAGCCAATATCGCATATCATCCTTTCTCTAAAATGACATATAGAGTCATCGAGCCGGTATAGTATAACATTCAAATCGTGCAATCAATTTGCCATTTTTATCCTTCTCGATAAAAATACACATGTGCGGGTACATGGCCGGCCTCAGCCAAAATACAAGATTTTCACTTTTGAACCTCCCACTATTTTCAGCAGTCCCAAAATAGATTTTTGGCACTATAGACCGACACCCGGTAATTTTCCCATTAATTACCAAAATTATCCAATTTTTGGAAAAAAATACCCATCAACACAATTTCACTCAATTTGCACAATCAGGTACTCAAATAAATAAACACAAAGCACCACTGCAATCAGCACGAAATTCTGGTCATCGGCTATCCTAGTTTAATTTCTGAAAAATAAATAAATAATTAAGTAATTAGGGAAAATATTAAATAAATGCAAATAAATCCAACTTAGGCCCGTAATGCCTAATTGGACACCGAAACGGACCCGGAAAAATTCCGAGACTCGTTGAATAAATACTAAAGTCTATTTACTCGCTAATTACACTATCTATCCACCTAACATGCATTGGTAAAGCACTAAATTAATTACTCTAATCTTATATATCCACCTAATCACACTTAGTTAAATATAATCTACCCCTAAGCATCATTAACCTACTAAGCGAGGATTAGTGAGTTAAACTTACTTGTTCGATGAACGGGTCAGTGCAAATCGACGGGAACGTCGCGGGGAACAACTTCTCCAAGGTGGGCCAAGCAACCAAGGTTCGGAACCACCTCAAAACAAGCTTAAGAGAGCTGCTGAAACCCACTTTTTCAGCTTCTGTTTTGGGCTGGTTGAGGGTTGAACGACAGCTAGGTGGGCGAGCAAGGACCGGCAAAGGCGGGCGGATGGCTCGGTGAGACAATCGGCGGCTGAACGGGGTCCACGGTGGTCCGGCAACGTCCAACGGCGACCAAGAAGAACGGAGATGCGGGGGACTGCGGCACAGGAACGGCGGAACGACGGGTGTGGACACAAACGGGACGAAGGGGTGAACGCGGGCGAGTGGTGGCTGCGATCGGCGTTCGGTGGCGTCGTGCGGCTCCTTCGGTGGCTTGCCGGTTCTTTTGCAAGTTGCTGGATGTTCAAACCACAAAGAGGGAAGGTAAGGAGGGGGTCGACGGTAGGGATGGAGGAGGAAGAATAGAGGGAACCAAGGGGGGCCACTTTGCCTTGATTTTCCACCAACTTGTCCCCTTGACTCAACCACAGCGAAGGCTATCTTCCATGGCTCATATTCAGCCACCAAGGTCCATCTTTGGACACTTGAAATGGTCCAAAATGGCTAGGCAAGGGGGGAGCTACGAATTTGCTATGAAATTCATCCAATTGGACACTTGTTCTCACTTGATTCAATCCCATTTGCCCCTCACAAATTCAATTAGCACCTCAATGATCAAATTGGTATTTTTCCTCACTAATTGATCCCACTTGCTTCCCAATTGAGTGATCAAAAACGGTCCTGGCCTTTTTCTGGACCAAAACAGCCTTAGGACGACTTTTTCCCAAAAAGTCTCGGATTGTAGAAAAATCTTCTGAGACTGAGTCGTCGCTCCTAGAATTTATTGTGACATAACGGAATCTTCAATTTCTAAAATCAGACTCAAATTCGCGGTTAATTTTCAATGGCCTCTAAAGATGAGCACGGTCGAGAAGCCGATTCCTAGTCGAATTCTCAAATCTATTACCTTAAAATTCTTTAATGGTTTCCCCAAGTAGTCTAGTTATCTCGAGAGTGATAAGCTCTGAGAACAGCCTTATAAGCGCATCAATGAAATGCCCGATTTATTCAATAGAACACAGGATCGAAAATATGGGTTGTCACATGCCACTAATCTATTTTGGTAGGTCAATTAGAAACCCAAGTAAAGTAACGGGAGATTTACTTTACTCCTACGAACCGGAGATTCATGAGTTCGGGGACTTGGTTACGCTAGATTTCTCTAGCACACTTTGGGTACCTTTCTCTTTTATTTCGAAAAAAAATGTTTTGCGGGCAGCTCAAATTGATTTTGATTTATTTCCCTAACATGTGAGGTTATCATGCGGGTGTACAAACCACTAATTTAACACCTTGATAAAGCAGTGAATAAATTGCTGGAGGACTTACCTCATGACATCGGAAGCATCTACAATGTTAGATTAAAATTCACATTAACAGTCCTGGATATGATTTCTAATTAACACACAATTACTTTTTTTTGTTTTCACTTGTTTAATGAGAATCATGCTTTATGCAATGCATTCTACTAATTTAACATGAAATGAAATGACGTGGCAATATGACCCAAACTATATGACGTAAGTATAATATTTTGTGTTTTCTTAATGAGCATGCAACCTATCCTAGAGAATGAAATTAATTTATTTAAAGACATTTTTTTGATATTTTCCACGAAATTCGAAAATAGAAAATTGCGAAAATTATCTATCCAAATTAAGCTATCATCCAACCTATAATAAGAATTAGGTTAGGCCAAATCTTAATTTAAACTAGGACATTATCTCAACTTGGTAATCCCTAACCTAAAATACAACCTATATAGGAAAAAAAATATCTAAACTCAAAAATTAAACATGAAATCTTATCCTAATATGCAATGACGTGCAAAGAATGCCCTAATTCTAGTTTTTTTCTTTTTCTTTTTCATGAAATTCGAAATTAAAATTGACACATAATTAAACATGCAATTTAAATAAATAAATAAAAACTAACATCCTAGATCAATCCATTTTTTTGGCTTTTTATTTCAAATATTCTAAATAACTAAATTTCCTATACTAAATATGCAAAATAACCCTAAAACAAGCAATGAACCTAATCTAACTCAAAATTTTTTGCTCTTTCTTTTACGAAAACAAAATTGATCAAACGACATGACAATAAATCAGGCAAGATAAGATCGATATCCACAAATTGACGCATCATATCCCGCACATGGGCTTGGATTGGTCAATTTTAAATAAAACCACGAATTGAATCTCGAGCGTGAGATCGGATTGGCAATTTCCCATGCGATTGCGAGTCGAATTTGGGCGTGAAAATCAGACTGTCAATCCCTAAGGTTACTTCACGTTAGGAATTTCAATCTTACATCAAGGAATACTTCGGATAACAAAATTAAAAAATAAAATAAAATAAACTACCAAATTTGAATTTTCTCCGAATCCGGGTTTAGCAATTGGGCCCATGAATTGCGACGGATGCTCGGGGATGGGTCACCGCAGTGGTGGGCAGCCATGGGCGGAGGAGCTACCCGCGTTCGGAGCTCCGGCGAGGGCGCAAAGCGGGACGTAAGCGTCGTAAGCGGCAGGTCGCAAGTGATGGAGCGGGGCGCGGGAACAGGTTGCTGCAAGGACGACGGGCGTTGCTCGGGTAGAGGGTGTCGGCCACCGGGTGGTGGTGGCGCGGCGTTCGGCAAAGAGAGGCGGAGCGCTACGGGGTGTCGCAAGCGAAGGTGTTGCGGGGGCTAGCTACCCCACGGTTCTAGTCTAGGAATACGAATCGCCAATTATGAGTTGGGCGCTTTAACCATTCAGCCATTGGCTGGCGGAGCGACGAACAGCAAAGGCGTCGGGCGTTGGGTTGAGCGAGGGTGGACCACCGGCGAAGCGGGGGTGGTGTTGAGCACTTAGTCACGAGCTACTCGCGGGTCAACGCACGGCGGCACGGGCTGCGCAGCTTTGTGGCTCAAGTGGAGAGATAGGTGCGGGAGTGGTGTGGCAAGGCGAGACGGTTGGCGGTAGCTAATGACTCGTGAACGAGCGATGACGCCGTATGATGACCGGCGCAGCAAAGGACTCGAGCGGCTACGTGGCGGAGCAAAAAATGATGAACAGGGCTTTTCTGCTTTTTACTTTTTTCTCTATTGTCCTATCGCATGTCTTCTTCTTCTTCTCTCTCTCTCTATGTCTTCTTTCTGCTTTGTTTGACTTTTGGAGCCCCCCCCCCCCCCCCCCAAATGAAGGAACAAAAGAAAAAAGGTTTTCTTTTGTGTGCTTGAACTTTTGACCAAGAAAAGCCTCTCAACGTGATAAAAAAAAAAAAACCCTTTATAGGCCAAGGACTAGGGCTTTATTTTCTTCTTCAAATCAACATCCACAAAGATTTCCTTTGCAAAAAAAGAATATTCTCCACTGATTTTCAAAATTGCAATAGGACTTTTCTCAAATTTGAAATCTTGCAAAGATGAGTTCGTAATATCTCCTCGAGGATACGGGCTTGGGCCATTTTGCTCTCTTCATGGGCTTAGTCCGATTTGCCAAATTAAAGTTCAGAACTACCAATTCAAACCTATCTGTCACCAGTCCAATGCAAATAAAAAAAAAAAAAAACTCTCCTAAAGCTATATGCCATGCAACTTAATTATAATATTTTTGCTTAGGGGTTAAAAATTAATCCCTAATTTTTTATGCAATAAATAAATGGGTCGCCAAAATTTATGTGTCAACAGCTACCCCTCTTTGAAGGTGAGCTCATAGAGGTTGCATTCAAAGGCAAATTGAGACCTAAGTTTTGATCATGCATATGCACTTTGAATGATTTTTTTTTTTTTGGTTTTAAAATGCAATTTATATGATGCTTGGAAATGCTAATGCAAATGCATGATGCGAAAGGAAAGAATGTACCTATAGTTACTTACCAATTAGTGCGATAGAGCATCTTGAGATATATGATAAATCTTTATTTACTCCACAAGTATCCAGTCTTCACTCAGGTTCCTTGAAGAGTCTAATGTTCATCGTAATACCTAGATTCGAACTAAGGTATAATGAAAAAGATCGAAAAATATTCATATCGAGAATGAAGTGTTTAACGAAAAGAATTAAGACATCCAAATCCAAACGAGATGTCAAGATTTTGGAACTCGAAATACCTAGATCCGACTAAGGTGTAACGAGAAAGATCGACAAACATCCATATCCATAATGAAATATTCAACGAAAAGAATTAAGACATCCAAATCCGGACCGAGATGTCAAGATTTTTGAACTCGAAATACCTAGATTAAGCTATAACAAGAAAGATAAAAAAAATATTCACATCCAGTGAAATGTTTAAATGAAAAGAATTAAGATATCCAGATCCAGGCGAGATGTCAAGATTTTGAAACTCAAAATATCTAGATCCAGACTAAGGTATAACGAGAAAGATTGAAAAACATTCACATCTAGAATGAAATGTTTAGATGAAAATAATTAAGACATCCAGACCTAGACTGAGATGTCAAGATTTTGGAACTCGAAATACCTAGATCCAAACTAAGGTATAACGAGAAAGATCGAAAAACATTCACATCCAAAGTGAAATGTTTAGATGAAAATAATTAAGACATCCAGTTCGATTTGAGATGTCAAAATTTTGGAATGCAATTTGTATGGAAATGCTAATGCAAACGGTAAAGGAACCTACCTAGAATAACTTACCTTCAATGAAGATAAAATAATTGAAGATAGTTTGTGTTACACGTCCAGAACCCGTACCTTTCTACGGTTGCCTAGAATAGTAACAAGGCTTTGTAAGGAAACTGCTTTTCTAGGACTCGTACCTTTTACGGTCGCCAAGTATGGCGGTGTTTGGTTGTTTAAGATCCGAACCTTTCTTCGGTCGCCTTGACGGAAAAAAATTAATTTTCCAAGACCCGTACCTTTCTACGCTCGCCTATTAGAGTAATGAATATTGTCTAGGACTCGTACCATTCTACATTCACCTAAACGGGAAATATTGCTTTTCCAGGACCTGTACCTTTCTCCGGTCGCCTATTAAAGCAACAAATATTGTCTAGGACCCGTACCTTTCTACGGTCGCCTAAACTGAGGTTTGGCTAGGACCTGAACCTCTCTTCGGTCTCCTAGCATTGCGAAATGAATCATCTGACCAAGACCCGAACCTTTCTTCGTTCGCCTTAATCATACTGAATCTGGAGAAAAATCTTTGGGGGACCGCTCGATCGAGCCGAGTGTCGGTACACTTGAGAGACAATACCTCCTAAGCACACCGATTTGATAGGGAAACTCTGGGCTATAGAAGCACGCCAGGTTAGAAACTCCGGGCTACGAGAGCACGCCGTGTCAATTAAAAAGGACATTGGGCTATGGAAGCATGCCAAGTCGATGAAAAGGACTCTGGCCTACGAAAGCACGCCGGGTCAATATAAAAGAAATCTGAGCTACGAAAGAACGCCAGGACAATATAAAAAAAATCTGAGCTACGAAAGCACGCCAGGTCAATATAAAAGAAATTTGAGCTACGGAAACACGCCGGCTCGATAAAAGGGACTCTGAGCTAAGAAAGCACGCCAAGTCAATATAAAGGACTCTAGGCTACGAAAGCACACAAGTCAATATAAAGGAAATCTGGGTTACGGAAGCACGCCGGTTCAATAAAGGGAAAATGTCACAAATAGTCCCTATACTTTTACTTAATGTGCAATCTCATCCCTGAACTTTCGATTGGCTCAATTTGGTCCCTGAACTATTGATAAATGATCGATTTAGTCCTTCCATTACTGTTTTTCCTTTTTTTTTTTTCTCTCTTCCCTCCACTGGCTCCAGCGAGGGTCGCCCTCGCTTGGGCTGGCTAGGGTGGCCCTCTCCGGCGTCGGGCAAGGGGCTTCTGGCGAGGGAGGCCCTCGCTCGACGCCGGCAAGGGCCGCCCCTGCCAGCGTCGGGCGACGGGTGCCCTCGCCAAATCTAGCAAGGGCCGTCCTCGCTCGACCTAAGCAAGGACGGCCCTCGCCCGACGCTGGCGAGGGCGACCCTCGCCAGATGCCGGCTTCCCTCCGCCATGGCTGGTGGAGGGAAGAGAGAAGAAGAAGAAAAAAAAGAAAAAAAAGGTAAAAAAAGAAAAAAAGAAGAAAAAAGACCAAAATGCCCAATTCCGTTAACTTTAATTGACGGAAGGACGAAATTGGTCAATTTTCAAATAGTCGGGGACTAGATCGGACATTTATTGATAGTTCATGGACCAAATTAAGCCAATCGAAAATTTAGGGACGAGATTGCACATTAAGTAAAAGTATAAGGACCATTTGTGACATTTTCCCTTCGATAAAAAGGGACAACGGGCTGTGAAAGCACGCTGTGTCAATGAAAGGGACTCTGGGTTACGAAAGCACGCCAGGTTAGGAACTCTTGGTTATGGAAGCATGCCGGGTCAATAAAGAGGGACATGGGGCTATAAAAGCACGCCGAGTCGATGAAAGGGACTCTGGGCTACATGTCGCGACCTATTTTTCGGGTGCACCACCTAAAACTAGGTTAATGGACTACTAAGTCTTTAAGCTTAGCTCGGACTCTCCCAACCCATACCAATTCGCGACTTAAAGTTTTAACATGCAAAAGATTAATATCTAGGAGTCGCCACTAATCGGTTTAGGGTTGGTCGATTAGACACCTAAGTAAAATAATGGGAGAATTATTTTACTCCTACGAACCAGAGACTAAGGGTACGGGGACTTGGTTACACTAGACTATCCTAGTGCCCTTTCGGTACCATTTCTTTTTAATTTAAAAAAAAAAATGTTTTTGCATGCAGCTTGATTTGATTTTAATTCACTTTCCTAACGTGTGAGGTGATCATACATGTGCGCATACCACCAATTTAACACTCAAGAAAAGCAATTAAATAATGCAAAACATACCTCAAAGCAACGAAAGCATCTGCGATGTTAGATCAGAATTCACATCAACAATCCTAGATATGATTCCTAATTAACAAGCGATCAATTTTTTGTTTTCACTTTATTTAATGAAAGTCATGTGATGCATGTTTCTAATCTAATATGAAATAATATGGCATGGCAAAATGTGATTTCTTAAGGAACATGTAATAATTAAATATGCAATCCGAATTAACTAAAATGTCCTAATTCTAATGACGGGCCATTTCTAATTCAATGATCCTAATAACAACTAAATGATGTGCATTTGATATCTCTATTCTTAACAATGCAACCTATTCTAAAAATTGAGTCTAACCTATGCAGAGACGAATTTAATTTTTTTATTTTTTCATGAATTTCGAAATTTAAGAAAAAATTCAAAAATGATCTAGCTAGATTAAGATTCTATCTGATTTAAACTAAGGATTAAGTCATATTAAATCCTAATTTAAACTAAGACATTATCTTAATCTAAAATGCAATTTATCTAAAAAAATGATCTAAATTTAAAATGAAACATGTATTTCTAACCTATATGCACAATAATTTTTTTGTGTTTTTCTTTATGAAATTCGAAATTAAAACTAACACATGATTAAGCATGCAATTAAAAAAAAACTAACAACCTAGATGAATGCACTTTTTCCTATTTTTATATTTTTTTTTTAAAATTTGAAATAAAATCTATATTCTAGATATGCAAAATAACAAGAAATATTCTAAAACAAACTGAATCCTAATTCAAATATTTTTTTAATTTTCTTAATGATTTTCTAAAACAAGCAATTATCAACTAAATCTTAATTTTAGACAAACAAAATATTCAACAAATAAAGGATTAAAATAACCGAAAAAATAACATGTTATCTCACAGGTCAAATTAACGATTACTTTTAACCCTGAACATCACGACAAGAAATCAAAATAATTAAAAATCTGATCCGAAATCTTACGGATCAAATTAATAATTATATTGATTCAACAATTAATATGCTATCAACAAACCCCAAGAATTAATATAATTAAAAAAATGACCCGACATCTTACGGGTCAAATTAATAATTACAATGATTTTGGGGACAACCCCCGTGGATAATGCCCATAATGATCAAACCTAAAAGTCACCTTACAATATTCAAATTTAAACAATAATAATAAAACTAACTAAAAGTAAAGTAAAATAATATAAAATAAGTAAAAATAAAAATAAAAGAAAAATAAACAACCTAAGGAAAACGGAGGAGCAGCCAATCCGTCGGTCCGCGCGGGAGTCGAGGTCGCCGGCGTTCGGGATTCCGGCGAGGGCAGGTGCGGTGAGCTTCGTGCGGCGGTCGGCGAGGCTCCGGCTGTTGGGCGACAAGCACCGGCTGGAGTGGGTCTTCGGTGTCGGGGACTCGGAGCGGCGTGGCGGTCACGGCTGGTTTCGAGGCGGCGAGCGCGCGGGTCGCGGGGACGTCGGGCGGCGTCGATCCGGGAGTCGAGGCGCGGTGGGCGCGGCTAGATAGATCTGCTCGAGTCCGGCCACGACGAGCCGGTGGGCCGGAGGTTGCGGTCAAGGTGGGTCGCGGTGTCACGGGAGCGGTCGTCGAGTGCGGTGGACAGCGCGGTCGCGAGCGCAGTTGGCGGAGCGAGATGCGTGGCCGACGTCGCAGGAGGCGAAATTGGGTCCGGCATAGACTCCGGGCAGCGTCGGTGTAGGAGATCGAGAGATGAAGGCACGGCAAAGCTGTTGGACCCGGTTGGGCGGATCGCGTCAAAACGAGGGGCAGCGGGGCGGAAGACGCAGATCGACTCACTCGGGCGTTAGGCGAAGCGGCGGCTCGGACCACCGGCGAAAGACGTTGTGGGTAGAGAACTCCGGGTGCGGCGTTGATCGAAGGCGGAGAAGAGGAACCGGCGAAGAAGAAGACCTTATTTTTGTCTTCTTCCCTCTCTCTCTCACGTCACCCTTTCCTATGTACATTTCACTTTTTCACCTTTCCTCTTTTTTTCAAGAGAAAACCCCCCCTAAAACGAGAGAAGATTCACGGCTGGCAACTTCTTTCACTTTTCCCTTTTTGATTTCCAAAATCCTCCAAAAACCAAAAAGAAGCCAACCCCTTTCTCTCTCGTGCGCCTATGTCTTTTATAGGGAAAAGAATTAAACTTTTCAATTTTTTCTTTGAATCATCATCCACAATATTTCTTCACAAAATTTTCACATATTGATAAGGATTCAAGATTTCGATAAGATTGTTCTTTAATTCCAAATCTTGCAAAGATAAACCGCAATATTTTTTCAAACATCTGCCCTATCCAAAATAAAATCATATCTCGGAAAAATTTCAAAATTTCTATTTTCCCACGAGATAATTTTCGATCATTAAAAATATGGGCTTGGGCCAACTTACTCTCTTCGTGGGCTTAGTCTAACTAATTTGAACCCATCCGCCACCGGTCCAATAAAATGCAAAAAATGCCAATAACAAAATAAATGCACCTAAATCTATATGCTATGCAATTTAAAAAAATTTTAGAAATAAAATTAACCCCTAATTTTCTATGCAATAAATAAACTAAATCGCCAAAATTTAGGTGTCAACACTACAAAAACACACTAGGTCAATATAAAGGGACACCGGGCTACGGAAGCACGCTGGGTCGATGAAAGGGACTCTAGGCTACAAAAGCACATCAAGTCAATATAAAGGGACACCGGGCTACGGAAGCACGTTGGGTCCATGAAAGGGACTCTAGGCTACGAAAGCACGCCGGGTCAATATAAAATGACACTTTGGGCTACGGAAGCATGCTAGGTCGATGAAAGGGACTCTGGGCTACAAAAGCACGCCATGTCTATATAAAGGACATCGGGCTACGGAAGCACGCCGGGTTAATTAAGGGCTTCGGGCTACGAAAGCATGCCGAGTCGATGAAAAGGACACCGGCTACGGAAGCACGCCGGGTCGGTGAAAAAGGCTTCGGGCTACAAAAGCACGCAAAATCTTAAGGTTTCAAGGAGCAACTTGAACGTCAAGTATTTCTTGGTCTTCAAGAAAATATTATCTGTCAAACACGATTAGAGCAAAAATTGGTATGCATTCATCAAAGAGGTAGACAATGCACATTTCGAATTTCAGTGAGGTTTTCATCAATTTAATCAAGGTTTATGCTTAATGACCTTACCATATTTACATCACCCAAATTTTCACGGGAGAGAATTGTTGTTCAAGACACTCGACATGGATTTCTTAAGAATGCTAAACGAGAGACTTTCGGTTAGAAAGGACTTTCATTCGAAGGGCTATTTTAGGAGAATCACTCCATCTCACTATCATCAAACCAACAAGGGTCTGAGTATTCTCGCAAGCAGTACGACCTTACCAATCTGAGAGGTCTTTAATAGGGACCGTAATGTGGGCTTGGTCAATGGCTTAACAAAGGGACTCTTTGAGTCAAGGCAATTGAAAGAATAATTCTGTAATCATCTCCGGGTTTACAAGTCAAGAACCTTGCAAAATGAGAAAGAAATAATCTTGATCGCACTTCTTCGAGCGATGCTTATAAATATATGAACTTCCATGTTAATTCAAGTGCCCTAATATGAAGAGACTTTATAAGGGACATAACATAGGCTGGGTTCATGGATTGAGAAACAAACGGATCATTAGGCTCAAAATATATGTAAAGGGTGAGAGTTGATGATCATCTTGGTATTGCCACCAGTTTTCTTTTCCACCATTGGGGATTGTTTTCATAAAGCGCCCCATTGATTGTAAAAACTCAGCATTTGAGTTCTTTGAGTATTGCTCCATTGGAGATACAACCTCTTTTTCAACCTATCATCCTTATCCTGACTCTCTTTTTTTCATCTATGGGCATCGGCCTTGTTTTTACCGAGCACACCACTTTTTTATGCCCCTAGTTCTCATTTATGTTTTCTTCACTTCTTTTTTCATGGCATTGGCCTTGCTTTTACCAGGCACACTACTTTTTCATGCCCTTTGGTTCTATTTTGAATAACCATATGGTGCTTTTAACATTTGGACCTTTGGGAGGTCTTCGTCTCTTGTCGGACTCTATACCATACTATTTGAACAATTGCTTTTTGTCTTGCCCCTGTTGACACCTAAATTTTTCCCAAAAAAAATCATTTCCAAAAAAATGGGAACTTGCTTTTCCACAAAAATATTTCTTGTCAAATTATCACATATAGATTATCAAGGTGTTTAGTATAGTTTTTTTAATGGAAGATGTTTTTCCTAAAAAAAAAAAAAAAAAAAAAAAGCAAGTTGGGGCCAATGATCTAAATGTGACTAGCCAAGCCTAGGAGGTCAAATTGGAATTAAAATGACAAGTTGGGGCCAAAATGCAATTTTCAAAAGTTGAGGGACCAATTCGCAAATTTGGCAAAATTTCACCCGAATCCTTAAATCATCATCTTGGTCACTAATTAAGTTGAAATTGAACTTGGGCCAGGTCGAATCAATCAAATTGGGCCAAAAGGACCAAATTTGCCTTGAATTTGGTATTTTCGGATAAGAAAATGGCTAACTTTGAGGGACTTTCTTGCAAAATTGGGTGGGTACAATTGCAAAATCTGGTTGAGATCTTAAACTAATATACATGAGCTTGCTAATTGATCAAAAACCGCAGCCAAATTGATGGATTAAAGCACTCAAAAGAGATACCAAAACCCAGCCCACAATTAGGTCTTAATTCGGAGCTGCTAAGTAGGCATATTGGTGGCCCCACCATATCCCACTCAGCCGCCCATCCAGCCTGATATTTGCACGTGATGGAAGACCATATATAGTAGTGCAAGTGGACGAAAGTTGGCCACGGATAAGCTGCTGACAGCACGGGAAAATCGCACCAAATCCGGACACTCAACAGCTGCAGAAGTTGAAAAATTGGCTAAGTCAGAGAGTGGGTGAACTAGCTCAGTTGGCAGGCTTGGTAGGTGGACAAAAAGCCGACCAAGAGATTGATGAAAGGGGTGGATAACATCTATGAAGCATGCTCTTTTGAGAGAGGAGAGAGAGGAGACGAGAGGGAGAGGAGAGAGCTCGGAATCGTTCCCCAAAGACACCTTCAGAAGCAACTCCAGAGAGCAAAAAACCCAGAAATTCTAGACCGACCCTTGCAGAGAAAAGTGAAATTTTCACAAACTTGCGACCAAAATTATCCAAAACCTTCAACTAGAGAGTGAAACTTCACTCAAATGTCTTTCCAACCATAGGTCGCACGTCCCAAATGGAGACCGGGAAGGCCTCCTAAAGCCCCCCGAAACAGCACCCTCCTGGCGGGCCAAGAAACTCCGAAAATTTGTCTAAAGTGTTGAGCCCAGTTGGTCACGAGTGAGGGAAAGCGAGTGTTTTTGAGCAAGTTGAGAGACAAATGAGGAAATAAATGACTTACAAGACAAACTATAATACATACAGTTTGGTTTTGTTTAGATTTGATCAACAAAAAAGGTTCTGAAGCTTGATTTTGGAGGTCAATGAAAACCTTCGTTATCAGTTCTTTCTTTGCAGATCTTGTTTTCTAGTTGAAGAAGCCAACTTCCACGTGCCTCCCGAGGATAAGTTCTTGGTTTTCTCGGCCAAAAACCACTTGCAAACGAAACTAGTAAGCAAGGTAAGTATCCTAGATGTCTTTTTGTTCGAGTTTGAACATGTTTTAATAGTGAAAAATTAAGAGGAAAACCAGCCCGGAAAACTGATTTCTGAGGCTGGAATTTTTCTAAGTGTTGAAATATCTTCAAGAGTTTTGCATGTGTGCTTCTTGGAGAGGTCGTTTTGATGAGTTCGGTTAGTCATTCTCGATGATGTTTGTTGTATTTGAAAGCTTATGTTACCTACTTTCACTCGGATCAAGTAATGTTTCCTTTAGATCTCGTATGTGATGAGTGTTGGGGCTTGAATATGGGCATGCAACCTGTTTGCTTGACTTGGGTTCAAACCCAGATTTCAAAATCAGCTCAACCCACATATTTGAAGCCGATTTTAGCTTGGTTCTTGTGTGTTGTAGGCTATGATTTCTATCTAATATTGCTCCTTGCATGTGGTAGTATAATCTTGATGCTTTAGTTCCACATAAGATTGCTCATGGGTCAAGATTGAAGGCCACAAACATGGCCCGAGGAAGCTGATTTGAGAGGATTTGATGCACGCCAAGTGTTCGACGAAATGCACAAACCAAGTTTCAATCTTGAAATGATCGATTTGAGCTGGATTATTGTGATATTCATGTGCTGTGCTATTCCATGTTAGCATAGATTCGTTTAAGGAATTATTATTAATTTTTTTTAAATAATAATTAAAAAAAAATCTGAAAATTTCAAAAATATCAAAAAAAATGTTAGATAGTATCAAATTAGGGTATAAATGACATCTATGAAATTTTATTAATTTTATAAGGTCATTTTTCTTAATTTAATGATATTTTGGTATTTTATAACCATTTTTGTAAATAATCTATTTTGCGTAGATTAAAATTATTTAGAGTAATTTCATGCATCTAGAGTAATTTCATGCATATTTAAATTCCCATTTTGCTCACGGGGTCCTGTCCCGGGCGTGATAACAAGGCCATGTAATATTATTTGCCCGACTTGTATCGGGTTTTCCTTTTTTGCATTTACTTTCAAGTTATTTCAATTTCTTGGATGTTTACTTATGCACCGCTTTTCATTAATTTGAGTGTAAATTTCTCTTCTAAATTATGTTAGGATTAGTCTAGACATTAAGGAAAACAAACCTACAAAAACATTTGCATGGACGCTTAGCGGTTTTATAAGGATTATAATTGGTAATCAAGATTGTGTGGCCATTTAGATGAACAACCTTACAAGTTAGTGGTACCGCAAGGGCGCTAATAGAAACATTGACGTAAACAAGTCCCCGTTCCTAGAAATCTCTGGTTGCGTAGGAATCGAGACAACATTCCCGTGTCTTGATTGGTTTCTAGCCGACCCCAATAGGCTAGTGGCGACTCCTAGAATTACACATGTTGTTAAGAAATAAAAAAACAAAATCAACGTCGCGCGAGGTATGGGCTTGGGAGAGCCCGCGCCTAATTTAGGGCCATTGGCCCGCCTATTTAGGCAAATACCCCTAAACCTTTCTTCTTTTTCCCGGATGGAAAAAAAAGAGGTCGTGACAGCCCCAATGTGGGGGATGATCACCAACGAGTTTAAAGAAATGAAATTGCAGGCTCAAGTGGGCTATGCAAAGGATATGAGTATGTAGGATAGAGAATGAAATGCTCTTCGTTATCCTAAGGCAGTTAAATTACCACATGAATTCAATGTAATAGCACGACTTGAAGATTGATGCAAGTGAGAGCAAGAAAATTTCTTTTCATTTTCCTCACCTCATCATGCTGTCTTACCTCTAATTTGCCCCGATGTGGGGTGGTTCTTGACAGGGGTAATTTGAAAAGAATTTCCATAAGTGTATGGAGCTCAAAGGGGTTCAGCAATGGATCACCTATAGTGTTTGGGATAGAGAAATGAATTGCCTCTCATAGTTTCGGTCATCGTACCTTTTGCGAGAGAACTCTTTACCTTGTAGTATGGAACTTGTTACGCTCATCTCACAAATGTATAGGTAGGGGACTGTGTATAGGATAAGACTTGCCTTTCATCATCCTGACACGTCTCATTTTGCATTCTTAAGCATTTGATATCACTTCAATAAATGTCCATCTTGACAAATCTCCACATGAAATTGATGAGTTAAATAGGTAAAATCACTATGGAAATCCTCTTTTCAAAAGAGTCCGGTAGCTTTAAGCATGAAAAGCTTTTGTGACTTCAAAACAGACAAATTTTCCACACTCAAAACATGGTTTTAATCATTTATTCAGGGGATTGCCCCACAAAGGGACTATCTCAGCAATGGGTGTTCTTGGATTGTCCCTATTAATCAAGACTAAAAAACACCTTTGCCCCTGCACAAGAGAATGTGCATGAATAAGATACAATACAACATCAGAGTAAATTCAAATTGCACATCCATTTTTGCTCGGATCAAGATTTTGTCTCAGTCATATCACTACTAGAATCTGCAATGCCCCCAATTTGTCATTTGCAAGGAAAAGAACAGAGTGTCATTTCCCAAAATTAATTATGTTCAAGGACGAGACGTACCTCTTCCACCAGAGAACGATGGTCCTATTTTACTTGCCTCTCATTTTCTTATTAATGTGCAAGAATGAAAATTCTGTCAAGCATGGAAATGTAAAACACTTTGCTTGGCTCTTCAAGATGGATATTTCAAGTGGTATCGAGATGTGACCCATATTAACTTTTTAAAACTGTGTTCTCAATCTTGTTGAGCAACAGTTGAGCCAATTGATCTTTCATCGCAACCCAATGTGCCTTTTCCAGATGCTTCCTCATCAGGCCAAGAAAATAACGCTCATGAATCATGTGTGCTTGAGTTCTTCACCCTCTTTGGTCTTGTGATGCAAACCCTCCAAATCAGATATTCTTCCTTCTAGATATGTCACTAGTCTTTCCATGGTGGCATCAAATTCCACTACCTTAGGAAAATGAGATGGTTCAAAAGTCTCTTGGCTTTCTTCTTTAGGTCACAATTTCTCACTCGTTGTGATCCGCCCTTTTAGCTCTCGATCGTGTACGGATGGGTGAGCAGAATCACTCCATAATTACCTAATTCAAATGAACGAGAACATGTAAGTATGATGTGTAAATAGAGAGTCAATCCATGACAATGATCTAATCGATTTTTTTCATTTTTTTTTCATTTATTCATGAAAAGTTCGTACAAGAAGGTAATAAAAATAGACACCCTAGCAAGGACCAAATTTCCTAGAGATGAATTAGGAAAGGTGAAAATTTGAAACTTTCTAATAAGAACAATAAAATATGAATTGAAAACAAATTCTCCAAATTTTTTTTCAAATGATTCTTTGCATGGCAATTTCCTCATTTCATTTCTAATTGACAAAGGAATTAGATCAAATGACTAACCGAGATTATCATGGACGGACCAAAAGTATAACAAAGTAAGTAAATTGCATAGTATAGGGATAGAAGACTTACTTCACCAAGGAAAATCAATGGCAATCACATAGACATGCACATGAGATGTGAGGCTCGATTTCTACTCTAGCTAGGCTTAGCAAAGTGAAGCCACAAGGATGATTAAACTAGCTGCTGGCGTGCGGACTAAGTCGGGTCCTCATGACTCCGGCTTGGTCAAAGAGCCGACCTGGGTTACAGGCATGCAAACCGAGGTGGGTACTCTTGACACCAAAAAAGAAACTTCGGGATTGAGATGGGCGACTCGTATTGTGGGCATGCGGTCGGAGTGGTATTCATATCAATACCATCCTAGATGATCCTATGCGGCCCAGGTCTGGCGGCAGGTTGTGTGTGCAAAAGTGTAGTGTAAATGCATAAGCATGCACGACAGTTTATATCAAGAAACACTTCATAAATGAAAGTAAACCATGCATTCCTACACCTCCCTGCAAAACAAAGGTCAGCAAACACTTCCCCTTATACCTCCCATCCTGCAAAAACATTTAACCACTTGAACGTTGGGACGTACCTGGGATCCTCGCTGCCAAACAATTTTTTTTTTTTCAAAAGAAGAGAAAATTGGCCTAAGTCTACTAAAAGTTTTAACTCAAGTCCCCAGCAGAGTCGCCAAGCTGTCACGACCAAATTTTTGCACCTAGGGTTTAGCTAATAGATTACTAAGCCTAAATTTAGCTCGGGTTCTCCCAATTCTATACCAATTCGCAACTTGGGTTCAAGTTCTTAACATGCGATTGATTTTAAATTAGGAGTCGCCATTAATCTATTTTTGGTGGGTCGATTAGAAACCAAAGTAAAGTAATGTGAGATTTACTTTACTCCTATGAACTAGAGATTCATGAGTTCGGGGACTTGGTTACGCTAGATTTCTCTAACGCCCTTCTGGTACCTTCCTCTTTTATTTAAAAAAAAAATATATTTTGCAGGCAGCTAGAATTGATTTTAAATTATTTCCGTAACATGTGAGGTTATCATGCGGGTGCATAAACCACAAATTTAACACCCAGATAAAGCAGTGAATAAATTGCAGGAGGACTTACCTCATGGCATCGAAAGCATCTACAATGTTAGATTAGAATTCACATCGACAGTCCTGGATATGATTTCTAATTAACATGCAATTACTTTTTTTTTTCACTTGTTTAATGAGAATTATGCTTTATGCTATGCATGCTACTAATCTAACATGAAAGATATCACATGGCAATATGACCTAAACTATATGATGTAAGTGAAATATTTTGTGTTTTTTTAATGAGCATGCAATCTATCCTAGAGAATGAAATTAATTTATTTAAAGACAATTTTTTTTTTTTGTATTTCCCATGAAATTCGAAATTAGAAAATTGCAAAAATTATCTTTCCAAATGAAGATATCATCCAACCTATATTAAGAATTAGGTTATGCCAAATCTTAATTTAAACTATGACATTATCTCAATTTGGTAATCCCTAACCTAAAATACAACCTATCTAGGAAAAAAAATATGTAATGTAAACTAAAAAATTAAACATGAAATCTTATCCTAACATGCAATGACGTGCAAAGAATGCCCTAATTCTAGTTTTTTCTTTTTCTTTTTTTATGAAACTCGAAATTAAAATTGACACATAATTAAACGTGCAATTCAAATTTTAAAAAAACACTAACATCCTAGATGAACGTATTTTTTTGGATTTTTATTTCAAATATTCAAAATAACTAAATTTCCTATACTAAACATGCAAAATAACCCTAAAACAAGCAATGAACCTAATCTAACTGAAATTTTTTTGGATTTTCTTTTACGAAAACAAAATCGATCAAACAACACGATAGCAAATCGGGCAAGATAATATCGATATCCACAAATTGACGCATCATCTCCCGTGCATGGGATCAGATTGGTCAATTTTAAATAAAACCGCGAATCGAATCTTGAGCGTGAGATCGGATTGGTGATTTCCATGCGATTGTGAGTTGGATTTCGGGCGCGAAAATCAGACTGTCAATCCTTAAGGTTACTTCAAATCAGGAATTTCAATCTTACATCAATGAATACTTCGGATAACAAAATTAAAAAATTAAAAAATTTAAAAAAATAAAAACTACCAAATTTGAATTTTCTCCAAATCTGGGTTTAGCAACTAGGCCCATGAATCGCGATGGATGCTCGGGGACGGGTCACCGTGGTGGTGGGCGGTCGTGGGCGGAGGAGCTACGGCATTCGGAGCTCTAGCGAGGAGCGGCGAGAAGAGACGACGTCGCGAGCAGCAGGTAGCAGGTGATGGAGCAAGGGCGCGTAACAGTTGTTGCAAGGACGACAGGTGGTGCTCGGGCAGAGGGGGCGTCGGGCACCAAGTGGTGGTGGTGCAGCATTCTGGCAGAGAGAGGGCAGAGTGCTGGAGGGGAGTAGCAGACGGAGGCGCTACAGGGGCGTCGGGTCACCGCGGGCTGCAGGCGAGGCGGTGCACGACGATGGCTGGCGGAGCGATGAATGACGAAGGCGTCGGGCACTGGGCTGAGCAGAGGCAGACCACCGGCAAAGGCAAGGGCGGCGTTGGGCGCTGGGTCGCAGGCGACTTGCGAGTCAACGCACGGCGGCATAGGCTACAACGGCTTCGCGGCTCTGGCAAAGAGATAGGCGCGGCGGTGGTGCGGCAAGGCAGACGGACGGCGGTAGCTGATGACTCGTGGACAAATGACAACGCCGTGCGACGATCGAGAGCGACAGAGGACTTGAGTGGCTGCGGGCGAAGCCGCCGCAAAGCAAAGCGGAAGAAGATGAACATGACTTTTCTGCTTTTTCCTTTTTCCTCTACTGTCCTATCGCACGTCTTCTTCTCTCTCTCTGTCTCTTCTTTCTACTTTGTTTGACTTTTGGACCCCCCCCCCCACAAAGTAACAAAAGAAAAAAGGTTTTCTTTTTTGTGTTTGAACTTTTTGACCTAGAAAACCAAGAAAAGCCTCTCGACGTGATTAAAAAAACCCCATTTATAGGCCAAGGACTAGGGCTTTATTTTCTTCTTCAAATCAACATCCACGAAAATTTTCTCCCGAACACAATATTTCTTTTTTTTTTCGACATATCTTCTAGATTTCCTTTGCAAAAAAAGAATATTCTCCACTGATTTTCAAATTGCAATAGGACTTTTCTCAAATTTGAAATCTCGCAAAGATGAGTTCGTAATATCTCCTCGAGGATATGGGCTTGGGCCATTTTGCTCTCTTCGTAGGCTTAGTCCGACTTGCCAAATTAAAATTCAAAACTATCGATTCAAACCCATCTGTCACCAGCCCAATGCAAAAAAAAAAAAAAAAAAAAAGCTCCTAAAACTATATGCCATGCTCCCACACTTTTCATGGTCATAGCAGAGCAAAAGTAAGGAATCCAGGCGCCCATGAGGAAATCGATGATGATCTTCAATGTCAGGACATCAACAGAAGACATTGCTGGACGACTCACAAATGCACCAAAACATCGCCATAAACACTAGGGCAGCTGATCCGATGGCAAATCCCTACATACCAGATAAGATGAGAAAAAATGTCCATCTGATATTAGATTTAAACAATAGGAAAGTAGAATTTGCCAGTAGGGCTAATATTGAGAATGATAGATGAAAGGCGGCACCTAGAGGAAAGAAAGGCGATTTTAGCCAAACATCAAGCCACAGCAGCAAGAATCCCAAAGGACTTACATAACTAACGTAATATTTAGTCATTTATGGTGAAAAGGAAAATAATTGGACAATGGGCACATATTCTGGATGACATATATGTAATCTCATGAAAAGTTCCTACGCATAGACATCCTTTCCTCTAGTATGTTATGGCTTTTATCAAAATAAGTTACTAAAAGGACAACAAGGCAGTGTCAATACTATATTCAAATGCAAGGATTGCATGTACCTTTCCAATGGCATCTGTAGTATTGCCAGCAGCGTCAGAGGCTGTCACGCCAGCGATCTCAGCAGTACGTTTAGCATGGTCGATGATGGGACTATAAGCATCCGTGGCCAATCGAGTGGCAATGGTACATAGCATCCCAAGGGCAGCCACAACAATTCCATATATGGCAGCAAAACTGAAACTCACTAAAATCCTAATGGTGGCAAAAAAATGGGACACTAACATAGGCCAGAACGCTAACGTTGTTGGCAACAACATCTCGGAGACAGCTGCAGAAATTAGGGTCATTGCTTTGTCGGCACATGACCATCAACAGCTGTAAAGGTTCATATCATTCAGTTACTTTAGCAATTATAACACTTGAAGGCACCGTTGGTGTAATATATATTGACAAACCCAATAAGGCTTCATCATGATACTCTTTAATATGAGCTTGTCGAAAATCTTAAGGCTCGGGAATATTAGACAATTTAACCTCAAGCTAATGTTCTACTTGACGATAGATACAATTAATGGTCACGTGATGAATCCTCATCTCTCCCTCCAAGTTAGCTTCATCCACGACAACCACGTAATGCAATGAATGAGAGTACCAAACTTCAGTAGCGGCCGAATCGCGGCCTCGATATGGCCAATTTGGTTTTTCTTGATGACCTCATCGTGATAATCAATACGATATAACCCCAACTTGAGGATTGGCAGGATCGTTTGAAGTGCACGATATTGGCAGAGCACCTTTAGAGGGTAATACGACGTTAAACCCATCAATCCTATGAGGAAAGTGGGTCGTCAACTCCACTAACAAGGCACACATCGGGATTCCCAAGCCATCGAACATGCAATTGGATTAAGCTAGGGTGAGGTTTTTGAGGAAATGGAACCATATAGAGAAAGACCATAATTGTCACGCCTCGATCCTCGAACGTGCGCCCATCCCTCACCTGGTCGATTAATAGCGACGTCCTAGGACGCATCGCCGACCCTTTCATTTTAATACACAAGCGGAAGCATATAATAAAATCCCTAGACAATAAAACAATGGGATAGAAAAGTAGGGCCATATTTTTCACAATTGAAAAACCATAACCACACTTTTATACAAGGCAAACCACATAGTATATATCACAATACTATTTACAGAAGTTTGATTCATCATGCATATCGTTCACATCTTCGAGTTTGCAAAACAAGATGGGATCTCAGTCCTCATCCGGGTCATACTCTGGATCATCTTAGGGATCCATTTCCTCTAGGTCTTCCTCAGAATCTCCTTCAGATTCTTCCTCTTCAGGCTCTTCTTCATCAGGCTCCTCCTTTACAGGTTCCACCTCGGGCTCATCTTCAGGTTCGTCCTCAGGCTCCTCTTCTATAAGTTCATCCTCATGTCCCTCCTCCTGCTCAACGATCTCCCCTTCTTTTGCACTCCAGTTGGCGTCATCGACTAAGTACACGAGAGTACGAGAATCGTCCTCGAGTTTAGGATCCTTGGCATCCACTACCGATCCATTCTTAGGATCTGCCGTCCCTTCTCCGAACGCCTCTTCCAGTATGTGCAAAGGCACATCACTTTTCGATATGGGACCCTCTCTTCGCTCATCATGGTAGTGACGGTACCATGATCGATACTCGTGGGGCCACAAGGGGTCCTTACCCATGTCAACCCAGACAATGGACTTGATCAGTACGTATTCTAGTCCTTCGAGGTGGTTGTGTATATGGAAGTGGTATCCTATCTCGGTGACCTCTTCAGGGATGCCAAAATGCATAGGAGGACGAGGAGGTGGAGGTGCTGCCATCTAAGGGCTTGAAATGTTATCCCACAACGGGGTGAGACGACGTCTAAGCAAGTTCTACCCCTAAGACTCGATTAGAAGGCCAATACGCCACAAGGGCTGCCTATGCACACATAGGTCAAATGACTTACCTTGACCTCACCAGTAAAGAGGGAAACTCTAGAGGGTAAAGGGAATTTATCATCTTGGAGAAAAAGGTTGAGAGGTTGATAGTTGATTACCAATCTCATTTTTCCTCTGTTTTGCTCAGCACGCTTATTGACATAGAAGGCTTCACAAGCCCATTGAGAGTTGGAGGTTTCAATAAGGCCTTGTTGCAATAGTTCTGAGCATTCCCTTTGAGCTAAAGCCAAGTGTTACGGCTTCATTCCCATGTGACTCGCCTTGGTTGGATTTATATCTTCATTCTTCTTGAAAGGAAGGCAAACAAAGAATTCTGAGTTCTTCCATAAAGGATGAGAACACTTTTGAACGAATTCCGAATGGGATTCTGAACAAGATTCTAACAAGCTTTGCATGATTGGGTCTAATAGACTCATTTGAATGGAAAAGAGTCTCTGGATGTTGATGAACTCAGAGAATTGATCTTTATACCTAAGACCTTTTCCAGGAATGATGCGAAGTTGTGAGATCTGAGTCATAATATCCCACCCAATGATCAGGTCTTTGTTGGGAAGATTGGACCCAAAGAATTTTGTGGTTATAGAACACTGGGGGAAGAACTGAATAGTCACTGGAGTGGTTCTCACATTTGTGGAGAAAGTATCTCCTGAGGCAGAGTTGAAATATCGGGCATAAGGAGTCCAATATTCTTCAAAAAGAATTTTGGTATCCAAAATTGAACAACTTGCTCCGGTATCAATGAGGGCAATAACAGTGATAGGTTTGGCAAATTTCGAGGTGAGGATTTTTACAGGGAAATGGGGACAGTGAGTTTGACTCGAAAATATGTCAAGGCTTGGTTCTGCAGATGTGGGTGATATGTGAAAAATGTCTTCGGATTCGAATCGAATCGGTTTCCGGAAGTGTGATAACATGGAATTACACAAAGGGTTTGTTCGGATGGTTCTTTATCAGCAGAGAACAATGATTCGATATCATCATTTTCAAGAGAAATACATGTTTCATTCTCAATTTGATGTATCAAATGATGCTGGCCTTTTCTGGCTTGGGGACAGTTTTTGGCAAAGTGTCCTTTCTGATTGCAGATGAAGCAACGATTTGGCTTTTTATGGCCTGTGCGATCCTTCCTTTTGCGTAGGTATCTCCATTTCTTCTTTCTTCGGAAGTTCTTGTGGCCATGGCCATGTTTGGACTTTTTCATCCATAATTTCCTGAAATGTTTCTTTTTCCGAGAAAACTTACCACAAGTTCCATCACAGTCTTGCTTGGAACATTTGATTTTTAACTTCTAGCGAGAGCAGGTTGTCTCGAGGCTCCTGTCATCTGTGATGTAGGTGCGGACCATCTGGCGCTTTAGGCAAATCTCTTCAAGGCATAGATGGATTTCTTACTGTATTTCTCCCAAGGGAATATCCTGCACTCTCTTTTGTTTTGCAAAAAAGGATCTTTCAACCATCTGGGAAATTTCTTTTGGGATGGAAGTCAGGAAAACATGCTTCAAATTTGAATCGGCTCCAATTTGGTAAAAAAGCTGAAGCATTATTCGATAATGCTTATCAAGGTGTTTCTTCTGGAGGGAGCAACATTTTCTTTCAAAAAATTCTCTTCTTTTCATTTCTATGAGGTCAGTGGGTTTTCCCACAAAGAAATGATATAAGAGAGTAATAGCATGGCTAAAATCTGGTGACATCAGAAAATGAATTTGGTCTTGTTCTGACACTGATTTCCACCAAAGTTTGAGGTTTCCTGTGAACCTAAAGGACATCATTCATATCATGGTTGGTTAGGGACTGAGTGTTTAACCAAGTATGAAATTCCTCAAGTCTTTCTGGCCATTTATGATAAGGGATATCATCGATGGTGAAAAACTGTTTTGATGCCATGGTCACATGGTGTTTTGGATTGTCCTGGACAATCTCTAGGTCATAGTAATTTGATTCCATTTCCTGATCTGGAGGATCAGCCATGAATATAGATGAAGTTACTGGTGGAATAGGAAGGGAGTCAACTTCAAGAATTGAAAAGGATGAAGAGGATGAAAATGATACTAAATATGATTCAGTATTAGAAGTGGTAGGAACAGTTTGTTCGGCAGGTTATAAAATCTGATCATTTGAAAGGATAGGATCAAGGTTTTGGACTGGATCAGGATGTTCTTGAACACTCAAATCCTTCAGAAATGATTCTAATGGATTTGCTAGCATCATCTGATCTGGCTTTTCTCTTTTGACAACCGAACATGATTCTATAGGAGCTTTCTCCTTTCCTCTTTCCTTCTGGAGTCGGATTAACTCTTTAAGGCGATTTCGTACCTCTGCCATATCTGGTTCTTTTCTGAAAGAATCTTTTGGAATAGCAACAAAGATAGATGTCTGGGTGGTGGAGGTAAGTACCCAGTTCTTACTGGAGGTGCGAATGGATCAAAAGGTCTGAACCTTCCTTCTTCAAGGAGTTGAATCTGTCTCTTGAGTTTTTCTATCTCCGGTTTTGGGCTCTCGAGATGTTGTCCTGATTCCAAGGCATTTAGCCTCTTCTGGAACTCAAAAACCATTTTCTTGGTGGTCTCATCATACTTTCGGAGATCTTGTTGCACATTTCCAATCTTGGAATCAATTGCTTTGAAAGCATTGTTTTGTGCTAACAGAGTTTCTGATTGCCAATTTAGAACAGGCTTCGGCGCGGTAGTTTTCCTTTGTCTCCCATGTTCATCCACATCAGTGGGGGTAGATATTTTAGGAGCATGGCGGTATCTACCTTGTGGATCAATGAATTCCTCTGGAGCAGGAAGCTTGAGTTTAGAGCTTTCTCCAACAAGAGGGGGAAAGTCAGTGTCATGGAACATGGCAATGGAGGAAACGGGTGGTGTTTCTGCTGGAGCTTCTAGTGGGTAGGAGTGTTTCTTCGCCCACTTTAGGATTGGCTTATAGAACGGGGAGAGAGCTTGTTTCTTCTAAGGAGGAGATGGTGGAGGTGAACTTGGTGGATCTGGCGAAACTTGGGGTGTAGAGCTGAATCTTGGTGATGGAGGTGGTGCATAAGAGACCATGAACTGGTATTTATCACACTCACCAAGAGTATCAACGGAGGAATCTCCGTTTAAGTATCTATGGTACAACTTATCCTTTGGCTTCTTCCGTCGAGGCGGAGGTCTATCATATGGATTTACCTCGTCGGGGGAATTTGTACAATAGGAGCATTGGCAAAAAGGATCCCAAAAACAATGACCATACTTGTCTTTATAGTTATGGACATGATGTCCATCACTGTTAAAGTGTCTAACAAGTTTTTTTTGGATCTGGCTCGGAAATTGATTCAGGAACACATGGTTCGATCATGAAAAGGGTCTGGAAGATAGAAGGACTTTCTTCATTTTCCTTGCCAAACTTGATGGAAACAGTTCCATCTTTTTTCCGGACGAACTCAGAGTCCGTAGACTGGAAAGGCTTGTTATGCTGGTGTAGCTTTTCGTAGTTGGTAATCCAAGTCTTCGGAAGGAGCTTGGCCAACGTATCCTTCGGGATCTGCCTAGGAACATGGATGCATGATGCTTGATCATTCTGCATGGAGATAAACAAAGCATCTTCATTACCGTTGTTGAAGTTTAGATCAAGAGCATGGTTCTGCACTCGGTAGACCATCCGGTAATGCGAGTTGCAGCTACGAGTCGCGGTTTGAGGAGCTCCAAAGTGAGCTGGACTTGGACCTTTAAGAAAGAGAGTAGCTGGGGGTCTGAAAGAGCGATGTTGAAGTTTGGATACAAAGTCACAAAGACTGTTCCAGCATTCAGAGTAGTCTGAACAGTGCCGATGCACGCATGTTGGTATTGTAAAAATCTGGTATCCAATAATGCAATTCTTGCCACAACAGGCAAACCTTTACGACCATGAAAGGTGAGAGCAAGACGAACAGCACCATAATGGACATGTGTGTATCCCTGTTGAGCCCATTGTCTGGGAAACTCGGGTGGGATTTGAAGAGTAACAAAGTATTCCTTTTCAGTAGCAGGAATGGGGTGCTGGTCGAATTTAGAGGACTGGACGTACTCTTTTACTTTCTTTGGGGTTTGGTGAATAAGTTGGCGGATGGAGCGGATGGGTGAAAATGACGAGCTAGGTTTAGCAAAAGCGGAGTAAGGGTTCATGAGAGGAAGTTGGGTTTCAGAAATTTTGGTTTCATCACTAAGAGAGACTTCATAGAGATAATCTATCTTAGAAGCATTGGAAACACGAAATTCTGAGGGGGTTGAGGATGATGGAGAAGGAGCAAGAGAAACGGGTGCTTCAAGAATTTCTGGTTCTGTAGACATGATGTGAGGAGATCTTCTCAGTACTGGATTCACCTACTAAGCGCATGGAATGGATAATATCACAAACGAAACCATGGCTCTGATATCTTGCTCTACAGCCCTGATGAGCAATCGCATTGCCAGCTTCTCGAGCAGTTTGCAGAAATCGTGAAAAAGCATGGCATTATGCTTTCCCAAAGAAAGATGAACATTGCCCAGACAGAAATTGAATTTCTTAGTATGCACCTCAACAAAGGTACATACTACCCAGGGCCACATATTGCTCAAGAATTATTGAAGTTTCCTGAAGATAACTTCACCACAAAACAAGTTCAGCAATTTCTTGGGATAATAAATTATCTCAGGGATTTTGTCCCAAATATTGCAAAGCTCCTGATTCCTTTGCAATCTATGCTGAAGAAGAATTCCCCACCTTGGGGAAAAATTCAGACTAAAGCAGTCGTTGAGCTTAAGGAGATAATGCAGAATCTCCCACCACTACAAATGCCATAAACAGGAAAAAGAATTCTTCAAACTGACGCCAGTGATGAATACTAGGCAGCTATCCTGCTTGAAGAAATTGATGGTAAGAGACATCTTTGTGCTCACAAAAGTGGAAAGTTTTCCCAAGCTGAAATGCATTACCATTCCACTTTCAAAGAAATCTTAGCAGTAAAAAATGGAATCAAGAAGTTTGAATTCCACCTCATCGGCCATCACTTCTTGGTAGAATTAGACATGGCATCTTTTCCTCAGATGACCAAGTTTAAACAAAAGCAGATCCCAAATTCTCAACTGCTTAGATGAGCCGAATAGTTTTCAAAGTATTCCTTTGAAACCAAACACATTCCTGGAAAAAAGAATGTCCTTGCTGATTTCTTGTCAAGACCAAAGGCGCCAGCCGAAATCAACATGTACATCAAAAGACCTGCTTTCCATATGCTCAACCATGGCGTGAAATACAAGATTGAGAAGATCAAAGATTTGCCAAGCTGGAAATATCCTCGGAGATTATTGAACAAATCCGAATGACAATCTCACCGAAAATCTGAAAACCTCATGTGGCAATGCCACGCAGATCTGTTCAGACTCAATGCAGGTTCGATTCTTTATCTGTATGGATTAAATTCAGATTATCCATTTATACATCCTCTTATCTGGAAAGAAGATGATTTCCCTGACCAGCTCAAGACGCTATTATGGTACTTAACTAATAAATACTTAATAGCTATTGAAATTCCAACCAGAAGATTCATCGCCAACCTTACCAAGGTATTCTTACTCGGGAAAAACATTGAAAGAGAAAGTGATCGAAATCTTTTAGACTTTCTCAATTGGTTCTATTCTCCTACTCACTGGAAACATCTTTTGGAGAAAGAACTAAGACCCATGACACCAAATCCTGAAGTCCATACCATCCTGTTTTTCCGACGTCCATGGCATTTTCTCAGAAATAATGGCAACATCATTAATGCCCCACAATAAATAGGAACCACATCCTATAAACCCCATTTGGATAGCAAAGAAGCTTGGATTCATAAATCTTATCCAAGACCTGTTAGATCTTGTGAACACCAGTACCGAGAACTCCAAAGAATTTTGTGCCAAGAGAACAAAACCATTCCTGAAGAAATATGGAATTATAATGCACCCACTGCATGGGATCATTATGACCTAGCTCCAGAAGCTAAGGAAGCACTCAGGCAATTCCAACAGGCTACGTCATCTCGAGATAATGAAATGACAGGAGAAGATGATATTGTCCAATCCACACAGGACCCCTATGCACATTGGGGAGGTCCTCTTTCCCAAGATCCCTATGATCAAGGACTCTCGTCCTTATCTCACATGGACACTTCTTACTATGCATAGCCATCCAATTGGCCTCAGCCAAGCATTCCTGCCGACACTACAGGAGATGACAATACCAACTGGGCTCAAGAAGAAGCATCCTCATCACATCAGCTAAACCAAATCCTCTCACTAGAAGACCTTGAAGCTCTTGAACAAAAATATGAGGAACATCTTCTAGCAACAACACACAGCTCAGATGACTCAGACTATGACTACAATGCTCGTGACGGATGAGACCGCTGAAAAAGCCGCTATCCGTACATTTTCACTGTAGCAAATCACTGTTCACTTTTACTGTAGCACTAGGCTAGGGAAAGTACTATTCATAGTGTGCAAATAATTCCCTCCCGGAAGTTTCCGGCACCTCTGTTTGTTTGCGGACCTATGTGCTTGGTCATTGTAAGCTTGTGACCTCTTATTGTCTATATAAGGCAAGGAGGGTGTAATGTGTTGGGCAGAGTCCCCTGAAGTAAAGTGAGTGTTTTGTGAAAAAACCTCTATGCCTTTCTAAACTCTCATTCTTCTCCAGTCTGGTAGGATCCTCTGAGAAATGCAGCTTGGGTAGATTAGAAACGTTTCCATCCTGGCATCTCTGAGTGTCTCTCGGCTCTGAACTAAAGGGCAGAGTGGTTTTCTGCTAAAAGGCTATCGCTGAAGGGCTTGAACGAGGTGTTCGCCCACTGTGGGAAGGCATACCTGTAGGAAATTGATTCTTCCTTCCCTGGTTCTAAGTCTAGGTCCATTCATGAAATCAGCACAGTTCGAATAGGCACCCAATCAACCAGTACAGATCGAAACATCGAGCAATCGACCTAGTTGATTACATGTCAATCAGACCATTTTTTTGTTATTTTAAATGATACCATATATTTCCCAAGATGATATATCTAGTCATCGAGCCACGTGCATTCTCCAAGATGACATACTTAGCCACCGAGCCACATGCATTCTCCAAGATGACATACCCAATCACCGAGCCATGTGCATTCTCCGAGATGATGTACTCAATCACCGAGCCACGTGCATTCTCCGAGGTGATGTATCAAATCAACGAGTCATGTGCATTCTCCAAGGTGATGTATTCAATCACCGAGCCATGTCATACAACATTCTTTCTCACCTTTTATCATACCCGATAAAATATCATGTGTGGGTACACGGTTGGCCTTAACCAAAATATAATAATTTCCTTTCCATAAATCCCACCATTTTCTATAGTCCACCAAAACATTTTTGGCATTATCAACTGATGCCCGGTTATCTTTCAACTAATTACCGAAATTATTTAATTTAGGAAATAAATCCTAAAATCACAAATAAATCGATTCAGCACAATTTAGCACTCAAATAAATAAACAGGCTGCACCATGATAATCAGCATAAAATTATGGTCACCGGCTATCCCGGTCTAATTTCCGGAAAATAAATAAATAGTTAAATAATTACAAAAATTTATTATTAAATAGCAATAAATCCAACTTAGGCCCTTATTGCCTAATTGGAAGCCGAAACGGACCCAGAAAAATTCCGAGAGTCGTTCAATAAATACTCAAGCCTATCTACTTGTTAATTACACTAACCATTTGCCTAACATGCATAGGTAAATCCCTAATTTAATTATCCTAATCTAATCTATCCACCTAATTGCACTTAATAAAATGTAATGAACTCCTAAGCATCATTAGCCTACTAAGCAAGGATTAGTGAGTTAAACTCACTTGTTTATCGAACCGCTCGGTTCAATTCGATGGGAATGCGACGGGGGCCGACTTTCTCCAAAGAGGGCCTAGGTTTCGAGGCTTGGAACACCACCGAAACGGGATGAACAATACGTCCGAAACCCACAAACTTTTGCTTCTGTTTCGACTACAAAAATAGAGGAAACAAAATTGAAACGGCCGGCAAGCTCGGGGATGGTAGCGGGGGTGGTCTCGGGTAAACCGGAGGCGGAGGGGGCTCCGGCAGAGGCTTGCACGGCTAGACAATGCCCCTGGACGCATGGACAGAGGCTAGAACAGCGGTGGCTGGACACGACAAGGCGAACGGGCGCGGACGACGCTCGCGGTGGTGGCACGCGGACACGGCGACGGTGGCTGCATGCGACGGTGTAGACAGCTTCAACGGCTCCAGTGGCTTCCTTGGCTACTGTTGGTGTGCGAAAATGGAGGGGAGGAAGGCAAGAGAGGTGCCCGGCTGGCTTGTGGACGAAGAGAGGGAGACAAGGGCTCCACATGCCTTCATTTTCCTAGTCTTTGTCCCCTTTGACCATCCATGGCCATCAGCTGCTCCTTGGCTGTCAATGAGCCACCAAAGCATACCCAACAACCCTTGAAATGGTCCAAATTGGCTAGGCCATGGGGGCATACGAATTTGCAAGCATTTCCTCTCAATTGGACACCGATCCTTACTCAATTCAACCTAATTCAACCTCAATAAATTCCGTTTTTGAGTCAATACTCAAATTAGTATTTTTTCTCACCACTTGAATTATGTTGCATCCCAATTGCGTGATCAAAAATGATTCCCGACATTTTCTGAACAAAAATGGCTCTAGGATGACTTTTTCCCAAAAAGTCTCGGGTTGTAGAAAAATCTTCTAAGACCGACTTGATACTCCTAGAATTTATTGTGACATAACAAAATCTTCAATTTCTGAAATCGGATTCGAATTCACAGTTAATTTCAACTTGGCGCGATTTTAGCGTGACCTAGGCTATCGGGTAGCTTTCATAAATTTTTAGTGCAAATGACTCATGTTCGATTTTCTTCAAGCCACAATGAATCCACTCGACTCATTGGCAGCTCTCGGTTGTCGTGAAAATCTTAAGGATTCAAATACGGACACAGGGTACCAAAGCAATAAGAAAATCAGTCTAGTGCTGGCCGACGAGAATTTTCTAATTTAGTGGTGTCACCCACGATTAGCCACACATCTCCGTCGAATCAACTTATCTCTGATCTCAAATCGATTTTTAACTGTGCCGTAATGGCCTATAAAGATGAGCACGGTCGAGAAGCCGATTCGTGGTCAAATTCTCAAGTCTATTCCCGTAAAATTTCTTAATGGTTTCCCTAGATAGTCTAGTTATCTCGAGAGTGATCAACTATGAGAATAGCCCTGTAGGCGCGTCAATGAAATGCCCAATTTATTTAGTAGAAAACAGGGTTGAAAATCGTGGATGTCACAACTCTTCCCCTCTTATAAAAATTTCGTCCTCAAAATTTAAACCTTTACAATACTTAAGCAAAAAGGTGGGGGTACAATTCTCTCATCGACTCTTCAGTCTCCCATGTCGCTCCTTCAGTACCATGGTGTTGCCAGACCACTTTGACCAACGGAATGGTCTTTGTACGCATAACTTGTTCTTTTTTCTCCACTATTTGAACCGGGCTTTCAATGTATGACACTTAGTCATCCACGTCCAATTCTTCAAAATTGAGCACGTGAGTCGGGTCAGGCTCATACTTCCTTAACATCGACACGTGAAAAACGTCATGCACTTGCGTTAATTTCGGCGGCAACGCAAGACGATATGCTAAGGTCCCAATTCTTTACAGAATTTCAAATGGGCCTACGTACCTCGGACTCAGTTTACCTTTCTTTTTAAAGCGCGAAGTTCCCCTCATTGGTGACACTTTTAGAAAAACGCTATCATCAACTTGGAATTCCAATAATCTCCGGCGCTTATCTACGTAACTTTTCTGTCTACTCTGTGCGGTCTTTAATCTACCTCTGATTAATGCCACATCATCCATTAATTGCTGGACCAACTCTGGACCTGTTATCTTCCTTTCCCCAACTTCATCCCAACACACTAGTGTCCTGCACACTCTGCCATACAACACTTCAAAAGGAGCCATTTGGAAGCTTTGCTGATAACTATTGTTGTAGGCAAATTCCACCAGGTGAAGCTGATCTTCCCAACTTCCTTTGAAGTCTAGTACACAAGCTCTCAACATGTCCTCGAGGGTCTGAATCGTCCTTTCAGACTGACCATTCATCTAAGGATGATATGCCGTACTATACTGAAGCTTTGTACCTAGAGCACTTTGCAAGCTCTTCCAAAAAGCGACTGTAAATCTTAGGTCTCAATCTGAGATTATCGTAACCGGCACCCCATGCATTCGAACTACCAGATGCACGTACAGGTCAGCATGTCTATCCAAACTAAGGTCCCTTCGAACTGCAATGAAGTGAGCCGACTTTGTCAATCTATCGACTACCACCCAAATTGAATAATTTCCTCTTTGACTCCTCGGTAGTCCAGTCACGAAATCCATCGTGATATGCTCCCATTTCCATTCTGGGATCGCGAGAGATTGCAGAAGTCCTCTCGGCTTGCAATGCTGAGCTTTAACCTGTTGACATGTCAAACACTTGGCGACATGTTTGGCGATATCTGCCTTCATACCTAACCACCAATAGTGTTGACGCAGAATCTGATACATCTTAGTGCTTCCAAGATGAATGTTGTAACTGCTACGATGTGCTTCAGATAAAATATCTTCTCTAAGCTCTACATCGCCAGGTACAACCAAATGTCCTCGGAACCTTAATATTCCATCATCAGAAATCTGAAAGTCAGCCTTTCTTTTCTCGGTGTCCTCATGAAGAATTTTTTGTACATATGGATCTGTCGGTTGGAGTAATTTGATCCTGATATGGATATCCGATTCAATTTTGAGGATGACCTACCTCAAACTTGAAGACCGAATCTCGAGCTCTCTCGATTAAGTTTCGCTCCTTAATCAGTATATGCGCAACTGAGACTTTCGACTTAAAGCATGGGCGACCTTGTTCGTCTTTCTTGGGTGATATAGAATATCACAATCATAATCCTTCAGTAATTCCATCAATCTGCGTTGTCTCATGTTCAACTCCTTTTGAGAGAATAGGTACTTGAGGCTTTGATGGTCCGTGAAGATCTGGAATCTTTCCCCACACAAATAATGTCTCCAAATCTTCAAGGCAAAAATAATTGTCGCGAGCTCTAAGTCATGCGTCGGATAGTTCTGTTCATGAGGCCTCAACTGTCAGGAAGCGTAGGCAACAACTCTGTCATGTTGCATCAACACACAACCCAACCCTCTAAACGACGCATCACTATAGTTCTCGAATCCTCCAGGAACAGATGGAATGGTCAACACATGTGCGATAATCAACTTTTCCTTTAGCTCTTGGAAACTATGCTCGCACTTGTCTATCCTCACAAAATTTTCTTCCTTCTTCAGGAGTCTTGTCAACGACGATACTAACGATGAAAACCCTTCCATAAACTGTCTGTAATAACCTGCAAAACCCAAAAAACTTCTGATCTATGTCATTGTAGTCGGTCTTGGCCAATTGATCACGGCTTCTATCTTGCTCGGGTCCATTGAAATTCCTTCACCTAAAAGTACATGCCCTAAGAAAGCAACACGAGTCAACCAAAACTCGCACTTGCTAAACTTAGCGTACAACTGATGGACTCTCAGCTTTTGTAGCACTAATCTCAGATAGTTCTCGTGCTCTTCGTTTCTTCTCGAGTATACCAGGATATCATCGATGAACACGATCACAAACTAATCCAGATATTCCTTGAATAATATGTTCATCAAATCCATAAAGGCAGCTGGGGCATTCGTCAACCCGAATGGCATCACTGTGAACTCGTAATGACCATACCGAGTACGAAATGTTGACTTAGAATGTCCTCCTTCCTAATTCTGAGCTGATGATATCCTGTTCTCAAGTTGATTTTCGAAAATATCGACGCTCCTTGCAACTGATCGAACAGATCATCGATCCTTGGGAGGGGATACTTATTCTTGATCATTACCTGATTGAGTTGTCGATAGTCGATGCACATGCGCAACGAACCATCTTTCTTCTTTACAAACAGAACTGGTGCTCTCCAAGGTGATGCACTAGGACGAATAAATCATTTATCTAGAAGTTCTTGCATCTGTACCTTCAGTACCTTCAACTCAGATAATGCCATCCGGTAAGGAGCCTAAGAGATTGGCTCGGTCCTGAGTGCTAGCTCAATCACAAATTCAATTTCTCTCTCTGGCGGTAATCCTAGTAATTCTTTTGGAAAGACATCTGAAAATTCTTGCACTATTGAAATGTCTTCCATTTCCAGCTCCTCAATTGTCGTATCCACGACAGTTGCCAGGTAACCTTGGCAACCCTCGTCTAACAAACGAGTTGCCTCTGGCGACGTGATCAGGACAATTGAGGGTCTTCCTCGACTTCCTATAAACTCGAAGCTCTCACCCTCTAACGGGTCAAACTGAATCGCCTTACGATAGCAATCCATTTTAGCTCGTTGCTTGGTGAGCCAGTCCATGCCAATAATTAAATCAAAGTCATACATGGCTAGGACTAATAAATCTATTTCCCCCACTCGCTCACCAATCACAAACTTGCACCCAAAACAACCCAAAACGGCAATTACTTTATCTTTCAAGGGTGTAGATATGCTAATTGCCGACTCCAATAATATAGGACTGGCTCCTATCAACTTAACATATTGCTCGGCAATGAAGGAATGGATTGTTCCTGGATTAAACAAAGCGTAAGCAGGATGGTCGTTCAACGAAACCATACCCGTGATCACGTCAAGCGCAGCTTCTGCCCGACCCTGTGTAATAGCGTACACTGTGCCTTGAACTAGAGGTCTCAGCTGTCCTCCCTGTGGCACGTTCTGAGGGGCATACCCTCTTATCTGTCCCATCTGCGGTGGCGGCGACAATTGCGGTTGTCCTCTTAGCTTTCTAGGATAATTTCTGGCTATGTGGCCTTGTTGGCCACATTCAAAACACGCACCCGACCTAGATGGGCACGGGGCTGATCCGTGTCCTCTTCCACAAAAGCGACACGCTTCACTCCTATTAGGCATTGACCTACCAAATCCACCCTTCTTGTTGGGCGGGACTTGGAATCTGCTTCCAGGCATAGGCCTCTTTCCATGGCGAATCCCTTCTCGATGAGAATTAAACCTCGATCTAGACGAGGGGACTTGTTCGTTCAGACTCCTTTTGAGCAGCTGTGCTCGACGATAAATTTCTCGATAATCAATCAAATCGAACGGCACCAACGACTGTCTCAATTCTTGTCGAAGGCCATTTTTGAACCTCCGAACTTTCTCATCAGGATCCTTAATCAGTCTTGGAGCGTACTGAGATAACTCTGCAGATTTGACCCCATACTGGTCAACGATCATCGTCCCTTGACGAAGACACTGAAACTCTTCAAATTTCTGTTCTCTGGCGCTTCTCGAGAAATACAGTTTGTTGAATGCCCCGAGGAAAGCATCCCATAGTGGAACTACTCCTCCTGGAAATACATTCTCTCTGGTAGCTCTCCACCAAGTATTGGCATTGCCCTATAACTGATATATGCCAGGGTTACCTTCTCTGTCTCAGTGCACATCAGGAGTGCAAAGGTCTTCTCCAGATCCTGTATCCACAGTGAGGCGGTCTCGGAGTCTTTAGTACCTGTAAACCTTGGCAGGTTCAATCTCAGGAATTGTTCCACTAGCTTGTGGATCGGTCTATCTCTGCCCAAATATATGTTCCCAGCTGGAACATCGGCAGGTGCGGCAGCAAGTGCAACAATAGGTGCGGCGGCAAGTACGATGGCAGCTGTGGCAGCAACGGCAGCATTGGCAGCGGCAGTGGCGGCAGCTTCAACACCGGCGGTAAAGGCGGTAGCTTGATCTCGAGCCTGCTGCCCCATCATCTCTCGCATGGCATCTAAGGCTTGGATGATCCCTATGTTTCCCTGATCTCCCGGGGTTGCTACCCCAGCACCGACAAGAGGTGGTGCAACTACACTAGCACTGGCCTGTGCCTGTGCCCTTCCTCTACCTCCTCGGGTGCCGACCCTGATCGGCGACCTAACCGAGATGTAAGCCTAACAGTTCGCTTACTCAGAGTTCTCTACTCCTACTCGCTCATGGTTCAGTCTTTTACTGACACTTGTCTTCCAAATCCTCACTAGATTAGAAGATGAGTGATTCACACACGACAAGCAATTTTACCAACCAACTACCATTGACATGCACCAGACATGAATTTAAATGCCATCCTACTACTATCCCATAAATCATCGTATCGTATCGTATCACTCCAATCCCTAACCGTTGCTCTGATACCACCAAAGGGGGATGTCACTCCCCTATCCCCGAACGCGGGCCCATCCCTCACCTGGTCGATTAATAGCGACGTCCCAGGACGCATCGCCGAGGAGGCATCGCCGACCTTTTCATTTTAATACGCAAGCGGAAGCATATAATAAAATCCCCAGACAATAAAACAATAGGATTGAAAAGTATGGCCATATTTTTCACGACTGAAAAACCATAACCACACTTTTATACAAGGCAAACCACATAGGATATATCACAATACTATTTACAGAAGTCTGATTCATCATACACATCAGTTCACATCTTCGAGTTTGCAAAACAGGATGGGATCTCAGTCCTCATCCGGGTCATACTCTGGATCATCTCCGGGATCCATTTCCTCTAGGTCTTCCTCAAAATCTCCCTCAGATTCTTTCTCTTCAGGCTCTTCTTCTTCGGGCTCCTCCTCTACAGGTTCCACCTCGGGCTCATCTTTAGGTTCGTCCTCAGGCTCCTCTTCTACAGGTTCATCCTCCTATCCCTCCTCCTGCTCAACGATCTCCCCTTCTTCTTCACTCCAGTTGGCGTCATCGACTGAGTACACGAGAGTAAGAGAATCGTCCTCGAGTTTAGGATCCTTGACATCCACTACCGATCCATTCTTAGGATCTGCCATCCCTTCTCCGAACGCCTCTTCCAGTATGTACAAAGGCACATCACTTTTCGATATGGGACCCTCTCTTCGCTCATCATGGTAGTGACGGTACCATGATCGATACTCGTGGGGCCACAAGAGGTCCTTACCCATGTCAACCCAGACAATGGACTTGATCAGTACGTATTCCAGTCCTTCGAGGTGGTTGTGTATATGGAAGTGGTATCCTATCTCGGTGACCACTTCGGGGATGCCAAAATGCATAGGAGGACGCAGAGGTGGAGGTGCTACCATTTAGGGGCCCGAAATGTTATCCCACAACAGAGTGAGACGACATCTCAGCGAGTTCTACCCCTTAAGACTCGATTAGAAGGCCAATACGCCATGAGGGCTGCCTATGCACACACGGGTAAGAGAAATTACCTTGGCCTCAGATTCCACCTGCAAATCAGTACAGTTCGAATAGCCACCGAATGAATCACTACAGATCGAAACATCGATCAATCGACCTAGTCGATTACATGTCAATCATACCATTTCTTGGTCATTTTAAATGATACCATATATTTTCTAGGATGATATATCTAGTCATCGAGCCACGTGCATTCTCCAAGATGACATACTAAGTCACCGAGCCACATGCATTCTCCAGGGTGATGTACTCAATCACCAAGCCACGTGCATTCTCTGAGGTGATGTATCCAATCACCGAGCCACGTCATACAACATTCTTTCTCACCTTTTATCATACCCGGTAAAATATCGTGTGTGGGTACACGATCGGTCTTAGCCAAAATATAATAATTTCATTTCCATAAATCTCACCATTTTCTGTAGTCCACCAAAACTTTTTTGGCATTATCAACCGATGCTTAGTTATTTTTCAACTAATTACCGAAATTATTTAATTTAGGAAATAAATCCTAAAATTACAAATAAATCAATTCAGTACAATTTAGCACTCAAATAAATAAACAGGCTGCACCACGATAATCAGCATAAAATTCCGGTCACCAACTATCTTGGCCTAATTTCTGGAAAATAAATAAATAATTGAATAATTACAAAAATTTATTATTAAATAGCAATAAATCCAACTTAGGCCCGTATTGCGGAATTGGAAGCCGAAACGGACCCAAAAAATTCAGAGACTCGTTCAATAAATACTCGAGCCTATCTACTCGTTAATTACGCTAACCATTTGCCTAACATGCATAGGTAAATCTCTAATTTAATTATCCTAATCTAATCTATCCATCTAATCTATCCACCTAAGCATCATTAGCCTACTAAGCGAGGATTAGTGAGTTAAACTCACTTGTTTATCGAACTGCTCAGTTCAATTCGACGGGAACACGACGGGGGCCGACTTTTTCCAAAGAAGGCCTAGGTTTCGAGGCTTGGAACACCACCAAAACGGGCTGAATAGTACCTCCGAAACCCACAAACTTCTGCTTCTGTTTGGGGTTCAAAAACAGAAGAAATAAAACTGAAATGGGCGACAAGGCTCGCGAAAGGTAGCGGATGTTAGAGAAAACTCCGTTATTGTTTTGAAGTTGACAAAATCTTTCCAAGTTTATATCTAAAGATCTCAAGACTTTATCATCAAAGTCTGAAGACCGACAGATTGTCAGATTTTAGTCTCAAAGTCTATCCTCATTGACAGTTCTAGACTGAAATATGAAGACTTATCCAAATGCAGGATTATTATCCAGATGCAAGATTATCTTAGAAGGTTATTGGAAGACCTTATAGCTAGATTTCACATTTACTTGATTGATTATTCCCATTGGAAATTACTTCGATATGAAGATTTTTGAAAGGCAAACAAACTTAGAAGGTTCTACTTATGGAAACTCAAGATCCTGATTTGTATGGGCGAACAAGATTGACGGGCTTTCATCACAAATCATCTAACGACTCGAGATCACCTTAATTGATTCTGTCCAATGGGTAGATTGGAAGAATTCCTTTGGAAAGTGCCAACGGTCGAGAAGGCATGAAGGAGTATTTAAGGATTGACACTTTAGTTGTTTGAGGGAGTGCTTTAAAGAGAATTCCAAAGTCTGAAGCTTTCTAGTCTCTCGCTTTTTCATTCATCGAGCTAAACATTGTATATAAAAGAGAGAAACTCTTAGTGAGACTGTATGAGAGTTCGATAGAAACTCGTTACTGTGATAGTCTAGATCACAAGCTGTAACAGCTCTTTTGATTCATAGTGGAATCCAGCTAATAGGCTGTCAGCGAGGAGAGTGGACGTAGGCTTGACCTAAGCTGAACCACTATAAACCCTGTGTTCATATTCTCTTTTCCCTGAACTCCTTACTTTTATTTATTGATTGTTTATTTGCTCAAAGTTGAAATACGCTTAATGTTTATCATCTTCTAAATAGGAAAATTACTTTCATCAAGTCCTGCGAAAATTTTTATTCACACCTATGCACCCCCCCAAGTGTATTCACTAGCCCTATCAATTGGTATCAGAGCTTGTATGCTTATCCTGTTGAAGTGTTTTTACTTCTTAAGCTAAAGCTAAAGATCTATGGCTAGTATTTTGGCTCCAGGACTGGTTGAAGGCCAAAGCAACACCAGACCTCCTTACTTTGATGGGAATGAATACAACGTATGGAAAAACAAGATGAAAGCATTCCTAAGATCGAAAGATCCCCTGGAATGGGAGGTGGTAGAAAAAGGGATTGTTCCTAAAGTCACATCGACTTCAAAAAGAGGAAAGGAAATTGAGGATGCTGGCGAAATGACACAAGCAGAAATAACCAAGAGACAAGCTCTTGATGCTAAAGCCATTTATTCCTTATATTGTGCTTTATCTCGTACTGAATATAATAGAAATTCATCTTGTGAAACAACAAAAGAAGTCTAGGGCAGGTTGCATATTACCTACGAAGGAACTGATCGAGTTAAAGAAACAAAGATCAATATTCTACTTGGACAGTATGAAGCCTTCAAAATGAAGCCAGGAGAATCCATCACTGATATGTTCAGTCGTTTCACAGAGATTGTAAACAGTATTGCATATCATGGACAGCCAATTTCTGGACAAATGAAAGTTAACAAATTGTTGCGAGGACTCTCCAAAGACTGGAATCACATAAAGACTTCAATAAGAGAAACCCAAAAGATCATGCCTCTCTCAGTAGACGAACTAGTGGGCACACTTCAATCTTATGAAATGGAGCAAATCAATGAGGAAGAAGATCCCAAAGGTAAGAAGTCAATTGCTTTAAAATCTAATAATGATTATGATGATACAGATTCAGAAGATGACTTGGACGATGAAGAGCTAGCACTCATGATTAGGAAGTTCAGAAAGTTAAATAGAAAAGGAAGAAAGTTCAACTAGAGGAAGCAGAGTACTCAAAGACTTCAAAATAAATCAACTGAAAACAATGAGACCAACAAAGATACGATTTGCTTCGAATGCAAGAAAAATGGGCACATCAGACCCAATTGTCCTCTGTTGAACAAGAAGAAAGGAAAAACTGAGAAATTCAAAAAGGCTCTCAAAGTAGAGACATGGAGCGACACTGAATGTGAAGAGAGTGATGAAGAATATGCCAACATTTGTTTAATGGCAAATTCAGAATCAGACTCAGACTCTGAAACTGATTCAGACTCAAATTCAGACAAGGAAATCGAGGTTAATAATTTTAAAATTCCCTCTAAAGTCTCAAAGTATATTGATGAACTCTGTCTTAGTCTCAAGATATCTCTTAAAAGAATTTCTGAACTAAAGAAGGAAAATTCCAAAATGAAGCAACAGGAAATTTCTTGGAAATAAAATTTTGAAAATCTCGACAAAAGTTTTGTTGTTTTGAAAGAAAATGTAGATTCTCTTTCGAAGGAAAACATCTTTTTGAAAGAAGATATTTCAAATATCTCAAAAATGTTTTCAAAAGGATCTGAGAAACTAGATAAAACTCTTTCAATACAAAGACCTTATTTCAACAAATCAGGTTTAGGAATGACACAAGAAACTATTCCTTTAATTGATTTTCCAAAAGTAAAAGAAAGAATCAAATAAAGACCTACAAAAACTTTTTACAAAAATTATTTTCAAAAAGTTTTTGTAAAACCTGTTGGCCGAAGTGCTTTCAAATGTTCAAAGTGTAACAGCTCAAAACATTTCGAGAAGGATTGTCCTAAAGTTTGGAGACCTGTTAAGAGAGATTGGGCAAAGACTGTTTTTGGTACTAACTCCCATGGACCCAAGAAAATGTGGGTACCAAAGAAAACTTGAAATCTTCTTATGACTGCAGGTCACTATCAAGAAAAAGATCAAATGGTATTTGGATAGTGGTACATTCGAGACACATGACAGAGATTCAAGCTGTTTTACAAAGCTTATTCAAATAAATGGTGGAAAAGTCTCTTTTGGTGGAAATAGCAAAGGAAGAATTGTTGGATGTGGAACTGTGAAGATTGGAAATCTCACAATTAACGTCTCCTTGGTGGAAGGCTTGAACTATAATCTGCTCAGCATAAGTCAACTATGCGACACTAGATTCAAAATCAACTTCCAAGAAGGCATTTGCTTAGGAACTAGTAAAGATTTGTCTCAATCTTTTACTAGACCAAGACATGGAAACATCTACCTACTGGATATAAAACTAGAAAGCTCTCAGTGTCTCGTTTCTATTCAAGATGAAGAAAATCTTTGGCGTCGAAAACTTGGTCATGTCAATATGAAGCAAATAGCCAAAATTTCCTCCAAGAAACTTGTTCGTGGACTGCCCAATTTGAATTATCAAAAGTCTGAATTATGCACACCATGTGTCTTGGGAAAACAGGTTAGAAGTTCTTTTAAATCTGTAAATCAAGTTTCTACTAATCGAGTTTTGCAGCTTCTGCATATGGACCTCTTTGGACCAACTAGAACTCAAAGTATTGATGGAAAGAAATACTGCTTAGTAATCGTGGATGATTACTCTCACTTTACATGGGTATTCTTCTTGGCAAGTAAGTCTGAAGCATTTTCTTACTTTTCGAAATTCGCTAAGAAAGTTCAGAATGAGAAAGGATATGCTATTACAAGCATACGAACAAACCATGGAGGTGAGTTTGAAAATCTAGACTTTGCAAATTTTTGTGATGAATTTGGTTTACAGCATGTTTTCTCGTCACCATATACTCCAGAGCAGAATGGGGTAGTGGAATGATAGAATAGATCTTTACAGGAAATGGCAAGAACACTCTTAATTTAGAGTAATGTATCCTCTCGATTTTGGGCTGAAGCAGTTTCTACAACTTGTTATATCATTAATAGAGTATTTTTTAGGCATATTCTAGAGAAAACTCCTTATGAAGTGTTTAAAGGAAAGAAGCCAAATGTTTCTTATTTTCATGTGTTTGGTTGTAAGTGTTTTATTTCGAAAAATGCAAATGATCGAACCGGTAAGTTTGAAGAAAAGTCAGACGAAGGAATTTTTCTCAGCTACTCAACATCAAGCAAAGCCTACAAAGTATTCAACAAAAAGACCCAGTCTGTGGAAGAATCTATGAATGTCAAGTTTCAAGACTCTACACAGAATCAAATGGTAGAGACTCAACTTGAAGAGATTGAACCTGCTCGAGATGTTATAAAGTCTACTTCCCCCGTAGAAGTTCAGACTTCTGAAATTCAACAACCGGAAGAACCAAAAGATTCAACTAAAGCAGAGGATGAACAAACTCATAAACCAACTAGCAATTGGAAGCATAGGTCAAGTCACCCCAAGGAACTCATCATTGGCAACATTGATGAAGGAATTCATACCAGATGCAAAAGGCGAGAAGAGTATAGTGCTTTGGCACTTGTTTATGAAGTTGAACCCAAAAGTATAGAAGAAGCCTTGGCTGATGAAAGCTGGATTGAAGCTATGCAAGAAGAACTTAGATAGTTCAGCATCAACGATATTTGGGAACTAATTTCCAAACCTAAAGGTAAGTTTATTATAGGAACTAAATGAGTTTTCAGGAACAAAGTGGACGAGAAAGGAAAAGTAATTAGGAACAAAGCAAGACTTGTGGCCAAAAGATATACACAAAAAGAAGGGATAGACTATGACGAGACATATGCACCGGTAGCGAGGTTAGAAGCAATTAGATTATTACTTGCTTTTGCTTACTACAAAAGTTTCAGGTTATTCCAAATGGATGTAAAAAGCACATTCCTAAATGGATTTATCCAAGAAGAAGTCTATGTGAAACAACCACCTAGTTTTGAAGATCCAAGAAAGCCAAACTCAGTCTACAGACTGAAAAATGCCCTATATGGACTGAAGCAAGCACCTCGAGCTCGGTATGAAAGGTTAACTAATTTCTTAACTCAAAATGGATTTGTTAAAGGAAAAGTAAATACTACCTTGTTTATTAAAAGAGAATGTAAAGATTTTCTACTCGTTCAAATTTATGTTGATGATATTATCTTTGGATCACCTAATGAAAGTCTATGCAAGAGTTTTCTAGATGCATGTAGGATGAATTCGAAATGAGTATGATGGGTGAGCTAAATTTCTTTCTGGGATTACAAGTAAAACAATCAAAGGAAGGGATTTTCATTCACCAAGAGAAGTATGCGAAAGATCTCATCAAGAAGTTTGGATTGGAAAACTGCAAAAAGACAGAGACACATATATCAAGTTCTTCAAAGCTGGATAAAGATGAAGAAGGAAAGAATGTGGACCAGAAGCTATACAAGAGCATTATTGGATCACTTCTTTACCTTACTGCATCTAGACCTGACATTTTGTTTAGTGTTTGTATCCGTGCTAGATTCCAATCAAATCCCAAAGAATCTCATCTTAATGCAGTAAAGCGAATCATCAAATACGTTGCAACTACTCCAAAGCTAGGACTGTGGTATCCCAAAGAAGGAAACTTTACTCTCCTTGGATATTCAGATGCAAATCTAGCAGGATGCAAAGTGGATAGAAAAAGTACTTTTGGTATATGTCAACTGCTTGGCAACAAGTTGATATCATGGTTTTCAAGAAAATAGAGTACCGTAGCTCTTTCAACAGCTGAAGCGGAATATGTAGCACTTGGAAGTTGCTGTTCTCAAATCTTATGGATAAGGCAATAGCTAAGAGACTTTGTTATTGAATAATCATGCACTGAAATCAAATGTGACAACACAAGCGCCATAAATCTCACAAAGAATCCAATTCTTCATTCAAGGGCAAAGCATATAGAAATACGTCATCATTTTATTAGAGATCATTGTCATGACCTCTTTTTTTTTTTCGTTTGGGGGAAAAGAAAGAATGGTTTAGGGGTATTTGCCTAAAGAGGCGGACCAATGGCCCTAGATTAGGCGCGGGCTCTCCCAAGCCCATACCTCGCGCGACGTTGGATTTCGTATTTCAGTTCTTAACAATCTATGTATTTCTAAGAGTCGCCACTAGCCTAGTAGGGTCGGCTAGAAACCAATCAAGACACGGGAGTGTTGTCTCGATTCCTATGCAACCAAAGATTTCTAGGAACGGGGACTTGTTTAGGCCAATGTTTCTATTACTGCCCTTGCGGTACCACTAACTTGTAAGGTTGTTTATCTAAATGGCTATACAATCTTGATTACCAATTATAATCCTTATGAAACCGCTAAGCGTTCATGCAAATGTTTTTGTAAGTTTGTTTTCCTTAATGTCTAGACGAATCATAACCTAACTTAGAAGAGAAATTTACACTCAAATTAATGACAAGCGGTACGATAAATAAACATCCAAGAAATTGAAAGGACTTGAAAGTAATGCGGAAAAGAAAGACCCGATACAAGTCAGGCAAATAATATTACATGGCCTTGTTATTATGCCTCGAGACAGGACCGCCGTGAGAGAAATGAGAATTTAAATATGCATGAAATTACTCTAGATGCATGAAATTACATTAAATAATTTTAATCTACGATAAATAGATTATTTACAAAAATGATTATAGAATATCAAAATAACATTAAATTAGGAAAAATGACCCTATAAAATTATAAAATTTCTTAGATGCCATTTATGCCCTAATTTGATACTATCTAACATTTTTTGATATTTTTGAAATTTTCAGATTTTTTTTTCTTTTTTTTATTATTATTTTTAAAAAAAATTAATAATAATTCCTTAAACGAATCTATGCTAACATTGAATAGCACATCACATGAATATCACAATAATCCAGCTCAAATCGATCATTTCAAGATCGAAACTTGGTTTGCGCATTTCGTTGAACACTTGGCGTGCATCAAATCATCTCAAATCAACTTCCTCGGGCCATGTTTGTGGCCTTCAATCTTGACTAATGAGCAATCTTATGTGGAACTAAAGCATCAAGATTATACTACCACATGCAAGGAGCAATATTAGATAGAAATCATAGCCTACAACACACAAGAACCAAGCTAAAATCGGCTTCAAATATGTGGGTTGAGCTGATTTTGAAATCTGGGTTTGAACCCAAGTCAAGCAAACAGGTTGCATGCCCATATTCAAGCCCCAACACTCATCACATACGAGATCTAAAGGAAACATTGCTTGATTCGAGTGAAAGTAGGTAACATGAGCTTTCAAATGCAACAAACATCACAGAGAATGACTAACCGAACACATCAAAACAACCTCTCCAAGAATCCCACATGCAAAGTCTACACTGACCAGCCAAGAACTAATGTGGACAGGCTTGGTTTTTGACAATCTCATAGTTCACACGGGGATTTAAAGACCAAACCAAGCTGACCTATGCATCATTTGTACTCCCATATAACATTAATCAAGCTCGTAAAGATAGAAAACACATGCAAAGGGGAGTAGCAAGTCTGTTATAACTCATGAAACAACAATCAAAACAGAAAACATCTCTGTTGTTCGAGGGAGAGAAAGGATGAAAAAACAGAGCATAGAACTTCATACGTCTTGTTCAAAGGAAAAACTGTCGAGTACCACAACTAAATACAAAGCAGAAACTGCTCACATACGTGCAACACATAACTGCACACAAACGTGCTATTAACTTCCTAGAAAATAGCAAAAACACTAACTGCATAACTAAATGAACTTTCGGGGGGCTTTAGGAGACATTCCTGAACTCTATTTGGGACGTACGACCTATGGATGGAAAGATCTTTGAGTGAAGTTTCACTCTCTAGTTGTAGGTTTTGGATAATTTTGTTCGCAGATATGTGAAAATTTCACTTTTCTCTCTCAAGGTCGGTCTGGATTTTCTGGGTTTTCGATTTTCTGGAGTTGCTTCTGACGACCTGTTTGGGGGACGGCCGTGAGCTCTCTCCTCTCCCTCTCGTCTCCTCTCTCTCATCCATCGAAAGAGCTTCGTTCGTAGATCTTATCCCCTCAATTAATCAATCTCTTGGTTGGCTTTTTGTCCACCTACCGAGCCTGCCAACTGAGCTAGTTCACCCACTCTCTGATTTAGCCAATTTTTTCAACTTCTGCAACTGTTGAGTGTGCGGATTTGCTGCGCTTTTACCGTGCTTTCAATAGCTTATCCGTGGCCAAATTTTGTCCACTTGTACTACTATATATGGTCTTCCATCACGTGCAAAGATCAGGCTGGATGGGCGGCTGAGTGGGATATGGTGGGGCCACCAAGTTGCTTACTCAGCAATTCCGAATTGAGACCAACTCGTGGACTGAGTTTTGGTAGCTGGTTTGGGTGCTTTAATCCATCAATTTGGCTGTGATTTTTGATCAATTAACAAGCTCATATATATTAGTTTAATTTCTTGATCATTTTTTGCAATTGTGTCCACCCAATTTTGCAAGAGAGTCCCTCAAAGTTGGCCATTTTCTTGCCCGAAAATGCCCAATTCAATGTAATTTGGTCCTTTTTGCCCAATTCGATTAATTAGACCTGACCTAAGTTTAATTTCAACTCAATTGGGGGCTAAGATGATGATTTAAGGGCTCGGGTGAAATTTTGCAAAATTTGCAAATTGGTCCCTCAACTTTTGGAAAATGTGTTTTGGCCCCAATTTGCCATTTTAATTCCAATCTTACCTCCTGGGCTTGGCTAGTCACATTTAGATCATTGGCCCCAATTTTTTTCTTTTTTTAATCTTTTTTATATTTTTTTTATTTGTTATTTTTTTAAGTGAAAACATCTTCCATTTAAAAAGGAAAACTATACGAAACACGTAGATAAACTATGTGCAAGAATTTGACATGAAATATTTTTGTGGAAAAACAAGTTCCCATTTTTTCGGAAATGATTTTTGGGCAAAAATTTAGGTGTCAACAATCATGTTCAGAATGGAGAAGTTATGATTCAGTTCATTGACTCGAAGAATCAACTGGCAGACATATTTACAAAGCCATTGGAGAAAAGCTTATTTGAGTCTATTCGTGCAAGACTGAACATCATATCTTTTGCCGGGTAAAGTCTGAAAGTGTTTAGACTTAGAATTTCTAGAAGTTACGACTGTAATTAAATTTCTTCTAATTGGATGTGAAGTTATTTTTGGATAAAATTTTGAAAAGGTACATTATTCTTTTGAATTGCTTTTTGCCTATTTCGTTTTTAGAAGTTATCCTTAAATTAAGGACGGTTTTTCTTTTTCAAAAAGGGTAATTTTTTATTTTTGAAAAAGGCAGTTTTTTTTTTCTTTTTCCTTTATGATGCTTCGTATATCTCGTTTCAATTTGCTTTTTGTACAGTAGAAATTCTTCTTCACCATTTACGCTGTTTCAAAACCCTAGAATACAAAGATCCTATTTTCTCTCATTTCCTTTGTGTTTGATCCAAAAGAACGAGTTCGAGAAATTCCCATCGACTGCTACAATGTCTTACCAAATAAAGTCTTCGAGAATCGCAAGTCGGGGACCACAGCATATGCGTGAGGGACGACAGCATTTCGATTTGACCGAGGAAGAACATTCCCCTCAACAACAACAATAGCAACAGCTAAGACAACATTCTAAACAGCGTCAACAAGTAGCGCAATATCCTCCTCCACAGCAAGAACAAGAAGAGATTATTGAAGACGTTGAACTTGTAAGGACTCAAAAACCCCAATTTATCTATAGACTGTATTCCAACTTGAAAAGGGGTGGCTCTGCAATGAATCTGATCGATGAGTTCTTAAAAGCACACTGTTACAAAAATGAGACATTTTTCTTGAACACTATGGAAAAGATAGGCGTTGCGCCTCAAGGTTTGGCACAATGGACGTTTGAGAATTTTCCTAGTGATTCGAGATTCGGTTAGCCAGAAGAGAGAGATGACGATGAAGGGATGTTCGCTCATTTTTCAGCCCAGGATGGGCATTGCTGCAAAGGTTTGTGGTGAAGGGACAAATTTATTTTGATCCAAGGACCACGGGAAGACTTACTCGAGTTTGTTGAAAAGAGGGGTTATGAACCCCAGGAGCGTGGATTTTGAGGGAGAAGCTTAGTTTGCTTCAACTTGAACACTTTTGCACCGAAACGATCGTTGCATACCCTGAACTTGCTACCTACTTTTATTCAAATCTATCATTTATAGATGTGAATAAATTAAGTTTTACTGTGAGAGACAAAGAGTTTGTAGTTGATGTAGACACTTTGGCTGACATAATTGGTGTGGAAAGAGGAAGATTCCAACCAATTGGTGTATCTTACGCCTGTGCTACCTTGTCCATTGTTAATGACAGAATGGTCGAAGGCAAGATTTCTTATTCAAGAATGAATGCCTCTAATATTCTTATTCACAAGGTGGTGATTAATTACATCAGGCCGAAGTCTACCTCAAAGACGGATGTTTCTCGTTCCGAAGCGAAGCTAATGTACGCGATCAACACTGGTCGTAAGTTCTCTCTGCCTTACACAATTCTTATGCACATGTATAGGACTGTGGTGAAAGACAAGGGACAACTCCCTTACTCAGTACTTATCTCACAACTCTTCAAGCATTTCAAGATCAAAATTGCTGCTCCTCTTTGTGTTAGAACCATTGCTCCAATGGTTATTGGTCTTAAAATGGTTTCTAAGATGAGGCTGAAGGAACTGAGCAAGGAGTTGAAGCGCTTCAAGGAGAAGTCCCCTGTGAAGGCGAAGCAAGACTCTACTGCAAAGAAAATGAAAGGCAAGGAGCCTATGACAGAACCAGTGAAGAAAAGGAGATCTCTTATCTTGGAAGACGAAGCAGAAGAAGATGATGATCTCACTATCTCAGCTTTTGCCTTGCGAAATCTATAGAGTTTTGTGAGCTATAGGGAGACAGAGAATAGAGAATGAGAAGGAACAGAGAGAATAGACGAAGAAAGAGAAGAAAGGAGAAAAGAGGAAGAAGAAGGAGGAGAAAGAGAAGAACAAGAAAGAAGAAGAAGCGAAGAAGAAAGGAGCCGCGATGACTATTTTGAACCAACACCGGCTGCATCCTTGTCCGATGATTCGGAGAAGACAATGAGTGGAAAGACTGGAGAACAACATTGCTAAAGTGCTGAAGCAGAACATGAAGAAAAACATATCTCTCCACCTGAAGGCACGAAGATAGGGAGAGATGGTGAGAAACGAGGTAGTTCTTCACCCATCTTTGCTAGTGATGTTAGTAGATCTCCACTAGACCCAGAAGAGGTCTATGCCTCTCAATTCCCTGAAGAAGATCTCCAGGCATACACTCCTAGTCATGGTGATAGAATAACTGATGTTCCCCCTCATTTTCAAACTCCTAGAACTAATTCGACTGGACCCAGTACTGCAACAGATCATTCCGCAGACTTTCAAAGGCTGATGGAACTTCTCTTAGAATTAAAGGGTCAGCAATATGCTTTTGAGTTTGAAATGAAGCACATGATGACTGTCTTCAAGACATCTACAGACTCTCTGCAAGAACAGATTCAAGCCCTAAAGCTTCAACTGCACGAACATGCAAAGGGTGCGAATATTCAACAGCTCAAGGAGTCTTCGAAGAAGCTTGAGGACACAGTCAAGTTGATGGGAGATTTTCAGCTCGTTCATATCCCCAAGCAGCCTTGATCTTATCCAACTTTTAATCAAATTTCTTTTCCAATCGTTTTTCTTCCACTTTTTGCTGATGACAAAAAGGGGGAGAATTTGTGTGACAGATTTGTTTGAATGACTTTGATGATTGACTTATGTTTTGGTATGACATTTGACTTTGGATATTGTTAATCTTTTGATGCTTGTAGTATAGTGACTAGGACTGCGATATTGATTATGATTTGGTTTGTTATGGACTAACATGTGTTCTGTGATTGCAGAATTAAATTTCCAGGTCCCAATCAACTTATTTTTATAAGAAATTATGTATTGCATAAGTACTGTTTTGCAGGTCAAAAGTTTTCCAAATCTGCAGGAAAGTTTTTTCACCGTAAAAAAAGGGGGAGATTGTTAGAAAAAACTCCGTTATTGTTTTGAAGTTGACAAAATCTTTCCAAGTTTATATCTAAAGATCTCGAGACTTTATCGTCAAAGTCTGAAGACCGATATACCGTCAGATTTTAGTCTCAAAGTCTATCCTCACTGACAGTTCCAAACTGAAATATGAAGATTTATCCAAATGCAGGATTATTATCCAAATGCAAGATTATCTTCAAGGTTTCGATTCATATGGTTATTGGAGGACCTTATAGTTGGATTTCACATTTACTTGATTGATTATTCCTATTGGAAATTACTCCGATATGAAGATCTTTGAAAGGCGAACAAACTTGGAAGTTTCTACTTATGGAAACTCAAGATCTTGATTTGTATGGACGAACATGATTGACGGGCTTTCATCAGAAATCATCTAACGACTCGATATCACCTTAATTGATTCTGTCCAACGGGTAGATTGGAAGAATTCCTTTGGAAAGTGCCAACAGTCGAGAAAGCATGAAGGAGTATTTAAGGATTGACTCTTTAGTTGTTAGAGGGAGTGCTTGAAAGAGAATTCCAAAGTCTGAAGCTTTCTAGTCTCTCACTTTTTCATTCATCGAGCTAAACATTGTATACAAAAGAGAGAAACTCTTAGTGAGACTGTGTGAGAGTTCGATAGAGATTCATTACTGTGATAGTCTAGATCACAAGCTGTAACATCTCTTTTGATTCATAGTGGAATCCAGCCAACAGGCTGTCAGCGAGGAGAGTGGACGTAGGCTTGACCTAAGCTGAACCACTATAAACCTTGTGTTCATATTCTCTTTTCCGTAAACTCCTTACTTTTATTTATTGATTGTTTATTTGCTCAAAGTTGAAATACGCTTAATGTTTATCATCTTCTAAAAGAAAAATTATTTTCATCAAGTCCTGCGAAAATTTTTATTCACACCTATTCACCCCCCCTTTAGGTGTATTCACTAGCCCTATCAGCGAGGGTGGTCTCGGGTCTAAACAAGGGCAAATCGAAGGCGGAGGGGGCTCTAGCAGAGGCTAGCACAACTAGACAACGCCCCTAGACGCACGGACAGAGGCTGGAACGGCGGTGGCTGGACGCGATGAGGCAGACGGGCGCGAACGGCGCTCGCAGCAGTGGCGCGCAGACACGGCGACGGCGGCTGCGTGCGACGGTGTGGACGGCTTCAACGGCTCTGGTGGCTTCCTTGGCTGCTGTTGGTGTGCGAAAATGGAGGGGAGGAAGGCAAGAGAGGTGGCCGACTAGCTTGTGGAGGAATAGAGGGAGACAAAGGCTCCACATGCCTTCATTTTCCTAGTCTTTGTCCCCTTTGACCATCCATGGCCACCAGCTGCTCCTTGGCTATCAATGAGCCACCAAAGCACACCTAACAACCCTTGAAATAGTCCAAATTGGCTAGGCCATGGGGGGCATACGAATTTGCAAGCATTTCCTCTCAATTGGACACCGATCCTTGCTCGATTCAACCCAATTCAACCTCAATAAATTCTGTTGTTGAGTATTGACTCAAATTAGTATTTTTCCTCACCACTTGAACCATCTTACATCCCAATTGCGCGATTAAAAACAATCCCCAGCATTTTCTTAAAAAAAACAACCCTAGGACGACTTTTTCCCAAAAAAGTCTTGGGTTGCAGAAAAATCTTCTGAGACTGACTTGATACTCCTAGAATTTATTGTGACATGACAGAATCTTCAATTTTTGAAATCGGACTCGAAGTCACAGTTAATTTCAACTTGGCGCGATTTTAGCGTGACCTAAACTATCGGGTAGCTTTCAGAAATTTTTAGTGCAAATGACCCGTGGTCGATTTTCTTCGAGCCGCAATGAACTCACTCGATTCATTGGTGGCTTTCGGTTGCCGTGAAAATCTCGAGGATTTAAATATGGATACAGGGTACCAAAATAATAAGAAAATCAGTCTAGTGCCGGCCGACGAAAATTTTCCAATTTAGTGGTGTCACCCACGATTAGCCACACATCTCCATCGAACCAACCTATCTCTGATCTCAAATTGATTTTTAACTGTACCGTAATGGCCTCTAAAGATGAGCACGGTCGAGAAGCCTATTCCTGGTCGAATTCTCAAGTCTATTGCCATAAAATTTCTTAATGGTTTCCCCAGATAGTCTAGTTATCTCGAGAGTGATTGGCTCTAAGAATAGCCCTATAGGCGCGTCAATGAAATGCCCGATTTATTCAGTAGAAAATAGGGTTGAAAATCTGGGATGTCACAATAATGGAAAGAATTCATTTTTTTTGGCAAAACCTAAGAGTAGGATGATAATATTTTGTGACATCAACAATCCTCATGTGAGGGCCAAATTTTTTGATACGCGAAAAGAGCCAAATTTGGAGAAGTCCTAATGGGGCTCTAAGAGTTCCTCGGCCATTTGTCTTGAATCAATTAAGAAACACGAAAGTTCTGGCAATGATCATGTTTGTAAAACATGATCAACAATGTGAGTGACTACGGGATCCATTGTTTTTAGAGTATGTGGGAACACCACAAAGCCAAAGAATATGAGAAGGAAAATGCAAAGAACTTGGTTTTGAGATTTAGGTTTTAGACTAAGGAGGTGTTGTTCAAGGAATGTATAAGGCATAAAATTCGAATTTCCTTTTAGAATAGCCCCAATTTTGTTGGTAGGGATATTAAGGAATTGACTTAAAAGAGAGATTGGATATTGACCAATAGGAGGAGTACACAACCTAAGGAAGCTTTGCTTAACCTAATAGCTTTCCGAAACTCCTCAATTGTAGGGGTTAATTCATATCGATTAAACATGAAGGTGGAGATCATGAGATTCCAAAAATGAGCCAATGTCTTCACCATTGCAATATGTGATTCGACTTTTAACAAATTCGCGAGAAAGCCTATGTGCTTTTCCATGTAATCTTGATGTCCTGGGTCGAGATTATCCCATATAGTTGTGAGATTCCTTGACACCGGGACGACGTCCAATTCGAGCTTACCCATCTAAATCCAAACCTAAAAGGGTATTCGTGATTAAAACATATCGTCGTTGGAATATAAAATGCATAATTAAAGCAAGGAATGAAAAATGATAAGAGCGATAAGAAAGGAACGATGTCTTACCCACCAAACACATGGCAAGAACAAATCACATGTCATATGAAACTGTGAGATTTCGATTCTTAAGGTGAGGATGCTAAAGGCTCAAGGTCCTCATCTCAAAGGATAAAAATAGTTTATCCACTGCTACTATTGTCGGTTAGTGCTATTTTTATTAGTTTGGACCAGCGGGTTTATGTAAGTAATGGATTACCATGAGCATTCACTTGTGGATTCCACCCACAAACTCTTATAGGGTCCTAAAAGTGGCAATAAGGGTTTTAGACCACGATTGTGTGTGCAATGTCGTGCTAAACCTTGTAAAAATACGTATAAACTTAAACATCCAACACTTCAATATAAACCCTCATACATTCATACATCCTTACTCCACCTGCAAAACAAAGGGTTTACAAACACATCTTCCTTTATAACTCCTACCTATAAGAACATTTAACACAAGACTAGCAACTTACCTCATTTTCCATGCAACTTTGACATGTAGGCGATCCTACATAAGACACGTTAGTTAAACACAACAACCATTTTTTACGGCTTCAAGTTTTCTTAATCTAGTAACTAGTCCCCAACAGAGTTGCTAAGCCTATCACTACCCAATCTCATCGCCCATCCTTATCACAAGGAAATGAAGAGGAAAGGTCGGGTTTAGTGATACTTGACCATGAAAGTTCCCTCACGGTTTTCAACCACAGGAATGTCATCACCTCACCCCTGGACGAACCTCTTGTGAGTTTACTCAATTGTGACCGTGAGCTCTCTGAAACTCATATCCAATGTGACAACAGAGTGTTAGGACCCTACCGCGCTGTCACAATACGTCTCAATTGACGATTTTAAGGTCAAAAAGGAATCCGGACATAAATGTCAGTTTAAGGGTATTTTTAACAACCATGATAGCCCTCTTGAGATGTACATCCACCAAAAGATGGCATCACTTCATCTTTATCAGCTTTACTATCTCGAGTATGCTAAATCACAATTGTAAACGTTTTCTTAAGATCCATACCCTTCGTGATAGGTTCATTTATAATATATAGTTTCATTAAGGCAATCTAAAAATAAGACGGGAGTCGCCACTACTCTCGTTTTTTAGATCGGCTAGAAAACCCAATCGAGGGTCGAGAGTATTCTCTTAATTCCTACGCAACCAGATATCTAGGTTCGGGAACTTGGGTTATGCCAATATTTCTATTAGCACCCTTTCAGTACCTAACAGTATGTTGTGTTTACCTAAGGTGTCCATGTATTTCTTCTTTAATTTTTTAGGATCGTTTATCCTAAACTAGGCAATGATGTGTGGTTGGTCATTTTCACGCTAATCTATTTCTAGAAAATGAGAAAAAAATCAATAAATTGAATTGAAATTGCGAGACAGTAAGTAAACAATCAAGGAAAGTAGTAAATTTATCGAGTGCCGGACACCTTGAGTGCCAAAACTTGGCATGGAGGGACACTTAAGTACCAAAAGTTAGGAAAGTGACACTTTAAGTGCCAAAATCGAAGCAAAATTGATCATTTAAGTGCCAATCCGGCCAAAATGCTGACGTGGCGATTTTTCGGTGAGGTTAGTGTGAAACAACGTCATTTTGCACGCTGATGTGACTTGAAAATACAAAAACGACGTCGTTTTGTCTCGACGTGGTAAAAAATTAATAAAATTAAATTTAAAACTAAATTTATTTAAAACATTCAAAAATAAAATACAAATATTTTAAAAGGGGAGGGGGGAGGGAGGCGTATGAGGGCTGAGCCCTCGTTGCTGTCACCTCCCCACCACGGCCTGGAAGGGCCGGCGACGGAGGGGGAGGGCCCTCGTCACCTCCCTACCGTCGGCGGGAAGGGCCGGCGATGGAGGGGGTAGGGTCCTCGCCCGGATGCGACAAGGGCTTGCGGACCCTCACCGCCGATCGGCCGGGTCAACGACCCCGGCCAACCTTCCCCCTTCGTTGTCGGCCCTTCCCAATGGCGGCGGGGAGGCGGCGGCGGCGAGGGCTCAGCCCTCGCCCGCCTCCCTTCCCCCCCTTTTAATAAATATTTGTAATTTTATTTTTAAATGTTTGAAATAAATTTAGTTTTAAATTTAATTTAATTAATTTTTACCATGTTAGCACCAAAACGACGTCGTTTTTGCATTGTCTAGCCACGTCAACATTCAAAACAACGTCGTTTTGCACTTATTTCGCTAGAAAATCACCACGTCAGCATTTTGGCCAAATTTTGGTTGGATTGGCACTTAAGTGATCCATTTTATTCAGATTTTGGCACTTAAGTGTCACTTTCCTAACTTTTGGCACTTGAGTGTCCCTCTGTGCCAAGTTTTGGCACTTGGAGTGTACTTCTCCCTAAATTTATCATGCATCCGAAGAAAGATAAAAAGAGAAACATAACTAAAAGAATAAGAAAGGAAAGAACCCGTGACTCGTCGGGCTGTTATACATATGATAGGAAACCCGAGACATATGTCAGAAATAAATGGTACATAATGATGGTCGAAATAGACATCAACCTCCACTGTCTTCATGTCTTCTCCATCTTCAGGATCCTGATTTAAACCTAGTCTAAGAATTGTAACTAGGTACATACAATAGAAAGAAACATGCACACATGTCAAAACAACCAAAAACACAACATCATGCCAACGTCAATCAATCAAAGAAAGTTCAATTTACAAATCAAATTTGTGCTTTGGGGATGACCATTGTAATTCATGCGTAGGTCCTTCCAAGACACCTACCCGATTCATTTTATGACTTATGGCTATTATTGACCAATTGTGTTCTCGCATGGTCAATAACACTCATAAGCCTCTGATGAAGTGTTTTATGTGATTCCCAAAATCTACCATCGATATTATGCATCGAACCTAGCATGCATCTAGAAATCACATGCATTGCAGGAACTAAACATGCATGTAGGTCTTTTGGACCTTATTTCTCAATCAATCAAACAAGAAAGTGAATCGGCGATGGGTCACTTATTTCCAAGGGCATGCGCCAATCGCAAACACAAGTGTTTCTAATGAATGACGTGATTATATGCACGGATGGTACATGTGATGTTTCAAAGACATTTTTGAAAATCATTGACAAAGCTTTTGAGACAATGTGATGTCTCAATTATGGAAAGCATTCAATTGTCAAAGCTAGCTCGGGACTCACATAAATGCACTTACAAGCATCGCAGACGTTTTGAATATAGTCCAAATCATGACTTTCACAATTGTCAAATTGGGATTTCGAGAGATTTGAAAATATTTTGGATTAAGGAATATCTAGACTATAGAACATATTCAATTTTCAAGGCTAGCTCGGGACTCACATAAATGCAATCACAACCGTTGCAGACATTTTGAATATGGTCCAAACCATGACTCTTCCTTAAACCAAATCGAGTTTTGGAAAATAATTTATTAACAAATCGTTTTCAAAAGCATCACATGTACCAAAGTATTATTCAATAACAAAGATCAGAGCATTTAAAATAACTTTCATGAAGATGACATGACCTAATTTCATGCACAAATTAGCTTAAAAGGTCTAACTAAACAATCACAACAAAATATTCATATCATGAAATTTTAGACCAAGCATGATATTGCAACAAAATTGGATAATGCCCATCAACAATCTAGTTATGAACAAATTTTCTAACATGTATGACATGATAATGAACAATTTTCATGAAGAAATTTTTCTCAAATGATATGAGTATGATTTTATAAAAATCAAACAACAACCAACAACACATCAGAAAATTGTCAGAATAGCAGGATATTCAGTCATTATCACAAGGATTTGTCCTAATCAAACAGGTCTAAAAATCATCAAATTTTTACACAAGCTAGTTAACACAATGGCAAGCAAACTTTATCAAGGGATCAAGTCAAAAATCTCTACAGAATAATTGGTACAAAAATGGCAAGAGTCTATCCAAATAGGGGTAAAAATAGGGGTCCAAATTTGATCTTCGGTCCATATTCTAGTCAAGTTTGGGAAAAATAGAAAAGGGACCTAACGACAAAGAAATCACATTAAATCAATGGAATTGGAAACCTCTGGGTGTGTTTTATGACTTCCTACAAGGGCTCCAGTCCAAACTAGGTTAATTTGTGTTCTAAGACCGAGATTTCTGGAAGTGCGCACATCAATTAAAAACCAGAAAACAAGCAAGCATCATTTGACCTCAAAATCACTCAAGTAATGCACAAATGGCAGGAAGAAATCACACATGACTTAGAATCGGATGCAACAAACAATTAAGGTGATCATCTAACCCTATGTCAACATGCGAAGATGTCATACGATTTAATGGCAATATAAGATGACTCAAGATTCATAATGGCGTGCTTGAGGGTTTCCAGGTGAACATGTACTTTTCTGACACAAATTTAACATGCTAAGTGACACTCAAATGCAATGAACTATACATGGACACAAACCTTGTAACATGCAGTTCAAATGTCAAGAAGACATCATTGTAAGATTTGGTCTCTAAAAGACCCAAACGAGCATGACAAAGTGCATATCTGTTAGGGTTTCGTCCTAACCTCTGTTGAGAAAACTCCTATTATGTTTTGAAGTTGACAAAACTTTTCTACTTCTATTTTGAAGAATTTTGGACTTCTGTGAAATTCTATCAAAGTCTATCTTACATCAAAAGTCTGCCCCACTCTGATGAAAACTCAGTCTAAACTCAAGTAAATGATCAAACTCAAGATTATTATTCTTCAACAAGGATTCAGTACAAGCAAGATATATCTGGCATTTCTGGTTGGATATCTCACTTACTTTATTTATATTATTGATAAAATCAATCACGAATTGATTAAATCAATTGAAGACAAGTTCGTTTTGGAAAGAATCTACTTATGAAAACCGAGACTTTGATTGTATGGGTGACCAGGATCATCGGACTTTCATCTCAATTTTTGAACGGCTCAAGATCTCTTTGATTGATTCTATCCAACAGATTGACTAGAAGAATTCCTCTGGATGGTGCCAACGGTCATAAAGGTATGGAGGAGTATTTAAGAAGGTTTTTCGGGTCATTTGAAAGTAGAGCGTGAAAACTAGAATTCCAAAGTCTGAAGCTTCTAAAATCACTTGTTCTTCATCGATAGTGCTTATACATGTATTCGAGAGAGGGAAAAACACAACGAAGTGACTTAGTGAGAGAGATAGAAACTCCTTACTGAGTTATCAACATCATACTGTTATAATTCTCTTTCGATTCATAGTGAAATCCAGCCAGAAGGCTGTCAGCGTGGGAGAGTGGACGTAGGTTTAATCAAAGCCGAACCACTATAAATCTTGTGTTCAATTTCTCTTCCCTGAACTCCTTTAATTTATTTGCTGCAATATTTTTCTGAGTTTGTCTATATTTCAAACCATCTCATTTGAGTCTGAATCTTTATCAGAAGTCTGTCTTCTAACAAACTCAGTTTAAAAGAGTTTTTGTTTACTACATCTTAAGATAAATTTGCTTTTACACCTATTCACCTCCCTCTAGGTGGTTTACTAGCCCTTTCAATTGATATCAGAGCTTGTGTGCTTACTTTATTGAAGTGTTTTTACTTCCAAAGCTAAAGATCTTCTATTGCTAGTATTTTGGCTCCGGGATTGGTTGAAGGACGGAGCAACACCAGACCGACTTATTTCGATGGAAATGAGTATAATGTGTGGAAGAACAAAATGAAGGCATTCCTCAGATCCAGAGATCCTCTGAAGTGGGATGTTGTTGAAAAAGGAATTAATCCAAAAGCAACATCAGCTTCAGACAAAGGAAAAGAAGTGGTAGAAAAAGATGCTGATGAATCCATACAAGCAGAAATCACCAAGAGACAGGCTCTTGATGCAAAAGAAATTTACTCCTTATATTGTGCCTTGTCTCCCACCGAATACAATAGAATTTCCTTCTGTGAAACAGCAAAAGAAGTTTGGGACCAACTTCATGTCACTTATGAGGGGACTGATCGAGTGAATGAGACAAAAATAAACATTATACTGGGACAATATGAGTCTTTCAGTATAAAGCCTAGATAATCTATTTCTAATATATTCAGTCACTTTACATAAATTGTGAATGCCCTGGCTTATCCAATTTCTGGACCAATAAAAGTCAACAAACTACTGCCTAGACTTTCAAAGGACTGGAATCATGTGAAAACTTCAATCAAAGAAACTCAAAGGATCATGCCTCTATTTGTTGATGAACTAATAGGCATGCTTCAATCATACGAAATGGAGCAGATCAATGATGAGGAAGACCCAAAATGTAAGAAATCAATTACGTTAAAATCTAACATTGATGTCGACGATACATATTTGGACGATGATATGGACGATGAGGAGCTGGCTCTTATGATAAAGAAATTCAGAAAACTAAACAGAAAAGGAAGAAGGCTGAATTGGAAGGAGCAAAGTATGCAAAATTCCCAGAATAGACAAATGGAGGATGTTGAAACTAGCAAGGACGTACTATGTTTCGAGTGTAAGAAAAAAGGGGCACATCAAACCCAATTGTCCCTTGTTAAAAAGGAAGAAAGGGAAGTTTGAGAAGTCCAAGAAGGCCCTTAAGCCAGAAACCTAGAGTGACACCAAGTGTGAAGAAAGCGAAGAGGAATTTGCAAACATATGTCTGATGGCTCACTTAGAGTCAGACTCAAAGTCAGAATTAGATATTGATTCAGATTCTGATAAGGAGTTGAGGTTAGTCACTCAGAAATTCCTGTTAAAGTTTTCAAGTATATAGATGAACTTTGCCTTAATCTTAAATCCTCTCTTCAAAGGATTTCCAAACTAAAAAATGAAAATTCAAAGCTCAGGAAGAAGTTCTGATGATTTGAAAGAAAATTTTGATTCTCTTTCAAAATAAAATGTTTGTTTAAAAAAAGAGATTTCAGATATTTCCAAAAAGTTTTCCAAAGGATCAGAAAAATTAGAGAAAATTCTTATAGCTCAAATACCCTATTTCAATAATTCTGGTTTGGGTATGAATAATGAAACGAATCCTTTAATTGATTTTCCTAAAGTAAAAGAGAGACTCGGACAGAGACCTTCAAAGGCATTTTACAAAAATCATTGTAAAAAAATGTTTGTAAAACCTGTTGGTCGAAGTGCTCCAGATGTTCTAAGTGTAACAGCTCAGAACACTTTGAGAATGAATGCCCCAAAGTTTGGAGACCAATTAAGAAGGATTGGACAAAGACTGTTTACTCTCCTGAAGCCAAGAAAATTTGGGTACCAAAAAAGGTTTACATTGTTCTTCTGAATACAGGTCACTATTAAAGGAAAAATCAAATGGTATTTGGCTAGTGGTTGCTCTAGGCATATGACAAGAGACTCAAGTTGCTTCGTAAAGCTTGAAAGACTAAAAGGAGGAAATGTTTCTTTTGGCGGAAACAGTAAATGAAAGATTATAGGATGTGGAATAGTGAAGATTAGAAGTCTAACAATCAACAACGTTTCACTGGTAAAAGGATTGAACTACAATCTTCTGAGTATAAGTCATCTTTGTGATACAAGTTTCAGAATAAACTTTCAAGAAGGAACTTGTTCTGGAATAAGTCAAGACTCTTCTCAATTCTTTACTGGGCAAATGCATGGCAACATATATCTACTAGATGTAAATCCAGAAAATTCTCAATGTCTTATTTCTATACAAGATGAAGCAAATCTGTGGCATCGAAAACTTGGTCAATTGAATATGAAACAGATTACCAAGATTTCTTCTAAGAAGTTATCAAAAGTCTGATTCGTGTATTCCCTGTATCTTAAGAAAACAGGTCGGAAGTTATTTTAAACCAGTAAATCAGGTTTCTACCAATCATGTTTTACAGCTTCTTCATATGGATCTTTTTGGACCATCAAGAACTCAGAGTATTGGTGGAAAGAAATACTATTTAGTAATTGTGGATGGTTATTCACGTTTCTCTTGGGTATTCTTTCTGGCAAGTAAGTCTGAAACTTTCTCTTATTTTTCAAAGTTTGCCAAGAAAATTCAGAATGAGAATGGTTATGCTATCTCTAGCATAAGAACAGATCATGAATGTGAATTTGAAAATCAAGATTTTTAAAACTTATGTGATGAATCTGGTTTTCAACATGTTTTCTCGTCTCCATATACTCCAGAACAAAATGGAGTAGTGGAAAGGAAAAACAAATCTTTACATGAAATGGCCAGAACTCTATTGATAGAGAGCAAAATCCCTTCTCATTTTTGGGCTGAAGTAATCTCTACTGCTTGTTATATAATCAACAGGGTGTTTTTAAGGCCAATTCTAGAAAAGACTCCTTATGAAGTATGTAAAGGCAAGAAGCCAAACGTCTCTTACTTTCATGTTTTTGGCTGTAAGTGCTTTATTTTGAAAAATGCAAATGATCGATCTAGAAAGTTTGAAGAAAAATCAAATGAAGGAATTTTTTTTGGTTATTCAATGTCAAGTAAAGCTTACAGGATTTTTATCAAGATGACTCAAATTGTAGAAGAATCTATGAACGTCGAATTTCAGGAAAATATGCAGAACCAACTAAATCATATTCAACCTGAAGAGTTTGAACTAGTTCCAGACTCATGAAAGTCTACTTCCCCTGAAGAACTTCAAACTTCTGAAGAACAACAACAAGCAGAACAAGGAGAAGCAAAGGAAACAAATGATCAACATAATGACAAATCAAACAACAACTGGAAGCAAAAGTCAAGTCATCCTAAAAAACTCATTATTGGCAAATTAGATGAAGGAATCCGCACCAGATCCAAAGGAAAAGAAGATTCTTATAAAATAGCACTTATCTCAGAATTAGAACCAAAAACGGCAAAAGAAGCATATTGTCTAACGAGAGCTGGATAGAAGCTATGCAAGAAGAACTCAGATAATTCAGCATTAATGATGTGTGGGAACTGATTCCTAAACCCAAATGCAAATCTGTGATTGGAACGAAGTGGGTATTCAGAAACAAGACGGATGAAAAAGGAAAAGTAATAAAAAACAAAGCAAGGCTTGTGGCAAAAGGATACACATAGGAAGAATGGATAGACTACGATGAGACTTATGCATCAGTAGCAAGGTTAGAAGCAATTAGATTATTACTTGCTTTTGCTTGTTTTCAAAAGTTCAGGTTATTCCAGATGAACGTCAAAAGTGCCTTCCTTATGACAGGACTAGTACAAGAACCTAGACGGGGGGTGAATAGGTGATCAAAGTGATTTTTGCTAATTATAACATAATAGATTAATTTTTTAACGATTGATAGACTAAAAGATTGAAAACAATAAAAGACGTATGAAGATGCAATGTAAAGTAAAAGGATTAGGGATAGAGAATCAAGACTCTAAGTTTATAGTGGTTCGGCTTAGACCAAGCTTACGTCCACTCTCCCGCACGGACAGCCCACCGGCTGGATTTCACTAAGAATCAAAAGAGAATTTATAGTCTCACGTCCTTGATTCCACAGTGTAGAGACTCTACTACACTTCCTTAAGGTCTCATCAAAATTCAGTCTCTCTTTTGATTACAAGTATAGCTCAACGAATAAGATCGCAAAAGAACAAAGAGATTCAGACTTTGAAATTTTTCTATCGGACACACTTGAACAATTTGAACGTCTCCCTTATATACTTCTTTATGCCTTCAATACCGTTGGCACCTTCCAAAGAAGTTCTTCCAATCAACCCGTTGGACAGAATCAATTAGAGAGATCTCGAGCTATTCAAGGAAAATGACAATAGCCCATCAATCCTCGCTTTCCCCATATAATCAGGATCTAGGTTTCCATAAGTAGAACCTTCCAAGTATAATTCGCGGATCTAGAGGATCTAGATTACTCGAATACGAATAACAGATCTTGAAGTGCTAACTCCATCCATGAGATATTCCTTAACCAAATGAATCAAATCCATAACGATATGCTTTAATCTATCCGTATAGAACTTTAACTTCATCGGTCTGGAAAATGTCAATGAAGGTAGACTTTGAATCTTGAGTCTGGAGGTCTTCAGACTTTGTCAATAGAGTCTGCAAGTCTTCAGACTAAACTGATGGAAACGTTTTGTCGACTTCAAAACACCTTAAGAAGATTTCTCTAACAATTTCCCCCTTTTTGATGGTGAGAAAACTTTCCTGCAGATTTGGATACTATCGACCTGCAATACAACATTTAAGCTAACAAATATTTTTCATTAGGATAAAGATAATGACGGATCTACATCCACAGAAAAAGAGTTAGTCCTGTAAAGACATTTATCAGTTATCTTTATCGAAATCAACAGCATAGCTTAAAGTACTGCAATAATCAATCCAAAATTCAAGTCAGTCCAAAATCCAAACAAAAGATAAAGTCAAACAAGTCAAACAAGTCAAACAAAAATATCAAAACATTGAAAAATTTGTCCAAAGAGTTAAAATCTGCAACTTCTTCCCCATTTTGTCAGCATAAAAAGGTGAGAAAGATAAAATCAAGATGCCCTAGGAATGTGAACGAGCTGAAAATCTCCCATCGACTTGACAGTGTCTTCCAACTTCTTTATATCCTCCTACAGTTGTGCTAGTGCCGATCCCTTTGCAGTTGCCTGAATCTGAAGATGAATATCCCGAATTTGATCTTGAAAAGTGACGGAGATAACATGATGCGCATTCTGCAGAGTCTGAAATTCACATCCCAATGCATAGACCTGGCCTTTAAGCTTCATAAGAAGTTCAAGCAACCTTTGAAAGTCTGCAGATTTATCAGTCTGTGTGCTTGCTTCAGCATGGTCAAATTGTGGAGTAAAGCCAGATGATCGAACATCAGCATGAGGATCCACATTTGGAGATGATGCCTCAAGGTCTTCTTCAGGAAATTGTGAGGCATATACATCCTCTGCATCAGCAGGAGAACGACTGACACTAGCACTTGTAAAAGTTAGTAGAGGAATACCTTCTCTAGGAACATCTCCCCCTGTTTCAGTGCCTTCGGGTGGAGAAAAGTATTCTTCTTGCTCAAGTGCTTCTTCAATGTCATGACATTCTTGATCCTCCTTTTCTGCTGGAGAATCTACACGACCTTCTCCTGCGGTTTGTTCTCCTGTCTGCTCCTGTGCTTCTGCTCTTTCTGTGTCTTCTTCTTCCCTCATCGATTCCTCCTCCTCATTCCCTTTCTCAGTCTCTTCTTCGACTTGATGTTTTCGTCCTCCCGACTCTGGAACAAGACGCTGAATGTTCTGTGAGGCAAAGGTGGAGATAGCAATGTCTTCCTCATCATCTTCATCTTGTAAGATGATTGCTCTCCTTCTTTTGGATGGAACAGTCATGGGTTCTTTGCCTTTTCTCTTCGCAGCAGTAGAGTCTTGTCTAGATTTGACAGGGGTTTTCTCCTTAAATCGCTCTAACGCCTTGCTTAGATTCTTCAGACGCATCTTCGTGATCATTTTCAGCCCTATTACCATTTGTTCAATGGTTCTCACACACAGAATCTTTGGAGGCTGAATATTAAAGTGTCTGAATAAACGAGTGATAAGAGCATAGTAAGGAAGTTTGCCCTTGTCCTTTGCCATGGACCTATACTTGTGAAACATTATAGTGTGAGGCAAGGAGAACTTGTAACCCATTTTGATGGCGTACATCAATTTCGCTTCAGAGTTTGAGACATCTGTCTTCGATGTAGACTTGGGTCTGAGACAGTTAATCATGATCTTATGGAGCAGTATGTTGGATGCACTCATCCTCAGATAAGAGAGTCGTCCTTCCACAATTCTATCTTTAGCAAGCTCCAAGGTCGCATGACTAACGGACACAGATATAGATTGGAAAGCCCCTCTTTCCACACCAATTACATCAGTAAGAATATCCATGTCAACTACATACTCCTTATCTCTAACACTAAAGGAGAATCTATTCGCATCAAGAAACTAAGATTCGAATAGAAATATGCGGTCAGTTCAGAATGAGCAGTGTCTATCTCAGTGCAGAATCGATCAAGTTGAAGTTTTTCAAACTTCTCTCTCAGCTTGATGTTTAACAAGTTAAGAAAATCGAAGTCCACAGTTCTTGGGTTCATGACCCCACGCTTCAGCAACTTTGAGTAAACCTTTTTGTGTTCCTCATAACGAAACAATTCTTCCCTCTTTCCTCGAATTTTTGCAGCCACACCTAGTCTTGGCTTAAAGTGTACGGACATTTTTTCATCGTCATCTTTTCCACTTCCAAAACGTGGATCACTAGGAAAATTAGCGAAAGCCCTTTCCGCTGTTCCAACAGGAACAACTCCCAAACGTTCCATCACTCTTAAGAAATGGGTCTCATTCCGATACCCTTTTTCTTTTAGAAACTCATCAATAAATGTCATTGCGTAACCCCTTCTTTCAAAACGGAGTAAAGCCTGTAAGTGAATGTGGGCTTAAGAGATCTTACGGGTTCTACATCCTCGATGATGTCTTCCTCTGCTTGTTGATAGTGACTATCATGTGATCTAGCAGGTGAGGAATTGCGCGATTGAGAATGTTGACGCTCTTGTTGTCTTGGAGAGTCTCCTTCTTCGGTTAGATCGAAATGCGTAGGCCCCTCACGCATAACTTGTGGTCCCCTGCTTGCTATTCTCGATGACTTTCTTTGATGCGACATTGTCACAGTCTTTGAGAGGATTTTCACACTCGATTCGCGAGAAAGATGAGAACTTTAAGGGTTAAACTCGAGAGAAGAATTACAGAGAGTGAAGATCTGTGCTCTAGGGTTTTTGGGTGAAAATAAAGAGGAAGGAGAACAGTATATAAAACAATCGAAACGGGGTATTTGAAACGTCACGAAAAGGAAAAAATAAATAATGCCTTATCAAAAATAACTGCCATTTTGAAAATTGATAACCATCTTTTTCAAAAAGATAACTACCTTTTTAATATCAATTAGAGATTAACATACGGTCTTACCTTTTCGAGATTTTATTTTAAAAGATTAAAAGCACTATAATCGAAATAACTTACAGTCGTAACCTTTCGTCTTCTGAGTCTGAACATTTTTAGTCTGATCCTTTTCAGATTTTATTCCTGAGTCTGAGCTTCATCAGTCTTTAAGAGATAAGATATTGAGTCTTGAACGAATAGACTCAAATGAGCTTTTCTCAAGCGGCTTTGTGAATATGTCTGCCAGTTGATTCTTTGAGTCGATAAACTGTATCAAGACTTCTTCATTTTGAACATGATCTCTAATAAAATGATGTCTAATATTTATATGCTTTGCTCTTGAATGAAGAATTGGATTCTTAATTGCATTGGTGTTGTCGCATTTAATCTCGGTGCAAGAGTCTTCGATGCCAAAGTCTCGTAGTTGTTGTTTTATCCATAGTATTTGAGAACAATAGCTTCCAAGAGCTACATACTCTACTTCTGCTGTTGAAAGTGCTACAGTACTTTGCTTCCTTGAAAACCAAGATACTGCCCTGTTACCAAGCAATTGACAAGTGCCGGATGTGCTCTTTCTATCAACTCTGCATCCTGCAAGATCTGCATCTGAATATCCAAGAAGAGTAAAGTCTCCTTCCTTGGGATACCATAGACCAAGCTTAGCAGTCGTTGCAACATATTTGATGATGCGTTTTGCAGCATTTAGATGAGATTCTTTAGGATCTGATTGAAATCTAGCACAAATGCAAACACTAAACAAAATGTCAGGTCTAGACGCAGTAAGAAAAAGAAGTGAACCAATGATAGTCCTGTATAATTTTTGGTCGACTTTCTTTCCTCCTTCATCTTTGTCTAGCTTCGAAGTGGTATGTCAGTCCTTTTGCAATTTTCCAGTCCAAACTTTTTAACAAGTTCTTTTGCATATTTCTCTTGATGAATGAAAATTCCTTCTCTCAGTTGTTTCACTTGTAGACCAAGAAAGAAAGATAGTTCACCCATCATGCTCATCTCGAATTCATCCTGCATAGACTTAGAAAATTTCTTGCACAAAGTCTCATTAGATGATCCAAATATAATGTCATCAACATAAATTTAGACGAGTAAAAAGCTTTTACCTTCCCTTTTAATAAACAAGGTAGTGTCTACTTTTCCTTTAATGAAACCACCTTGAATTAAAAAGTTACTTAACCTTTCGTACCAAGCTCGAGGAGCTTGTTTTAATCCATATAGAGCCTTTTTCAGTCTGAACACAAAGTCTGGTTTCTTTGGATCTTCAAGTCCAGGAGGTTGTTCCACATAGACTTCTTCTTGAATAAATCCATTCAGGAATGCACTTTTGACCTCCATTTGGAATAACCTGAAATTCTTATAGCAAGCAAACGCAAGTAATAATCTAATTGCTTCTAACCTTGCTACAGGAGCGTAAGTCTCATCATAGTCTATCCATTCTTCTTGCGTATATCCTTTAGCCACGAGTCTTGCCTTGTTTCTTGTCACTTTTCCTTTTTCATCGACTTTGTTCCTGAAAACCCATTTAGCTCCAATAATAGACTTACCTTTTGGTTTAGGAGTTAATTCCCAAACATTGTTAATGCTGAATTGTCTGAGTTCTTCTTGCATTGCTTCAATCCAGCTTTCGTCAGCTAAGGCTTCTTCTATATTTTTGGGTTCTATTTCAGAAATAAGTGCCACAGCACTAGACTCTTCTCGCCTTTTGGATCTCGTGCGAATCCCCTCATTAACATCAACAATAATGAGTTCTTCGAGATGACTAGACTTATGCTTCCAGTTACTAGACAATCTGACAGGTTGTTGATCTTTTTCTTGAGTTGATCCTTCAACATCAATTCGTTGTTCTTCTACTTGAATCTAAACTGTTTCAGGGGAGGTAGACCTTGTAGAGTCTGGAGCAGGTTCAGATTCTTCAGTCTGAATCGGTTGAATTTGTGGAGAGTCTTGAAATTTGACGTTCATTGATTCTTCCACAGTCTGAGTCTTCTTGTTGAATACTCTGTAAGCTTTGCTTGAAGTTGAGTACCCAAGAGAGAATCCTTCATCCGATTTTTCTTCAAACTTACCAACTCGATCATTTGCATTTTTCAGGATAAAGCATTTACAACAAAATACTTGAAAATACGACACAATTGGCTTCTTTCCTTTAAAAATTTCATAGGGAGTTTTCTCAAGAATTGGCCTTAAAAATACTCTGTTAATAATATAACAGGCTGTAGAAACAGCTTTAACCCAAAAACGTGAAGAAATATTACTTTCAATTAAAAGAGTCCTTGCCATTTCTTGTAAAGATCTATTCTTCCTTTCTATAACCCCATTTTGTTCAGGTGTATATCGAGAGGATAATTTATGCTGAAAACCAGATTCATCACAAAATTTAGTAAAGTCTTGATTTTCAAACTCGCCTCCATGGTCTGTATGAATACTTGAAATAGTATAACCTTTTTCATTCTGCACTTTCTTAGCAAATTTTGAAAAATGAGAGAAGGTCTCAGACTTACTTGTAAGAAAGTAGACCCAAGTAAATCGTGAAAAATCATCCACTATTACTAGGCAAAACCTTTTTCCACCAATGCTTTGAGTTCTAGTTGGTCCAAAGAGATCCATATGCAGGAGCTGCAGTACACGATTAGTGGAAACTTGATTTATTGGTTTAAAGGAATTTCTAACATGTTTTCCCAATACGCATGGTGTGCATAAGTCAGACTTTTGGTAATTGAGATTAGGTAATCCTCGAACAAGCTTCTTGGAAGAGATTTTGGCAATTTGCTTCATGTTGATATGGCCAAGCTTTCGGTGCCATAGATTAGCTTCATCTTGTACTGATATTAAGCATTGTGATCTTTCTTGATTCACATCCAGAAGATAGATATTCCCATGTCTACGCCCAGTAAAAGATTGAGAGAAGTCTTTACTAGTTCCTGAACATGTTCCTTCCTGGAAGTTGATCTTGAATCCATGTCGCACAATTGGCTTATCTTTGAGTAGATTGTAATTCAATCCTTTCACCAAGGAGACATTATTGATTGTTAGACTTCCAATATTTACTGTTCCGCGACCAATAATCCTTCCTTTGCTGTTACCACCAAAAGAAACTTTCCCTCCATCTATTTGCACAAGTTTTATAAAGCAACTTGAATCTCCTGTCATGTGTCTTGAGCAGCCACTATCCAAATACCATTTGATCTTCCTTTTTATAATGACCTGCAATTAAGAGAAAATTCAAGCTTTCTTTGGTACCCATATCTTCTTGGGTCCGGTGGAGTTAGTGCAATAAACGGTCTTTGCCCAATCCCTTTTAACAGGTCTCCAAACCATAGGGCATTCTTTCTCAAAGTGTTCTAAGCTTTGACACTTTGAACATTTGAGAGCATTTTGGCCAATAGGTTTTACAAAGACTTTCTGAAAATGATTTTTATAAATAGCTTTCATAGGTCTTTGTTTGATTCTTTCTTTTACCTTTGGAAAATCAATTAGAGGAATAGTTTCAGGAGTCATACCAAGACCTAATTTGTTAAAGTAGGGTCTTTGTATCGAAAGAATCTTATCCAACTTTTCAGATCCATTTGAAAACCTTTTTAAGATGCTTGAAATGTCATCTTTTAAATGGGTATTTTCTTTTGAAAGAGAGTCTGAGTTTTCTTTTAAAATGGTAAAGTTTTTATCTAAATTTTCAAATTTTACTTTTCAAGATTTTTCCTGTTGCTTCAATGTAGAATTCTTCCTTTTTAATTCGGAGATCCTCTTAAGAGAGGTTTTGAGGCTAAGACATAGTTCATCAATATATTTAGAGAGTTTAGCAGGAATTTTTAGATTACTTACCTCAATTTCACTGTCTCGAGGTCTGAGTCTGAGTCTGATTTTGCCATTAAACAGATTTTGACGTAATCATCATCACTTTCTTCACATTCAGTATCACTCCATGTTTCTGCTTTGAGAGCCTTTCTGTATTTCTCAGTCTTTCCTTTCCTTTTCTTTAATAAAGGACAGTTGGGTCTGATGTGTCCATTTTTCTTACATTCAAAGCAAGTTACTTCTTTGTTGGAATCATCATCCTCAGTTGATTTGTTCTGAAATCTTTGAGAGCTTTGTTTCTTCCAATTGAATTTTCTTCCCTTTTTGTTCAGCTTTCTGAACCTCTTTATCATAAGTGCCAGTTCTTCATCATCTAGATCTTCTTCGGAGTCTATAGCATCGGAATAATCGTTAGACTTTAAAGCTATAGACTTCTTACCTTTGGAGTCTTCTTCATCATTGGTGTGCTCCACTTCATAAGACTGAAGTGTTCCAATCAATTCATCTACAGAAAGTGGTGCAATCCTTTGTGTTTCCCTTATCGAAGTCTTTATATAATTCCAGTCCTTAGAGAGTCCACGCAGCAGTTTGTTGACCTTCATTTGTCCTGAGATTGGGTGTCCCTGATTTTTAGACCATTCACAATTTCAGTAAAACGGCTAAACATATCAGTGATTGATTCTCCTGATCTCATTTTGAAGACTTCATATTGTCCCAAAAGGATATTGATCCTTGTCTCTTTCACTCGATCAGTTCCTTCATAGGTAATGTGCAGCCTATCCCAGACTTCTTTTGCTGTTTCATAAGAAGATATTCTGTTATACTCAGTAGGAGATAAAGCACAATATAAAAAGTAAATAGCTTTAGCATCAAGAGCTTGTCTCTTGGTTATTTCTTCTTGAGTCATCTCGATAGGAATAGCAACTTCTTTTCCTCTCTCTGATGCTGATGCAGCAGTAGGAATGATTTCTACCACTTCCCATTCCAAGAGATCTTTCGATCTTAGGAATGCTTTCATCTTGTTTTTCCATATGATGTAGTCTTTTCCATCAAAGTAAGGAGGTCTGGTGTTGCTTTGACCTTCAACTAACCCTGTAGGCAACATACTAGCCATAGATCTTTAACTCAGAAGTAAAAACACTTCAAATAAATGAGTACACAAGCTCTTATACCAATTGACAGGACTAGTACAAGCACCTAGAGGGGGTGAATAGGTGATCAAAGTGATTTTTGCTAATTATAACAGAATAGATTAATTTTTTAACGATTGATAGACTAAGAGATTGAAAACAATAAAAGACGTTGAAGATGCAATGTAAAGTAAAAGGATTAGGGATAGAGAATCAAGACTCCAAGATTATAGTGGTTCGGCTTAGACCAAGCCTACGTCCACTCTCCCGCACGGATAGCCCACCTGGTTGGATTTCACTAAGAATCAAAAGAGAATTTACAGTCTCACGTCCTTGATTCCATAGTGTAGAGACTCTACTACACTTCCTCAAGGTCTCACCAAAATTCAGTCTCTCTTTTGATTACAAGTATAGCTCAACAAATAAGATTGCAAAAGAACAAAGAGATTCAGACTTTGAAATTTTTCTATTGGGCACACTTGAACAACTTGAACGTCTCCCTTATATACTTCTTTATGCTTTCAATACCGTTTGCACCTTCCAAAGAAGTTCTTCCAATCAACCCGTTGGACAGAATCAATTAGAGAGATCTCGAGCTATTCAAGGAAAATGACGATAGCCCATCAATCCTGCTCGCTCATACAATCAGGATCTAGGTTTCCATAAGTAGAACCTTCCAAGTATAATTCGCGGATCTAGAGGATCTAGATTACTCGAATATGAATAACAGATCTTGAAGTGCTAACTCCAGCCGTGAGATATTCCTTAACCAAACGAATCAAGTCCATAACGATATGCTTTAATCTATCCGAATAGAACTTTAACTTCGTTGGTCTGGAAACTGTCAATGAAGGTAGACTTTGAATCTTGAGTCTGGAGGTCTTCAGACTTTGTCAATAGAGTCTGCAAGTCTTCAGACTAGACTGATGAAAACGTTTTGTCGACTTCAAAACACCTTAAGAAGATTTCTCTAACACCTTAATGGATTCATACAAGAAGAAGTCTATGCAGAACAACCAAAAGGATTTGAAGATCCCAGAAAACCAGAATATGTCTACAGACTAAAGAAGGCATTATATGGTTTGAAGCAAGCACCTCGAGCTTGGTATGAAAGGTTAAGTAAGTTTTTAACAGAAAATGGCTTTGACAAAGGAAAAGTTGACACAACATTGTTTCTAAAAAGAGAAGAAAAAGACTTTCTACTTGTACAGATTTATGTAGATGACATAATCTTTGGATCTTCTAATGAAAGTCTCCGCAAGAAATTTTCAAGATTTACGTAGGAAGAATTCGAAATAAGCATGATGGATGAGTTGACATTCTTTCTGGGATTGCAAGTCAGACAATCAAAGAGAGGAACATTCATTCATCAAGAGAAGTATGCCAAAGACATTATAAAGAAGCTTGGAATAGAAAACTGCAAGAAAATAGAAACTCCGATGTCAAGTTCATCAAAACTTGACAAAGACGAAGGAGGAAAGAAAGTAGATCAAAAGCTATACAGAAGCATGATTGGTTCTCTTCTTTATCTCACTGCCTCTAGACCTGACATTCCTTTTAGTGTTTGCTTGTGTGCTAGATTTCAATTTGATCCCAAAAAATCACATCTTAGTGCTGTCAAACAAATTGTTAAATATATTGCGACTTATCCAAAGCTAGGTCTGTGGTATCCAAAGGGAGAAGACTTTACATTACTTGGTTATTCCGATGTTGATCTAGCTGGTTGTAGAGTTGACAAAAAGAGTACGTCTGGCACATGTCAATTGTTAGGACAAATGCTGCTATCTTGGTTCTCAAGAAAGCAAAGTACTGTGGCACTATCTATAGCAGAAGCAGAATATGTTGCTCTTGGAAGTTGCTGCTCGCAAATTCTATGGATTAGACAACAACTAAGAGACTTTGGAATTGAAGAATTCTGCACAGAAATCAGATGCGACGACACAAGTGCTATCAACCTTACCAGAAATCCCATTCTTCACTCAAGAGCAAAGCGCATTGAGATTTGACATTATTTTATAAGAGATCATGTTCAGAATGGTAAAATTAATGTTCAGTTTATTGATTTGAAGAACCAACTAGCAGATATTTTTACCAAACCATTAGAGAAGAACTCGTTTCAATCAATTCGTAGCAAGCTGAATATCATTCTTCCATCTAATTAAAGTCTATATTTGATCGACTCAACAACAACTCAATTTGAGGGAGTTATTGGAAATCCTTCTAATCAAGGTAGTTTATTTTATTTTTGGTACGAAAAATTGAAAAGGTATGAATATCTCTAAATCTTCACTTGTCTTTTTTATTTTTAGCATTTGTATTTTTATTGCTGATTTTTCTAGATTAATTTCAAATTTTTTTTGGTAGTTATCATTTTCCGAAAAGGCATTTCTTTTTATGTCGATTCATTTGCCCCATTTCAATTTCTTTAAATCTCTCAGTTTATTTCTTCCAACACACAAGTCTTCACACCCTAATTCTGGAACACTAGTCTTTCTCTCTCTCTCATTTTTCTGCGAAAACACTCTGCAATTTTCTTTGTTCTACTCAAGCATGTCATCGAAGTCCTCCAAATCTGCAACAATGTCGTTCTAGAGAAAGTCTTCTCGCATTGCAAGTCGTGGCCCTCGAAATATGCCAAAAGGACCGACTCACTTTGATCTAACCGGTGAAGATTCTCCCCGAAGTTCTCCTCGTCGCTCTGCAGATGAGGAAGTTACACGAGAAGCGACCCCCATCTCAGTTCGAAAGCCTGAGGTACTTTTTAAACATTACAAGTTTCTGAAACAGGGTGGAAGTCCTATGGACTTTATCACTAATTTTCTTAAGGACAATGGATACTGAAATGAAACTCTATTTTTAAGAGCGATGGAACGGTTAGGACTGGCGCCAAAAGGAACAACGAAGAAGGAGTTTATTAACTTTCCTTTTGATCTACGTTCTGGGTCAGAAAATCAGCCTGAGAATAAAGATGACAATAATAGAATCTTTATAAATTTCCAGCTAAGGTTGGGTGTAGCGGCTGAGATTACAGGAGAAAGAACGAAACTTTTTCGTTCAAAAGAGCATAAAAAGGTTTATGCTCAACTGTTAATTAGAGGGGTCATAAACCCAAGAACAGTCGACTTTGACTTTTTGGATTCCATCAAAGTCAATTTGAGAGAAAAGTTGGCAAATATGCAATTTGAAAACTTTTGTGCAGAAACATCTTAAGCATATCCTGAACTCACAACATATTTTTATTCGAATCTGTCTTTTCTGGATCAAACTCATTTTCGATTTACTATATGTGATAGACAGTTTGATGTAGATGTGAATATTTTGGCTAACATTTTGGGTGTAGAAAGGAGTGGTTTTCTGCCCATAAATGTATCTATCAATCAAGCCACTAAATTTCTGGTCAAAGACAGATTTACAACTGGGAGTATCACTTACTCTCGATTGCTTGCTTCACACATTTTGTTGCATAAGATAATGATCAATTGCATCATACCCAAGGCTACCTCTAAAACTGATGTTTTGAGGTTTGAGGCAAAGATAATGTGGGCTATATGCAATGGAGTTCCTTTTTCACTCCCACATACTATTATGTTGCACATGTATAGAACTGTGATGAAGGAAAAAGGGCAACCGCCCTACTCTGGTTTGATCACAAGGCTATTCAGGCATTTTCAGATGCAGCCCACATCACAACTTCGATCAAGAAGTCTTGCTCCTATGGAAATAGGAATGAAGATGATTTCCAAGATGAGGTTGAAAGATCTTTCAAAAGCCTTGGATCTTTTGAAAAAGGAATCATCTAGCAAAACCAAGGAATGATCTGTTGCTGGGAAGAAGCGCAAGGGCAAGGAGGTTGTGCAAAAAGCTTCAAAGAAGAAGAAATCTATCCTTCTACAGGATGAGGAGGAGGAAGATGATGACTTGACTATCTTTGCCATAGCATTGCGCAATCTTCAAGGTTTTGCTGATTCTGAAGAGCTAGAAGAGGAAGAAGAGGGTGAGAAGGAAGAAGAAGAAGAAGAAGAAGAAGAAGAAGAAGAAGAAGAAGAAGAAAGTAATAGAGGAGAATTTGAAGAGAAGAAAGATGATGAGGACGAAGACTCAGAAGGAGATGCTGGTGTAATACCAAAAATGGAGGAAAGTGAAGAAAATAGGGAAATTGCTGCACCTGATAGAGAATAAACTGAAGCAAATAGGAGATCTTGTGCTGGAAAGGAGAAGGTTCAAGAAGTAGAAGTTTCATCTCAACCTAAGGCACAAAAATAGGGGGAGATCATGAGAAAACTCCTTTAGATGCACCTACAGTGAGTGATGGTGTTAGTAGATCTCCTGCAGATGCTGAAGATGTGTTTACATCTCATTTCCCTGAAGATCAAGTTGAAGAGGAAACTCCAAATCAGGGTAAACAACAACATGCAAACATTCAAGTTGACGTTCCTACACTCCTGGAGAATCCACAGATTAACTTTCCTGAAGCTAGTGCCCAGACAAAACCTGAAGCAAACTATCCAAGGATAGTAGAACTCCTTTTGGAGATAAAGGCACAGCAATACGCCATGGAGTTTGAAATTCAGAAGTTACATGCTGCTTTAGGCTCTACCTCAAAATTTCTAACAGGCAAGGTACAGTCTCTTGATACTCAAGTCCAGACTCTTAATCAACAAACTTCGCAGACTGTAGCCAAAGTGGAGAATGTATATCATCAATGCCTACACAAGCTTGAAGAGACCGTGCAGTCATTGGAGGATTTCCAACTTGTTCGCATCCCAAAACTACCCTAATCATCTTTTCATTTTATCTTTTTCATGACTGATTCCATCTTTTTGCTGATGACAAAAAGGGGGAGAGTGAGAGCAGATTTAAACTTTTCTTGGTTTGATTGGTTTAAGTTTTTCATTTGAACTTGTAGTTTGAACTTTTGAACTTTTGTGGTGTTTGAACTTTAATTGACGTGATGTCGTTTGCAGATCTGTTAAGACTAACATGTTCTATGGTTGTAGATTCTACGGTTATTCAGTTCTCCTAATTTCTTGCTATAAACGATCATGTACTGCTAAGTGTTGTTTTTGCTAGATATAATGTTTATTTGCAGGATATAATGTTTAAATTTGCATGAAAGTTTTGTCACCATCAAAAAGGGGGAGATTGTTGAGAAAACTCATATTATATTTTGAAGTTGACAAAACTTTTCTACTTCTATTTTGAAGAATTTTAAACTTCTGTGAGATTCTATCAAAGTCTATCTTACATTAGAAGTCTGCCCCACTTTGATGAAGACTCAGTCTGAACTCAAGTAAATAATCAGACTCAAGATAATCATTCTTCAACAAGGATTCAGTACGAGCAAGATATATTTGGCATTTCTGGTTGGATATCTCACTTACCTTCTTTATATTATTGATAAAATCAATCACGAATTGATAAAATCAATTGAAGACAAGTTCGTTTTGGAAAGAATCTACTTATGAAAATCGAGATTCTGATTGTATGGCCGACCAAGATCATCGGACTGTCATATCAATCTTCAAACGGTTCAAGATCTCTTTGATTGATTCTGTCCATCGGATTGATTGGAAGAATTCCTCTAGATGGTGCCAACGGTCATAAAGGCATGGAGGAGTATTTAAGGAGGTTTCTCGGGTCATTTGAAAGTAGAGCGTGAAAACTAGAATTCTAAAGTTTGAAACTTCCAAAATCACTTGTTATTCATCAATAGTGCTTATACGTATATTCGAGAGAGAGAAAAACACAACAAAGTGACTTAGTGAGAGAGATAGAAACTCCTTACTGAGTTATCAGCATCATACTTTTGTAATTCTCTTTCGATTCATAGTGAAATTTAGCCAGAAAGCTGTCAGCGTGGGAGAGTGGACGTAGGCTTAATCAAAGCTGAACCACTATAAACCTTGTGTTCGATTTCTCTTCCTTGAACTCCTTTAATTTATTTGCTGCGATATTTTTCTAAGTTTGTCCATATTTCAAATGATCTCATTTCAGTCTGAATCTTTATCAGAAGTCTGTCTTCTAACAGACTCAGTTTAAAAGAGTTTTTTTTACTGCATCTTAAGATAAATTTGCTTGTACACGTATTCACCCCCCTCTAGGTGGTTTTACTAGCCCTTTCAATCTCAACAGCACTGAACAAATATGATTTCAATCACCTAGGTATATGCAAAAATCTAACAAAAAATCACATACAGAGAACATGTGATGATGAACATTTTTCATTTAGAGTCTAAAACTCAATTGAGATCATACGAGTTGTAACAAAAATAGAAAAACAGACACGCAACATTCAAGGTTTATTTTGCTGCAAAATCCCTTTACCTTAATGCATGCAATCGATGCACTAAACGACATCAAAAATTTGCAAATTTTAAATAAATTGAACCTTTATGACATGTGGTTTATCTTTCATAAAGACCTTAAGGTCAAACAAAGCTAATCTGATGCTCAAATTCCCCTAAATTCATCTCAAACTAAAACATGGCAGATTGACCTTAGCTCAGATCTGAGTGGTTTTGACTTAGCTAAACATTTCTGAAAATTCCGAAAAATTATAGGACATTATCAACATAATGACTAACAACTTTCATGGAGGCGAGATTGTTCAAAAATCATCACAAGAAGCTGCACAAAAATAGCAATAACGGGAGTCGGAATCAAATCAGAACCTAAACTAGACTCGAAATACTACAAAATCAAGCAACTTCCGAGGTGTTTTTCAAGGGTCAAACATTGTTCGATCGAGGCATATAATCTATCAATTTGAAGTTCATGATGTGTATTTTCAAAGTCTTGAAGGACTCAAACTAAAATAAAGTCCTTTCGAACCTTGTTTTGGCCAAAATAACAGGTCAATCTAGAGATACGAAAAATGCATATTTATGCCAAATCAAACTCAATTATCCAATATCATTCAAGAGCAATCAATCACAGCAACTCAACTATAGTAATCCATCGATCCAACATATAAACATGGCATATTTTCCTAAAATTGAACCCTAGCCTCGATCGATTAATCTGGTCTCACTTCATGGGGTTCAAGATCGAGAATGTTACATTTTTTGTGATTTTGTTGATTTCGATCCGCAATCGAACAAAGTTTTCGCCGGAACTTTGATCTGACCTCTACAAACCACCAAGGACCAGATTTGGATAGCAAGGAACACCTTCGAGAGGCGGCTGAACTGCCGATTTGAGGCTGAACCAGAACTGGTCCGATCGAACCAACCTTCGTACGCCAGCAAGGGAATAGGTCACCGGTGTTGATCCGATAATGGATTGGCCCAATTCCAACCATAGTGAGGTTGAAGGATCGTTCTTAGGCTAATCGGTAGTGGTCGGGGCCTCCAAAAGGTACCGGCGGTCGCTGGCTTTTGCTGGGAATGAAACCAGTCCTAGTTTGAATCGGTCTTCACGCCGGTGAGAGAAAACAGCCATCGGAAGCAATCCAGTGGCTGATCTTCAACACCCTAACCACTAGAGGGTCAGGGTTTCTTCTATGAATAGATTGGCGCTAATCGAGGCATTGAAAACCATCGGACGGTAGCCGATCCAACTGAAAGGGCTAGTGCAAACACCTAGAGGGTGGTGTATAGATGTAAATAAAAATTTTCGCAAGACTTAGTAGAAGTAATTTGCCTATAGAAGATAATAGACTAAGGACGTAATAATTATATAAATCTATGAATAAAGGTAAGGAGTTCAAGGAAAGAGAATTAGAACACAAGGTTTATAGTAGTTCGGTTTGGATCAAGCCTACGTCCACTCTCTCACGCTGACAGTCCACTAGCTAGATTTCACTATGAATCAAGAGAGATTTTACAACTTATGATTTTAAACTTTCTTAGTGATGAGTCTTTAGAGATCTCTCACAAAGTCTCACTAAGAGTTTCTCTCTTTTGTATACAACTTTGAGCTCAATAAGTGAAAGAGCAAGTAACTGGAAAACTTCAGACTTTGAAATTTTTCTTTCACGCACTTCTTCGAACAACTAGAGAGTCCACCTTAAATACTCCTTCATGCCTTTCACAACCGTTGGCACTTACCAAAGGAGTTCTTCCAATCTACCCGTTGGACAGAATCAATTAAGGTGATCTCGAGTCATTAGAAGATTTGTGATGAAAGCCCGTCAATCCTGTTCGCCCATACAATCAGGACCTTTGGTTTCCATAAGTAGAACCTTCCAAGTTTGCTCACCTTTCAAAAGATCTTCATATCGAAGTAGATTCCAATAAGAATAATCAATCAAGTAGGTGTTATGTCTAGTCATAAGATCTTCCAAAAACTATCCGAATCGAACCTTGAAGATAATCCTGCATCTGGATAAGTCTTCATTCTTTGGTCTGGAAACTGTCAGTGAAGGCAGACTTTGAGATTGAAGTTTGACGGTCTTCAGACTTTGACAAAAGAGTCTGGAGTTCTTCAGACTATAACATTTGAGTCTGCAAGTCTTCAGACTAAACTTTTGGAAATGTTTTGTCAACTTCAAAATAATAAAGGAGTTTTCTCCAACAATCTCCCCATCTTTTACGGTGACAAAACTTTCCTGCAGATTTGAAAATTTTTTACATGCAAATCAACACTTAAACAATACATAATATCTTATAAAAACAAGTTGATTAGGACCTAGATAACATCGATTATGCAACCACTGAAAACATGTTAATCATGAAGGATAAATAACAATCCAGTCACAATCAATATCACAAACTTAGTTACTACAAGCGTAAAAAAGATTCAAAATCAAACAAAAGTCAAAAGTCCAAATCAAAACTCCAAAGTATACCAGTCAGTTCAAAACAAAACCAAAATACCAAAATACCAAGCAATACCAAGCAAAAAGTCATCAAAATCAAACCAAGCAAAAAATATCCAAATATCTAGTCAAATCTGCACAAACTCTCCCCCTTTTTGTCAACAGCAAAAAATGGAGAAAAACTTTTAAAAAAATTAGATAAAAGCATGGCTGTTTAGGGATGCGAACGATCTAGAAATCCCCCATTGACTTGATAGTCTCCTCCAATGTCTTCAGAGTCTCCTTCAGCTGTTGAATATCCTCACCCTTTGTAGTTTCTTGCACTTGAAGCTTCAGGGCTTGTATATGTTCCTGTAAAGAGTCTGAAGTCGTCTTGAAGGCTATCATCAGGTTCTTCATCTCAAACTCTAAACCATATTGCTAACCCTTCAAATCCAAAAGGATATCCAGCAGTCTTTGAAAGTCTGATGTTGGTTTTGTTGTAGCATTAGGTCTAGCCAAATCAGTTCCAGGAGTCTTGAGATGTGAGGGAACATCAGCTGTTCGATCACCAAGACTAGGAGTGGATTCTTCAACATCTGCTTCAGGGTATTGAGAGACATAGACATCCTCTAGATCTACTGCAGATCTACTAATATCACTAGTAAAAACAGGTGAAAAAATACCTCTTTTATCAGTAGCTCCCCCCGTTTCTGTGCCTTCAGGTGGAGGAAAGAATTCCTCTTCCTATTCTTTCTCTGCTTCAGCACCTAAGTGATGTTTTTCTCTTTCTTCTATATTAGATCCACTCCTTGTCTTTTCCGAGTCATCTGACAACGATACAACAAATGTTGGTTCAAAAGAGTCATCTTGACTCTCTTCTTCCTCTTCTTCTCTTCCTCTTTCTTCACCTCTCTTCTCTGTCTCTTCTCTTTCTCGGTTCTCTCTGTCCTCTGGCTCCTTAAGGCTAACAAAACTTCGTAAATTTCTTGAGGCAGAGAGAGTGATATCGTCCTCATCTTCTTCGTCCTGCAAGATAAGGGCTCTCCTCTTCTTGATCGGTGCACTCATGTGCTCCTTACCTTTTCTCTTCTTTGCTGTAGATTCTTGTTTTGCCTTGATAGGGGACTTCTCCTTCAGGCGCTCCAATTCCTTATTCAGCTCCTTCAGTCGCATCTTTGAAACCATTTTCAGTCCAATCACCATTGGAGCAATGGTTCTAACACATAGAGAAGCGGGAAACTGAATTTTGAAGTGTCTGAAGAGTCGAGTGACAAGCGCAGAGTAAGGTAGTTGCCCCTTGTCCTTCACAACTGTCTTATACATGTGCATTAGGATAGTGTGAGGTAGTGAGAACTTAAAGCCAATGTTGATTGCATACATCAACTTTGCTTCAGAGCAAGAGACATCAGTCTTTGAAGTGGATTTGAGTCTGATGCAGTTGATCACGATCTTGTGAAGTAAGATATTGGAGGCATTCATTCTGGAGTAAGAAATCCTGCCCTCCGCAAATCTGTCTCGAACAAGAGCCAAGGTTAATTGATCAACAGACACACTGATTGGTTGGAAACTCCCTCTTTCCACACCAATCACATCAGCCAAAGTATCCACATCAATCACAAATTCTTTGTCCCTAATCGTAAAACAAAATCTATTCGCGTCTAGAAAAGACAGATTTGAATAGAAATAAGCAGTCATTTCAAGGTAAGCGACAGTGGTTTCTGAGCAAAAGCGTTCAGGTTGAAGGAGTGCAAACTTCTCCCTCAGTTTCACTTTCAAAAAATCAAGAAAATCAAAGTCCACACTTATAAGGTGCATAACCCCTCTCTTCAGTAGTTTCGAATAAGTTTTCTTGTGGTCCTTAGAACGGAATAAATCCGTTCCCTCTCCACGAACATTTGCAGCAATGCTCATCCTAGGCTTAAAATGCGTATACATCCTCTCATCATCATCATTTCCTTATGACTGATTAAAACCACCAACGCGCGGATCACTTGGAAAGTTAGCAAAAGTTCTTGCTACCAGACCTTTAGGCACAATGCCTAACCTTTCCATGGTATTTAAGAAAAAAGTTTCATTCTTGTAACAATGTGCTCACAAAAATTCATTGATCAAAGTCATTGCAGAACCACCCTCCTTTAAGTTAGAGTAGAGTCTAAAAATAAATTGGGGTTTCTGTGTTCTTACTGGTTTAACATCTTCAATAACCTTTTCTTCTGCTTGTTGCTGTGGAGGATCTTGAGTCTCTTGTTGGGAAGAATGATGCTATTGAGAATGTTGTTGTTGTTATTGTTGCTGAGGAGAATCTTCTTCCTCGGTTAAGTCAAAGTGCGTAGGACCCTCTCGCATGTGTTGTGGTCCCCTGCTCGCAATTCTAGAAGATTTCCTCTAGAAAGACATTGTCACAATCTTGGAGGATTTCTTGAACTCGCTCATTGAAAAAGGTTAAAGCTTTTTGGATCAAACTCGAGAGAAAATGAAAGAAAATAGGATCTCTTTATTCTAGGGTTTGAGTAAGCATAAACGGAGAAGAAGAAATTCGATGGTATATAAAGTAGGTGAAACGGGGTATACAAAACGTCACAAAGGAAAAAGCAAAAACTGTCTTTTTCAAAAATGAAAAACTACCATTTACGAAAATGAAAAGCTGCTATTTTCAAAAATGAAAAACTGCCATAAATTCAAAAGATAATTTCTAAAAACGAAATAGGCAGGTGGCGATTCAAAAATCAACATACCTTTTCAACATTTCATCCAAAAATAAAATTACATTCGTTTAGAAAGTATCAACTTACAGATGTAACTTTTGGACATTTTAAGTCTGAACACCTTCAGACTTTACCTGATAGAAGATATGATGTTCAGTCTTGCACGAATAGATTCAAATAGGCCTTTATCCAGTGGCTTTGTAAATATGTCTGCCAACTGATTTTTCGAGTCAATGAACCGGATCATGACTTCTCTATTCTGAACATGATCTCTAATGAAGTGGTGTCGGACTTCTATATGTTTTACTCTTGAATGAAGAATTGGATTTTTTGTGAGATTGATAGCATTGGTGTTGTCACATTTGATCTCAGTGCACAATTCTTCAATTCCAAAATCTCTTAGCTGTTGTCTTATCCACAAGATTTGAGAGCAGCAACTCCCAAGAGCCACATATTCTGCTTCAGCCATTGAAAGAGCTACGATACTCTCTTTCTTGAAAACCAAGATATCAATTTGTTACCCAGCACTTGACATGTACCAGAAGTACTCTTTCTTTCAACTTTGCAGTCAGTTAAATCTGCGTCTAAATATCCAAGGAGAGTAAAGTCACATTCTTTAGGATACCACAGACCTAGCTTTGGAGTAGTTGCAACGTATTTGATGATGCGCTTTGCAGTACTTAAGTGAGATTCTTTGGGATTTGATTGGAATCTAGCACAGATACAAACACTAAACAAACTGTGAGGTCTAGATGCAGTAAGGTAAAGAAGTGAACCAATAATGCTCATGTATAGCTTATGGTCTACATTCTTTCCTTCTTCATCTTTATCTAGCTTTGAAGAACTTGACATAGGTGTTTCTGTCTTTTTGCAATTCCCTAATCCAAACTTATTGATGAGATCTTTTGCATACTTCTTTTGATGAATGAAAATACATTCATTTGATTGTTTAACTTGTAATCCCAGAAAGAAAGTTAACTCACCCATCATGCTCATCTCGAATTCATCCTGCATGCATCTAGAAAACTTCTTGCATAGATTTTCATTAGGTGATCCAAAGATGATATCATCAACATAAATTTGAACAAGTAAAAAATATTTACCTTCTCTTTTAATGAACAGAGTAGTATTTACCTTTCCTTTAACAAAATTGTTTTGAGTTAGAAATTTACTTAACCTTTCATACTAGACTCGAGGTGCTTGCTTCAATCCATATAGGGCCTTTTTCAGTCTGCAGACTGAGTCTGGCTTTCTTGGATCTTCAAAACCAGGTGGTTGTTCCACATAAACTTCTTTTTGGATGAATCCATTTAGGAATGCACTTTTTACATCCATTTGGAATAACCTGAAATTTTTATAGAAAGCAAAAGTAAGTAATAATCTAATCGCTTCTAATCTCGCTATTGGTGCATAGGCCTCGTCATAGTCAATCCCTTCTTCTTGCGTAAATCCTTTGGCCACAAGTCTTGCTTTGTTCCTGACCACTTTTCCTTTCTCGTCCATCTTCTTCCTGAAAACCCATTTAGTTCCAATAATAGACTTACCTTTCGGTTTTGGAATTAGTTCCCATACATCGTTGATGTTGAACTGTCTGAGTTCATCTTGCATAACTTCAATCCAGCTTTCATTAGCCAAGGCTTCTTCTATACTTTTAGGTTCAATCTCAGAAACGAGTGCTAAAGCACTAGACCCTTTTCGCCTTTTGGATCTGGTGCCAATTCCTTCATCACTGTTGCCAATGATGAGATCTTTGGGATGACTAGACTTATGCTTCCAATTGCTAGTTAGTTTGTGAGTCTGCTGATCCTCTGCTTCAGTAGAATTTTCTGGTTCCTCTTGTTGTTGATCTTCAGGAGTCTGAACTACTTCAGGGGAAGTAGACTTTATAACGTCTAGAGCAGGTTCAGATTCTTCAAGTTTAGTCTGTTCCACTTGATTTTGCATAAAGTCTTGAAACTTGACATTCATAGATTCTTCATTTACTGTTTCCACCAAAAGAAACTTTTCCACCATTTATTTTCACAAGTTTTATAAAACAACTTGAATCTCCTGTCATGTGTCTCGAACAACCACTATCCAAATACCATTTGATGTTCTTCTTGATAGTGACCTGCAATCATAAAAAGAACTCAAGCTATCTTTGGTACCCACATTTTCTTAGGTCCAGGGGAGTTACTACTAAATACAGTCTTTGCCCAATTTCTCTTAACAGATCTCCAAACCTTGGGACATTCCTTCTCGAAATGTTCTGAGCTGTTGCACTTTGAACATTTGAGAGCACTTCGGCCAACAGATTTTACAAAAGTTTTTTGAAAATGGTTTTTATAAAATGTTTTTGTAGGTCTTTGTTTGATTATTTCATTCACTTTTGGAAAATCAATTAAAGGAATGGTTTCTAGTGTCATTCCCAAACCTGATTTGTTGAAATAAGGTCTTTGAACTAAAAGAATCTTTTCCAACTTCTCAGATCCTTTTGAAAATATTTTTGTGATATTTGAAATGTCTTCTTTTAAAAAAATACTTTCCTTCGAAAGAGAATCTGCTTTTTCTTTCAAATCAACAAAGCTTTTATCTAAATTTTCAAACTTTTCTTTCCAAGAAGTTTCCTGTTGCTTCAGTTTAGAATTCTCCCTCTTCAGCTCGGAAATCATTTTAAGAGATGTTTCGAGACTAAGACAGAGTTGTCGCGACCTCATTTTAAGAGATGTTTTGAGACCAACGGCCCTAGATTAGGCACGGGCTCTCCAAAGCCCATACCTCGCGTGACGTTGGATTTTGTATTTTTATTCTTAACAACCTATGTATTTCTAGGAGTCGCCACTAGCCTATTGGGGTCGACTAGAAACCAATCAAGACGCGGGAGTGTTGTCTCGATTCCTACGCGACCAGAGATTTCTAGGAAGAGGGCCAATGTTTCTATTAGCACCCTTGCGGTACCACTAACTTGGAAGGTTGTTTATCTAAATGGCCACACAATCTTGATTACCAGTTATAATCTTTATGAAACCACTAAGTGTCCATGCAAATGTTTTTGTAGGTTTTTTTTCATGCCTAAACTAATCCTAACGTAATTTGGAAAAGAAATTTACACTCAAATTATTGAAAAGCGGTGCGGTAATAAACATTCAAGAAATTGAAAGGACTTGAAATTAATGCGGAAAAGAAAGACCCGATACAAGTCGGGCAAATAATATTACATGGCCTTGTTATCACGCCCCGGGACAGGACCCCTTTGAGCGAAATGGGAATTTAAATATGCATGAAATTACTCTAGATGCATGAAATTACTCTAAATAATTTTAATCTACACAAAATAGATTATTTACAAAAATGGTTATAAAATACCAAAATATCATTAAATTAAGAAAATGACCATTTAAAATTAGGAAAATTTCTTAGATGTCATTTCTATCATAATTTTATATCATCCATCATTTTTATAATTTTTTTGAAATTTTCATATTTTTCATTTTTTTTAATTTTTATTTAAAATTAATTCCCTAAACCGATATATGCAGTTTTACACTAATATGGGACTGCCCAGTACATGAATATAACAAGAACCAAGCTCAAATCGACCGTTTCAAGATCGAAACTTGGTTTGCATATTTCGTCGAACACTTGGCGTGCATCGATCTACCCCAAACCAGCTTTTTCGGGTCATGTTTGCAGCCTTCAATCCCAACTCATGAGCAATCTTATGTGGAACTAAAACATCAAGATTATACTACCACATGCAAAGAGTAAAATTAGATAAAAATCATAGCCTAAAACAGACGAAAACCAAGCTAAAATCGTCATCAAATATGCGGGTTTGAGCTGATTTTGCAAATCTAGGTTTGAACCCAGGTCAAACAAACAGGTTGAATGCCCACAAGCCCCGACACTCATCACATAAGAGATCTAAGGGAAACACTACTTAATCCGAGTGAAAGTAGGTAACATGAGCTTTCAAATGCAACAAACATCATAGAGAATAACCAACCGAACACATCAAAACGACCTCTCCAAGAAGCACACATGCAAAGTCCACACTGACCAGCCATGAATTAATGTGGATAGGCTCGTTTTTTGGCCAAAGTTTTGGACGATCTCATAGTTCACACGAGGATTTAAAGACCAAATCAAGCTGGCCTAGGCATCATTTGTACTCCCATATGACGTTCATCAGGCTCATGAAGATAGAAAATACATGCAAAGGGGAGTAGCAAATCGAACATATATGGCTCTTGAAGAGGCTTCAAACACTTAGAAAAATTTCGGCCTCAGAAATCAATTTTCCGGGCTGGTTTTCCTCCTGATTTTCATGATCAAACAATGCTCAAAATCGAAAAAAAAAAAAAATACATCTAGGATGCTTACCTTGCTTCCTAGTTTCCCTTTCAAGTGGTTTTTGGCCGAAGAAACCAAGAAATTATCCTCGGGGGCCCGTGGAAGTTGGCTTCTTCAACTGGAAATGAGATCTGCAAAAAAAGAACTGACGACGAAGGTTTTCGTTGACCTCTAAAATTTAACTTCAAGACCTCTTTTGTTAGAAAACTTAACACCAAACCAAACTATATGTATTCTAGTTTCGGGTACAAGTCAAGCTTTTCCTCATTTGTCTCTAAATTTTCTAAAAAACACTCACTTTCCCTCACCCGTGACCAACCGGGCTCAACACTTAAAAAAATATGGATTTTCTTGGCCCGCTAGGAGGGTGGTTTTCGGGGGGCTTTAGGAGACCTTCCCAAACTCCATTTGGAACGTGCGACCTTGGAAAGATCTTTGAGTGAAGTTTCACTCTCTAGTGGAAGGTTTTGGCTAATTTTGGCTGCAAGTTTGTGAAAATTTCACTTTTCTCTCTGAAGGTTGATCTGGAATTTCCGGGTTTTCGATTTTCTAGAGTTGCTTCTGAAGGAGTTTTTTGGAGATGAGCGTGAACTCTCTCCTTTTCTTCTCGTCTCCTCTCTCTCCTCCCCCGAAAGAGCTTGCTTTGTAGATCTTATCCCCTGAATTCATCAATCTCTTGGTTGGCTTTTTGCCCCCCTATCAAGCCTGCCAACTGAGCTAGTTCACCCACTCTCTGACTTAGCCAATTTTTTCAACTTCTGCAGATGTTTAGTGTGCCGGTTTTGCTGCGATTTTCCCGTGCTTTCAGCAGCTTATCCGTGACCAACTTTCGTCCACTTGTACTACTATATATGTTCTTCCATCACGTGCAAAGATCAAGCTGGATGCGCAGCTGAGTGGGATATGGTGGGGCCACCAATATGCCTACTTAGTAGCTCCAAATTAAGACAACTGTGGGCTGGGTTTTGGTAGCTGGCTTGAGTGCTTTAATCCATCAATTTGACTGCGTTTTTTGATCAATTAGCAAGCTCATGTATAATAGTTGAAGATCTTGACCAAATTTTGCAATTGTACCCACCCAATTTTGCAAGAAAGTCCCTCAAATTTAGCCATTTTCTTATCCGAAAATACCCAATTCAATGCAATTTGGTCCTTTTTGCCCAATTCGATTAATTAGACCTGACCCAAGTTCAATTTCAACTCAATTGCGGGCTAAGATGATGATTTAAAGGCTTGAGTGAAATTTTGCAAAATTTGCGAATTGGTCCCTCAACTTTTGGAAATTGCATTTTGGCCCTAATTTGCCATTTTAATTCCAATCTGACCTCCTAGCCTTAGCTAGTCACATTTAGATCATTGGCCCCAACTTTTTCTTTAATCTTTTTTATATATTTTTAATTAATTTTTTTAAATTTTTAAATAATTTTTTTAAAGGAAAACATCTTCCATTTAAAAAAAAAAAACTATACTAAACACCTAGATGAAATATTTTTGTGGAAAAACAAGTTCCCATTTTTTTGGAAATGATTTTTGGGCAAAAATTTAGGTGTCAACAAAAGTTCATCTATATACTTTAAGACTTTAGTAGGAATCTTAGAATTACTTACCTCAACTTCTTTGTCTAAGTCTGAGTCTGAATCTGTTTTAAAGTCTGAGTCTGATTCTGAATTTGCCATTAAACATATGTTGGCATATTCTTCATCACTTTCTTCGCATTTAGCATCACTCTATGTCTTTGCTTTGAGAGCCTTTTTGAATTTCTCTGTATTTCCTTTCATTTTCTTCAACAGAGGGCAGTTAGGTCTAATGTGCCCCTTTTTCTTGTATTTGAAGCAAATCACATTTTTGTTTGTCTCATTGTCTTTAGTTGATTTGAAATCTTTGAGTACTCTACTTCCTCCAATTAAACCTTCTTCCTTTCCTGTTCAACTTCCTGAACTTCCTTATCATGAATGCTAGCTCTTCATCGTCCAAGTCATCTTCTGAATCTATATCATCAGAATCATCGTTAGATTTTAAGGCAATTGACTTCTTACCTTTGAGATCTTCTTCCACAATGATTTGCTCCACTTCATATGATTGAAAAGTGCTAACTAGTTCGTCTACTGAAAGAGGCATGATCCTCTGAGTTTCTCTTATTGAAGTCTTCACATGATTCCAGTCCTTGGAGAGTCCATGCAGCAATTTATTGACCTTCATTAATCCTGAGATTGGATGTCCTTAATATGCTAGGCCGTTTACAATCTCCGTGAAACGACTGAACATGTCAGTAATGGATTCTCCTGGCTTCATTTTGAAGGCTTCATACTCTCCGAGTAGGATATTGATTTTTGTTTCTTTAACTCGATCAGTTCCTTCATAGATAACGTGCAACCTGTCCCAGACTTCTTTTGTTGTTTCACAGGATGAAATTCTGTTATACTCAGTAGGAGATAAAGTACAATATAAGGAATAGATGACTTTAGCATCAAGAGCTTATCTCTTGGTTATTTTTGCTTGTGTCAATTCTCCAGCATCTACAACATCCTTTCCTCTTTCTGAGGTTGATGTAGCTTTGGGAATGATCCATTTTTCTACCACATCCCATTCCAGGGGATCTTTCGATCTCAGGAATGCCTTCATCTTGTTTTTCCACACATTGTACTCTTTCCCATCAAAGTAAGGAGGTCTAGTGTTGCTTTGGCCTTTGACCAAACCTGGAGCCAAAATACTAGCCATAGATCTTTAGCTTAAGAAGTAAAAACACTTCAATAAATAAGCACACAAGCTCTAATACCAATTGAAAGGGCTAGTGCAAACACCTAGAGGGGGTGAATAGGTGTAAATAAAAATTTTCGCAAGACTTAGTAGAATTAATTTGTCTATAAAAGATAATAGACTGCGGATGTAATAATTATATAAATCTATGAATAAAGGTGACGAGTTCAAGGAAAGAGAATTAGAACACAAGGTTTATAGTGGTTCGGCTTAGATCAAGCCTACGTCCACTCTCCCACGTTGACAACCCACTGGCTAGATTCCACTATGAATCAAGAGAGATTTTACAACTTATGATTTTCAACTTTCTTAGTGATAAGTCTTTACTAATCTCTCACAAAGTCTCACTAAGAGTTTCTCTCTTTTGTATACAACTTTGAGCTCAATGAATGAAAGAGCAAGTAACTGGAAAACTTCAGACTTTGAAATTCTTCTTTCACACACTTCTTCGAACAATTGGAGAGTCCTCCTTAAATACTCCTTCATGCCTTTCACAACCGTTGGCACTTACCAAAGGAGTTCTTCCAATCTACCCGTTGGATAAAATCAATTAAGGTGATCTCGAGTCGTTAGAACATTTGTGATGAAAGCCCGTCAATCATGTTCGCCCATACAATCAAGATCTTTGGTTTCCATAAGTAGAACCTTCCAAGTTTGCTCGTCTTTCAAAAGATCTTCATATCGGAGTAGATTCCAATAAGAATAATCAATCAAGTAGGTGCTATATCCAGCCATAAGATCTTCCAAAAACTATATGAATCGAATCCTTGAAGATAATCTTGCATCTGGATAAGTCTTCATTCTTTGGTCTGGAAACTGTCAGTGAGGGCAAACTTTGAGATTGAAGTTTGACGGTCTTCAAACTTTGACAAAAGAGTCTGGAGTTCTTCCGACTATAACATTTGAGTTTGCAAGTCTTCAGACTAAACTTTTGGAAATGTTTTGTCAACTTCAAAATAGTAAAGAAGTTTTCTCCAACACCAACTAGACGGACCGATTGGAGACAAGAAAGGCGTGATCGCTAGTGTTTGGTCCAACTAGGAAGAGCTGTCGAATGGAAAAGGCCAGCTACCATCCGGCCTTGCAAGTGCTTCAGTTAGGATGGGGACGAGATGAGGACCATGTGGGGGCTAGCGATGGCCTCCAATCCGCTGGTATGAGGCCTGACTAATAAGTTCAAGTGAGCCGACAAGTAGAGAGGAAAAGAGAGGGAGTCGGAATAGGTGGGAAATATAGAGTAAAGAGAGAGAGAGAGATTGAAGAGAAGAAAATTCGTCCAAATGAGCCCCCTCCCCAAAGATGGAGGAAAATGGGTGTATATACCCTCTCCGAATCAAGCAATTTCGGCCGTCGGTTTGATCCGACAGTCAAAATTCAAATCCAACGATCAAAAATTGATTTCGAGGGTTTAGTTATGATCTGAAGGTGTCGGGTAATTGATTTAATGGATTTGATTTGCAAAAAGCCAAGCCAAAATCGAGAATTTGGTCAAAATCCCCGCGGTGGACGCATAGGTTCACGCCCTGCCCCCTCATCCGGGAGGGGAGGGGTTCGAAACTTCGTGCCCTCATTACGCGACTTAAGTGGAGTGCCATGGGAGGTGGACCCCCGCGCTAGTGCTCCCCTTGGTTTGCACCGCCGGCTCCCGGCTGTACGGTGATTTCAGGGTCATCGATAAATTGAAGCTGTAAAAGTAAAATTGACATCGATAGGATCCCATAATCGGCCGCCGGAGGTCCAAAACTAGCCAGAAATCGATCGAATAAGCTAGAACCACTGGCGGTCGGTTAGACTGATCAGACCAGTTTGCTCTGGTTTGGCTGGTTCTTGACTGGTTTGGTCCGGTTCTAGCTAATTCACTCGCTTAGGACCCCTGTGAGTTCAAAATTTATGCAATTTGGTCCCTAGAGGACTACATTGAAAAGAAAATTTATCCTATTTGAGGAGAAATTATCCAATCATGATTCAATTAGGCCAACCAAACTTTATGAATGTGATCTAGTGGTCTTTTATTGACTTAATTGAATGATTATCATGAAAGGCAACGGGTCAAAATCATGGGTGCTTTGAATTCAGCTTAAAGGGCTAAAATGATCAAATTTACAATTTAATGGGTAAAATTGAAAATTTATTGAAATTAAGTTCAATTAATACCATAATTGCCCCATCTAATTAACCACCCATGTGTAAGATCACTTAATATGTTCAAATTGATCTCGAATTAGAGTGCTCGAGCTTATGTCAAAAATGAATCTAGGTCTAAGATCAAAATTGGACCTAGATTTGTGAAATTAAACCGTAGCTTTGAATGGTTCAATTCGAATTTTGTTAATTGAAGCTTAATTGCTTGACTTTCCTATGCTTGAGAGGGTAAAATTCCTTAAATTGAGAAGTTCTTATTTAAATTTCCCAAAATCGACTTTGGATCTTAACTTATTTTAAGAAAATGAGTAAAGAACAATCGTCCGTTAGCAATTCATGAAGAAATAATTTTTGTCCTCTAATTACGGCTCAAAATAGCAATTTGTATTTTGATCGGGAAATTCACAAGACTAAATGCATGAGCGGATTTAAAATAGTCTCTAAAACAAATGTCAAAGAAGGAATTATATCTAATTATGAGTACAGTGAAAGTAATTTGATTTTTAGCAGATTTAGAACCTAAAATCGAAAAGTCCAGGAAAACAGGGTTCTTAGTCGATTTTTGCAAAAGTTTCAACACAAAAGTCAAATTGACACTAAAAGAAGCATTTTTAGATATTTTCAGGTTTCACTAGAAGTCAACCATTTAGTTGATTTTTCCTAAAATGTTGATTTTTTGGTCAAATATTTTAATTTTTGAGAAATTAACTTGATAAAAGTGAAATTAAAATTAAATGGAATCTTTTTGAATAAAAAGTCAATTTTTGAACCGGGGTTGACTTTTGGTCAAAGAGTTGATCAAAAAGTCAACCCGAAAGTTAACTATTTGACTTTTCAGGTTTTTATTGAAAATGACTTGGAAATTGCTTAATAGTGACAATGCAACAGAAATACATGAAAAGTGACAGTTTTTGGCCAAGGAATGAGCTATGTTACGATTAGAAACCCAACTCTCGATTTTTTTACCTTTTTTCGATGCATCGATTAAAAATCAGGTGTCGACAATGATATTGCACTTTCATGACAAGTTTAAGGACTTTTGGTACACATATCTCTATTTTATATTTGGTTCTGCCTGCTACGAAATTGATCATTGATCTTTGGAGAGAAAGAGACTCAACTCCTAACATTCCTTCCAGAAAGTATAACCTACCATTCAATCCAGAAAGTAGAATTATCGGAGAGACAGATTCCGCTCCCACCATTCAATCCATTTTCTTTAACACATGTCAGTAAGGATGAGCATAGTTCAAAAGTAGAACTTGAAACTTTAAAATCAGACCGGTGGGAACCTATAGGTTTTAGATTCCAAAGTATGCATACTAGGTTTCGGGCTCCAAAAAATGAGAAACCTGTCACGACAGATTGGTTCCAAATTTTTAGTTGGAGGAACTTGGAACCTAAAATCTAGAACCTCTAACCTATAACCTAGAATTCAGAACAAGTTTTAATGTTTTTCTTGGTCCATGTCTTTGTGCGATCCTATGATATTCTGTGCTGTTTGATAATGAATATATAATATGGAAGCACTGATTTGAGTTCCATTTTATGATTAAGACTTTTAATTTATTAATGTTCATATTTTTCGTGTGTCTAAATATAAACTATGATCAATGAATTATAGCAGCAAGTGGTGATCATTAAAGATTTTAATTCACTACAATTATTAAATTAATTATGTAAATGAAACCTAGGTAGACTCCGGAGCCGATCCTAGAACTCGTAACAAGATAGATTTCAGGTTTTGGGTTATGTAAGATAGGTTTTGGGTTTCAAAAAATGAGAAATCTGTTCCAATGAGTAGAATCACCTATACAGAACCTGGAACTGCTCATCCCTAAAGTTAGTGAGAATTGTTACTCCAAAAAAAAAAAAAAAAGTTAGTGAGAACTGATAAAATTTGTCTAGTAAAACCAATCATGAACAAGTCTCCGATTAAGTCAACTGGCGTTCTTGGTGAAAGAATTGCATCCCACTGAACATTGTTTTTCCCTGCTAAATTATTGTACAACAAGGAGATAAGCACGTGCAAGCATAAGAAGACAAGGTTTCCTCTATATATCTCTAACCAAATACACATTCGGCCTGTCAAAGTTTTTACACCACATATCAACAAGACAACTACCATGTCTTCTTCTTCTACTTCTCCTCAAGGGGACATTTTCGTGAGTTTCAGAGGCGTTGACGTGAGGAGAACCTTCATATCATACCTCTTCAACTGGCTGGACCAGGAGGGGTTTTCCTACTTCTACGACGAAGAACCAAAGGACGCTGGGAAGAAGATCAAGGACAATATCTTCCCAGCAATCCAACGTGCAAGGGCCGCACTCGTCGTGCTCTCAAAAAATTATGCCAACTCCAGGTGGTGCCTTAACGAGTTGGTCAAGATCCTCGAGTGCAACAGAGAGCACAAGAACCTTTTTGTTATTCCCGTCTTTTATGACGAAGTGGACCCGGCCGATGTTAAGAAATTGACAACGGATAGCACATTTGGAAAAGCTTTCCAAGGATTGTGTGACGAAGAGAACGATATTTGCCAGAGAGATATATGGAGGAAAGCCCTACAAGAGGTTAAGGGGTTTGCAGGCTTCGAATCAAGGAACTACGGGTACGTACCTGGGACTGTTTACTCACTGTCGAAGCTTTAGCACCACAATCTGTGATTTTTCTATATTTGATGTTACATCTTTGGTGTGCCTGATTTGTAGATGGAAGTTTTGTATATTCGACAGAATTGGTTTTCTTAGGGGTATGGAACAAGTAGGAGTCGCTTTAGACTTTCCTCTGAAAGTTCTTATCTACTCTCTTAACTCATTCAAACCTTGAACCATTCCCTCCTCTCCCTCCTTCTCTCTCGCCCTTACTCGGGCTTTCTCTCACCGTTGCTCTCCCTCTGCCGTGGGCTCCCACCACTGCCTTCAATCCACGTGGCGATGCCACCGGCCCTTACTGAGCCCTGTGTGCATCTCTCTCTCTCTCTCTCTCTCTCTCTCTCTCTCACACACACACACTATGCTCTCCGTGTCTCCCTCGTCTCGGCCATGGTCGGTGTCGAGCAACTTAGATTCGTAGACTCAACTTGACATATCGTGGCTCAGGTGGGGTAGGGCTTGGCGGCGACCGTACAACATGCTTCGGAGACGCCGAGAGTGGAGGGGTTGAGAAGTGGGTAGGTTGACGGGGTAGGGTTTTGGGAAAAGAGTTTTCCTTGTGGGTGAATTTAAAATTATGAAAGAAATAAATTTGGAAGGAAAATGACAAATTTCGCAAATAAGACCAGATGTCGGATGTAATAGGGATGTTAATTGTAAATTTGCAAAGCTCAAAGTACAAATTGAAATAAGATTGAAATATGAAGATACTTTTTGATATTTTCTGCGTAAAATGTTAAGAACGCCCGGGTAAAATGGGCGTTTTTATTCCCCAAGTTTGCGACGTGCACTGTAGGGAATTGGATAACAAAAATGAAAACTATAAAAAGGAAGACAAATGCAAACAAGACACTATGGTTTGAACTAGTTCGATCCAAAAGATGGATAACAGGGTCGACTAATTTTCCTCCGCTAAAAGTTCCTCTTGAGCTTTTTCCACACCTTTTTTTGGACCGACTATTGGAGTTTTATATTTAAAAACATGATAACATCGTAGAAATTTGGTAAAAGTATCGACCAAGCATTCTTTATTTTATATTACTGTTTTTATGGCCTAGTCATAAATGCTTTGCTTCTTCGCATGCATGGTACCAGGCAACGAAAGGCGATCCAGAAAAACCGTAAAAAACAAACTTAGACGCCCCCCTTTCCTGCCGTAGGATGAGGTTGCCATCAAAGCTAGAAATTAGTTAATCACCATTTCTTTGTTACGCATGCCAATGTCCATGGTGATCTAGTCAAGCTCGGCTTCTTCCATTCATGTACCACAGAAATTCGAGTACAACGATTGTCGTTTGTTGTCTCTTGGGTTGTAATGTGTACCTTTATTTTCTCATACATATTGCTCACATAATTTATGCACTAATATTTATCACCAGGAAAGAACCGGACCTCCTTGATACAATTGTCCATTCCTTACGCGATAAGATTTGTCCAACGCAGTATCTCCACTTTGCTCAAAAAGCAATTGGAGCAGACCGTCTGGTAGACGATGTGATTCTCTTGCTAAAAATCGACCAGGACGATGTGCGCATGATAGGCATAAGTGGTCCGGAAGGAATAGGCAAGACAATGGTGGCCAGAGCTGTTTGTAAAGGCACAATTAAAGAATTTGAGCGTTTTATCTTTCTCCAAAATCTCCTCGAGAAGAAAGGACAGATGCTGCATGATAGCTTTAACGGCAACATCATTGAGATAAAGAAGAACCTGCGTTGTAAGAAGACACTTCTTGTTCTTGATGGCGTTTCAAATGAAGAACAAACGAAAGATTTTTACGCTGAAGAACAAGAAAGGTTTCACCCTGCGAGTAGAATCTTGATCACGACAAGAGATCGAAATTTGCTGAAAGATCTCAATGTAGATGACGAGTACATTGTCGAAGGATTGAATCAGGACGAAGCATTTGGACTCTTTTGTCACCATGCCTTCAAGAGTGAAAAACCTCAAGAAGGTTATGAGGAGTTGTCTAGACATCTAGCTCATTATGCAGGAGGTCATCCATTGGCCCTTAAAAAATGGGGTTCCTTCCTCACCGAGAAGTCAAAACATGACTTGCAGGTATATTCTGACCAGTTGATGAAAAACCCTGATCTGAATTCCATTGGATCAGGCTTTGGACTATTTTTTAAAGAATATCCTTTCAAAGTTGTGGGACCATTTGGGGGCTATCGTAGTACAGACACTTGGAAGGACGAGGGATATACAGACGTGAGGAAAATCATCGTAGGCTTCGATTCAGAAGCAATCAAGCATATGTCTATTCTATACGACAAGTATGGATGTCCATGCTATCCCGTCACACATGGCACCGAAGGAGATGAAGAATCTACGGTAAGGATGTTTTTTTCACTGAAAATTGAATAGTTTGATTTTTAAAAAATAATGATTTATATAACATATAACGAATAGATATAAATTGTTATTGATAATGAAAATATTTTTAACTAACTAGTTATTTCAAGCAATGCACACAAATATTTTTTAAGAAAATATTTCATAAATCATTTATTTTTTTGTGAAATAAAGAAAGTTGAAGTAACTAATATTTTTTTAAAATTGTCTGAATTTATAGCTGCTGAGCTAATCTCGTTTAACCTATCGGGAAGTAGATGATGGGCCCAAAAAAAAGTAGAAAGAGAAAAATCAGAAGAAACGAAACTTCCCCACATCGAGACAAGTGAACATAACTATGATCATCCTAGAAATATGTTATTTTCATATCTTCAATCTCATCTCTCGTTTTTTTTTCCTTGCGTTCCTCACCTCTTCTTGAATTTTAATTTTCTTTTTTCTTTAGATTGAGCTCAAGTATCCAAATGAGTACTTGACTTCCATCTCGGGCTCTACTAAAAAAATTTCCGGACGCACCATTCTTCAGTCATTGACATTCCATACTAATAGAGAAGAACATGCACCTATCGGTACAAATAATGGAGGGAGTAAATTTTCATTTCCATACACCGGCGGCAAAATCATCGGATTTCATGGGAGTTGCAATGGCCCCCATCTCGAGTCCATTGGAGCTTTTTATGAGCCGATTCCTCACACATATCCCGTCGGAGTTTTTGAGCCTTTTGGAGGTGGAGGCGAAACATCATGGGATCTTGGACAACGTATTGATATAAGTAAAATTGTTGTTCGTTATAGCTTGTTCATTCATTCCATTGATTTTGATTTCGTCGATGTCAACGGTTCGGAAGGATCAGCTAGGCGTGACAGAGATGGCGGGAAGAAAACTTTCGAGGTTGTATCTAGACTCCTATCTGTTTTTCTTTTCTTTTCTTTTCTTTTCTTTTCTTTTCTACTTGAATTTTGTAAATTCATTTTTCTACATTATCATAATATTAGTCGATGACGGAATCTGTGAACTTTGATGTACTTCACATGAAAAGCTCATACCAGAGATATGTGGATCAGCATGACTATTAAATAATAACTTCGCTTTATCAAAGTTAGGTAGACACAAACTAAACAGTTATTTTTTTATTTACATAATGAAATGTGCTACCAAACTCATTAGAAACATGATTTACATGTATCTAACTATATATAACTTATTTATAGATTCGAACCATATTTTAAAAGAATGTACTAACTTATTTTGCTCAGCAAATGATGCAACATATTGTCACTCACCTCAAATATGTGTTTTTGTGGCCTATTTGCAGATTAAATTGGAGAACGCGGATGAGTACATAACTGCTTTCTCTGGATTCAAAAATGCATGGAACGGTCGCATTCTAATCAACTCGCTCACGTTTCAAACCAACAAAAGAATATTGGGACCCATTGGTAGAGAGGAAGGGGAGCACTTTTCCTCACCATCAGGAGCCGGGAAAGTTATCGGGTTTTTCGGGAGAAGTGATAAATACCTCGAATCTATCGGAGCCCGTGTTGAGCTATACTCTAACAAGCTCTATCCGTTCAACTCTGTGGGGTTGTTTGGAAGTTCAAAGGAGTCAAATTGGGATGATAGGAATGACCATACCAATGTAAGGGAAATTGAAATTGAACCAGGTGATGGAAAATTCATCCGATCAATCAAATTTTGGTATGAAAAGAATGGAAGGTCGTGTCCATTGGAAAGACGTGGTGGAGAGGATGTTGATCGGGTATGTTTCCGTACATACACATGCTTTGTAAAATCCTTACGAAATTTGCATTGCCTACTTTAGCGGTAGACTCCTTTGAGACTTAACAAAAGAGTGATGGTTATGTCTATTATTGCAGATCAAAATAGATGATCCAGATGAGTATCTGACTTCAATGTCCGGGTATTACATGGACGGCGGCATTACATGTCTGATGTTTGGGACTAACAAAAGAACGTTAGAACTTATTGGTCGTGAAGAGGGAATACACTTCTCATCTCCTGCGATGGGTGGCAAAATTGTTGGATTTTATGGGAGGCATGGTGAACATCTTGAAGCAATCGGAGCATATTTTGAACCGATCTCACATCTCTACCCAATTAAATCAATCGGGCCATTTGGAGGCTCAACTAGAGAAACTTGGGATCACGTGGAATTCAAAGATTTGAGGATAATCAAGGTACAGCACAACGTTAATATCCATTGGATTGAGCTTGTGTACAACGACGGCGGTAGAGACCGAAGTTACCGAATTAAGAACAATCGCCGTGCCGAAATAGAGTACCCCAAGACCGACAAGGTTAGTGTCTTTTTCCCTTTTATATTAATTTCATCGGTCGAGACAATCTTGATATGTGTGTCTCTCATGTGATTTAGTAAATTAAACTCGACAAATCGGTCATATTTTCACCGCTCACCCAATTTTAAGAGATACTTTTGAAATTGTGCAGCACACATTGGATTATCCACGGGAGTATTTGACATCGATCTCTGGCAATACGCAAGATGGTGCTATCCAGTCGCTCACATTTTATAGTAACAAAAGAAGATATGGTCCCTTTGGCGATGAAAATGGGAAGTACTTTTGGTATCCATCGACTGGAAGCAAAATCATCCGCTTTTATGGAACATTCAGTGAGACTCTTAACTCCATAGGAGTGTATGCAGAGCCCATACCGCGGATGTATCCTTTCAAAACCGTTGGACCCTTCGGAGGCGCTGGTGGGACTCCATGGGATGATGGAGTGCACACTGACGTGAGGGGATTTCGTATCAGTTTCGGCGAAGCAATTAAGGCTATTGGGATTGCATACGATAACAACGGTTCCTTCGTGTCCGGCTCTGAACACGGGTCTGGACACGATAACGACGGTTCCTTCGTGTTGGGCTTGAAACCTGGCCAAGAAGGCGAATATAATTACAAGGAGGTTAATCCATATCTCAATCCCCCTCTCCCTCTCTCCCCTATTTGTCTTTTTTCCATCAGTAAGTCGTTCATGCATACGCATTGCCTTTCATAACGTTCTTAGCTTCATGAAGCACGGTATCTTTCCATCGACGACTGAGGCACTTCTTTTGGCTTCCTTAGGTAGAGTTTAAGTTTCGAACCTTCATCTGTTCTACCAAGTACAACATGTTTCGCTTTGCTATTCTTGCAGGTCTTGCTGGATTATCCCAAGGATCGTCTAGTCTCGATATCGGTTTGGGTGGACGAAGATAGAGAAACTTGTCAACCCAAAATCCACGACCTGAAAATACATACCCGGAAGACCGTTTACGGGCCGTTCATTTTGAAACCACAGCAAGAGCAAGAAAAACCGAAAATTTTTATACCGTCGGAAGAAGATGGTGGCAGGAGGATCGTTGGCCTTTTCGGAACGGTGGGAAGATATCTTAATTCTATTGGAGCACGTTTGGAACCGTATTAAATTAAACCCATCGCTCCCCCAAACTTTGATTTCCCTTCCGCGTGTGATTGCAAGAATCTCCTTCTTTGTTTCTCTTTTGAGACGATGACGAAATAACTTCCCATCCGTGAGCATGTTGGTAAATTTGGTTGTTGGTGTTCTTTAATGTTCTTCAAAGAAAGCTGCAAGCAAAATGAAGAAGAGCTACTAAAGCATGAAGACAAAGAATGCCAACAAAGTCATCCAAGAGTTCTCCAAGGATTGCTACGCTTGTCTTCAAATGCATTTATCGTATTGCCTTTGTTTGTGTGCTTTTGCTAACTTTGTGGACTTTCTTGTTTTTCTTTTTTTGATGTCGCGAGATAATTGTGCTGAGTTATGCGCCTCCTTCCACTAAAAAATGTTGTGAACTTCACATTTGTGTAGACACCCTAGAAGCAACAGCATTTGCATGCAATAAAAAATTCCCTCCAGTCTTTATTTGTGCTCTTGTTCAAAATTTTGAAAGTTACCATTATTCTTCTTGTTACAATAGTTTCGCCTAATTTGATGAGTGAACTATGAAATGCTCTGAGGCACAGTTTTTTTTTTTTTTTTTGGTCAGTTCTATTATATTCCTACTCTAACTCTCACTCTCAGACTTTTGTCCTGCCTCCCTACAGGACGTGGGAGTCGAAACCCACTCCTGAAACTACATCGTCCCCACCCCCAACCCCCTCTGAGAAGATGGGGATTCGAACCCCCCACCTCCCCCTTCCATGTTGGAAGGGTGGCCACTGGGGCAAACCCCAGAGGTTTCTGAGGAACAGTTGAGGTTACGCTTGGATGGGAAAACTAATCGTAAAATAGAGGAAAATGAGGAGCTTCTCAACCACGACATAACCCTTGGATTTTTTGATAGATCCGAGAATCAAGCCAGCACTTCATCTTTCACGCTGGCTCATGAATTGGGAGTGAAATTGTTAAAAGGATTAATTTTAACTATATATATAATTAATCCATTGCGAATACTATGAAATAAAACGAGTGGAAAGTGTAAGAAATTACCCCTTGTAAGGAGAATAATTTATCCCTTGCAACTCATAATCCTATGTGTCTAACTTAGTAGCGACCCCTAAAAAACAAAATTGCCATATATTTATATAGATATAGAAAAATCCAACTAGATGGATTTTTCATTCCTATTCATGCTCAATTCTATTCCAATGGAACAGTTATTTCATACCTATCTTATTCAATTCCGCAAGCTAGAGGTTCCGATTTGATTTGGGATAAGTATACTAGAAATGCCAAAAGTTGTGTACGGCACTCGCTTTAATAGTAAAAGTTTTTTCGAATAACTTAAGTGCCACATTTTAAAAAAAATGATCATTGAAGTGCCAACTCCGATCAGGGTCACCGGAAATTCGATGTGGCTATATTTTATTAATTTCTCAATCCTACATGATTTGCCGGTGTGTCTAGTCAACATATAACCCATAAATGACATTGTACTTAAATAGTGATCATTTAAATGTCAACTTTTATTTAAAATGATCATTTGAGTGCCAAATTTTATTCAAAATGATCACTTTAGTGCTAGTCTTTGTAAAAAAGCAATCGCTTCAGTGTCAAACATACCACGTGAAAATGCCACGAGGACTAGATTTTTTTAAAAAAATTTCAAGTCATATTATAATTTTAATTATAAATGTCACGTAATCAATTTGGCCAAAATATTTCATCGTTGGTACTTAAATAATCATTTTTTCTCCAATTTAGTACTTAAGTGAGCCAATGAAAACTTTTGGTAATAAAATAAGCGTCATCCATAACTTTTGACACTTTTAATGTACTTATCCCGATTTAATTCTATGAATGTGCAGAGAATGTTCGAATCATATGTGAACTGAATGTGTAATTTCCTTTTGGCACCTTTAGAAAATGAATTTTAAAATCGAAGCCTTTTTTTTACAAAATCTACTCATCTCCTTTTCCTTTTCTTTTCTTTTTTTTTTTTCATATTTTTGCCGAAAATCTACTCGTCTTCTTTTCTTCACTAAATTAAAACAGTTTTAAAAGAGGCCAAAAAATTAAAAATTAAAAATTAAAAAAATAAAAGGGAGGGAAAAAAGGTAGGTTCGGGTTCGACTCAGAAATCAAAGTTGACCAGGGAACAGGTGATGAGCTCTAGGTATAGAACCCCAGCTAAACCGAAGTTCCCTCAATCCCCCAATCAACCTTTGACGTAGTGATTGCATGCAGTGACGCTCGTATGGCTTCGTCGGAGATTAAAGTCACCGAGTTCCCTTCAAATATAATGATATACAGTTTATATCAAAAAAATGCACATGATATGATGTGAATATATCCGACTTTAATACTATGATTCATCAAACAATGGACAGGATATAAAAAAATCCTAAGATTTCATATCCTATCATATCCAGTCCTATCCCGATTAGAAAGCCGGACGACCAAACATAACCTTAACGAATAGGAAAGCTTGCGTTTGTGCCGGGCAGAGATTACCAAGAAAGATGGGGGACAGCAAAATGTGAGCTGGGCTTTGTTTTACTCTTATTTTATTTATTGTTTTGGGGCGTGGGTGTTGCCGGACTGGGCTCATTTGTTGAGCCTAGTCCAGCCTAGGACGCAAGCCAGCAGGCTTGGGTTGGTCCTGTATCCGACCTGGGCCTTATTTCAATTCCGCCCTTTTGTGCATGGATTGATATTTTCCTAATACTTGTGATTGGTATAAATTGATGCATGAATATTTTGTTTGGTGTTTGAACAAGCAAAGATATTGAAAGGGAACTAGTTGATTAATTAATATAATAAAGTCCCGATCCTAGATTCTCTAATTCGTAAAAGTAAAATAATCCTTCCATTATTTTATTTGGATATTTAATCAATTCACCGTAAACTGACTAGTGATGACGTATAAGTAAAAATGATTTACATGTTAAAAACTTAAATCATAAGTCGCGAATTTGTATGACTTAGGAGAGTTCAAGCTAGGTTTTGACTTAATAATCCATTAATTAAATCCTAGGTGGTGCACTCAAGGATAGATGGCAACAATATAAAACCCATGAGCAATTTTATTAGATAACTGCTTAGAAGATGTTGTGATTTTGGCATGGTGTATTAGGTTTTGCATTTTATTCGACCAAAGCAAATTTTTAATGCTGTGGAAGCAGTCGCCTATTCTAATGTGGTACTTGTTTTGCATTGCATGTTGTTAGGTTGTACCCCAAGAGGAAATGTCGAGGCATGCATAGTGCTTGTCCATGCAGGCGCAAAAGCAGTTAAAGTTTAAAAGATAATGCAGGAGTTACTCCAGCCAGAAAAATTATCCAAAAAATTTTAAACTTATTGCACTTTTGCCAATTTAGTCTTAAACCTTTAACATTTGCCAATTGAATCCTAAACTTTTTTAATTCTTACCAATTGAATTTGTCCAGCCAATTTTGATAAGAATTTGCTGTTGTAGACACTGGTTGTTTTATATGGCACAACCAGAGTTGACGTAGATATAATTTATTACTTATAAAATATTTTTCGAATTTTTAAAATTTCTTTCTTTTTTTCTTTTCTTTTCTTTTCTTTTTCCTCTCTCTCCTTCCTTTGCCGATTGCCCAGCCTTCAGCAACCGGCCACGTTGCGACTGACAAGGATCAGCCCATTGGGAACTGGCAAGGGGTAACCTCACTCGAAGCCAATGAGGTCGACGACCTCTGGCTGGTCACTAAAGGCTAGGCGACCGACAAAGGAAGAAGAGAGAGAAAAAGATAAAATAATATAATTTAAAAAAATAAAAAAATTCGAAAAATTATTTAAAAAATAATGAATTTTGTCCATGTCAATGCTGGTCATGTCACTTAGAACGGTCGGCATCCACGTCAGCGAATTTTGGCCAAAATTAACCTGATTGACTCACTTGGCAAGAAGTAAACATGTTTAGAATTCAATTGGCAAAATTAAAAGATTTAGGATTTAATCGGCAAAATCACAATAAGTTTATGACTTTTTGGATAATTTTCCCAACTCCAGCCCACCTTGCTTCAAATAAACGTCACCGAGCTCTGCTTATTTCATTTTATGCATCTTCCTCTCATCTGTGCGGCTAACTTTGAAGGAAATAACATCTAGCCACTGTTGCTAATATGGGCTTTACTTATGCAATATTAAAGTGTCTGATTTTATAACTTCGATCTCTGTTGATCTAGAATCCACAGAGTGGTAGTCCCCGAGACTTGCTTGGTGGACTAGTATATTTCTCCAGAAAAGCCTGTTCTTTTGTTTACCGCCGCGCCTGCAATCACTCAACATGTTTGTTTTCATTCATTCAGTCCAATGCGGAGCGGGCGATGAGTGATTATTGGAGTGACAAAATTCGGAGTGGGAAGATTGGCGATACTGGTTATGCTCCCATTTTGTTGGGCATTATAATATTTTGTATTATACTCTTCATCAACTGAGTTCTTGCTGGTAAAAAGATAATATAATAATTTACTTGTCGAAGATAATTATGCACTTATGTGCTTGTTATAAACCAATCCCTTGTTCCTGTTACCAGCCCTTGATCGCCCAAAGGTGACTGCGTCTGTTGGCCTTTGGGCATGGATAGCTATCTACCGCACTGGCAGTTGGTTCACTGACAATGTTCTTCAGGCGTTGGAGGTAACTCCTTTTCAATTATTATTGATATCACACCCTAAGAAGCACCGACACTCTCCGGAAGCCTTCGTGTCATGTCCGACACGCGGTCAACGAGTGTCGGAAATCCAACATGTGATCAACTCTTCCCGACACGCTCCGACACGCGAGTCCGAAATTCCGACACGCGATTCCGACACGCACGGGGTCAATTTTAAAAAATTTCAATACTTGAGGGGTCAAAATATAAATATATAAAAAAATAATGAAAATAACAAAAATAAAGGGGAAAGAAGAAAATTCTCACTCTCAAGTTTCTCACTTATAAGTTTTGACATTTGCGTGAGTGACGATGGAACACCTCTCTTCTCGTCAACGTCGCTCCGCCCCCGCAGACTTAAATTTGTGATTTTTTTTTTTTTTTGCTTCTTTCCACCTCTCACAAGCGTCACCTGTAAGTTATCTCTTTTGGTATATGTCATTAGCTTGTAAGTTATCTCTTACATTTTCCATGGTGAATTTAGTTATTTCCTTTTTTTCATTTTTTTCGAACCTTGTTTTGCAAAGGAGCTCTAAGCTAGTCTATATCATGAACTTCGAACTCTGTCTGGGACTATAAAAAATCTCACTAATTTCTGACAAATGTAAGAAAACATGACGTGTTCCTTCAAATTTACTCTTTTGTGTTTGCAATTTTTGAATTTCTTATTCAATATCTGTCAAATTAAAACAATGAATAATATTAACAAATGTTGAATTAATATTTTTAGTATAAATTAATTATATGCTCTTTTTATTGTTTATTTTTGCCTTTATATATAAAAATATATATTTAATATATAACGCGTCGGAACGTGTCGGAATTCTCTATTTTTTTAGAAATAATGTGTCAACATGTCGTGTTGTGTCGTATCGTGTCGCGTATCGCGTGTCCGTGTCGGTGCTACATAGATCACACCTTGTTTATCATGTAATTCTCTTTTTCAATTACTACTAATACCTCTCTCAAGGTCAATCCTCGACATTATTTGTCACGTCGCAGCCACGTTAGCCTACTCGGTTGTCGCGGAGGTTGCACAACAGCCACAGTCACCTCTTGTCGCTGTAGCTAGCACAGCAGCCATGGTAACACACGATAGCCATGTAAGTAGACATGTAAACTAGTTCTTACATAAACGTCAACTAATTCTCTCTTTATCACACTGAATCGCTTCACTTAAATTCTTTTACGTCACCATTAATATGAGGGGGTTTACTAAAGATAAAATATTTCCCTTGATTTTCCATATCTCCCATAATTATGCATATATCTAGGAGATTCTCCATATCTTTCTTTAATTTTGCATATTGTTGACTTATCTTAATTAATTAACTCTTGAAATAGGGTCGTAAACTCTTCACTATTAAGAGCACAAAAATTACATAATTATCTTTCCATATAACTCTTCTCTAGTGTAATAAAAATAAAATATATTAGAAATTATAAATCTTTCGTGCGGCACTTAATTTATTGCTATAACTTTTCAACCACTCATTAGATTGCTTAACTTTTTAATTTCTTTCATTTAAGTTACTCTAACAACTCGGCTCGCCGAAAAAAATGACATGCATCAGGGATATCGTTAGTTACCCTAAAATATTTGTGCCTCTGTTTTGTTTTTTTTTTTTTTTTTTTTTTTTTTGTCAATGCTAACTCAAAATATCTAACGAGTCTATCAATACTTTCTTCTAGAACATCTATTTCAGTCAGTCTCTCTCACACACACACTATTTCCATTTCCAGTGATATCATTTCGTAGGACATCACCAAATTAATCGATCAATTATTTCTGTCAAGAAACATTTGATTCGTTTCCATCATGCCATGTCTAAAAAATTCGATGAATGAATCCTTAATTCCCCATGCACTAAAGCCGATCAATTTATGTCAATCATGAGGAGAAGGACACTAAGAGCGCGAACGATAACTATTATGTTTCAGAAATCAGTTTATGGCAAGAAATTGAATTTTTTATTTCTATTTCTGGCAAGTTTCTGAATAAAAATTCGCGTTTGATAATGATATAAAAATTTTATTCCGAGAATAGAAATTCGTTTGATAACGATATAAAATTTCTCTATTCCGAGTTAGCGACTAGAAGCGAATAAGGGCTGGCAGGAGACCGGCGATAGGTAAGTAGTAAGTGGTAACGAAAGTGAGCAATAAGAATGGTTTTTATCTCTCACTTTTGTTCCAGAGATAGAAAAGTTAAAAAATTTTACTTCTGATTTTTGATCTAAATCTATTGACGTGGCCTTCTCGATAGTGAATTATCCAAAAGAAACTTAATGGATTACTAAGTCTTGAGTTAGCACGAGCCCTCTCAAGCCCTACCAATCATAGTTTGGTACTTAAAAATTGACTCATTTAACATGTAATTTTATTAAATTTGGAGCTGCCACTAATCAGTTATGGTTAATTAAAAACCCAAGTAAAGTATGGGAGAATAAGTCCGGGGATATGGTTATGATGGATTAATCTACACCATTTCGATATTTTTTCTCTTTATTTTCAAAAATACTTTGCAAATAGTCTTGGTTGATTTTAAACTAAACTGTTAACATGCAAATAGTGATCATGCAAGTGCACAATTAATAAAATAACATTCAATAAACCCAAACGATGAATTGTAATAATTATGACTGACCTTAAAAATTTTGCAAGATGTTAATTAAAAATGCATGCCCTAAACATGTTTTCTAAATGATATGACGTCTAATTCTTTATTTAAAAAAAAATTAATTATGTGCAATTTTAATCTAATTTGACATGCGTGATTTTTACTCTAATGACATGTGGCATGCAATTCATATGACCTCACTCAAAAGATTGAATAAGTATGCAATTTAATTCACATGGCCCTAAATATGCATGTGCTACATGACGTGGGATGAATGACATAATAATTCTATATGCATATTGTTGACACCTAAATTTTTGGGGTTGATTTTTGTTAAAATTAAAAAAAATAAAAAATCACATGGCATATAGTTTAGGAAAATTTTATTTTTGTTATATTCCGTTAGGATTTCTTTTCACATATTTAGTTAATATACACTGGGGATGTATTTTGCGCAAAAAGGGGAATTTTTTGATGGAATATGCAAAAAATATTCCAACGATATATTTAGGGGTATCACGCGTAAACAAAAAGGAAAAAAGAATATATTGCGAAGATATGTTTTTTTGACCTATAAAAGGCGTCGTGCAAAAATTCATTTGGGGTCTTCTTTTCCGTCGGTGAAAAGTACACAAAAAAGCAAAAGTGAAAAGTGAGGGAGGTAAGAGACAAGAAAAAAAAAAGAAGAAGAAAGGGACGAAACCCTAATCGGGGGACCTTTCGTCTTCCCCGAGGGTCTCTCGCCCCCATTGGCGCCGCATCGGCGCCGTGTCCCCGGCGCACGAAGCCCCGGCGCCCCTGTCTCGCCGACTGAGCCACCACCGTGCGCTACCGCCCCTAATCTGATCACGACGCCGCCTCCGCTCCTCCACTGTCAGCCTCCGCCCCTGCCAGCCACCATAGACCAACCTCGATTGCGATGTCGCGACCCAAGCTCCCGCGCCACTCCGCCTCCGATCGACGCCTCTACTCGGAGTTTTCTGCTTGCGACGCTCGTCGCCGTTGATTCGAGTCGCTGGTGCCCCACCGGACGCCGATCTGCTTGCCTTGCCGCACCGCCGCGAGAGCCCAGTAGCACCGCAAATCTCGAACCGAGCTGCCCACCGCTGCTCCACCCGAGTTGGCCGCCGCCCCAACGCCCTCCTCCGTCCAAATCTGCCCGAAGTCCCGGCGCCCCTGTCCCGACGCCGCTAGATCTAGAACCCCCGCCGGATCCATCCTCCCACCGATCGGCCGGCCCTTTTTTTCCTTTCTTTTTTAGAAAAAAAAAAAGCGAAATTAGGTCATTTTTCTTTTCTTTTGATTATTTAACTTTTGTTTTTTTTATTATTGTTAATATTTCATGTTATTTGCTTTTTTAGTGAAATTATCCATTTTATGCGAAATTGAAATCGCACAATATGAAATTGCCTGAGAATTAGTAATTGTCAGTCCGATTTTCACGCCCGAAATCCGACTCGCAATTACTTTTTTTTTTTAAATCGCCAATCCAATCTCCCGCTCAAGATTCAATTCGCAATTTATATGAAATTGGCCAACCCGATCTCATGCGCGAGATATGGTTCATCAATTTGGGTATCAATATTGCTTAATTTGCTGTGGTTGTTACGTAAATTAGCTTTCTTTAAAAAAAAAATCAAAATGTAGGTGAAAATTAGGGTTAGGTTTGTTCTTCTTTTTTATTATCTTGCATATTTAGAATATAGATTTTATTTTAAATCATGAAAAAGGAATAAAAAAAAATTCATTTAGGATGTTAGTTTTATTATTTGGAATTGCATGTTCAATTTTAATTTCGAAATTTAAAAAAAAAAAAAAAAAAAAAAAGGAAAAACAATAAAAAATCATCATGCATGCTTAGGGCACATTTTGCACGTCATGGCGTATTAGGGTAAGATTGCTTGTTTAATTTGACTTTCTAATTAATTTTAAGTTTAGATAGATCTTTTAGATAGATTGCATTCTAGGATTATTTGGGTTAAGATAATATTTTAATTTAAATTAGGATTTAGTTTAACCTAATTCCTAATATAAATTAAATAGGATCTTAATCTAGCTAGATAATATTCACATTTTATTTAATTTCGAATTTCATAAAAAAAATACAAAAATGCCTTAGGTTAAATTAGTTTCATTATTTAGAATAAAATGCATTCTTTTAAGAAAAATAAAAAATGTCATATGCACATCATTAGGGTTAGATTCATTGAGAGACATGCCATTTAGTATTTTTTTTTTGTTTTTTGCTAGGTCCATTCAATTAGAAATTGCATATCATTAGAATTAGGTCATTTAGTTAATATTGCATTGCACATTACATGATTTTCATTAATTAAGTGAAAAAAAAAAGAAATTGCGTGTTAATTAGAAATCATATCTAGGGTTGTTGATGTGAATTCTGATTTAATATTGCAGATGCTTTCGTTGCTTCGAGGTAAGTTTTGCAATTTATTCATTATTTATCTGTGTGTTAAATTGGTGGATTGCGCACCCACATGATCACCTCACATGTTAGGGAAATAGATTTAAAATCAATTTAAGCTGCCTGCAAAAACATTTTTTAAAATAAAAGAATGGTACCGAAAGGGCATTAGAGAAATCTAGTGTAACCAAGCCCCCGTACCCATAGTCTCTAGTTCGTAGGAGTAAAGTAAATCTCCCGTTACTTTACTTGGGTTTCTAATCGACCCACCAAAATAGATTAGTGGCGACTCCTAGTTAAAAATCAATTGCATGTTAAAAAATTTGAACCTAAGTCGCGAATTGGTATGGGCTTGGGAGAACCCGAGTTCAGTCTAGGCTTAACAATCCATTAGCCAAATTTTAGGTGGTTCACCCCGAAAAATTTTGGTCGCGACAGCTTGGCGACTCCACTGGGGACTTGTGTTAAAACACTTAGTGGACTTAGGCCAATTTTTCTTTTTCTTTGAAAAAAAATGTTTTTGTTTGGCAACGAGGATTTCAGGTATGTCCCTAACATTTAGGTGTTAAATGTTCTTGCAGATTGGGAGGTATAAGGGGAAGTGTTTGCTGACCTTTGTTTTGCAGGGAGGTGTAGGAATGTATGGTTTATTCTTGTATATGAAGTGTTGCTTGATTTAAACCATTGTGCATGCTTTGCATTTATCACTACACTTTGAACACACAACCTGCCGCCGGACCTGGGCCGCGTAGGATCATTTAGGATGGTGTTGAGATGGATACCACTCCAACCGCATGCTCGCGATACGAGTCACCCATCTCAATCCTGAAGTTTCTTTCATGGTGTCAAGAGTACCCACCTCGGTCCGCATGCCTGCAACCCGGGTTGGCTCTTTAACCAAGCCGGAGTCATGAGGACCCAACATAGTCCACAAGCCCGTGGCTAGTCTGATAATCCTTGTGGCTCCACCTTGCTAAGCCTTATAGATTAGAAATCGAGCAACTTATCATGCGCATGTCTATGTGATTGCCCATCATTGGTAAAGTAAGTTCCCTAAATTTTTGCCTTTGCAATTTACTTACTTTATCGCATTATTTTGTCGGTCCATGGCATTAGGATTGTCCTGAGTCTTGATCAATATACAATGGGGACGTCGGACATTCGAATTATTCTCCCTCCAAAGGAAGAGCTTAGCACTTGATGGGACAAGTTAGATCAAGATGGCCGTCAGTTCATAGAGTCTCACATCGGTCGCCTGCTTCCACTGCTGCGCATCAACATCCATGGCGGCCTAATCCAAGCACTCGACCACTATTGGTGCCCCGAGACCTCTACCTTTATCTTCGACGGTAAGCATGAGCTCACTCCCACCTTGGAAGAATATAGCATCGCCATAGGGAAGTCCTTGAAAGCTGAATTGATTAGTCCGCCTATCAGATTAAATCCTCTTATGGCATTATCTGATTTTTTGAGAATTAAGGAAGACGACATAAAAAAGGTTTTAAAGGCTCACCGCAATGCATGTCCTTTATCCTTCTTGAAAGAATGTTTTGAAAATGGCACCTCGTTTCAAATGCGTAGGATTTTCCTTTTAGCTTTCTTCGGGTTTGTAGTATTTCCTTACTGCAAGAATGCTATTAACCCTTTGATTGCTCACCTAGTTAGACAAATGTTGGAAGGAAAGAATTTTGTAAACACTGTCCTGACTGAAACTTTTCTTTCTCTCACTCGATTCAAAGGAGGTGGTGATAAGACTCTCCATTCCTCTCATGAGCTTTTGCAAATTTGGTTTCTTTCTCATATAAAAGGTTTCGGTGGTTTAATGACTATACATGATATTAGTAATTCTAATCACCATGTTATGAGATTTGAGAACAACCAAAAACATGCACCGGATTACCATTATTCTAGGTGGCTAGCTTTCATGAAAATACCAACTTCCAAGGGTTTTCTATGGCATGCTAAATGGTTCCAAGTTTGGGTGGCGAGACTCTCGTGTGGAGGTGTTGGCCCAATTCCCATATTGGGATTCACTGAAGCATTGGAGTACTATCCAACTAGAGTGACCCGCCAGTATCAAGTCATGCAAGAGCTTCCCCCGGCGTTACAAGCGGATCCGCTCCAAGTCAGCTTCGTTGATGGAAGCCGAGGCCACAAAGATTCCATTCTCACTATCAAATCGATGTGGGACATGTGCCATCCATGAAAACTCAAATGGCCCGAGGAAGAGTTGAAGGGTAAAGAAAGAAAGTACTATGCCTCGACCAAGTACATTCAACAACACAAGATTCCTGAGAGGCTGCTTCCCAAGATACCAGAGATGCCGTTGAAGATCACCAACCATGCTAAGAATAAACACCTCAAAAGAGTTGCTGAAAAGGCTCAAGAGGAGAATAAACGATTGCGCCGAATAGTGTCCCGAGTGTACTTGTTTAGGGCATTTCGAGTTTTTATTTTTGTTAAGTTTGTCAAAAGCCACATCAATGAATAAAAGTTCTAGAATGTTGCCATGGATCGACGTATTCCATTTGAGATTCTTATCTTTCTTCATTTCTTCATAATTTAGGTGATAACGGATCCTCCACGCTCTCCCATCATCACGCGATTAAGAGCTAGAATGGCTGATCAAAATGAAATGCGCGATCGTATCACCACGCTGGAAGAACAACTTCAACAATTGACCGCCTCTATGCAGCTTCTAACGAGTCAAATCCAATTCCTTCGAGCAAATACGGCTCTTGCACCCGCTCTCCCCGAGATAGTTGTCTCGAATACTCAAATGGGTGATGATCACATGCCTGATCTGGAAGACGATCCACCATTGATCACTCCTGAAAAGACAAAGCCGAGTAATGTCCCTAAGGTGGAGCAGGATGAACGCTTCTCAAAGCTGGAGGAAAAAGTGAAGCACTTGCAAGAATCGCAAAGTTCACTCCCGTTCGACTTATCCGTGTACGAGAAGGTCGAGATGTCAAAGAAGTTCAAAATGATGGATTTTGAGAAATACGATCGTACTTCCTGTCCAAAAGCTCATCTGCAGATGTACCATGTGCGTATGGCTCAATATGTCAAGAATGAGCCCCTCATGATCCAATCATTTCATGCAAGCTTGACCGGGCCCCCGCTAAACTGGTATGTCATGAAGAATGTGAACCTTCTTGACACCTGGAATGAAGTGGCCGACGCCTCTCTTAAGCAATACAAGTTCAACATGGATATTGCACCCTCCCGAGAGGATCTTGAGAGGATGGAAAAAAAGAGGAGCGAATCATTCAAAGAATATGCCGTGAGATGGCGAAATCTAGTAGCTCAGATCACTCCTGAGCCTACTGACAAGGAGCTGATGAAGTTGTTTATCAAAACCCTCCCGTCTGAGTTCCGTAACCGGATGGCCAGCACGTACGTTGAAAACTTCAATCAGCTCATTCCCGTGGGAGAACAAATCGAGATGGGGATAAGGGAAGGATGGTTTACCGAACCATCAAGTAGAAGATTCTTTGCCAAGAAGGAGAAAGAAGCTACTGAAGACGTGAATATGGCTTATAGCCAAGAAAATACCAATCGTGCCCTGGCTATCCAGATGAATCAAAGGCAACAACAAGTCGCCCAAGCAAGAAGACAGTTCACCCCTCTCCCTGGATCTCCATCCCAAGTGTTGGCAATCCTAAGAAAGAAAGGTTTACTTACTAGTGAACCGAAGCGTCCAAACCGTGAAAGCATTCAAGGCTATGACTCGATGAAGAAGTGTGACTACCATAGCGGCGAACTGGGGCGTTCAATTGATGAATGTTTCACTCTTAAGCATAAGATCCAAAACCTCTTGGACACGAAGGCCTTCTCATTTCAACCTGCTCGACCGAACGTCCAGAAGAATCCGCTACCAGAGCATGAGAGTACGATCAATGCTATCCTGGAACCAGATGTTGAATTTGAATCGAGTTACCACTCATTTGAGTTGGTATCCACCATACATGCATCTCGAGACTCACCACCACCCACTCTTGAAGTTTCAAATGCTGCCCTTATGATGGGAAGGGTGACGGTTGGGAATGTTTTTGTTCCTGGTAATGGCCTTGAAAGAAATGGTTAGCATATTCGAAGTCCCAATGAAGCCCCTCAAAGGTCCCGTGCTGCTGGATTAGGGTACCATGGAAGAGGTGGGGAAAGTTCTGGAGGACGAAGACAGGAAAGGCGGAGCCTGCCACCTAACCAAGGGCGAGGAAGGCAAAACCCATCACGCCCGAGCATTTACGAGACATTCCCTAGTCCTCCGATAATGATGCAGGATGAAGTAATGGACACCATGGGGCAACCAAGTGGAAAATTCGACTATTTGGTAAAGTATTCTACTCCTCCCAGTTTCTACATTGATCCCCGCAGCATTGTCCCAAATGGATGGGGTGGCATGGATGATTCGACACCTCCGGAGATAGAGAACTCCGATGATGCATTGGAAGGAATCACTAGTCTCTTCAAGAACGTCTTCATAGGGACCATTGACGAAGGACCTCCGGAGGAGATGGGCTCTAGCCCACAAGAGTAACTCATTTACTGCTTTCCTACAGTCCCCTGCACGGGAATTTTTTATTACTTTCTAGGGCTTGTTTTCAATTTCTTCTTTTTCGCTTTCCTTTTAGGGCTTGAAAATTGCATTTCCATTCAATAAATGTAATTGATTGATGAATATCAATAAAATTATAAGTTTTATTTTGAGAGCATGATGAGGTACACCAAACCAGCCTGGTGATGATATCCAGCCGATAAAAAAAAAAAAATCCAAGGAGAATTCTGAGGCCTGGGCTTCATCATGCTTTCTCATGTCAAAATGTTTTAAAAAAATGCATTTCCAATTGCTTTTCAAGAGTTTTTTCAAAAAAGAAATCTTTCAAAAAAAATAAAACATGATTTACCCCGTTTGTCTTTTTTATCCATCTACATTCTGTTTCAGGGACGGTCTTATAGTATGCAAAGGTGTAAAAATGATCCAATCCAATTCCAGATTCTGGGGGCAAGTTCGCTCCAAATTGCAGCCGCCCATACGTGGTGAAGAAGGTACTTCCTGGAGGTGTCTTGATTCAAGCAGAAATGGATGGTCGTAAGTTTTTCACTCCTGTTAGTCCTAACGCTATCAAGAAGAATTACCCATGATTGAATTTGCCATGTCATGTTTTGAACTGCAAGCATTTTCATGATGAATAAATTGCCTCAATGAGTTGCAAATTGAATTGTTCAAATTTATTACAAATCTTACATTTTTCTTCCTTGATGAATTGTGTGAGATAAATTGAATGTGTCAAATGGGATACCTTGGAATGATGAAAGGCAAGCCTTGTTCCATACACTATCCCATACACAAATCCTCGATGAGTTGTGTGGAAGAGTTCCATGCCCGCAAGGAAATGGTGATCTCGCAAAGGGTACACTAACCAAGGTGATGAGAGGCAGTTCTTTCCTCTAAGCAAAACACTACAGGTATATCCATTGTTTAGCCCTTTGAGCCCACACGTGAAAAGTTCTTAAATCATCCCTGTCAAGGATCATCCCACATTGGGACAAAATTTGAGATGAATGATAGGAATTTTCTTACTCACACTTGCATCAATCTTCGAGTATTGCTTTCGCATTGTAACTCGTACGATAGTTCAAAGTGCCCTAGGATGATGAAGAGCAGTTATTTTTCTATTATATACACTTTTATCCATTGCATAGCCCACTTGAGCTTATGGATTCATTTCATATTAAACCCAGTTAGTGATCATCCCCCACACTGGGGCAAGACAAAAACATTCAAATGACATGAGCTAGAATGTTGACAAAAATGGAAACTTTGTCCAAAGAAAATGAGTGTGAAAATGGGGCATGAAAAAGCAGTGTGCCTGGTAAAAGCAAGGCCAATGCCTAGAAAAAAAAAAAGAAAGAGAGAAAGAAGAAGAGAAAAATCAAACTCTTGTTATAATGAGTTGTATCCCCAATAAGGCGGTACTAAAAGTGAAATGTTGTTGCAATCAATGGAGATTTAATGTGGAAAATATTTGGCAGTGGAGAAGGAAAGTGGTGGAAATGTCAAGACGATCACCAACTTTGACCCTCTAAACACTTTTTGAGCCTAATGATCTTTTCATTTCTCAACCCATGAACCAAGCCTACGTTACGTCCCTTGCAAAGTCTCTTCTGATTAGGGGACTTGGATTAACCTAGGGGTTCACATGTTTTAAGCATCGCTCGAAGAAGTGCGAGTAAGATAATTTCTGCCTCGTTTCGTATGTTTCTTGACTTGTAAATCCCAAGACAATTGCGAAATGTCATTTTTCAATAGCCTTGACTCAAAGAGTCCCCTTTGTTAAGCCATTGACTAAGCCGATAGTACAGTCCCTATTAAAGACCCCTCATATTAGTAAGGTAGTACCATTTGCGAGATTGCTCGAACCCTTATCTGGCATGACAATGGCGAGATAGAATGATTATCAAAATCCTGCATCAAAGGTCAGGATGAAACAACCCCTTTTAAAAGAGGATGAGTGAAAAGTCCTTTCAAATTGAAGAATCCCTCATTTGACACATCCATGACACTCATGTGTTCAAATTGGAATCTTCTTTTGAAATCCTTCCCATTAGGTAATGCATGATTGATAGAAATCATTACGCATGAACCTTACTTGAATTAATGCATGTGTTATTTGTAACCACAAATACATGTTGCTTCTCCTACAATCATGTTTTATAGGAGACATATCCCAATGAACAGAGATGTCACTAGGTAAGTATATCTCTATCCATACCTTTGTACATGTATTTTCCCTTTTGAATACACTGACACTCGATGGAGTTGTCCCCAAAGATTTTTCCCCAGATTGCAACGCTGGGTGACCGAAAAATGGTTCGGGTCCTAGCCAAGCAAAATCTCTGTTTAGGCGACCGTAGAATGGTACGGGTCCTAAACAACATTTATTGCTCTAACAGGCAACCGTAGAATGGTACGAGTCCTGAAAAACAACTTTCTTCATCAAGGCGACCATAGAATGGTACAGGTCCTGGAAAGTGAATCTTCGTTTAGGTGACCGTAGAATGGTACGGGTTCTAGACAAAACCTTTCTTCCCACTCAGGCGACCGTAGAATGGTACGGGTCCTGAAAAACAATTTTCTTTATCAAGGCGACCGTAGAATGGTACGGGTCCTCGACAACACTTATTCCTTATTCAGGCGACCGTAGAATGGTACGGGTCCTAGACAACACCTATTTCCCCATTTAGGCGACCGTAGAATGATACAGGTCTTGGAGAAGCAATTTTCCATTTAGGCGACCGTAGAATGGTACGGGTCCTGAAAAACAATTTTCTTCGTCAAGGTGACCGTAGAATGGTACGGGTCCTAGACAACACCTATTCAGACGACCATAGAATGGTACGGGTCCTGTAAAATGAATCCCTTTTTAGGCAACCGTAGAATGGTACGAGTCCTAGACACGACCAAACACTGTCAAATTGGGCGACCGTAGAATGGTACGGGTCCTAGGAAAGCAGTTTCTTTGTAAAGTCATGTTACTATTCTAGGCAATCGTAAAATGGTATGGGTCCTGGACATGTGACACAAACTATCTCGAACTACTTGAAGGTAAGTTATTCCAGGTAAGTTCATTTATCATTTGCATTAGCATTTCCATGCATCATGTAAATTGCATTCAAAAATGGAATTCATGTTCCAACAAAAAATCATACATTGCATGTGCATGATCAAAATTTAGGTCTCAATTTATCTTTGAAGGTAACCTCTGTGAGCTCACCTTTAAAGAGGGGCAGCTATTGACACCTAAATTTTTGGGGTTGATTTTGCTAAAATAAAACAAATAAAAAACCACATGGCATATAGTTTAGGAAAAATTTATTTTTGTTATATTCCGTTAGGATTTCTTTTCACATATTTAGTTAATATACACTGGGGGATGTATTTTGCGCAAAAAGGGGAATTTTTTGATGGAATATGCAAAAAATATTCCAACAATATATTTAGGGGTATCATGCGCAAACAAAAAGGAAAAAAGAATATATCGCGAAGATATGTTTTTTTGACCTATAAAAGGCATCGTGCAAAAATTCATTTGGGGGTCTTCTTTTTTGTCGGTGAAAAGTACACAAAAAAGCAAAAGTGAAAAGTGAGTGAGGTAAGAGAGAAGAAAAAAAAAAAACGGACGAAACCCTAATCGGGGGACCTTTCATCTTCCCCGAGGGTCTCTTGCCCTCGTCACGCCGCACCGGCGCCGTCCCCGCGCCCGAAGCCACAGCGCCCCGGGCCCCGCCGACCGAGCCACCACCGCACGCTACCGCCCTTGATCCGATCGGGACGCCGCCTCGCTCCCGCACCGTCAACCTCCGCCCCGCCGCCGCCGTAGACCAGCCCGGATTGCGATGCCGTGACCCAAGCTCCTGCGCCACTCCACCTCCGATCGACGCCTCTACTCGGAGTTTTCTGCCCGCGACGCCCTTCGTTGGTGATTCGAGTCGCTGCTACCCCCACCGGACGCCGATCCGCCCGCCTTGCCGCACCGCCGCGCGAGTCCAAGAAGACCGCAGATCTCGAGCTGAGCCACCCACCATCGCTCCACCCGAGTTGGCCGCCGCCCCGATGCCCTCCTCCGTCCAGATCTGCCCGAAGCCCAAGCGCCCCTGTCCCGACGCCGCCAGATCCGGCGTCCCGCAGCTCGCCGGAACCCCCGCTGGAGATCCATCCTCCCACCGATCGGCCGTCCCTTTTTTTTCCTTTCTTTTTTAGAAAAAAAAAAGAAACAAAGTGAAATTAGGTAATTTTTCTTTTCTTTTGATTATTTAACTTTTGTTTTTTTATTGTTAATATTTCATTTTTTTAGCGTAATTATCCATTTTATGCAAAATTGAAATCGCGCAATATGAAATTGCCTGAGAATTAGTAATTGTCAGTTCGATTTTCACGCCCGAAATCCGACTCGCAATTACTTTTTTTTTTTTTTTTTTAAAAAAATTGCCAATCTAATCTCCTGCTCGAGATTCGATTCGCAATTTATGTGAAATTGGCCAACCCGATCTCAGCGCGAGATATGGGTCATTAATTTGGGTATCAATATTGCTTGATTTGCTGTGGTTGTTACTTAAATTAGCTTTCTTTTAAAAAAAAAAAATCAAAATGTAGGTGAAAATTAGGGTTAGGTTTGTTCTTCTTTTTTATTATCTTGCATATTTAGAATAGAGATTTTATTTTAAATCAAGAAAAAGGAATAAAAAAAATTCATTTAGGATGTTAGTTTTATTATTTGGAATTGCATGTTAAATTTTAATTTCGAAATTAAAAAAAAAAATAAAAAATCATCATGCATGCTTAGGGCACATTTTGCACGTCATGGCGTATTAGGGTAAGATTGCATGTTTAATTTTAATTTCTAATTAATTTTAAGTTTAGATAGATCTTTTAGATAGATTGCATCCTAGGATTATTTGGGTTAAGATAATATTTTAGTTTAAATTAGGATTTAGTTTAACCTAATTCCTAATATAAATTAAATAGGATCTTAATCTAGCTAGATAATTTTCACATTTTATTTAATTTCGAATTTCATACAAAAATACAAAAATGCCTTAGGTTAAATTAGTTTCATTATTTAGAATAAAATGCATTCTTTTAAGAAAAAGAAAAAATGTCATATGCACATCATTAGGGTTAGATTCATTGAGAGGCATGCCATTTAGTATTTTTTTTTTTTTGCTAGGTCCATTCAATTAGAAATTGCATATCATTAGAATTAGGTCATTTAGTTAATATTGCATTGCATATTACGTGATTTTCATTAATTAAGTGAAAAAAAAAAGAAATTGCGTGTTAATTAGAAATCATATTTAGGATTGTTGATGTAAATTCTGATTTAACATTGCAGATGCTTTCGTTGCTTTGAGGTAAGCTTTGCAATTTATTCATTATTTATCTGGGTGTTAAATTGGTGGATTGCGCACCCGCATGATCACCTCACATTTTAGGGAAATAGATTTAAAATCAATTTAAGCTGCCTGCAAAAACACTTTTGAAAATAAAAGAATGGTACCGAAATTGCATTAAAGAAATCTAGTGTAACCAAGTCCCCGTACCCATAGTCTCTGGTTCATAGGAGTAAAGTAAATCTCTCGTTACTTTAGTTGGGTTTCTAATCAACCCACCAAAAGTAGATTAGTGGCGACTCCTAGTTAAAAATCAATTGCATGTTAAAAAATTTGAACCTAAGTCGCGAATTGGCATGGGCTTGGGCGAGCCCGAGTTAAGTCTAGGCTTAACAATCCATTAGCCAAATTTTAGGTGGTTCACCCCGAAAAAATTAGGTCGTGACACATATGCATTCTTTTTTAAGATTTTTATTATTTATTAAGAAATTTCTTAAGTTTCTATATTATCCTAAACATGCAATTCTAACCGGAAAATTAATTTAACATGAAATGCAATGTGACCTATTATGAAATGCAATTTTTTTATATAAATTTTTTATGAAAAAATATTACTAAGAATTAACACAAATAATGTAATTAACCACATAAAATATATAATTCACCACAACCCAGGACAAAAAGTCACAATAATCAAAAATCAATCCAACATCTCTCAGCTCAATATTTTTTATTATCATGACTCTTAACATGACAATTTTCTTAATCGGATAATGCCTAACGAAATCACCAATCACAATTAGAGTCAAATAATTGTAAACTAAGTATTAAAATAACCAAATTAAACTAGGTTAAAGAGATTACCTAGTTCGGAAAAAATTATCTCCGAAAATGGGACAAGCAAGGAGCGATGTCAAGATCACAATCATGAGTCACGATTAGCGGGAGAATTCGGATGAGAGAACAAGACAGTAAGGTAGACCTTCTCAAACACCAAGTAACCTGCACAAGAAAAAATGGTCCCAACAATAGTAGACTTGCTGGATTGATTCAGATGAAAGATGGCGATGCTTGATCAGGAATGAGGTATGGCTGTTAGACGTTGGCAAGGCTATATGGCGTGGTTAGCTGCCACCACGAGTGTAGAGACACCAAAAGGACCGCACGGTAGTAATAACTTTGCAAGAAGCGTCGAGAAAGGATCGCTGGTAGTCCGTGATATCAATGATGCTGTGATGATCGCTAAGGATCGTGGCGGAATAGGAACGTCGGAGCTGATGACAAGCTCGTTTGGCTATGTAGGCTAGTTTTGCTGATGACGTAGCTGTGGTATTGAGCCAGCGTCGGGAGGGCAGCGTGCAACTCTTTGTTGACAGGGGTAACGTCATAACTCAGCAAAGAGCAGTGGACAACGAGCAATGTCGATCGTTGCAGGAACTCATTGGGAATCAGCAAGCATCTAGGAGGAAAGCTGCTGGCATCAATGGAATCGGCTCATTTTAAGGAATAACAAACTTCATCGTTGGGACTCCAAAAGGAATGTGTTGCTCGTCACATTGTCGATGTTGTAGGAATTAAGGATGAGCATGGTTCATATTGGGCCGGTCCCACATCTAATCCAGGGACCAACTCATACAATATTGGTCCTCAATTTTTGGGACCGAGGACCAACTCTGTTGAGCCTGGGGCCAAGGACTGGACCGACCCTATAGGTCTGGTCTGGTTCCAAGATTAACCTGGGACTAACCAATTATTTTTTATTTCCCTTTTTATATTCCTTAAAAGGACAAACGCACTATTTCAAATTACATATTCATCAACAAATGCGACATTAAGCAACTAAATTATGAACACCAACACATATTAAACATAAATATAAAATAAGGTAACAACAAAAATTTACATTTGCTAAAAGCAACAAACCATAAAAATGAACGTGCGAGGTGAGAGAAGAGAGCGAGCAGCGAGGTGAGTGAATAGAGACGAGTGACAAGGTGAGTGAGGCAAGCAAAGAGAGGTAAGTTGTGAGCAAGCCGAGTAGGTGAGTGAGCGAGGCTAAGGCAAGTGAAAAGGATTCTTTTTTTTTGTTGGTTGAATTGAGGCTAGGTTTCTTTCTACTTTCCAATTTACATGACAAATTAAACCGCAAAGAGAACAGAGAAGGATGTACTAGAATTTAGAGTAGACAAAAGTATATAATATAAAATATATTAGATATATAATATATTATGTATAGGCTTGGTTCGGGTTGAACCAACTCTAAATTCCTAGTACCAAAAACCAACCCGTACAGTGCAGGGTCCAAAAGTCCTAGGACCAAGAACCGAACCAATTTCCCTAATATCCTTATCAAGATGGGCCAGGTTGGGTTGGTCCAGGGTCAATTTAGGGTCGACCTTGGATCAATGCTCACCCCTAATTGGAGTTTGCTAGAGGGCTAAGATTGGATAGCAACAAGGGGCGTCGAGTGTTAGTATCCCACCACGTGGGGAGCAGTTTCAAAATAGGCGTGTGCAGCAACATAGACGTGATGGCAATCGTGGAGTGTGATGGCTACTGACAGCAAATCACATAGGAAAAGAAATCTCGGGCTTTTCTCTTTCTCGTTCTTCTCTCACTTTCATGAGTACAATTTTACTCTCTCAAGGAACTCTCTCCAACAATTTTACTCTGTTCTCTCTTTTCATCCTCCCTGACGACTCCTTTCACCGTGAATTTATAGAGAAGGAAATTTGCCGTTCAGTGAAGATTTCCCAGGATTATAGAACATATTTACTCAAGAGACGATGTTCTTCCGCACAGGGAGGAAACGGTCATGCGGAAATGGCTCCATTTCAAACTCCAAACATTTCAAATCTCCCTTCATGGCCAGACTATTTTTTTCTAATATTTTTTATTCTTCTTTTATATAAGGATGTAAGAACAATATTAAATTGTATGTCATTATTGAATAAATGAAATGCATAATACTTAACATAAATTTGATATTTTTATGCAATGAACGAGTAATTGGAATAATCAAAATGTCAACTCCAATTTTTGTAGTAAAAATTTGTTCAATAAATAGAAAAATGAAATTTCGTTACTAAACGGATTTCTATTCCAAACTTGTTCTTGAGAACGGGAAAATATAACAGAGAAACAAAATAGTTATTATGCATGTACGGTGCTCATTTTAGTACCAAAAGTTCTTTTTCAGATCGCTTAGGTGTCATTTTAAAAAAAAAAAACAATCGCTAAAGTATCAACTCCAATCTGAGTCGTCGAAAATCTAATATAGCCATGTTTTATTAATTTCTCAATCCTACATGGCTCGTCGACGTGCCCAATCTGCACGTAACCTCTAAACGATGTCGTGTTGCAAGTTCAAAAGTAATCACTTGAGTGCTAATCTCAATGAAAAAGTGATCATGTCAATCCAAAAAAATGCCATCTTAGATGATTTTTTTTTAATTATAAATGTCACATAATTTTTCTGATAGAAATGGCTCGCTAGAGGCATTTAAGTGATTGTTTTTTATTTGATTTAACACTTAAGTGAATTGGCGAAAATTTTTGTTTTCAAAGTGTCGCGACTTAATTTTTCGGGTGCATCACCTAAGTTTAGGCTAATGGACTACTAAGTTTTTAAACTTAGCTCTGGCTCTGCCAAGCCCATACCAATTCGCGACTTAAGGTTCAAATATTTAGCATGCAAATGATTATTATCTAGGAGTCGCCACTAATCAATTTTTGGTAAGTCGATTAGACACCTAAGTAAAATAACGGGAGGATTATTTTACTCCTACAAACCAGAGATTCTGGGTACGGGGACTTGGTTACACTAGATTTCTCTAATGCCCTTTCGGTACCATTCTTTTTATTTTCAAAAATGTTTTGTAGGCAGTATTGATTAATTTTAATCTAAGCTACTAACATGCAAATGATGGTCATGCGGGTGCACAATCAATGAAATAACATTCAATAAACCGAAATGCTAGATTCGTATGAAATTATAAACTTCAAATTTATTAAGGTCTATTCTCTAAAAAAAAAACATTTACAAAAATGCTAATAAAAATGCATGCTCTAAACATGATTTTCTAAATGACATGATATCTAATTAAATGTAATCTTAATTTAAATTTGATATGCCTGAATTTTACTTTAATGATATGTGAGATGCAATTCATATGGCATAACTCGAACTATCACTATATGTATGCAATCTAATTTATACAACCCTAAATATGCATGTGTTTCATGATATGGGGATGAATGACATAATAATTCTATATGCATGTTCTTTTTATTATTTTTTTTTAATGACTCTTTTTTAATGTATGCAACCTACACTAAACAATGATGACATAAAATGGGATTAATTATGAACTAACCTATTAACTAACCAAATAAATGACCTTTTATGTTTTCTCTTTTTTTTTTCTCTTTTTTTTAAAAATTACTTAATAATTCTTATTAAAAAAGAAAACAACATAATGATGTAATTAAAAAAACTACACAATGGGATTACTAAAACATAACGACATGATGCGACCCTAATTTACTAAGCCTAAAAAAAAACTCTAATGCAAGATTTAGATTTTTTTTACTTTTTGATTTTTTAATTTGTATTTTATTTTTCCAAAACAAGTAATTATTTTTACAAAAAAACCAAGATAAGAATTAAAATAACTGAAAAAATAATCCGTTGTCTCACGGATTAAATTAACAATTATTTTAACTCTATAGTCACAACAAGGAAATCAAAATAACTAAAAATCTGATCCGAAATCTTACGGACCAAATTAAATAATTATTATGATTTAACAATTGAAATTCTACCAAGAAGCCCAAAAATTAATTTAATTAAAAAATGATCCGACGTCTCTTGGATCAAATTAATAATTACAATAATCCCGGACAAAATCCCTACGAATAATGCCTACATAGATTACAAATATTAACACCCAATATTTAAATAACAAAACTAAAAATGCCAAACAAAATAAACAGAAAAATAAAATAACAAATAAAAAAGTAAAATGAACTAAACTGAAAAGAAAGTAAAAAGTAAAAGTAAAAAGTAAAAAAAAAAAAAAAAAAAAACTACCTAGGGGGTAAACGACTGAGACGAGAGGGCAACGCCGGGCGGAAGAAGCTGTCGGCCGGCATCGGGGTTCCAGCAGGGCTGGACGGCGCCGGTGTTGCTGGTGTCGCGGAAGGTAGGGGCGACGACGGGAGATTGGCTGAGGTGGCTCGGGTGCTGCAGACTAGGCGAAGGTGCGGCGAAAGAAACCATGCGTCGACTAGGGATCAAACAGAGCAGCGACTCGAATGAGTAAAATTGCATATCTCAGGCGAAGTAGAAGCGCGATCGATCGGAGGGTGGAGGCGCAGCAGCTTGGGTCGCAGCATTGGGTCAAAAGGCTCGAGCAGCAGGGAACCGGCGTTCAGATTGGGCCGCGAGTAGCCGACGAGAAGAGCCAAGGTCACAGGGGAGTGGTGCAAAGGCGGCACCGGCGTGAAATCGTTGCAATCGGAACAGCAAGGTGGCAGTGGTGTGCGGCGGGGCTGCGCATTGCAACGGGACAGTCGTCGGGCTCTGAACGATGGTGCGGCTGCAGGTGGAGCAGAGAGCAAATCTCCAGTGAAGTTGGGTGATGCTGATGCGGCGAGATAGAGCAGGGAACCGGCGACTGAGGGGCGTCCGTGCAGAAGCGGGTCGGTAGAGGGAGAGCAGAAGCCAGCGGCGAGTGTGGAGGGAAGTCGTTGCTCGCAGGAGATCGAGCGGCCAAAGAAGAAGATTGGTTCTTCTTCCGCTTATGCTTTCCATTATTTTCTTTTTCTTTTGGTTTTCTCTCTCTTCTCACCTCACACGTCTCACTCACTGGTTTCTCTTTCTCTGCTGCTCTCTCTCTGACACACTTTCAGCAGAAGACTTTTTTGACTTGTTCTCAATCGAAGGAGAAATTTCCTTTCTTCAATTTCCAGACTTCACCCTCCATAAAAGAACCCCCCCTTCGCTCGGTTCCGAAGCCTCGCATTTTATAGTGAAAAAGTCCGACCAAAGTTGTTGAAGATTTGCAAATATTCACTCAACCATCCAACAATAAAAAGGCTCCAAAATCACACAACCGCTGAATTTTTTAAATTTTGAAACGAAGACATGTGTTCAACAAGAAAAATGCTTTATTAAAAAATTTTGAAATCTCCCTCCACAAACTCAAATGTTTTATTTTATTTATTATCCTCTATTTTATTTTCTAAAAAATAAGTTTGATCCTAAATTAGGTGTCAACACAAAGTGAGTATCATACATAACTTTTGTCACTTCTAATGTCATTCTCCCATCAATCATGATAATCACTCAATCAGTCATATGCGCATGTAGACAATGGGGGAATGCCTAAAACTAAAAATCCCTCTTCCTAAGCATCATCTATATTGCGCAAAAACTTTCAAATTGATCTATCTGAAATGATTTTTACTTTTCTTATTTTTTCCATTTCATGATTTTTCAAAATTATGCGATCTAAGTAATTTGATTTTTACAACTCTGACCACTTGGAAGTTTTTCAAATCATACAAAATCACTTTGCCGAAATATAAATGAAGATTATTTTTTCATAATTTTCAAACCTCCATTTAATACTCTGAACTTTTCGTGAGAATAAGTAACTTTTTTCTTCTTTTTTTTGGCTTAAGATGGGCAAAAACGACTGGTTGCATGGGTCTAGGTTTGTGAGTTCAGGCTTGGCCTCACCCCCATTGAATCCATCAGAAATTAAAATTATTTTCCGCAGGACCCGAAAAGGCCGTTTGTGCAAGACCTTTTAAATGATCTTTAAGGCCTGGCCTAGGAGGCCTGAACAGCGGATTCTAGAGAAGTACACTGCCGCTACGCGCCTGCCCGTTGCATTAATTTAGAGTACATTTATTTCGTGGATAACTCAATAATATAGGAAAATAATTTCCAATAAAATAATTTTCAGTAATACGATTAGTTTTTATTCATTTGGTGATATATAATTGAAAATATTTTATCTTATTTGGATATTATTGGAAAATAATTCCAATCTCATGATTTTATTTCATACAAAAAAGTTCAAATTTTTAAAACTTTTTAAAAACTCGAATTTTTTAATATTTAATTTATCTCTTATTTTTATTTTATTTTCTTTTTTAAAATGGAATTTTTATTTTTTATTATATTTTATCTTTCTTCTTCTTCTTCTTCTTTCCTTTACTTTTTCTCCTTTCCTCTATCGCTTTTGGGCCGGCAATGGCCATGGGCAAGCTCCACCTCGCCAAGATTGGGTGAGCCTTGAGTTCGCAAGATCAAGCAAGCCTTGAGCTTACCGGACTCAATAGAGCTCAGGCTTGCCTAGATCGGCTGAGCCTCGAACTTGCTGGCCCATATCTTGGCCGGTTGCCATTAGCGGAGGAAGAAGAGGGAAGAAGGAGGAAGAAAAAGAGAAATGAAGAAAAAAGAAATAATAATAAATTCAAAATTTTAAAAAATAATTCAAAATTGATTTTTTTAAAAAAATAAAATATTTTATAAAAATAAAATTTTCATTAACCAAGGACCATAAGAGTAGAAAAACATTTTGCTCTCCGATTGTTTCAAAGGAGAAATCGTTTTCTTCAATTATCTTTAGTAGGAAAATATTTTCTTTGACTAGGAAAATATTTTTCATTGACTCATTTTCCTAAGCGAATCAAATGCCAAAAAATGAGAAAAACATTTTCCGAGAAACAAAAGTACCCTTAATGTCATTAATTCATAAAGGTTTTCGTAAAATTTGTGTCTATAATGTAATTCCATGTCGTTTTAGATGAAATTTTGAAAGCAAGATTTTCTTTTTCCATTTCTAGTTTATAATTGGGAAAGAGAAATCAAAAAATTATTTGAAATTATTTTTATCATATCAACGCATTTTTAGCTTTTATTTTCAATTGAGACAGTTATTATACCAAATAGACACATAATTACCTTAATGTCTGAAAAGGCTTAGCAGAAAATTTAAAATGGCTTCAAAATTTCATACTTATCAATATATTCTAAAGACTTCTTGTTTGGTTTTGAATATCTCACAAATAGCTATAATTCACTCTCACCCGTCCGCAATGATACTAAGCAAATATGGATTGAGCTGGGATGCATACGTTAGCAAAAGATTATGAAATAATGAGGTATGAATATGTACGTTACACAATTGCAGGCTCATATACAAGAGACAACGGTATTTATTATGAAAATGACACAAATAATCCCTAAATTTTTGTTCCAATATACAATGCGTCTCTAAACTTTTTAATTTGTTCAATGTGGTTCATGCACTATTGATAAATGTTCAATCTAATTCTTAAACTATAAGGAAATATTCAATATTGTCCTTCCGTTTGTTGACACCTAATATTTTAGAAAATAATAAATAAAATAAAAAATTCGGTTTTGGAAAATCTTTGTTGTTGAAAATAAATCCTCATTTTAAAATTCAAAAAAAATAGTTATTGTTTGATTTTGGAGCCATTTTTTTTGTTGAGTTGTTGAGTGAATATCTCACTTGCAAAAAAAAACTTTGATTTCCCTCTATAAATAAGAAAGGCGAGGCTTCGGTTTAGGGGTCTTTTCTCGAGTTTTAGGTAAAAAAATCAACACAAAAGAAGAAGAAAAGCTTTCCTTAGGTTTTCTTTTTCGAGGTCAAGAGGAACAAAAAGAAAAAAGGTTTCGGCTCTTTGGAGAAGGGGAAAAGTGAGCAGAGGGTTTTTCCTTCTGCTGACAGGGCAGAGAGGTACATGGGAAAAGAGAGAAAGTGACGTGAGAGAGAGAGAGGTGAGAACCAAAAAATTGTGCACTGTTCATCTTCTTCGTCGGTTTCATCTCCGCGAACACCCACGCCACTCCGCTGCAGCCCACGCCGCCACACCTCGTGACCTACAACCCACCCGTCGCCGAGTCCGGTCCGTTGTCCGCCACCGCCGCCTCGCCGGACTCGCCCTCGCCGCACAGCAACCTGCGACCTGCAGCGCCCGCGAGCCCTTTCGCTGCTCACTCGACGCCCGTGATTGCACCTCCACCGAGCAGCACCCTCCCCATCGCCGCCGTCTCTGCTCCTCCGCCTCATCCTCAGCCTTCGTCGTGCCTCAGTCGATCCCCGGCGCAGCAATCGAGTGCCGTTCCTATCTGCAGCATCACAGCCGGCCACCACCGCTCCGTCTCTGTGCGCCTGACGACTGCAGTGGACCTTCACTCGACGCCCCACACCGGCGACCTGCGACTTCCCGAGCGCCGCACGCCTCCGTCGCCGCGTTTCCGCCACCGCCGCTTCGTCGGTCTTCCCCGCGAAACTCGCTACGAGCTAGAACCCAAAGCCGTTGTGATCCCGTGCCCTCGCCGTGCAGAAAGCCACCGTCCCTGCTCCGCCCGACGCCGCGCCAAACGCCACACCTCCGCCGGTCCGCTCGCCAACGCTCCGACGCCGGCCACTCTCCACCCGATCTCCGCGTCGCCGCATCCACCCCCATTACGCTCGTTGTCTTTCCTGCATTAGTCCTTAGGTAGTTTTTTTTTTTTTACTTTTCATTTCTTTTATTTGATAGCATTTTTAAGTTTAGTTATTTAAATTGCAATATTGTGGCACCCTCGACGGCCCCCAAACCGTTTGGGTCGCCACAGTTCGCTTACCTTTCACTTTCCCTAATAACATGTCACTCTGATACCATTTCAATTGCAGCGGGTCCATACAACCTGGGGGTTTACATTTTTTTTTTTTGATCGGTCCCTTGCGCAATTCATATAACGGAAGCATATCCAACAACTCCCTTCCCTATATTCAGAAAACGATGCACACCAACTAAACATTTATAAGTAAAAGCCAAACACTTTTATTTACTTAAACCAAATGGACATCATTCATCGGTACATCAAAATGCCATAGTTTTCTTTACTTGGCTACACTTCAAAAGATGACCGACATCTCCTCCAACAGTCGTATACTTAATGTCCATCGATCAGTGTCAGTGTCCAAAAGTTCCTTCCTTTGCTATCCTCCTCCTCCTCGCGGTCATATCCAACCACTTGATCCATCTACGGTGGCGTGGGCGACAGAGGTATCTTATCTATTCTGAAATGTTAATCCCCAAAAAGGGTGAGTACAACCACTTAGCAGTAAAGATCCACCAAACTACTCAATGCATCAAACAGAACAATCAAGGCATCATAACAAAGCACGTATCATTCATGCATTCAAGTATAACTTACCTTGCAGCCATGCTTATATCATCATGCCATATGTGCATATATAACCATGCACTCATCATCAAACATTCATGCATATATCACCATGCCATACGTGCATATACCACTACGCACTCATCATCAAGCATTCGTGCATATCCATGCCATATGTGCATATACCACCATGCAGTCATGCATATCTCACCATGCCATCGTGCATATACCACCATGATTCATATCATCCATGCTGTCAAGCATACATCACTATGAGATCCATTCATGCCTTCATGATCGCATTTTCAATATCAAATAGCATGAATTTATTTTCATAAGCCGATCATGCATCATGCCATATGCATACACCCATGCACATGATTCATTTTCAATTCTTATCTTTCACAAGGATCTCATCAGTTTTTCTTTCTAGGGACCAATGTTTGCATCCCACAATTTATCGCTCGCATCCAACCAGGCATCGCGAGGAACCTCCGGGCATGTATTCAAAATACAACCGGGCATCCGGCCCCCCACATTCCGGGTATCTCGCATCCCAACTAGCATCACGAGGAATCCCCCCGGGCACAAACCTCCGGGGCTTCCGGAATTACGTACCGACATACCACCAGGATTCCCCCTCCCCCTCTGGAATTACGTACCGTATACCACCGGGCATCTCGAAACTCCCGAGGACCCTCCGGAATTACGCCACTAGGCCACCGGGCATCCGGCACCCCCACATTCCGGGCATCCCGACACTCCCGAGGCATCGTCGGCTCACATCTCCGACGGCCTTCTCATCACCACAATGCATATTCCGATACATCTCATTTTCAATTTCACATTTGATGCAACAATGCCAATGATTTGACAACATGCCTTTTTAAAATCATATAATATGCCTTGGGAAAAGTATCATTTGATGCAATGGTTCTGAAACTTCATTGAGTTCATGAAAATCCATCAATCCTTTGATGTCATATGAAATGTATGGATGTCATCATGTCATTGCACGAGTAATAATCCAGGATATCATGATTTACATAATAAATCCAATAAACAGTAAATAAAACAATTTCCAGCTTAAACAGAATGCGTGCTATTCATGAAAAATTCTAGAAAATTAGTAAACGATGGAAATAAATTCTGAAAATTTACCACAATGTAGATAAGATCTAAGAAAACACATTTCGTGAAGAACACCATATCAAACAAGGCTTCACAGAATACGTACAGGTCCATGCATCACCGAAAAAAGATTTTAACATCATCCATGCACTGTTTTGGAAACAATTTCGATTAATCCCTTAAAAAAACTCAGAAAATTCTGGAATTTGGACACGCTGTATTTAAGACCTAGAGGTACAATTTTCATGAAGAAATCGTAGTCCAATTCGTTCTGTATTAAAATATAAAATCGATTTACTTTTCCTATTCTCGGTACCGTTTTCCAGATCCACCCGTGTTGAAGAAAAATCGTTTCCTTGGTCATTACTGGTCCATTTACTCTTAAATTTCAGTATGTTGTTCCTCAGAATATTACCTACAACTTTCATTGAGGACATACTATCAAATTGTAACTGTATGATGTTATAAAAATCCCGAAATCACACTGGGTAGAAGCAGCGTTTTTCCCAGATCCAGTTTCTTCAAAAGACAAAGGTTTCACCGACCTATTTTCGTTAATTTACTCTAAATTTTTGATATGTTCTACCTCAAGAAGTATAATACAACTTTAGTTAAGAGATAAAAGTGAGATTTCAACAAGAAAGTTACTTTACATACCACGAAACCACTGAAGGTCATCACGACGAATTCCAGATCTAGTCTCTCCAAAGGAAAATCGTTTCACCAAGAAATACTTGTTCTTTTTATCTAAAATTTCAGTATGTTATTCTTCAAGATGTTCTCTACAACGTTCATGAAGATTTCGAAGTGGAATTCCAACTAAAAAGTCACATGCAACACACGAAATCACCAAGAGGTCAACAAAACAGTTTCCAGATCTAATTTTTTCGTAGAAAAAGGGTTTCACCCCTCAATACTTGTCCATTTTGTCTCCAATTTTAGTATGTTATACGTCAAGATGTTCTCTACAACTTTCATGAAGAGGTCGAAACAATATTACAACTAAAAAGTCACATGCAACACACAAACTCGCGGACGGTCGGACTGGTCTTTCCGAAATCAGCATGCATGACCAACGAATCTCTCTTCAAAGCTCCGAAATCTCATCCCATCTACCACAACCAAGACTTACCATCTACTACACATCCACACAGCAATGCAAAGAGTAGGTTTTAGGACTTCACTTGCCTCAAATTTAAGCACAAAACAGCGACAAAATAGCGGGCAAAGCAGCGAACGAATGGCGGTGAACGGACCTCCTCTTCCTCTCTTTCTCTCTCGGCTTCACTCTCTCGCTCGCACGAACACTCTCTCTCGGATTCTCTCTCTCAATCCGCCCACTCTCCCTCTCTTTCTTTCCCCTTCATGATTAGCTAGGTAATTATTTGATTTGCATGAAGATTGACACTTGGCTCCAAGAGGAAGACAAGTGTCCTCACCATGAAGACAAATGGCGTGGGGCATGCAAATCCAGCTCCTCCCTCCTTCTTGGGTCGATGGCCCTATGGCTTCATGGGCTGGGCCTCTTGGCCCACTTTGGGCCCAACACTCTTGGGCCAAAAATCCAACTTTTTAAATGACCCAAAAATAATACTAAATAAGCCCATAGTTGCTCTCAACAATTTACTTTAATCCCCCCTTAATTTCATAATCTCAAATACTCACATGGCCATAAAATTTTGTAATATAAATAAATAAAAATCCAACTTATAAAGTACATGGCCAAGAATAAAAATTTTCCTGTCAATTTATCCTTTAATACAAATCCTTAATCACTCGTGGACATAGGATATATTCCAACCAAATAATTGTCCATTCAATGTTCGGCCTTGTTCTGTTGTAATTCATTGATCTAAAGGCCATAACATAATCCAATGGCACTTCCATCACTTTTCCATGGGTCGTAATGCATCTAAAGGTTGCTATGAAATTTTAGGATGCCACAAATATTGAATGTTAGTTTTCATGAATTTTGTAGGTATTATCGTAGGGATTTTTTCCGAAATTATTGTAATTATTAATTTGATCCGAGAGACATCGGATCATTTTTTAATTATAATAATTTTTGGGCTTATTGGTAGAATTTCAATTGTTAAATCACAATAATTATTTAATTTGGTCCGTAAGATTTCGGATCAGATTTTTAATTATTTTGATTTCCTTGTTGTGATAATTAGGGTTAGAATAATCGTTAATTTGACCTGTGAGACAACAGGTTATTTTTTTGATTATTTTAATCTTCTGTTGGTTGATTATGTTAATTATTTAGGTTTAATATTTCATAATTACGCATTTTTAAAAAAAAATCAAAAAGTATAAAAAAAATCTAAATCTTGCATTAGAGTTTTTTAGGCTTAGTAAATTAGGATTGCATCATGTTATTATGTTTTAGTAATCCCATTGTGAAGTTTTTTTTTTTTAATTACATCATTATGTTGTTTTTTTAATTAGAATTATTAAGTCATTTTTTTTTTAAAAGAGAGAAAAAGAAAAAAAAACACAAAAGGTCATTTATTTGGTTAGTTAATGGGTTAGTTCATAATTAATCCCATTTTATGTCATCATTGTTTAGTGTAGGTTGCATACATTAAAAAAAAATCATTAAAAAAATCATAAAAAAGAACATGCATATAGAATTATTATATCATCCATCCCATATCATGAAACGCATGCATATTTAGGATTTTATAAATTAGATTGCATACATATAGTGATAGTTCAAGTTATGCCATATGAATTACATCTCACATATCATTAAAGTAAAATTCATGCATATCAAATTTAAATTAAGATTACATCTAATTAGATATCATGTCATTTAGAAAATCATGTTTAGGGCATGCATTTTTATTAGCATTGTTGTAAATGTTTTTTAGAGGATAGACCTTAATAAAGTTGTATTTTATAATTTCTTATGAATCTAGCATTTCGGTTTATTGAATGTTATTTCATTGATTGTGCACCAGCATGACCACCATTTGCATGTTAGTAGCTTAGGTTAAAATTAATCAATACTGCCTGCAAAATATTTTCGAAATTAAAATAAAAAGATACCGAAAGGGCGTTAGACTAATCTAGCGTAACCATGTCCCCAGACTTATTGAATCTCTAGTTCGCAAAAATAAAGTATTCTCCCATACTTTATTTGGGTTTCTAACCAACCCTAATTGGTTAGTGGCGGCTCCAAATTGAGTATAATTGCATGTTTAAATGGGTTACTTTCTTAATATCAAGTCGTGATTGGTAGGACTTGGGAGGGTCCGTGCCAAGTCTTCGGATTTAGTAATCCATTAGCCTTCTTTAGGTAATTCACCCTCGAAAAATAGGTCACGACAGCTTGGCGACTACACTAGGGACTTGTGTTGAAGCATTTAGTGGACTTAGGCGAATTTTTCTTCTTCTTTTAAAAATATTTTGTTTGGCAGCGAGGACACCAGGTATGTACCTAACATTTCTAAGGTGTTAAATGTTCTTGCAGATGGGAGGTATAAGGGGAGTAGTCTTTGCTAACCCTTGTCTTGCAGGTTGGAGTTAAGGATGAATGTTTGAATTTAAACTATAGAAGTGTTGTTTGCATTTAAACTGTTGTGCATGATTTATTGTTTTAGCACTACACTATTGCACACACAACATGTGACCGGACCTGGGCTGCGATAGGATTTTTAGGATGGTGTTGAGAAGGTTACTTCCTCCAAAGCGAGACTGCTATGTAGAGGTTGACATTCTCTTCCCCGAAATTTCTTTCATGGTGTCGAATGTGTTTGTCCACATCCGCGAGATTGCGTGATTATTGGGCATTCCATTCGACTGAGCCGGAGTTAGGAGGACCTGACACGTTAATGCGAGACTGTAACGGTCAGATCATCCTCTTAGCTCCACTTTGTTAAGCCATCTAGATAGAAATCGAGCCTCACATTTCATGTGTGTGTCTATGTGATTGTCATCCCTTTCCGGTGAAAGTAAGTTGTCTAAATTCTTCGCAATTTACTTACTTTATTGTAATTTTGTCGGTCCATGACATTAGGTATCATCGTCAGTCTTGTTTTATATGCAATGGGGAAAACCGACGTACAATTCATTTCTACTCCCAAAAAAGAGCTCAAAATGTGGCTGGACCAGTTAGATCAAGATGGCCAGAGATATGTGAAAGCCAGGATTGCCCGACTTCTCCCATTATTAGATATCAGCATCCACTCTGGTGTTATACAGGCGTTGCCCCATTTCTGGTGTCCACAAACTTCAACCTTCATGTTTGGTGAGTATGAGCTAACCCCAACACTAGAGGAATATAGTGTTGCATTGAAATGCCCCTGGAGAAAGAACTTATTAGGCCGCCTATCGGTATTGATTCCATTTCTGAATTATCACAATTTTTAAAAATCGAGGCCGAAGCGGTAAGGAAGGTTGTTAAAGCCAATTGCTATGCATGCCCATTTTCATTTTTGAAAGAGTGTTTTGCAAATCAATCAATGATTTCAAAAGCTAGGATCTTCATGTTAGCATTTTTCGGGCTAATCGTTTTTCCTTATAAAAAAAAATGCCATTAATCCTTCAATTTCATGGGTGGTTAATCGGGTTTGTGACGGGTTGGATTATGTCAATATGGTTTTGGCTGAAACATTTTTGTCATTAACCCATTTCAAACAAAATGAGGAAAGGACAATGCGTGCCCTCCCTGAACTTTTGCAAATATGGTTTTTCTCCCACATAAGAGGGTTTGGGCACCTTATGAAACAATTTAGGATAGACGATTTTCGGCACCCCATACAAAAATTTGCGGTCCTGGAACGTTTTTCCCCAAATAAACAGTATGCTCGTTGGATTAATTTCTTGAAAAATCCTAATCCTAAGGCATTCCTATGGCATACTAAATGGTTTCGTGTTGAGGAGGCTCGTTTCTCTCACAAGCATGAGGAGTCAATCCCGTTGCTGAGCCTTTCTGGTGCTACTTCCTATTACCCATATAGGGTAGCCCGTCAGTACAAAGCTCTTCAGGAAGTTCCTCCGCCCCTCAAGACGGAATTGTTCCAAGTTCGTTTTGTTCATACGGACTATGACTACTTCAACGAGATCCAGATGATCATTGCTGCATGGAATGAATGCCATCTAGAGAGGATTTTGGTACCCAAGAGACTGAAAGGCAAAGAGGAGATTCACTATGCATCGACGTTCTACATCCAGCAACACCGGATTCCTGTCGCCTTGCGTCCAGTAGTCCCTAATGTAACCGAGAAGCCTACTCAATGAGCACAAATTGAGCATCTTAAGTGGAAAGTGGAAATAATCGAAGCTGAAAATAAGAAGCTTCGCAAGGCGTTGGGTTCCCGAAAGCATATAAAATGAGGTGTTTTGGTTTCTTAGTTCAATGTTTAGGGACCTTGATTTCAATTCAGTGCTTTCAATTTTTAGTTCAATTTTTAGTTCATTGTTAGGAAGTTTGGTTCAAATTTCAAATAAAATGAGGCGATTAGACCATTGTCATGGGCCATTTTCCTATCTTGTCATTGTTTCTTACATTATCTCTTTTACTTCCCTAGGTAACAACACGGCTCACCTAAGATTGCCAATTCGTACTCGTTCTAGAGCAACAATGGTCGATGACACTGAACAAATGTGTGTTGCTGAACAAGCTCGTATCGTTGCCCTCGAATCGGAAATGAAGCAAGTCCTGAATGTTCTTGAGTAGCTTTCTAAACAAATCGATTCTCTCCAAGCAAACACCGCCCCACCAGCTCCCCTAGCTGATCCGAGAGATAAAGGCAAGAATGTATTCGTAGGTGGGCCATCAACCTCTGATGATCCCTCTAGTGTTAAAATTACCGACTCGCCTCAAATCGTTATTGATGATGAGGTGCAAGTGATACATCCGACTATACCGAAAACCAAGCAAGAAAAACGCTTGGCGAAAATCGAGGAGAAACTTAAGCAAAAGTAGGTGCGATTAGCCAAGACCCAACCGATCTGTCCCATTATGCAAAGATCAAGATACCAAAGAAGTTCAAAATGCCGACTTTGAAAAGTATGATGGCACCTCTTGCATGAAGATCCATTTGCAGACTTATGTGGTTAGGATGACCCCATATGTTGATAACATACCCCTGATGATTCAACAATTTCAAGCAAGCCTGACAGGACCAGCACTACAGTGGTACATTATGAAGAAAATTAATCTCCTAGAGACTTTGGAGGATTTGATGGATGCCTTCTTCAAGCAATATAAGTATAATATTGATGTCACTCCATCCCGAGAGGATTTACTTCGCACTGAGAAGAAGAGGACAGAATCTTTCAAGGCATATGTCACAAGATGGAGGACCGTAGCTGCTCAGATTACTCTGGAGCCGACAGAAAAGGAGCTGATGGATTTGTTCATGAAGACACTTCCACCTGAATATTGAAATCGGATGTTAGGATCGACTGCCGAGTCGTTCAATCAGCTAATCCCTATTGGCGAGCGAATTGAAGTAGCATTGCGTGATGGATGGGCGTCTGATCAAACCAGCTCGTATAGGAGAATAACCAAGAAGGATAAGGAACCTGTAGTGGAGGTTAATGTGGCTTATGTTCAACCACCCCGCCCAACTCCGAACACCCAACAGGGAGGAGCACGACCATTCTTTGGCCAGCAGAAAAACTCTTTCAGGCGTCAATTTACGCCACTTCCTAAGCCCTTGTCCAAGATCTTACCGACCCTTCAGAAGAAAGGATTACTCGCTAAAGAACCTAAGCGATCTAATCCCGAACGTTTTCCTAACTATGATCCGTCCAAGACATGTGCTTATCATATGGGGGAGGAAGGGCATTCTGTTGATGATTGCTATACGCTGCGACACAAAATCCAAAATCTTTTGGATGCCAAGGTGGTCTCATTCCGCGATGCACAGCCGAACATCCAGAATAACCCACTTCCTGACCACCCGGAAAGCCGTGTGAATGCCATTTTCAGTTTTGATGCTGGTAGAAAGAAGAGCTTGAAAGTGCATGTAGACGATGTTTATAATGGCTTAGTTCGAGCTGGATATTATTTAGATGCAGAAGAGCCCACCATGTTTTAGAAGATGCAAAGAGTTAAGACCATGTCCAAGAAGGGGATGATTGTTTATGCAGATCATACCAGCATAGTTTCGACTATCACTCCAATCATCATTGATTTGGAGGATGAGTTTTCTGATTTTGAGGATGAGTTTACTGGCTTGAATATTAAAGCTAACGATTCTCTAACTCTTGACATGCCACCGTTGGAAGATGCTTCGGATGAAGATGGTTTAATCATTAACGATGTGCCGCCATCAGATGATGAAATCCCAGATGAAGAGAGAGGACACGGCAAAGCCCTTTATATCTCAGCCAAGTGTCGAAATACCTTGGTGTCTCGTGTACTCATTGATAATGGATCGGCTCTAAACATATGCCCTCTAGCAACTTTAAAGCACCTTGGGTATGATTTAGGGAAAATTCGCGCAGCTAAAACTTCTGTTCGAGCATTTGACGGGACCAAAAAAGAAGCAGTTGGGGAGGTTGATTTAGACTTGCAAATAGGGCCAGTGCTATTTAATGGAGTTTTCCAGGTCCTGGACATACCTACAGCATTCAACTTTTTGTTAGGTCGTCCATGGATTCATGCAACCGAGGCAATTCCTTCAAGTCTTCACCAGAAAGTGAAATTTGTGACGAAAGGGAAGCTTATTACGGTACGAGGAGAGGATGAGTTCAAGATTTATCACGAAACGACTATCCCTTATATTGAACCAGATTGTAAAGAAGAATCCAGTTTTCAAGCATTTGAGTTGGTTTCAACCATTCACATTTCTCAAAGCACTACCCTACCCACTCCAAAATTATCAAAATCGGCGATCATGGTAGGCAAGGTTATGGTGGGGAGTGGCTTTGTCCCAGGAAATGGTTTAGGTCGACATGGCCAGGGCACTCGCCAACCAATTCAGGCCGGGCGAAATTCATGTACAACTGGATTGGGCTATCATGGTAGAGGTGGACGATCCCGTAGAGGAAGAGGACGAGGACGAACTGACTTCACTATACCCCATATTAGATCCACATTCCCTGGGCCTGCGAAGATGATGCATAAGGAAGAAGGGGCAATCGATACCTGTCTTCAATACTCCAAGCCTTTAGGTGCTGATATCGATGTCGGATGGGTAGAGGTAGACAAGCCGATTCCAAACACCATTCGATCCACTGGAAAAGATGACGCACTCGAAGGAATGACTGAATTGTTCGAAGAGAATTTCGTGTTTGCCATCGACGAAGCTCGAGAGTAGGAGAATTTTAATTACTTGTACATTCCTCTGCGCAGGAGTTTTTATTGCTTTCCGTATTTGCATTTTCATTTCTAGGATTTCTCTCATTTCAATAATGTAATTTGGTTTTCATCCAATAAAATACATGGAGATTTTCATATTTTAAGGGCATGTTGAGGTATACCAAACTAGCCCTGTGATAAAATCCTACCAAAAGAAAACGGCAATGAGCTAATTCTGAAGGCTAGGCTTCTTCATGTTCCCTTTAAAAAAATTTCAAAATAAAGTAATTTTTCAGCATGCATCTAATTTACCTTGTTTGTTTCTTTTAATTATGTACTCCATGTTTCAGGTGCTTTGATCTTAGCAGAAATGGATGGGTCTAAATTCATGAATCCTGTAAACTCTAATGCAGGGGCAAAGAATGGATGTGAACAATGGTGTCTTATTTTTGTAAGGAACCTCTATGAGCTCCCTTACAAAGAGAGGGCAAGACATGGACACCTAATAGTTTTGACTTTATGAGCATGCCCTCTTTATCATTATAGAATGCTTTCACATGATTGCGCAATTCATCAATTCCACTTGAAATTTATCAAAATGGATAATTCACTGAAGGATGTCGAGTTACTTGAACATGCTAAATGATGCTAAATGGGGCGTGAAAGGCAAGCCTTATCTCATACACAGTCCTTTGTCTATACATTGTGAGGTGAGTGTAGAAATATTTTGTGTTTCAAGGTGAAGAGTTTTCTTGCAAAAGGTACGACAACTAAAATGACGAGGGGCAATTCATTTGTGAACCCTCGTTTAACCCTTCTTTGAGCCTAAATACTTGAAGAATTTCTTTCATACTACTCCTGTCAAGGACCACCCCACATCGGGGCAAATGGAGGTAAGTTGACATTGAAGGAGAGGGAAATGGATAGAAATTTTCTTGCTCTCACTTGCATCAATCTTCAAGTCACGCTATTACATTGAATTCATGTGGTAATTTAAGTGCCTTAGGATGATGAAGAGCATTTCTTTCACTATCCAACACGCTTATGTCCTTTGCATAGTGCACTTGAGCCTGCAATTTCATTTCTTTTAAACCCAGTTGATGATCATCCCCCACACTGGGACAAGGCAAAAGACAGATGCAGATCCTTGAAAGTTCAAATGTTATTCAAAGTGTAATTCCTTGACGCATGCACTGTGAGCAAGAATTGAAATCAAAATAGAACTAAGGGGCGCAGTGTGCCTGGTAAAAGCAAGGCCAATGCCCATGAAAAAGAAACGAAGAAAAAATGCATGAAAACTAGGGGTATAAAAAAAGTGATGTGCCTAGTAGAAGCAAGGCTAATGAAAAAGAAAAAGAAAGAGTCATGATGAGTGACTATCGGTTGCAAAAGGTTGTATCTTAATGGAGCAGTACTCAAAAAGTCAAGATCAATGGCGTATCCCTGGCGAAAGAGAAGACCGGCAAAATGCCTAGATGATCATCAACTTTGACCCCTATACACATCTTTGAGCCTAACGATCTTTTCGTTTCTCAACTCATGAACCCAGCCTATGTTACGTCCCTTACAAAGTCTCTTCAGATTATGGCACTTGAATTAACATAGGAGTTCACATGTTTTAAGCATTGCTCGAAAAAGTGCGAGCAAGATTATTTCTTTCTCATTTTGCAGGGTTCTTGACTTGTAAACCCGGAGATGATTACAGAATTGTTCTTTCAAATTGCCTTGACTCGAAGAGTCCCTTTGTTAAGCTATTGACTAAGCCCGTGTTACAGTACCTGTCAAAGACCTCTCAGATTGGTAGGGTCGTACCGCTTGCAAGAAAATTCAAACTCTTTTCGACAAGATGATGATAAGATTGAGTGATATATTCCCGCATCAATGATCGGGACAAATACCCCTTCCTAAATGAGAGCGAGTGAAAAGCCTTTTCACACCAAAAGTGTCTCATTTAGCATGTTCAAGAGATTCACGCTATAACTGAAAATTGTCCTAGTGATAATTTTTCCGGTGGAAGTTTGATAAAGCCATCATGCATGGACCTTCATTGAATTTTTCCTCAAAAGACCAAAAAATTGTCTTTGAAACCCTGAGTTTGTTCAATCACCTTTGTACTTGATGAGAATTCCAAGTACCCATTTATAAAATGTTTTCAAATGTCTAGCGTGAATTCCAGATATTTGAACTTTTAAACGCTTGATGTGACTTTCAAGTGTTTGTCTTTTCAAACATCTGATGTGATTTCCAGATGTTTAGTAAAATTTCAAATGTCTGAAATGAATTTTTCCTCAAAGACCAAAAGATTTTTCTTTGAAGTCCTGAGTTTGTTAAGTCATTTTTGAATACTTAATGAGAATTCCAAGTACCTATTTATAAAATGTTTTCAAATGTCTAGTGTGAATTCCAGATATTTGAACCTTTAAACGCTTGATGTGACTTCCAAGTGTTTATCTTTCCAAACATCTGATGTGATTTTTAGATGTTTAGTAAATATTTTCAAATGTCTAACATAAGAATCAGGTTTTTGAAATTTCAAGTACTTGATGCAATTTCCAAGTGCTTAGAATCTGATGAGAATTCCAGATTCCTATAGACTTTGAGCCTTTCAATTATCTAAAGGGAGTTCCAGATGATTGTTATGAATCATTTCACACCTAAATCCAGAATTTGCATTTCATTGGGCATAGACACATTGGAATCTATGTTCCTGACCAAATCATTGCATTTACATTGCATCATTTATTCTTTAAAAAAAAGTCATTAACATTTGCATATTCATTTCATATTCATTTTGCATGATTTAAATTTAGGTGTCATTTATCTTTGAAGGAAACCTCTACGAGCTTCCCTTCAAAGAGGGGCAGCTGTTGACACCTAATATTTTAGAAAATAATAAATAAAATAAAAAATTCGGTTTTGGAAAATCTTTGTTGTTGAAAATAAATCCTCATTTTAAAATTCAAAAAAATTAGTTATTGTTTGATTTTGGAGCCATTTTTTTTGTTGAGTTGTTGAGTGAATATCTCACTTGCAAAAACAACTTTGATTTTCCCTCTATAAATAAGAAAGGCGAGGCTTCGGTTTAGGAGGCTTTTCTCGAGTTTTAGGTAAAAAAAATCAACACAAAAGAAGAAGAAAAGCTTTCCTTAGGTTTTCTTTTTCGAGGTCAAGAGGAACAAAAAGAAAAAAGGTTTCGGCTCTTTGGAGAAGGGGAAAAGTGAGCAGAGGGTTTTTCCTTCTGCTCGGGGGAAAAGAGAAAGTGACGTGAGAGAGAGGTGAGAACCAAAAAATTGTGCACTCTTCATCTTCTTCATGGGTTTCTTCTCCGCGAACACCCACGCCGCTCCACTGCAGCCCACGCCGCCGCACCTCTATGACCTGCGACCCACCCGTCGCCGAGTCCGGTCCGTTGTCCGCCACCGCCACCTCGCCGGACTCGCCCTCGCCACGCAGCAACCTGCTACCAACAGCGCCCGCGAGCCCCTTCGCTGCTCACCCGACGCCCATGATTGCACCTCCACCGAGCAGCACCGTCCCCGACACCGCCGTCTCTGCTCCAACGCCTCATCCTCAGCCTCCGCCGTGCCTCAGTCGATCCCCGACGTAGCAATCGAGCGCCGTTCCTATCTGCAGCACCACAGCCGGCCACCACCGCTCCGTCTCTGTGCGCCCGACAACTGCAGCGGACCTTCACCCGACGCCCCGCACCGACGACCTATGACTTCCCGAGCGCTGCACGCCTCCGCCGCCGCGTTTCCGCCACCGCCAGTTCGTCGGTCTTCCCCGCAAAACTCGCTACAAGCTAGAACCCAAAGACGCTGTGATCCCACGCCCTCGCCGTGCATAAAGCCACCGTCCCTGCTCCGCCCGACGCGGCGCCAAACGCCACACCTCCACCGGTCCTCTCGCCGGAGCTCCGACACCGGCCACTCTCCATCTGATCTCCGCGTCGCCGCGTCCACCCCCATCGTGCTTGCTGTCTTTCTTGCATTATTCCTTTGGTAGTTTTTTTTTTTTTTTTACTTTTCATTTCTTTTATTTGATAGCATTTTTAAGTTTAGTTATTTAAATTGCAATATTGAATGTTAGTTTTCATGAATTTTGTAGGCATTATTCGTAGGGATTTTGTCCAGAATTATTGTAATTATTAATTTGATCCGAGAGACATCGAATCATTTTTTAATTATATTAATTTTTGGGCTTATTGGTAGAATTTCAATTGTTAAATCACAATAATTATTTAATTTGGTCCATAAGATTTCGGATCAGATTTTTAATTATTTTGACTTCCTTGTTGTGATAATTAGGGTTAGAATAATCGTTAATTTGACCTATGAGACAACAGGTTATTTTTTTGATTATTTTAATATTTTTTTTGGTTGATTATGTTAATTATTTAGGTTTAATATTTCATAATTACGCATTTAAAAAAATCAAAAAAGTATTAAAAAAATCTAAATCTTGCATTAGAGTTTTTTAGGCTTAGTAAATTAGGATCGCATCATGTTATTATGTTTTAGTAATCCCATCGTGTAGTTTTTTTTTAATTACATCATTATGTTGTTTTTTTAATAAGAATTATTAAGTAATTTTAAAAAAAAAAGAGAGAGAAAAAGAAAAAAAAAACAAAAGGTCATTTATTTGGTTAGTTAATGGGTTAGTTCATAATTAATCCCATTTTATGTCATCATTGTTTAGTGTAGGTTGCATACATTAAAAAAAATCTTTAAAAAATCATAAAAAAGGACATGCATATAGAATTATTATATCATTCATCCCATATCATGAAACGCATGAATATTTAGGATTTTATAAATTAGATTGCATACATATAGTGATAGTTCAAGTTATGCCATATGAATTACATCTCACATATCATTAAAGTAAAATTCATGCATATCAAATTTAAATTAATATTACATCTAATTAGATATCATGTCATTTAGAAAATCCTGTTTAGGGCATGCATTTTTATTAGCATTGTTGTAAATGTTTTTTAGAGGATAAACCTTAATAAAGTTGTAGTTTATAATTTCTTATGAATCTAGCATTTCGGTTTATTGAATGTTATTTCATTGATTGTGCACCCGCATAACCACTATTTGCATGTTAGTAGCTTAGGTTAAACTCAATCAATACTGCCTGCAAAATATTTTTGAAATTAAAATAAAAAGGTACCGAAAGGGCGTTAGACTAATCTAGCGTAACCATGTCCCTGGACTTATTGAATCTCTGGTTCGCAAAAATAAATTATTCTCCCATACTTTATTTGGGTTTCTAACCAACTCTAATTAGTTAGTGGCGGCTCCAAATTGAGTATAATTGCATGTTTAAATGGGTTACTTTCTTAATATCAAGTCGAGATTGGTAGGACCTGGGAGGGTCCGTGCCAAGTCTTCAGACTTAGTAATCCATTAGCCTTCTTTAGGTAATTCACCCTCGAAAAATAGTTCGCAACACCGTTAATTAAAGTTGATGAAAACGGCTAATGTGGGTTCCAAACCACTAAGTTTGAACAGTGAAACAAAAAAATAAGTTGCACGTGGGTTTTTGATGTAACATATTCATTTTAATTTAGGATATAATAATCCATGTCATTAAATAAAGATGTATATGTTGACATCCTAATTTTTTTCCCTTTTTAGAAAAAAATGTACAAAATTATGGATATGTTGACAAATCGTTTTTAAAGCTCAAACTCAACATATTAATTCCAGTCATGAAATAACATCTAATTGTGTTTGAGCAAACGAAAGAATTATATTGAACATTTATCAATAATTCAAGAATCACACTAGACAAATTAAAAGTTCGGGAGCCACATTACATATTGGGTATTTGTTCTGTCTCGACCTACCTTTTCCATCTAAAAGGAAAAAGAAATAGAAGTTTAAGGGCTTGGCCTCATTCAGGCCAACAACCCTTGATTAGGCGTGGGCTCTTCCAAGTCCATATCTTATGCGGGTTTGGAATTCATTTTTCAGTTCTTAACAACCTAAATATTTATAAGAGTTGTCACTAGTCTATTATGATCAGTTAGAAACCAATCGAGATGTGGGATTGTTGTCTCGATTTTTACACAACTAGAGATTTTAGAGTTGAGAACTTGATTAAACTAATGTTTATTAGCTCTCTTTTGGTACCTCTCATTTGGAAGATCCTTATTTAAGTGGTCCCATTGTCTTGGTTGCCATTTGTAGTCCTAAATGCATCATAATTGCTAAATGACCATACAAATGTTTTTGTATGGTTCATTTTCATCAAAGTCTAAACTAATTCTAACATATTCTAGAAAAGTGATAAACAACCAATTTATATAGATAGTGTGGTTAGAAAACACCTAAGTATAGAAATGACTTTTAAAGTAAATGCAGAAAAAAAAAAAAAAAAAAAAAAAACCAATACAAGTCGGGTAAAAGAGTATACATGGCCATGTTGTAAGCCCCAGGACATAATTCTTTTGAGCTAGATTCAAATCAAGTTTAATTTCTTCTAAAAGAATACTCCACTAGTAGTGAGCTACGTGTCTACTAATTAAATGAACTAAACTAAATCTAATGCTAAAACTTAAAGAATTCATGAACATCTATTTCTGAGCATTTCTGAATTCCTTTTACATTTCATATTTTCGAATTTGTAATTTTTTCGATTTTTAAATTTTTTAAAAGAAAATAGTTTTTATTACGGAATTAGGAACTCGGGGTGGGCTGTTGGGCCCAGCCCAAATATGGACTGTGACTGGACTTACAAAGCTGGGCTAGTGGACACAATTCGGGCCTCTCTTCTTATTCAAACTCTACCCAGCCCAGATTAGGAGAACCCACTAAGCCCACTCTCACCATTAAATCGAGCCCGCGCTAAGCCCATTTCGAAAAATGATCAATTGGAACCTACAACCACATGAATCTTAAAGCCCACTTTTTGTAAGAACTAGCTTTATCCTAACCTATCTAAACTAAACCAAGCCCAAATTCACTAACAAGAGACAAACAAACAAGAGCTCACACCAACTTTCTTTCTCTATTCCGCACGCCCAGATGGTCGTCTTCCGAGTAACCACAGCCACCCAGAAGCTCCAACATCCCATATCAATTTCAGAATGAAGCAAATTTAACAACAACGCCCTCATTATCTCATTTTAAACCAAGAATAATGTTTAATCACCAAGTGTTCTTTTTAATTTTTTTAATTTTTTCGAACACCAAACTTCCGCCATCAGAACTGAAGCAACCCCGCATGGAAGGTCTAGAAGATGAAGAGGTCAAACATGTTTGTTTGGAGGGTTGGGGGGGGGTGTTGGGGTTGGGAAGGGAGGGAGAGAGAGAGAAGAGTTTACAAATGGAAGATGATGTGGTCACGTCCGTACTTGGGAGATCCCAACCTCGGTACGAAACAAACATTTGTCCAGAATAAGGCGATGTTTTGTTTTGTTTTTATTATTAGATGTATTCTAGTCCAGACCAACACCATCGCCATCGCCATCACCATTCACCGAACCCTACCACCAGAATGTCAGTGGTGCCCACAAAGCAGGAAACACAAAGCGAAGTAAATGACGGTGTAGAAAAGCATTTGATCGTGGGAATTTTCATGAGCATTTTGTCAAACTTGCGACCGGCCAGGAACAAACGAAGCTATCTGAAGATGAGATTCAAGGGTCGACACAGACAAAAACATCAAACCAAGCATGAGATCAGTGAGAGAAACATCTCATCTCAGTCTGTCATGACCTAATTTCAGGTGAACCACATAGAGTTTGGTTAATGGATTATTAAGTCTAAAATTAGCTCAGCTTTCCTAAATTGACTTAGGTTCAAGTTCTTAACATATAAATGATTTTACAATTACGCATCACCACTAATCAGTTTATAATAGGTTGATTAGATAGGTAAGTAAAAAACAAGAGAATTATTTTATTCCTACGAACCAAATATTTTGAGTGCAAGGGCTTGATTACACTAAATTTCTTTAATGCAGCTTGAGTTCATTTTATTACTCCATAACATGTAAGGTGACTATACGGTACGTAATCCACCAATTTAACACCCAATAAAATAATAAATAAATTGCAAAACTTACATCATAGTAACGAAAGCGTCTATAATGTTAACTTAGAATTCACATCAATAGCCCTATATATGATTAATGTATCACACACTTAAATGATCTTAAACATGTAATGACTAAATGACGTGTAAGAGATGACCTAATTTGAGGTGACATGATTTTCTTTTCTTTTCTTTTTAATTAAATTTCGAAATTAAAATCACCAATAATTAAACATGCAATTTTAATTAAGGAAAAGGAAATCTAACATCCTAAAGCAGTGTTTTTTTTTTGTTTTTTTTTATTTTGAAAATTCGGAATAAATAAATAACCTACTCTAAACATGCAATATAGCCTAAAACAAGCAATATTCTAGTACTAATGTATAGGTATTTAATTGAATGATGCAATCCAAAGTCTTATATTATATATTGATGGAATGTTTTTTTTTTTTTGGTAAAGTTAAATTTTTTTTTTGGTAAAGATGATGGAATGGTTTTTTTTTTTATACCCAGGGAACCCCAAACAGCCGGCAGCCGACGGGTAAACCCTGGAGCGACGCTAGCGGAGGACCTACCACCCCGACGTCGTGCTTAAGAACCCTAGCGACGTCGCTGGTATTCGAACTTGCCCTCTTCATGAGGAGGGACAAGGCCAAAGCCAACTACGCCACCGCTTGCGGTGGTAAGATGATGGAATGTTTATCCGTTCAAATTTGAAAAAAATCGTATCTAAATGGTTATGGATAGGATGAAAGATTTTTCATACTCGAGTATCATATCTCATAGTTAGAGATTGGATGATCGTTCAGGTAGGTTGTTAAGTTAGGAAAGTTTCCTAATTTGAGGGAGGTATCTTTGTTGATCATATTATTCAAATAAATATCTAACAGAATATTCTACTACCAAGAGAGTATGTCTAATATCTAGACGGATATATTAGAATATATCGAATCACTCAAATAAGGTAGTAAAATATGGGAAATATACTAAAGATAAGCACCTTTCCTAATTTGAGGACACTCTTTCCAAATTTGGACCATGCGCAATCAGACTGGGATCGCAACTAGCTCCTCAGCGGGAGGATGAGCGGTGAGAGGCGGCACCTAGCGGCGAGTGGCGAAACAGACGGTGAGACTTGCGACAACGGGCTCACGGTGTCTAACAAAGAGGCAAGTCTACGATGAGCGAACCGCCGCGAGTTGAACTCTTGACACGTCGAGAGGCAATGGAATTTCTAGGACGATGGGGGCGTCGATGTAGCGGACCACCGCCAAGAAGAGATTATAATAAACTAATCCTTGGTCTTTCAATCTTGACCAAGCAATCCCATGCAGGAAGACACGAATTCCACCACTTTGACCAAAAACCAGAAACAAGTCGCTGCCACCCTTTTCCTCGTGGCTCACTCGACCCTTTTATTTTGATTGAGACCAAGTCGGTTCCTTGCTGAGCGTCTGCTCTTTGTCGTCTTGTGTGAGTGCGTAGCTGCCTATTTGCCGAACCAAACATCGAGGGAATCGGAGCCACGAAGACCAGACTTCGATACTCGTCGGTATTTGGATTCGTTCCAGTTGATGCAGCAAAGTTTGATACTCGTCCGGAAGCAGCAATGGGTGCAGCGCTCGCGGTTGGTGGTCGCGGGGTGTACGGATTGTACGAGGCACAGCTTGGGCGGTGCGGTGTGGTGCGAGGGGGAGGTGCACGCCGTGAGAGTGCAGTGGCGGTGGCGCGGCAAGGGTCTCGGGCAAGGCTAGCCAAGAAGTCTCAATCTCTCTCTCTCTCTCTCTCTCTCTGACGTGTTTTCCCTCTAGTGTGCTCTGAGATTTTAATTGCTGACTTCTAATTTCTGAGGCGTAATGCTCCATTTATATTGCAAACCTAGGTTAATTTCCATATTACAGGCTTAATTTAGACCTTCAATATAATGGGCTGAATTAAGCTGAAGATCTATTCTAATTAATTCCCATGGGCTGAAAATAGATCGAATTAAATTCACTTTGGCCGATCTCCCTTTTGTAATTTTCGGCCACCATAACCCCCTAGTGCTAGCCGAATTTTGGCTTCTCTAGTGGGCTCAACTTGTTGAATTTCAAGCTCAAAACTGTCCACCGCCAGTCTAATGCAATTAATGAAGATATAAACTAAATAATAATTACACCTAAAGCTATATGTTATGCAATTTGATTCCAACATTTTTGTTTATGGGTTAAAAATTAATCCATAATTTTCTATGCAATAAATGAATAATCGAGTTATCAAAATTTAGGTATCAACAAGGTCCAAATCACATGTTAACGTAAAGAGCTACATTTAGGCTTTGACTTCAATGAGAACTGAATGGACCAAAAGAGGTCCGCAAGAAAGAGTGTTTAATCGTGGAGAATCCTACCCGGCTCAAAGACGGCAGTTAGCGAGTGTTTGAGTCCGGACGAACCATAGCCAGTTGCCTCTAGTTGTCTCCGAGCCGAGATCCTCAGGAAATGCTTGAACCCAATGGCTAAAGGGCTCACCTTTGAAGAACAATAGCCAGTGAGAGAACACCGGAAACCGCTGGAAATGGTGAGAGGAAACACACCGGAGAACGGGGAATGTGGAGCAGCCGGTGTCGGGCAAGGAGGAAGTCTGGCTGGAGGTCGAAGGAGATTGAAGGAGGTGTTCTTGAGTCCCTGTAGTCGGGAGAAAATATATGATCTTGGAGCCCTTTTTGTGAACGTTCCCCCTCTGTGTGTCTAAAAATGAGATCTCGTGCGTGGATTTTGTGGTGAATAAAGATGGTGGGTGCGGATGGAGGTGTCGCGATAGAGATTATGAAGAAGTTGTTGGGGTTTCATGAATCATGTATAGGTAAAATTAATAAAAAGAACGCAGCGGAAACAAAAAAATATTTTATACATGATTTTCTGAATGTGTTGTTCGTGCGTTTTAATCAAAAATCTGAATATAAAAAGGGAGTTAAACGAATTACCTCTCAAAGCGCGCTTTATACGAATTGATTCAGATTAACTACAGTTCGAGCCCCAACGTCGAACCTCTAGTTCAGACACACCAACAATGGACGTCGAATGGAAAAGAGAACTTTCGGATAATCACCACTATGATCGTGCTAGCAATCTCGTGGAGACAATCCGCCGTATCCTTAATGTTTTAGTCACGGCCCGGATGAGAGAAAATCCTTTTCTTTCTTGCGTCTTGAAGATAACACACGAACACACACACCCTTTTCTCTATTTTCAACAGCCCCTTTTTATGTCCTCAAAAAACAGAATTTAAATAAAAATTATACAACCGCTCATGCACGACCATCGTGCATGAGCGGTTGCTTGTTCGTACATCAGCGGTTGCTCATGCACGATCATCATGCATGAGCGGTTTTGCTCTTGCACGACCGCTCATGCACGATGGTCGTGCATGAGCGGTTTGCTCAGCAATTGCTGACCATTCATGCACGATGCACTCCCTTTAATTTTTTTATATTATAATAAAAAGAAACACACATAGATTAATTAATAAAAATAATTAATCAATCCATATATATATATATATATATATATAAAGGACGTGATCTTTATGTGTACATTTGGGAATACATTAACATACATTCACTTTGGGCATGTATGTGCTGAGAGTGCTAGTATGAACACCTAGAGGGGGGTGAATAGGTGTTTAAACTAAACCTTGGCAAATATATGCGGAATAAAATAAACTTCGAGTAAAGCAAAGGAGTTAGGGAAGAGAATAAGAACACAAGATTTATAGTGGTTCGGCTTAATCCAAGCCTACGTCCACTCTCCCACGCTAACAGCCTTCTTGGCTGGATTCCACTATGCAATCAACAAGAGATTACAACTTTGAGTGCAAACACTTAGTAGATCACACTATCTCACTAAGTCACTCTTTTGGTATTTCTCTCACGATCACAAACGTTTAAGCTCACAAGAGACAAGTGTATGATCGAAGGTCGCTCGACTTTGGAATTATAAATTCTACGCTCTATCTCTTACTTGCTCATCGGTCCTTCATCTCCTTAAATACTTCTCCACTTCCAAACTAGCCATTGGACAGTATCCCGAGAATCGTCTTCCAATATACCCATTGGACAGCTCGTATCTAGAAGATTTGGTAGCCGTTGAGTGACAAAGGTAGAATCCCAAAATGATTCCGATCGCCCATACAAACGAAATCTTGGTTTCCATAAGTAAAGCTTCTTCGTATAGAAAGATCTTGTCTTCAAGATCCAATCGTCAATCAAATAGATTGAGTCAATCAAATCAATCTTGATGTGGAATCCAAACCAGATCACTAGCTGTTATAAGATTGGGCTTAAGTTAGGTTCTGTCGAATCTGGATGTAAAGTCTGAGAGCAATAGACTTTACAATCTGAGTCTAAGTGCGATAGACTTTGCAATCTGAGTCTGAACATATTCTGCTTCTGAACAGATTTAGCTTTAAGGTCTGTACCCAGTTCATCTTCAGCATAGAGTCTGTCTTCTGGTTCATCATTCACGTGCAGTCTGGAATTTGTTAGAGTGAGCAGACTTCTGATGTAGAACAGACTTTGACACTAAAGTCTGGTAGTCTTCAGACTTTGACACAGAAGTCTGAAAATCTTCAGAATATACTTTGGACATATGTTACGTTCAGTCTTCTGGTCGTCTTCACATTTTGACAATATCCTTTACATGTTCTATCATCTGCATGGTCTATTACTTAACCATTAAACATGTTAGTAGCCTTTGATTTATTTTGTCATCTTCAAAACATCATAAGGGATTTCCCTAACAATCTCCCCCTTTTTGATGATGACAAAACAATCTCTGAATATGCAGATTTGTAAACACGCTTTTAAAAATATTAATTTAAATCAAAGGATATCAGAAGATAGCAAATAGATTGAGCATAACAATATATAGAAAAATAATCGCAGCTCAATATTATGCAATAAATAATATCAACCAATCTTCACATATGCATATTCATATTCTCTCCCCCTTTTTGCCATAATCAAAAAGCGATAACAAAGAGTCACGTAGAGAATATAAAATGATAAATATATGTCTTGCATGAAACACAATTTCCAAAAATCAGCTTTTATAAAGTAAATCGAATATTAAAAATATGCAATATAGCTCACTTCGATCATATATATTAGCAAATATCCAATGAAAATCACGGATGCATCATAAAATTCACGTACCCTTTTTGTCATAATAAAATGATAATATCAATACAAGATTTATCAATGACAAAAAGTAATAAAAGATGCACTAACCAGATTTTTTATAACAAATTCTGACACATTTACCTTTCCTTCCATCCATAATAAGATCACGATCAATTCAAAAAGATTTTTCCATAATTGATCAATGCTCCCCATCAATTTGTTGCCTTTTTGAGATTATCACGATTCTTTTCCTTTTCTTTTGGATTTGCTTTCTCTCCCTGTGATCATGACAATATTTGCGAATAGAATTGTTGCTTGTGCACGTTGAACAGAATATTTTTCCAGCATTTCCTTTGTAGCAACAACATCCGCAACGATCACTTGCATTTTGAAATTCGAGGCAAAATTTTATTTTCTTCAATCAAGCTCATCTCGAATTCAACCTTCCGTATGACGCATAAGGGATTTCCTCAATAAGCAAAAATTTTGCACAAGGAATAGAATTTTTGAACCTCCAGAAGATAGAATAAAATCTCCATGATTATCTGATCGAGCTTTCCAAAATTCATATGGAAGATTCTATTGTCACCTACAAAATCTTGTATAACAGATACTCATCTTTGCAAAAATGTCACGTAATATCTTCCTTTGATTTGCGGATCAAACTTGCTAGATATAATATATTTTCTAAGAATATAGCAAGAATATCCATAAATATGCAATAATATCTTTCGAGATCAAAGAGATTTCCTTGAGCATAAATTTTAGATATGCATTTTGCAAAAGGAAAATAGATATTTCTGTCACGTGCCAAAATTGCAAACCTTATATTTATGACAAAAGATATTCGCAATATAATAAACAATCATCCAAAATCATGATAAATACACGTAGAAATTTGCAAGGCGGGATGATAAAAAATATTCTCTTACCCATGGTATATGTTTGAAATATACCGTAAAAAAAAAAAAAAATCATTACCAATCTTCATGGGAGATATTTTTCTGATTGCACCAAAATTTGCATAGAGTCGCAATCATTCTTGCCTTATTGAATTTCCTGCAATCAACTCATTTCCCTTTTTGGTATCCATTAATTTGGATCCTTCCTTGACGTTAGAGTAAAATAGAAAATCTCCATAATCAAATATTCTTTCTTAATTCATCGTAACAAAGTATTCAAAGAAAGAATATTATGCACAATGATATTTTGAAAAATAAATTCTCACTTAGTCATGGTACGATAAAAACATAGAGAATAAAATTCTTGAATATCTAAGAATATCTTGCATCATCACATAAAACAGATTTTCACTTTGCAAAATATGATTAAATCTGAAATATAAAATTAGACAAAATAATCTGAATTATCTCAAATAATCACACGTACTAAATCAAATCTCAACTCACAAATCACAAAAACAAATCATACGATTCTTTCTTCCATAAAGCAAAATATGATCATTATAAAATCTCAATCAACCAAGGATATATCGAATATGAGAATTATTGCCTAAATCAAATTGAGAATAAAAAATTCCTTACCAAATCCTCTTTCTTCTTTCTTCTTCATATCCTGCAAAAGTAACTCATCTTTTCTTTGGTACCCATTTTTTCTTGGGTCCATGAGAGTTAGTAGAATATGTTGTTTTTATCCAATTTTTCTTGATAGGTCTCCAGTCTTTAGGACAATCTTTCTCAAAGTGTTCCGAATCTCCACAATTTGAACACTTGACGTCATTTCCACCAACAGGTTTTACAAACACTTTTTGAAAATGATTTTTGTAAAATGCCTTAGGAGGTCTTTGTCTTATTCTTTCCTTGACTTTAGGAAAATCAATCAGGGAATCATTTTCCTTATAAAAACCAAGTCCAGACTTATCATAATAAGGAATTTGAATGGAAAGTATATGCTGTAGAGTTTTTGATCCTTTGGAAAATTTTGTGGTAATATCTAAGAATTCCTTTTTGAAAGAATCATTTTCTTTGACAAGTAAATCTCGACTTTCTTTTGTTTGTAGAAAATCTTTTTGCAAAATTTCAAAATTTTCTTTTTGAAAAAGATCATGTTGCCTAAGCTGAAAATTTTCCTTTTTAAGTTCGGAGATCCTTTTAAGAGAAGATTTGAGATTTGAGCAAAGCTCATTTATATACTTTGAAACTTTGAGAGGAATTTTTGAATGACTTACCTCGATTTCCTCATCGAATTCTGAGTCTCGTATCCGAGTCGACTCGATTCCGAGTCTCGTGTCTCGAGTCGACTCGGATTACGAATGTGCCGTCAAGCATATATTTCCTTGCTCATCATCTTCTTTCATTATTCTTTTCTGGCCATTCTGCTTGTATTGTCTTACACTAAACTTCCTTCCTTTTCTACTCAGCTTTTTGAATTTCTCGATCATAAAAGCAAATTCTTCGTTGTCCATGTTATTTTCTGAGTCTGTTTCATCAAAAACAGCATTAGATATTAAAGCGATGGACTTCTTACCTTCGGGATCTTCGTCGTTGAGTTGTTCCACTTCATAGGATTGAAGAGTTCCAACCAACTCATCGACAGATAGTGGCATGATTCTTTGTGTCTCTCTTATTGAGGTCTTTATGTGATTCCAATCCTTGGAGAGTCCACGCAAGAGTTTGTTGACCTTCATTGGAGAAGAAATAGGCTGACCTTGATACGCCAAACCATTTACAATTTCTGTAAAACGGCTGAACATATCTCCAATTGACTCTCCTTGCTTCATCTTGAAGGATTCATATTTGCCGAGCAGGAAGTTTACTTTTGTCTCTCTTACACGATCGGTCCCTTCATATGTAACATGAAGTCTATCCCAAACTTCTTTTGCTGTTTCACATGAAGAGATTCTATTATATTCAGCAGGAGACAAGGCACAATATAAAGAATAAATGGCTTTTGCATCAAGCGCTTCTCTTTTGGACAACTCCGTCCGAGACATAGGAGCGGGGGGTTTGGTTTCTTTGTCTCTGCCATTCTTATTTGATGTGGACGCAGCAATGGGGTTGATTCCTCTTTCCACAACATCCCATTGCAAGGGATCTCTGGATCTTAGGAATGCTTTCATTTTGTTCTTCCACACGTTGTATTCTTTTCCATCAAAATACGGTGGCCTTGTGTTGCTTTGTCCCTCCATAAGTCCTGGTGCCAAGATACTAGCCATAAAAGATCTTTAGCTCAAAAGTAAAAATACTTTTATAAACCGAGCACTTGGCTCTGATACCAATTGAGAGTGCTAGTATGAACACCTAGAGGGGGGTGAATAGGTGTTTAAACTAAACCTTGGCAAATATATGCGGAATAAAATAAACTTCAAGTAAAGCAAAGGAGTTAGGGAAGAGAATAAGAACACAAGATTTATAGTGGTTCGGCTTAATCCAAGCCTACGTCCACTCTCCCACGCTAACAGCCTTCTTGGCTGGATTCCACTATGCAATCAACAAGAGATTACAACTTCGAGTGCAAACACTTAGTAGATCACACTATCTCACTAAGTCACTCTTTTGGTATTTCTCTCACGATCACAAACGTTTAAGCTCACAAGAGACAAGTGTATGATCGAAGGTCGCTCGACTTTGGAATTATAAATTCTACGCTCTATCTCTTACTTGCTCATCGGTCCTTCATCTCCTTAAATACTTCTCCACTTCCAAACTAACCGTTGGACAAGATCCCGAGAATCGTCTTCCAATATACCCATTGGACAGCTCTCCGTATCTAGAAGATTTGGCAGCCGTTGAGTGACAAAGGTAGAATCCCAAAATGATTCCGATCGCCCATACAAACGAAATCTTGGTTTCCATAAGTAAAGCTTCTTCGTATAGAAAGATCTTGTCTTCAAGATCCAATCGTCAATCAAATAGATTGAGTCAATCAAATCAATCTTGATGTGGAATCCAAACCAGATCACTAGCTGTTATAAGATTGGGCTTGAGTTAGGTTCTGTCGAATCTGGATGTAAAGTCTGAGAGCAATAGACTTTACAATCTGAGTCTAAGTGCGATAGACTTTGCAATCTGAGGCTGAACATATTCTGCTTCTGAACAGATTTAGCTTTAAGGTCTGTACCCAGTTCATCTTCAAAGATAGAGTCTCGTCTTCTCGGTTCATCATTCACGTTCGATCTGGAATTTGTTAGAGTGAGCAGACTTCGATGTAGAACAGACTTTGACACTAAAGTCTGGTAGTCTTCGACTTTGACACGTAAGTCTGAAAATCTTCAATATACTTTGGACATATGTTACGTTCAGTCTTCTCGGTTGTCTTCACACTTTGACAATATCCTTTACATGTTCTATCATCTGCATGGTCTATTACTTAACCATTAAACATGTTAGTAGCCTTTGATTTATTTTGTCATCTTCAAAACATCATAAGGGATTTCCCTAACATGTGCATCATATGCAAATAGGCACGTGACTATAACACAAATTAAATTAAATCTCATTTAGTTTAATTTCAAATCGACTCAATTCGATTGTAGTAATTGCAAACACATTTGCAACATCATTTCTCTCTTATTCCACGTTATCCAAATTGTTTATGGTGTGTGACATCCCTAGGTTCATCACTAAGCTGGTAGTAAGACTTGTACTAACACTGAGAAGACTAGTACGAGCACCTCGAGGGGGGTGAATAGGTGATCAAAGAAGTTTTTACGAGACGTAACAAAGATAAAATAGTTTTCAACGATTGATAGACTGAAAAAGCAAAGACAATAGATAGTCGTATAAAGTTGCGATTTAAAGTAAAGAGATTAGGGATAGAAAATCAAGACTCAAGGTTTATAGTGGTTCGGCTTAGACCAAGCCTACGTCCACTCTCCCGCACTGACAGCCCACCGGCTGGATTCCACTAAGAAACAAAAGAGAATTTACAATCTCACGTCCTTGATTCCACAGTGTAGAGACTCTACTACACTTCCTCAAGGTCTCACAAATATTATCTCTCTTCTGAGTACAAATAGAGCGCAATGAATAAGATCGCAAAGAACAAGGAGCTTCGACTTTGGAATTTTTCTATCGGGCACCCTCAAACAACTTGAACGTCTTCCTTATATACTCCTTCATGCCTTCGAGTACCATTGACACCTTCCAAAGGAGTTCCTCCAATTAACCCGTTGGATAGAATCAATTAGGGAGATCTCAAGCTATTAAAGGAAAATGACGATAGCACACCAATCCTACTCGCCCATACAATCAGGATCTAGGTTTCCATAAGTAGAACCTTCCAAGTATACTTCGCGAATCAATCACATCTAAGTTACTCGATTTAACACGAATAACAGATCTTGAAATGCTAACTCCAGCTGTGAGATCTTCCTTAACCATACGAATCAAAACCTTAAAGATATATTCGTCTAATTCAGTCGTCGTCGGTCTGGAAACTGTCAATGAGAGTAGACTTTGAATCTTGAGTCTGGAGGTCTTCAAACTTGATGCTAGAGTCTTCAAGTCTTCAGACTAGACTGATGGAAACGTTTTGTCAATCTTCAAAATAACTCGGGAAGTTTTCTCCAACAATCTCCCCCTTTTTTATGGTGACAAAACTATCCTGCAGATTTGGATACTTTCAACCTGCAACACAATACTTAAGCAAAGATATCTCATAAACAGATTAGGATAAAGATAATAACAATTCTGCATCCACAGAAAACAAGTTAGTACAGCAATTATCTTTATCACAACCATGAACACCGCTTAAGATATTGAAGATATTGCAAGCATCAAGACAATCCAAATTAGTCCATCCAAACAAAAGATAAAGTCAATCCAAAAATCCAAAAACAAAAACAAAAAAATTAGTCAAAGTCAAATCTGCAACTTCTCCCCCTTTTTGTCAACAACAAAAGGTAGAGAAGATGAAATTAAGAAGATTTAGGAATGCGAATGAGCTGAAAATCTCCCATAGACTTTACAGTCTCCTCCAGCTTCTTCATATCCTCCTGCAGTTACGCTAGATCCGTACCCTTTGCAGTTGCCGGCTTGAACTTTATCTTGCAAAGTAACGGAAATGGCATGATGAGCATTCTGCAGAGTCTGAAATTCACATCCCAACGCATAAACTTGGCCTTTGAGCTCCAAAAGAATTTCAAGCAACCCTTTGTAGTCTGCTGAGTTGTCAGTTTGTGGGCTTGCTTCAACATGGTCAGATTGTGGAGTAAAGCCAGATGAAGGTACTTCAGCACGAGCATCCATACTTGGAGATGAAACCTCATGACCTTCTTCAGGAAATTGTGAGGCATACACATCCTTTGGGTCAGCAGGAGAACGACTAACAGTATCACTGGTAAAAGTGAGTAGAGGAATACATTCTTTGACAACAGCTCCCCCTGTTACAATGCCTTCAAGTGGAGAGAAGTATTCTTCTTACTCGAGCTCTTTCTCAGTGTCATGATGCTCTTGAGCTTCTTCTTCTGCTAGAGAATCACCACGACTTTCTCCTGCAGTTTGTTCTCCTCCTTGCTCATGTGCTTCTTTTCTTTCTTCTTCTTCCTCTTTCCTCACCGATTCCCTCTCCTCATTCCTTTTCGCTGTCTCTTCTCTATCTTGGTGTTCTCCTTCTCCCAACTCTGGAACAAGACGCTGTAGATTCTGTGTGGCAATGGCGGAGATAGCAATGTCTTCCTCATCGTCTTCATCCTGCAATATGATTGCTCTCCTTCTCTTAGATGGGGCGGTCATGGGTTCTTTGCATTTTCTTTTTGCAGCAACAGTGTCTTGTCGAGACTTGTCTGGGGTCTTCTCCTTAAATCGCTCTAACACCTTGCTTAGATCCTTCAGACGCATCTTTGTGACCATTTTCAGCCCTATCACCATTTGATCAATGGTTCGAACACACAGAATTTTGGGAGGCTGAATGTTAAAATGTTTGAATAAACGAGTAATGAGAGCAGAATAAGGAAGTTTTCCCTTGTCCTTTGCCATGGACCTATACATGTGAAACATGATAGTGTGAGGCAAGGAGAACTGGTAACCAACTTTGATGGCATACATCAGCTTTGCTTCAGAGTTGGAGACGTCGCTTTGATGTGGATTTGGGCCCGAGACAATTGATCACAATCTTATGGAGCAAGATATTAGATGCACTCATCCTCAGATAAGAAATTCGTCCTTCTACAATTCTATCTCGAATAAGCTCCATAGTCGCCTGGCCAACAGACACACTTATGGATTGGAAAGTCCCTCTCTCCTCTCCAATCACATCAGCAAGAGTGTCCATGTCTACCACATACTCCTCATCTCTAAGACTGAAAGAAAATCTATTCTCATCCAAAAAGCTTAGATTGGAATAGAAATATGCAGTAAGTTCAGAATGAGCAACATCTATCTTAGTACAGAAACATTCAAGTTGAAGTTTCTCAAACTTCTCCCTCAACTTGATGTTTAAAGAGTTGAGAAAATCAAAGTCCACACTTCTTGGGTTCATCACCCCTCGCTTCAACAACTTGGAATAAACTTGCTTGTGTTCCTTAGAACGAAACAAATCTGCCCTATTTCCTCGAATGTTCGCAGCAACACCCATCCTCGGCTTAAATTGAGTGAACATCTTTTCATCGTCATCTTTTCCCTCAGGTTGATTTACTCCTCCAAAACGAGGATCGCTAGGAAAATTTGCAAAAGCCCTTTCCGCTGTACCAACAAGAACAATTCCCGAACGTTCCATGACTCTTAAAAAATGGGTCTCAATCCGATACCCCTTTTCTCTTAGAAATTCATCGATAAAAGTCATTGCAGAACTACCTTCCTTCAAAGCGAAGTAAAGCTTGTAAGTAAATGCAGGCTTAAGAGACCTTATAGGTTCGACATCCTCAATGATTTCATCCTCTGCTTGCTGTTGATGATGCACACGTGGCCTAGCAGGAGAAGAATGGCACAGTTGAGAATGTTGTTGTTGACTTTGCTGCTGCCTTGAAGAGTCTTCTTCCTCAGTCAGATCGAAGTGCGTAGGTCCCTCACGCATAAACTGTGGTCCCCTGCTTGCAATCCTTGATGACTTTCTTTGGAACGACATTGTCACAGTCTTTGAGAGAATTTTCGAACTCAATTCGCGAGAAAGATGAAAACTTTTAAGGATTAACTAGAGAGAAAAAGTACGAGAGTGAAGATCTGTGCTCTAGGGTTTGTGGGTAAAAACGAATAAGAGGAACAGTATATAAACCAGTCGAAGCAAGGTATTCGAATCGTCACAAAAGGAAAAATAAAAATGCCTTTTCAAAAAAAAAAATAACTGCATTTTGAAAATAGATAACTATCTTTTTCAAAAAGATAACTGCCTTTTCAATGTCAATTAATTAGAGATTAACAGACAGTCTTACCTTTTCGAGATTTATATTTAAAAGTTAAACATTGTAAACGAAATAACTTATAGTCGTAACTTTTGGTCTTCTAAGTCTAACCTTTTTGAGTCTGAACTTCTTCAGATTTTATTCCTGAGTCTGAGCTTCATTAGTCTTTGAGAGATAAGATATTAAGTCTGGAACGAATAGACTCAAATAGGCTTTTCTCTAGCGGCTTTGTGAATATGTCCGCCAGTTGATTCTTTGAGTCAATGAATTGTATCAAGACTTCTCCATTTTGAACATGGTCTCTAATGAAGTGATGTCGAATCTCTATGTGCTTTGCTCTTGAATGAAGAATAGGATTCTTTGTGAGATTAATGCATTGGTGTTGTCACATTTGATCTCGGTGCATGAGTCTTCGATTCCAAAGTCTCTTAGTTGTTGCTTTATCCATAAGATTTGACAGCATCAACTTCCAAGAGCCACATACTCTGCTTCTGCTATTAAAAGAGCCACAGTACTTTGCTTCCTTGAAAACCAAGATACTACCCTGTTACCAAGTAATTGACAGGTGCCAAAAGTGCTCTTTCTATCAACTCTGCAACCTGCTAGATCTGCATCTGAATATCTAAGAAGAGTAAAATTTCCTTGTTTGGGATACCATAGACCAAACTCAGCAGTTGTTGCAACATATTTGATGATGTGTTTTGCAGTGTTTAGATGTGATTCTTTGGGATCTGATTGAAATCTAGCACAAATGCAAACACTAAACAAAATGTCAGGTCTAGACGCAGTAAGATAAAGAAGTGAACCAATGATACTCATGTATAGTTTTTGGTCGACTTTCTTTCCTCCTTCATCTTTGTCTAGCTTAGAAGAACTTGACATTGGTATATCAATCTTTTTGCAATTTTCCAGTCCAAACTTCTTAACAAGTTATTTTGCGTATTTCTCTTGATGAATGAAAATTCCTTCTCTTAGTTGTTTCACTTGTAGACCAAGAAAGAAGGATAATTCACCCATCATGCCCATCTCGAATTCATCCTGCATAGGCTTAGAAAATTTCTTGTATAGATTCTCATTAGATGATCCAAATATAATGTCATCAACATAAATTTGAACAAGTAAGAAACTTTTACCCTCCCTTTTGATAAACAAGCTAGTGTCTACTTTTCCTTTAACAAAATCATTTTGAATTAAGAACTTACTTAACTTTTCGTACCAAGCTCGAGGTGCTTGTTTTATTCCATATAGTGCCTTTTCAGTCTGAACACAAAGTTTGGTTTCTTTGGATCTTCAAATCCAGGAGATTGTTCCAAATAGACTTCTTCTTGAATAAATCCATTTAGAAATGCACTTTTGACGTCCATTTGGAATAACCTGAAATTTTTATAACAAGCAAAAGCAAGTAATAATCTAATTGCTTCTAACCTTGCTACAGGAGCGTAAGTCTCATCATAGTTTATCCCTTCTTCCTGTGTATATCCCTTGGCCATGAGTCTTGCTTTGTTTCTTACCACTTTTCCTTTTTCGTCCATCTTGTTCCTGAAAACCCATTTAGCTCCAATAATAGACTTACATTTTGGTTTAGGAGTTAATTACCAAACATCGTTAATATTGAATTGCCTGAGTTCTTCTTGCATTGCTTCAATCCAGCTTTCGTCAGTTAAGGCTTCTTCTATACTTTTGGGTTCTATTTCAGAAATAAGTGCCACAGCACTAGGCTCTTCTTGCCTTTTGGATCTTGTACGAATTCCTTCATTAATATCACCAATAATGAGTTCTTCAGGATGACTAGACTTATGCTTCCAGGTGCTGGTCAGTCTGACAAATTGTTGATCTTTTTCTCGAGTTGATTCTTCATCATCCGTTTGTTGTTTCTCTACTAGAGTCTGAACTGCTTCAGGAGAGGTAGACTTTGTAGGGTCTTGAGTAGGTTCAGATTCTTCAATTTGAGTCTGAATCAATTGATTTTGTAGATAGTCTTGAAATTTGACATTCATCGATTCTTCTATAGTTTGAGTCCTCTTGTTGAATACTCTGTAGGCTTTGTTGGAAGTAGAATATCCAAGGAAGATTCATTCGTCTGATTTTTTTTTTCAAACTTACCAACTCGATCATTTGCATTTTTCAAAATAAAACATTTGCAACCAAACACTTGAAAATACGAAACAATTGGCTTCTTTCCTTTGAACAACTCATAGGGAGTTTTCTCAAGAATCGGCCTCAAGAACACTCTATTAATAACATAACATGCTGTAGAGACTGCTTCAGCCCAAAAACGAGAAGAGATGTTACTTTCAATTAAAAGAGTTCTTGCCATTTTTTGTAAAGATCTGTTGTTCCTTTCCACAACTCCGTTTTGTTCTGGTGTATATGGAGAGGAAAACTTATGCTGGAAACCAGATTCATCACAAAATTTAGCAAAGTCTTGATTTTCAAACTTACCTCCATGGTCTGTTCGTATGCTTGAGATAGAATAACCTTTCTCATTTTGCACTATCTTAGCAAATTTTGAAAAATGAGAGAAAGTCTCAGATTTACTTGCAAGAAAGTAGACCCAAGTAAATCGTGAAAAATCATCCACAATTACTAGGCAGAATCTTTTTCCACCAATGCTTTGAGTTCTAGTTGGTCCAAAGAGATCCATATGTATGAGCTGCAGTACACGATTAGTGAAAACTTGATTTATAGGTTTAAAAGAATTTCTAACATGTTTTCCCAACACGCATGGTGTGCATAAATCAGTCTTTTGGTACTTCAAGTTGGGTAGTCCTCGAACAAACTTCTTGGAAGAAATTTTGGCAATTTGCTTCATGTTGATATGGCCAAGCTTCCGATGCCATAGATTTGCTTCATCTTGTATTGATATTAAGCATTGTGATCTTTCTGGTTTTATATCCAGAAGATAAATATTCCCATGTCTACGCCCAGTAAAAGATTGAGAGAAGTCTTTACTAGTTCCTAAACATGTTCCTTCCTGAAAGTTGATTTTGAATCCAGTATCGCACAATTGGCTTATGCTTAGTAGATTGTAATTCAATCCTTCCACCAAAGAGACATTGTTGATTGTTAGACTTCCAATCTTTACTGTTCCGTATCCAATAATTCTTCCTTTGCTATTTCCACCAAAAGAGACTTTTCCTCCATCTATTTGAACAAGTTTTATAAAATAACTTGAATCTCCTGTCATATGTCTTGAGCAGCCACTATCTAAATACCATTTGATCTTCCTTTTGATAGTGACCTACAATTAAAAAGAAATTCAAGCTTTCTTTGGTACCCATATTTTCTTGGGTCCAGTTGAGTTAGTGCAATAAACAGTCTTTACCCAATCATTTTTAATAGGTTTCCAAACCATAGGGCATTCCTTCTCAAAGTGTTCTGAGTTTTGACACTTTGAACATTTGAGAGCATTTCGGCTAACAGGTTTTACAAAGACTTTTTGAAAATGACTTCTATAAAAGACTTTTGTAGGTCTCTGTTTGATTCTTTCCTTTACCTTTGGAAAATCAATTAGAGGAATGGTTTCAAGAGTCATTCCAAGATCTAATTTGTTAAAATAGGGTCTTTGTATCGAAAGAATCTTATCCAACTTTTCAGATCCAATTGAAAACCTTTTTTAGATGTTTGAAATGTCATTTTTTAAACAGGTGTTTTCTTTTGAAAGAGAGTCTGCATTTTCCTTCAAAATAATAAAGTTTTTGTCTAAATTTTCAAATTTTTCTTTCCAAGATTTTTCCAGTTGCTTCAATGTAGAATTCTCCATTTTCAATTCGGAGATCTTCTTAAGAGAAGTTTTGAGATTAAGACAAAGTTCATCGATATATTTCGAAACTTTAGCAGGAATTTTTAAATTGCTTACCTCGATTTCACTGTCTAAGTCTGAGTCTGTATCTGTTTCCAAGTCTGAGTCTGATTCAAATTTTGCCATTAAGCAAATGTTGGCACAATCATCATCACTTTCTTCACATTCAGTATCACTTCATGTTTCTGCTTTGAGAGCCTTTCTAAATTTCTCAGTTTTTCCTTTCTTTTTCTTCAGTAAAGGACAGTTGGGTCTGATGTGTCTCTTTTTCTTGCATTCAAAGCAAATCACATCTTTATTGTATTCATCATCCTCAGTTGATTTGTTCTGAAACCTTTGAGTACTTTGTTTCTTCCAATTGAATCTTCTTCCATTTTTGTTCCATTTTCTAAACATCTTTATCATAAGTGCTAACTCTTCATCATCTAAATCTTCTTTAGAATCTGTAACATCATAATCATCGTTAGACTTTAAAGCAATAGACTTCTTACCTTTGGGATCTTCTTCATCGTTAGTGTGTTCCACTTCGTAAGATTGAAGTGTCCCAATCAATTCGTCTACAGAAAGTGGCGCAATCCTTTGTGTTTCCCTTATCGAAGTCTTTATATAATTCCAGTCTTTAGAGAGTTCACGTAGCAGTTTGTTGACTTTCATTGGTCCTGAGATTGGATGTCCGTTATATTCCAGACCATTCACAATTTCAATAAAACGGCTAAACATATCAGTGATTGATTCTCCTGATCTCATTTTGAAGACTTCATATTGTCCTAGAAGGACATTGATCCTTGTCTCTTTCACTCGATCAGTTCCTTCATAGGTAATGTGCAGCCTATCCCAGACTTCTTTAGCTGTATCACAAGAAGATATTCTGTTATACTCAGTAGGAGATAATGCGCAATATAAAGAATAAATTACTTTAGCATCAAGAGCTTGTCTCTTGGTTATTTCTTCTTAAGTCATCTCGCTAAGAGTTGTAACTTATTTTCCTTTCTCTGATCCTGATGCAGCTGTAGGAATGATTCATTTTTCTACCACATCTCATTCCAGAGGATCTTTCAATCTTAGGAATGCTTTCATCTTGTTTTTCCATATGCTGTAATCCTTTCCATCAAAGTAAGGAGGTCTGGTATTGCTTTGACCTTCAACCAAACCTGGAGCCAACATACTAGCCGTAGGTCTTTAACTCAAAAGTAAAAACACTTCAAATTAATGAGTACACAAGCTCTGATACCAATTGAGAAGACTAGTACGAGCACCTAGAGGGGGGTGAATAGGTGATCAAAGAAGTTTTTACGAGACGTAACAAAGATAAAATAGTTTTCAACGATTGATAGACTGAAAAAGCAAAGACAATAGATAGTCGTATAAAGTTGCGATTTAAAGTAAAGAGATTAGGGATAGAAAATCAAGACTCAAGGTTTATAGTGGTTCGGCTTAGACCAAGCCTACGTCCACTATCCCGCACTGACAGCCCACCGGCTGGATTCCACTAAGAAACAAAAGAGAATTTACAATCTCACGTCCTTGATTCCACAGTGTAGAGACTCTACTACACTTCCTCAAGGTCTCACAAATATTATCTCTCTTCTGAGTACAAATAGAGCGCAATGAATAAGATCGCAAAGAACAAGGAGCTTCAGACTTTGGAATTTTTCTATCGGGCACCCTCAAACAACTTGAACGTCTTCCTTATATACTCCTTCATGCCTTCAGTACCATTGACACCTTCCAAAGGAGTTCCTCCAATTAACCCGTTGGATAGAATCAATTAGGGAGATCTCAAGCTATTAAAGGAAAATGACGATAGCCCACCAATCCTACTCGCCCATACAATCAGGATCTAGGTTTCCATAAGTAGAACCTTCCAAGTATACTTCGCGAATCAATCACATCTAAGTTACTCGATTTAATACGAATAACAGATCTTGAAATGCTAACTCCAGCTGTGAGATCTTCCTTAACCATACGAATCAAAACCTTAAAGATATATTCGTCTAGTTCAATCGAATAAAACTTTTTCTTCGTCGGTCTGGAAACTGTCAATGAGAGTAGACTTTGAATCTTGAGTCTAGAGGTCTTCAGACTTGATGCTAGAGTCTTCAAGTCTTCAAACTAGACTGATGGAAACGTTTTGTCAATCTTCAAAATAACTCGGGAAGTTTTCTCCAACAAACACTACTCCCAAAAGAATTAATTGTCCCGATTAATCTTTGGGTCCTACAAGCCATGATTGACATCTAGCAATATGTCATGGCTACCCAGATAGTGTGAATGCTTTAAGAACATAATGAACCTGTCAGTTTTTGCTACAATGTAATTCAATCCCTCTGTCTTACTATGTCCCGATCAAACAAAGACCATGGAATATTTGTCAAGTCACCAATTCGATCATATGCACAAATCTAATTGACATGCATTTTATTCGAGACATAAACAATTTATTCTCGGTTACAACCCCGGCCGAGGATTTCAATGCAGTGTCATAATTAGATCGCATAGGACATCATTATTGTACCTTACATGTAACAAGGAGACAGATTCCATATTGCGTACACGTGCAACTTCGTATATGAACAAACTATGACCATCAGGTATAAAGACGGATCAACAACCCGGCATTATATGAACCCGTGAACCATAGTTATTCGACACACAAGTTAACACTGTGCCTCAGGTCTAAGGATTATTTACACAAGACCAAAGCATGAACAATTAGACATTGACCACACTAAAAGCTTCCATGTCGCTAATCGTTCCATATGCATCACATTTAGTAAACTTGTCTAATACAAACACCTGTGTTCAAACTCAGGCATCATTATACCCAATGACATGCGACTCATCATTCCCTTAAGTATCTAATACTTAATGGTGAAGTTAAGAACACACCGGTCTTAATAGGATTATTAATATCCACTTAATAATCCATCGGCCGGGAACGATTTAAAGATTCAGTCTAACAACCCATCACATATATTCTTAACGTCTCAAGAATAGGTTCAGTTGCAATTGATCTTATGGAATCATTCACAAATATAAAATAATTGGACAAATGAATGAATACGTCATTGCTATTAATTAAATAATAATAATGAACATACAACCGAAATCCCTAATATGTATCTATTACATAGTAGTTTTAGGGCATCTATCCAACAAAAGCTTCAAGGAGGAAAGGAAAAAAGAAACAGTGCACTCAAGGCTTTTCCTCTCATTCCTCGTGTTTTCCCCGTTCGGAGAGCCCCCATGAGTGTACGTGAGTGTAAAATGGAGTAAAAAAAAAAAAAAAGAGGAGAAAAAGTCCTTGTCCATTGTCCTTTTTCTTGATTTTTGTTTTCTTCTCTGCCCCCTTGTTCTCCAATGGCACAAGGGGTACCACGATTGGGAATCCTGAATCTCGAATTTTCTGAACCTGACCATCGAGAAAATTCAAGTGTCAATAGATTCAAAGGCCATTGGTGTTATTTTGCTTATTTATTACCATCGAAATAGGGATATTTTCGCGTACAATTCATTGTTTGTTCTTTTGAGACCGCATGAATGGTTAGTAGTTAGACATGAGACTGAAGAAGATGCGGTTCGTACGTGGCTGTTGGCAAAAAATGAATGCAGAAGAGGATGATCCTCATTCTCGTATCGGTTCATAATGATTTTGTTGCAATTATACGAATAATATAAAAGTGAATTATCCTTAGACAGATTGGTGATAAACAAAAGATACAATAGTGCCAATAGAACTTTCCGTAAACTATGACCCAATGTGTAGTATATGAGCACTTGCTAGTCCAATTCTAGAAAAATAAGAACACATACATCCTCATCTTGAAGAAGATCGGATTATTATCATTATGCATGGGAACACATCGATCCATCAACTCTATCCATCCAAATGCTCCATTGCAATTACGGTCCCGATCCATCAAGTACATGCAAACGATCAGTTTATGTGCCACTAATTGAAGATATTTGATCTAGTTGATGATGATTCGAGGAGGCGAGCATCGGCTCGAAGTTAGATTTTGTACCTTGATGACCACTTGTAATTTAAGAATGATCAATGGAATTTGAACTCTGGAGCTCATGTTTGAGAGAATAACAGTGCCATTCTTCTCCCGGTATCTTGTCCAATTGAGCCAAGTTGTGGAGAGAAAAACGCATGTTGGGGTGAAAGATTAACTTGGTTTTGGGATTTTTCCATGATGATGAGCACAGCATCTTTCAAAACAGTGAATAAACAATTTTTTTTTTTGACGAATTGCTATATATACACTTAAAAATGGTGGATAAAAGATTTGATTAATGGCAGCAATTGCAGACTCATGCATGTTTATAACCTATGTAACACTGACACGGACACGCGACACGACACATTGACACGTTATTTATCAAAAAATAGAGAATTATGACACGTTCCGACATGTTATTTATTAAATATATATTTTTATATATAAAGGCAAAAATAAATAATAAAAAGAGCATATAATTAATTTATACTAAAAATATTAATTCAACATTTGTTAATATTATTCATTGTTTTAATTTGACAGAGATTGAATAAGAAATTCAAAAATTACAAACACAAAAGAGTAAATTTGAAGGAACATGTCATGTTTTCTTACACTTGTAAGAAATTAGTGAGATTTCTTATAGTCCTAGACAGAATTAGGAGTTCATGATATAGACTAGCTTAGAGCTCCTCTGCAAAATAAGGTTAAAAAAAAAAATGAAAATCTAGGACAAGAACTCTAAGGAAATAACTAAATTCACCATGGAAAATGTAAGAGATAAATTACAAGCTAATGACATATACCAAAAGAGATAACTTACAGGCGACGCTTGCGAGAGGTGGAAAGAAGCAAAAAAAAATAAAAATAAAATCAAAACTTTAAGTCTCAGGGGCGGTAGAGCGACACTAGCGAGAAGAGGGGTGTTCCATCGTCACTCACAGGAATGTCAAAACTTATAAGTGAGAAACTTGAGAGTGAGAATTTTTTTCCTTTCCCCTTTATTTTTGTTATTTTCATTATTTTTTTATTTATATTTTGACCCCTTAAGTATTGAAATTTTTTAAAATTGACCCCATGCGTGTCGGAATCGCGTGTCAAAATTTCGGACTCTCATGTCGGAGCGTGTCAAGAAGAGTTGACCATCTGTCAAATTTCCTAACACTCGTTGACCGCATGTCGGAACATGTCGGAGCGTGTCGGACACATGTCAGAGTGTCGGATACGACACGAAAGCTTCCGGAGAGTGTCGGTGCTTCTTAGTTTATAACTAATTGCAACAACTAATCACGGATTGACTTTGTGGCTAATTGGTTTTCTTCTATTGCCAAATCGCTTGGAACCTGGAAGAGCGTACGTGTGTTTATAGTATTTTGTTAAGGATGATTTGACTCCAATATCAAAAGTTACGAACAGAAAAGGTACCAAAAAAAAAAAAAAAAACGGAGAGAGGAGAGATAGAATGAATGGCATCGAAAAGGTTGGCACACCTGACCCACATTTTTTTAATTAATTTATTATCGCATCATAAATGGAAAAACTAGAGTAAGTTTTATTACTTCGGGTTGAAAATGTAGGTAATCCCTGATTAAAAAAAAAAAGAGTTAAAGTGTCACCTAAAATATGCTAGTGGTTAGATAGATCTATCTCGTCTGCTTGTAAAACATGTTAATACTCCTCTATTTAGTAATTAATTAGTTCTTGTCCAATTTAGAAGAATTCAGAGAGTGAGTAGAGACTTTAATCGAAGAAATAACAACATTAAAAATCGAAGAAATAGCAACATTAAAGATTGATTTTGGGAGCAAAAATTTTTCAACCAGATACTTCACAACTTCATCCCATCAGATGGATCTGTGCGCTCCGTGGAGCGGATCATCAACATGGCATCAGCGTCGGCTTCTGTCCTGCCTCCACTGTCGATGCTCTTCTTTATGGTCCCAGCTTTTTCGGCTCATGTATCGTCTCTATCATCAGCACCGATATACGGTTGCTCCATATTTAAGTAGGGTTTTTGTGCTTTGGATTGATGCTTGGTGCTTGTTGAACGCTTTTTCATCTTTACGTGGGGTGAGTTAGCGAAGATGGATCCCCATATACATGATTTAGTACCCGAGCGTTTAAGCAGCTTTCAACTTTTATCATGAGGTCGCATTCCTACATTGAGTGGCCGAGACCACCCCTTTCATTCTTGTTCTTGATATTGTTTTTTCAGATTTAAACCGAGTAATTTTGATAATCCAAAACCTTATTCGAAGGTTCTTGCTCGAAACGTCTGACAGAGAGAGATTTATCAGCTAGAGCGACAAGCATAGAAATAGATGTTTAGGAGCAAATTGAGTTGATGATGATGATGCTGCTGTTGCTACAAAAGGGAAGTCGTCCGTTCCCTTCCTCAGAAAATCTTGAAGAGCAGACCACCGTGAGTAACAAAGAAGGGAGCGAATACAAGCGACTCGACGGCCATTAGCTGGATGAGGACGTTGAGTGGCGAGCCTGAAGTGTCCTTCTGTTGATTTCCAATTGTATCTCCCCGCCTAGCTGCCTCCTGAAGCCTGCTTGATTCTTCACCAGAAAGGGTCCTCGCGTGCTCTGAAGCACCAGCCTGAAAGCAAATTCAAGATATTTAGGGAAGAAATTCTGTTGAGTCACCCAACTTTTCTTAGCAGGTCACTGTATCGCCACAGACGAGTATATTAAAAAAAAAAAAAAATTAGCTTTCGAGTAGTTGGAGCAGCTGCATACCCTAATGTACGCCTCTGCTATGTTCCATGCTCCACCAGCGTAGGATGACGAAGTAGCAATCTGTTCGAAGCCAAGCCCAACGAATGATATTCATCAGGAAAATACCACAATCAAATGAGGCAACCGATGTGAAGCTCCACCAATTGTCATAGATATGATGATAAGAGCATCAATCAGCAGTTCACTAACATACATAGATTTTGTTCAAAAATGCAGAAACTACGGATTCTTAATCCCATTTAACAAGCATTCTATCAGAGAGATATACCTCAGGCAACTTAAACTACCCAAATAGATTGACATTGATTACTTCGGTAAAGATTACCCAAACAATGGAGACGAGAGAGCCAGCCAAAACACCAAACAGCATCTCCACACCGAAGAAGGTCCCAACCATAAGTGGTATAAGCATGACAAGGGCACCAGGTAGAATCGTCCCCCTAATAGCTGCATCAGTTAAAATTTCGACATATGTAGCATAGTCAGGGTCCTCATAACCCCTCTCGAAACTTAGAATGTCCTCCCTCAAGACCTGGTCAGCCATCTTCATTCCTTCACTTCCCACAATTTTCATGGTCATAGCAGAGAACTTGAGAGGAAGAATGGCACCCACGATCAAACCGATGAAGGCCATCATTGTCAGGACTTCAACAGGAGAAATTGCTGCACGACTCGCAAATGCACCAAACAGAGCGAGAGACACCAGGACAGCTGATCCAATGGAAAATCCCTTCGTACCAGATAAAAAACAAAAAAGGTCCATCTAATATTAGATTTAAACAACAGGAAAGCAGAATTGGACGATAGGGTTAATATTGAGAAAGATTAAAGGCAGCACGTCAAGGATAGAAAGGTGATTTTAGCCAAACATCGTGCCGCACCAGCAAGAATCTAGAAAGGCTTGCATAACTAACGTATTATTTAGTATATATGGTGAAAAAAAAATAATAATTGGACAATGTGCAAAAATTCTGGATGACATAAACGTAATTTCATGAAAAGTTCCTATGCGCAGACACCCTTTCTTCGGCTAAATCATAGATTATATCAAGATAAGCTACTAAAAGGGCAACGGGACAAAATGTCCGATATTGTATTCATATGCAAGGACTGCCTGCACCTTTTCACTGGTAGCAGTAGTATTGCCAGCAGCGTCAATAAATCCTGCATTGTGGCTGATGGGACCGTAAGCATCTATGGCCAATCCAGTAGGCATGGTACTTAGCATCCCAATGGCAGCCGCAGCAATTCCATATGTGGCAGCAAAACTGAAACTCACGAAAATGCTAATGGCAATGGCAATAATTGGGATAATGACATTGGCAAGGCCACACGATCCATCATCTTGGACAGGGCTTCAGAGAAAAGGATCATTACGTAATCAGAACAAGACCATCAACAGTCGTAAGGATTCACATCATTCATTTACTTTGGAAAGTTTAATACCAGCGGCGATTGTTGGTGTAACATTTAAGGAAAAACCCACTAATTTGCTTAGCCCAAAGACCAACCAAAACACACAACGACAGCTCCCTGCAAGATCGTATCCATAATTAGCGAATACATACACTCAACATATTGATCCAATCCTGTAAAAATTTCCGACATTTAAAGCATGTCTCGTGAATGACATTAAAAGAAAGCAGCACATAGGATCAGAAAGAGATAAGTATCATCGAAGAGTTTACGCTTTCTTCACAACTTTCTGCGACCCAAAGTTGTAAATTGCAAATGTTGAGGGCAGAGCAATCCAGCTAACAATAGTAACTCCGACACTCATCAGACATAAGGAAACGAGAAGTTGCCATTTCAATGCAGGCCTGATTTCCTCCACTTTCTTGATTCTAAAGAAGTTGGCCAAGAGAGTTGTGATCAAGCAAACGATGATACCCATAGAGCTGATAAGCAGGGGATAACACATAGCAGTGAAGTCATGATCGATTCCGAAAGAAGAGACAGAAGCGACAACAAGGGCAGTGCAGGATGACTCGGCATAAAAGCCGAAAAGATCAGTCCCCATACCAGCAATATCCCCAACAACGTCACCGACATTATTAGGAATCACCTGAATGATTAAGATCAACCCCCTTTATGATTAAAGGTGAATGACATACTAAGGAGATAGAGCAATGGTAAGAGAGTACATACAGCAGGGTTTCGCTTATCTTGTATGATATTTGGCTCCATCCTTTTAACCAGATGAACACAAACATCAGCAGCCTTGGCATAAACTCCACCACAGGCTCTTCCAAAGAGAGCCATGGAAGCTCCACCAAGACCATAGCTGGTAATAGCCTCAAAAAGACCTTCCCAGTCATTGCCATAATACCACTTGAACAAACAGATTGCAAGATAGAGCCCGAGAAGACCGATAGCAGCAAGAAGAAATCCCATAATTGCACCAGACCTGGAAGCAGCAACGAAAGTTCTTCCAACACCATTTTTCCCTTCCACGGCAGTCCTTGCATTAGCATAGATAGCAATTTTCATGCCAAGGAAACCAGAGAGGACTGATGTGAAAGCACCAAGTAGGAACGAAACAGTACTGAAAACGGCAGTGGCAAGTGCAGGCTTGCACATGTTTAAAGGATCAAACATGCAAGGCCGGCTTTGGGTGCTGAAGCTCTCAACAGAGCCAAGGAAGAGGAAGATTAGAATCGCAAAAGCAGCCATGAAAACTCCAACATACTGGTACTCCGTGAACAGAAAATATTTCACACCTGTTACAATCACAAACCATAACTTAGCCTCTCTATCAAGCAAATAAAGCAACAAGTCTGCTCCTTGATAATCTACGTTATGTGTGACAAAATAACGTATAACTCAGTTATATCCAGTTACTTTATTCCGTTGCCTAATTTTTTTAAACCTAGATCCTGTTAGCAATTAAACCAAATATCAACTATAATTCAATAAGTTGAAGTTGCCGATGATGAAGAGAGGTTATCAATTCACTAAACAAGTTATCGATGCACAAGATATCTATTCGGATTCTGAGACTGGTGCACAAGTTAAGAAGAGTCTATATTGTAGTGTTGTTTTCAAGAGTCCATTCATATTTCTCAGTCTTGATTGATCATGTTTCTAAGTTTAGTTTAATGTTTTGTAAATTCTCAAGAATCTATCTCGTTGGAATGCTCAAAATGTTTAATGAGTTATTAAGTGTATGAGTCATATAACAAGCTCATATAAAGGGAAGTCTTATGATCATTTCGATAAGGTAAAATAAAGTAGAACAAAAAGCCTGTGCATCTCATTCTCTTCCTTGAGTTGTGTGAGTTGTGAGTGTTTCACTCAAAATTATCTCATCAAGTTGATATCATAGCACACGATTGGTGATCATGGATACTCAACTCCCTCTTCAATGTCCATGTCTTATCAAAGAAAATCATGGTAATTGGGCTGTTAGAAGGGAAGCTTTACTTGGTGCCTATGGTGCATGGGAACTTGTCAATGCAGCAATGATGAGGCAGAGGATGAAGGCTGCGTTTGGCAATCACTTTGCCAAGGATCTTTGAGCTCCTAAAGATCTTTGGGCTAATGTAGGGGTGTTTGGCAAAAAATTTTCAACCCCCATTTGGAGAATGCCAGCCTTGTGAAGGCTAAAAGCCCAAGGCAGGTGAGGACCTGCCTTGGGCTTTCGGCTTTCTCGGCATGCCCACGCGAGTACTGTACATTCTTTTTTTTTTCCCGAAATTGTCCTTACGAACTTTTTGTTTTTCAGTTTTTTGCCCTTGTTAGGAGACAATGTTCATCTTCTCCGTTGAGGGTGGCCGATTTGGTTCTTCCTGACTGCGAGGGGCCAGCAACGGCTGGTCGCGACAACCTAGGCGATCGTCGTCGGAGAGTTGGGCAACCTTCGCTAGTCGCGGCATTGCGTGACCTTTCGTGAGTCGTGGCGACTCAACGACCATGGCGATGGGCCGCTGCGACCTCAGGCGAGGGTCGCGTGGCCCTGGCGACAGCTGCTCCGGGTCGCGTGACCACCAGCGAGGTCGCGTGATCCAGGCACGACCCTCGCCGAGGTCACACGACCTCAGGTGAGGGTTGCGTAGCCTCGGCGACGGCCGATCGAGGTCGCACGACTGCCAGCGAGGTCGCGCGACCCAGGTGCGACCCTCGCCGAGGTCACACGACCCAGGCACGGCCCTCGCCGAGGTCCCCCGGCCTCAGGTGAGGGTTGCGTAGCCTCGGCGACGACCGATCGAGGTCGCGCGACCCAGGCGCAGCCCTCGCCGAGGTCCCCCAACCTCAGGCAAGGTCTCACCAGGGGTCGCGCGACCCCCGCCAGCAATCGCCCAACCTCGGGCGGCCCTCGCCGGTGGTTTCCAGGGGCCGCCTGACGGCCGCTGCTGGTGATCCCATATATCGCCGGCAGCCGCTGCCCTTACAGATTAAATATTTTTTTTTCTTTTTTTATTAATAAATGTGCTTTGTAAATATAAGTGTTTCAAACACCATTTTGTCCAAATTCATATTATAATTTTCCAAACGTCATTTGCATTTTGAAAAACCCATTTCACTTAAAAGTCATTTGCATTTTCCTAAAGACTTTCCCCAAAAGTCTAACCAAACGCACCCAAGGCCACCTTGAATCAAAGCCAGAGGAATGCCTTGGAGAAGGTTCAATCAAAAGATCAATATGCCTTGTCAATCATATATGAAGCTTTAGATGATTTGATGTTCGAAAGGGTTTTGAATACTACTACCGCTAAGGAGGCATGGGAATTTCTTCACAACACACACTAAAGAGTACAAAAAGTAAATCAGATAATAATAATAAAAAAAAGTCTCAATTGGTGATAATCCCAAAATTCCAGTTGAAGGCAAAGGTACTAAATTATGTCATGATTTTGCTTTCCTTGGAAACGGACATGCAACACTGGATTGGAACTATTATTTTCCATTTGATCATCCAGAGAACCTCTGTGAGTCTTCTTCTCAAATCACAAGCTTCTCACTTGATCGTTTATGCCCACTGATTTTGAGCTCAACCCTCGTGATGCTATTCAAGAAAGTCTTGATAGTCAAATTATTTTGCAAATGGGACCGTGATATTCAAGGATATGGGTGCACCGAACGAGCCCAAGAAACGTGTTTTGCTACTGCATAATAGCGACAAAGAAAATGGACACAGTGAAGTGGGGTGTTCATGACAAGAAATGCCCAAAAGACATGAGCGATAGCCACGACAATAGTAGAATGCTGTCGAGTAAGCAAATATCACAGTACTTTTACACGCCGATAACTTGTACGACAAAGGAGCTCAATACCGAGATGACCCTCTTGAAGAAACAGTGCCGAGAGTTAGGCATTCATATCCGCCAATGGCTCCACCGGAAGTTTATGAGCCTCCAAACTCTCATTAAGAATGTCTAGGAAATGGGAGGAGACTCGAATGAGAAGCAGCTCAGAATGGTAGTGAATTTGCTTAACCTAGAGAATAAACTAACGGAGGAATTCCTTGATATACAGCTAGAGGACAAGAGAAAGAAGCTGAGACAAGCTTGCTCCAATACAAACTACAAGAAAAGGAAGATAATTTGTTTTTTTTTTTTTCCCTTTTTTTTGGGGGGGGGGGGGGGGGGGGTTATCCTTTTTTTTTTTTTTGGTCGGTAGGTTATCGATTCACTAAACAAGTTATTGATGCACAAGATGTCTATTTGGATTCCAAGATCAGTGCTTGAGTTAAGAAGAGTCTTTATTGTAATGTTGTTTCATATGTATATGTCTTGACTAATCATGTTTCAAGGTCTAGTTTAATGTTTTGTAAATTCCCAAAAATCTATCTCCTTGGAATGCTAGAAATATTTGATGAGTAATTAAGTGTAAGAGTCATGTAACAAGCTTATATAATGGGAAGTCTTGTTATCATTTTGATAAAATGAAATAAGGTGAAATAAGTGGAACACAAAGGCTTATTTGTCTCCTTCTCTTCGAGTTGTGTGAGTTGTGAATGTTTTACCATTAAAATTATCCCATCAAATTGGAATCAAAGCACACGGATTATGATCATGGCATCAACAAACACTTAGCTACCTCTTCAATACCGTGTCTTACCAAAGAAATTATGGTAATTAGGCTGTTAGAATGAATGCTCTACTCGGCGCCTATGGTGTATCAGAACTTGTCAACACAAGCTATGATGAGCGACGAGAAAAGACAACTTGAATCAAAACCAAAGGAATGCCTTGGAGAAAGTTCGAGCAAAAGATCAATATGTCTTACCAATCATCTATCAAGCTTTAGATAATTCGATGTTCAAAAAGGTCTCAAATGCTACTATTACTAAGGAGGCATGAGATATCCTTCACAACACACACTAAGGAGAACAAAAAGTAAATGAGACAGTCAAAAGAAAAGTCTTGGTCAGTGGTAATTCCTAAAATTCTCATTGAAGGCAAAGGTATTAAATTATCTCATGATTTTGCTTTTGCAAAACTAAATTGGAACTATTATTTTCCATCTGATCATCTAGAGAGCCTTTGTGAAGCTTCTTCTCTAATCACAAGCTTCTCACTCGATCCTTTGTGCCCACAAATTCTTGATTTTAAGCTCAACCCTCGTGATGCTACTCAAGAAGGTCTTGACAATCAAAATTATTCTGCAAAAGGGATTGTGATATTCGAGAAGATGGGTGCACAGAACGAGCACAAGAAATGTGTTTTGCTAGTCCATAACAGTGACCAAGAAAATGGACATTGTGAAGTGGGTGTTCGTGATAAGAAACACCCAAAAGACGAGCAATAGCCACGACCATAGCAGAGTGCTGTCGAGGAAGGAAATATCACAGTACTTTTACATGCCAATAACTCGTGCAGCAGAGGAGCTCAATACCAGAATGACCCTCTTGAAGAAACGGTGCCAAGAGTTAGGCATTCATATCCGCCGATGGCCCCACCAGAAATTGATCAGCTCCAAACTCTCATAAAGAATGTCCAGGAAATAGGAGGAGACGTAGAGAACGAGAAGCAGCTCAAAGGTCGCGAATTTGCTTGACCTAGAGAACAAACTAATGGATGAATTTCCTAATATACAATTAGGCTACATTTGACAATCAAGATAAAATTCAGGAGAGGATAAAATTTATCATATCATGCGTTTAATGCATACTCAAGATATGATAAAATCGGGTTTAAGAGGGATATAGGCCACCGATAAAATTATCCCATTGGGGAGGTGAAATAAAAGTGAATAAGATTTCTAATGTCTATAATAAGAAAGTAATTTTTTTCGATTAACAATCTTCTTAAATTGACAAATTTAAAATTATATTTCAACATAAATAATATTTGAATTTTAATGGAAGAAATTCAAAATAACAAAAAATAGCAATTTAGTTTTCTAATTTAATCTTATTTTTATTTATATATTCGAATTTAATTCTATCTTATATATAAATTCAATACATAAATTAAATATATATTTATACTTATTACATAGTTTATATGCTTACATAGTTAATGTGTTTTAGTTTTAGGTATATTAGTACAGTTTAATATTTAATAAGATTTTATTAGAGAATGATGGAAGGGAAAGAAAGAAATAAAAAAGAAATTAATTAAAAAGAGAGGAAAAATACAAAGAAAATAAAAATAAAATAGAAAAAAGGGGCGCGAGAGATTTTTATCATTTCTGTTTGTAAAATTTTCGGTTCATTTATTTTGATATGTCATTTATATTAAAAAAATATATGTGATATGATGTGAGTATATCCGACTTTATCACTATAATACCAAACAATTGATAGGATATAATAAAATCTCTAAATTTCGTATCGTATCATATCCTATCCCGATTAGAAATTCATACGACTAAACATAGCCCTAAATGATAAGAGAAAGAGGCTGAGACAAGCTTATTTCAAAATAAACTATAACAAAAGGAAGAGAACTTGGTTTAAGGGGAATATTAGTAATTAAATCAAATTTTAGCTATAACTTAATAAGTTGAAGTTGCCACTGATGTAGAGAGGTTATAGATTCACTAAACACATTATTGATGCACAAGATATCTATTTGGATGTCAAGACTGATGTAGAGTTAAGAAAAGTCTTTCTTGTGGTGTTGTTTTCAAGAAATTGTCCGTATTTCCATGTCTTTGACTTATTGTGTTTCTAGGTCTAGTTTAATATTTTGTAAATTCCTAAGAATCTATCTCCTTGGAATGCTAGAAATATTTAGTGAGTCATTAATTGCAAGAGTCATGTAACAAGTCTATATAAAGACAAGTTTTATGGTCATTTTGATAAGATGAAACAAAGTGGAACAAAAAAGGCCTTTTTGTCTCATTCTCATCCTTGAATTGTGTAAATTGTGAGTGTTTCACCTTCAAATTTATCCCATCAAATTGGTACTAGATTTGCACCTCTCACGTTCAACTGTTCCAAGAAGTAAAAGAGCCTAGCCTACAATGCCTCCAAAAGAGTAATTCAAACAACTAAGGGTGAACATCGATCCGGGGTTGACCTTGGACCAGCCCAACTTGGTCTGTCCTAATCCAATTCTCAATGAGATTGGGCCGGTCCTTGGTCTTGGAATCCTTAGACTCTGTATTGTGTAGATTGGTCCTCGATCTTAAGACTTTAAAATTGGTTCAATTGGATCAACCATGTATATATTATATATTTTTGTCTACTATAAATCCTAGCGCATCTTGTCTACTCTAAATCCTAGAGCCTCTGCCTCTGTTCTCTTTTTATGATGTTCTGCCATATAAATTAGACAGTAGAAACCCAACCCATATTCGATGAAAAAAAAAGAAAAAGAAAAAGAAAAAAGTAGAAACTATCTTCGTTCGCCTCGCTCTATTCGCTTGCCTCTAGCCTCTCCTCCCTCGCCCCATGAGCACAGTTCAGTTGATGACATGGCTCTCCTCTCTTGGTTCACCTCAGGAACGCAGCTCAATAATCACAATTGAAGATTTATATTGTTACCTTATCTTAGATTTATGTTTGACGTGTACTGGTGTTCATAATTTGATTATTCAATGTCGCATTATTAATGAATGTGTAATTTGAAAGAATATGTTTATCTTTTTAAGGAATACAAAAAGTGAAATAAAAAAATAGTCGATTGGTCCCAAGTTGACCTTGTAACCGGACCAGGACCCATAGGATCGATCCGATTCTCGATCCCAAGCTCAACAGGGTCAATCTCCAGTTCAAGAATTGGGGACTAACATTGGTAGGTTGGTCCTTGGGTTAGGTGTTGGATCGGCTCAACTTGAATCATGCTCACTCTTACAAATGATGATATGGTTTATGTTACTATTCATGTTTGGCAAGGTGGACAATGTAAGTTTAAATCCCACCAGCGAAAGAGGACAAGGTGGAAAAAGGGATGAAAGAAAGTATCCAATTTTGCAAAATAATTATTGAAATTAAAGGAATTGAATATTCAATACATAGTCCTAGACCCATAATATTATTGAAAACACATCTAAAACATTACTTTAAATTAAGAGTTAATATTACGAAAATCTCAAATTGATACACTTATGACAAATTTATTTAAAATTAATTTTTTAACTACTAAAAATTTCGAATTAGTACATCCGTGGCAAATTTATCTTAAACTAATTTTTTGACCACTAAAAACCTGAAACTAATATATTTGTAACTAATATATTTGTAATAAATTGATCATTTGTTAGTTCCCATTAGATTGGATCAATACTATGAAAAAAACACAAATTGATATATTTGTATAAAACCGAAAACTAGTGCATCTGTAAATTGTCATGCGTTATTCAATTTAGTAATTTGATAGTAAGATTTAACGGAACCTGAGGAATGATAAATTTCTTACGGGTATACCAGTTTAGAGTTTTGATGGGTCAAAAAATTAATTTGGATTAAATTTGTCTTTGATGTACTAATTTGAGGTTTTTCGTGGTATTAATCTTTAAATTAAAACATTCCAAACAAAGAAGAAACTAGTAACAGATTATGACTTACAATATTAAACAACAGGTAGAGCCGAAAATAAAACTGATTGTATGGAAAAATATTAGAACAAAAGTTAGAATTGAACTTATATGCTAGAACTAGAAGAAGAATAGGGAGAATTGCTACCAGGGGAAAATGATTGGAAAAAAATAAAAGAAATAAAAATAATAACAATTTCACATTAGAACTAATAATGCTCTAGTTCGAAAGATTATTCAAATAAGAATGATAAGAAATAGGTGTGAAACATTGTATAAGGACCTTAGTTAGGAGAAGCAAGAATGTAACACAAAAAAGTTAGAATTGAACTTAAATGCTAGAACTAGAAGAGGAATAGGGAGAATTGCTACCAGGGGAAAATGATTGGAAAAAAATAAAAGAAATAAAAATAATAATAATTTCACATTAGAACTAATAATGCTCTAGTTCGAAAGATTATTCAAATAAGAATGATAAGAAATAGGTGTGAAACATTGTATAAGGACCTTAGTTAGGAGAAGCAAGAATGTAACACAAAAAACAACCTTGGAGAAATATAATCACAATTCCATACCAATATATTCTTAACTAATCCTTTAGAATTAATGTTTCGTCACAAGTATGACGAATCAAGGATGGCAATCTCACGAAAATGAGAAATGTTCTGCATCAAATCACAACGTATGATAATAAAATCATACCAACACATTCATAGACGAAATAAAGGAATACTTCAGAATTGAAGGTTGTACATTCTGAAGTATTGTACATCCTCAGCAATTCACCTTCGTAATACAATATGCTTCTACTAAAGCCAATTACACAAAAAAAAAAATTTACTATTCTAATTTTAATTGACTTGACTTTGTGTCATTAGTTGCACATACCAAGCTTCCTATAACAAATAAAAAAATGAAGGGAGAAAAAAAAATTTCAAACTTAGGCTGCATTTGTGTTTTACAAAAAAATTGACATTTCTAGAAAATGTTTTCCAAGAATTACTTTTCAGGAAAGTGAAATATTTTCTGATGTTTAGTTGGAATTCGAAAGTGAACTTGAAATTATTCTTCCTTGTTTAGAAAGAAAAACTTACTTTTATTTTTCTGAAAAAATAAACATGCACTAGTTGAATGATATAAGGGCAAGATATGCTATATTATCAAATTTTATTTTATCGAATTATATTTTCATAACTTAAATACTTATATAAATTGTAATCAAGCCCCCAGGAGTTCGACCCAGCTGTGGGAGACTTGGGCTTCGTAGTCGAACTCCTGGGGACTCGGGCACAACTGGCAAAGGCTTGGATATGGATGCCACGGTCTTGGGCTAGGTTACAGACACTGAGTTTGACTTATTCAAATCAGTTCTTCAGCTAATAAAGCAATTGATCATTCGACATGTGATTATTCGTGGGTTATCCTCAGAAATTAATCAATACACTTTTGAAACAGCCATGTTACAGACATTTTTGTTATGTCATGCCATAAAATAAAGTGCCTCCTAGTCCCGTGGGAGCCTGCAGCTAAGTTGGCGAGTAAATAGGCGAAGACATTCACGTGCACAGCACGTGCATATACTTAATCCAAACAAAGCGCGAACTTAATGCGCATAAGGCGAAAATAATTGCTCCAACGAATGGGGAAAGCCAAAAAGACGAGCTACACCAGTTTACACGACACATCATTCCAACCATCTGCTGCGCTCAGATACGTCGCTCAAAGCTCTAGCAGCTGCGACAAACCCTAAAAATGACTCGCACCACGAGCAGCAGAAGCTCATGATTTCGCTGAGCTATCATCAGAATACAAGCCTTGAATTTGTTGCTGTTGCTCGGGCAGATGCGAGATTGACCCAAAAAAATCTATTAATGAACAGTGTCAATGAGACGGAGAAAGGAGAGGGTTAAACTCCAACCTCTCTATGCCCCAAAAAAAGAAAGACTCGCAACCCAGAAAATGAGCTAAAAGCTTACGAGCTTTATGGGAAAACGCGACCATAGAATTTCACTACCGAAAGTTCTAAACAGTTTGAGAATGGCCGACTATCAATCCCGAGTGCAGCAAAAAGGAAAAGTTCCATAAAGCAGACAAGTTGTGAAGATATAGGATCTGTATAAATTCACCTTCAGAGACGTCACTCGTTATCTTATCAATCTGGCCCTTGTCAACTCTGTGCTTGGTGGCGGTTAAGCCTTGCTCTTCGTTGATAAGGTTGTCGCTATTGCGCAACCCGTGGCACCACTGCACCAGGGAGAACGCGATCCCGATGACAGCACAAACTGGGATCACGATCTCCGTCATGAGAGCTGAGAGCAATGCCATCCTCGCGAGAACTCTAGACTGGGTTACTAGAATTGCTGGACTCGACGCCTATCAAAGAGAGAGAGAGAGAGAGAGAGAGAGAGAGACGCAGAGAGGAGTGAAGTGGGCAGTGTGCTCGTCTATAGGGGAAGTGGCGAGAGATTCATGAGTTAGAATGTGATGATTATGCGCATACGATAGTAAAAGATGTAGGCCTTTTGATGTCGTCCGTCGGATTTGCAAGCGATGGACCGTCGTTGTAGAGTAGGATAATCGGATGGGGAAGTAAGAATGAGTATAATCTCATCGTGTAATTTTCACGTATCAATATCTGAATAGGAGTAATGTATTATTATTTCACGATGTATTGAACTGACTTATACTGGAGCTAAAAGATTTGTACCATTCCCATTAGTTTTTTGCAATTGTCGAGTAAAAAAATAAGTACTGACCAAAAAGACAAACATAGTTAAGTACACATAGCGACATCTCACGTTGATAAGGATGGCGTGTTGGAATTGATGTCTATGCACTCGCATATATTGTTGTCATAATTGTTAGATCTTTGAGAAATCTACCATTAAGAACTCAAATCGATTTATTTGTTATACAACAGTAACTAATTTTCTGGGTTTTCATCTTTTTCTATGGGTTAACTTTTTCCCTTATCAAGAGGTTTTTAAAGCTCAAATCACAAAAAATGCGCTGATGAGCAGTATTACAGGCATGTAAGGAGAATGTTTTTATATTAATATACAGTTTTGATGCCTATTCGTATAGTGTTTTTATATATCCATATACATATACATATATATATATATATATATATATTTATGGGTGTGCCTCGGAGTGAGGATGATAACACGCGGATTAAAAGCTGCAAAACCGTCAGCATCCTCTTGAGGAAATAGAGATATAGGGTGGGGCCCGCAAGACTCGTCCCTCAATTATAGTCCGGTGGTTATTCCGCCGTTGGATTCGCTCTCCATCAAACCGCTCAGACTCTACCTCCGGCTGGCTTTCTTGATCATATCCCCCCAGCCGCGAGACGTGTTGGGGTGTGTAATTGAATTCGGTGCATTTAAGCTCATTGAGCGCGCTGTTCTCACTATCGCCTATTAACAAAAAAACATAATTGGTCCTAGTTTATTTGGGTCGAGTCCTATAATTATATGCCCTCACCCAGCCGGCGCCAAAAATTCACTTGGCCTTGTGGCTTTGGTTGAGCCTAACGAGGTTAGCCGGTTGCCATGCTTACGATCGAATTTGCAGTTCCTGCCATAACACTTCAAAAAAAAAAAAAATCCTTCTTCACTTCCCTCTTATCCCGAAAGATGCATAACCCGATTTTTTAGGATAAAAGATAATGATGATCTTTCATGGTATGTTTGTTTTGAATTGGTGAAAGTAATTCCATATATTCAAATTACAAAAAACTTTGAAATTGTTATATTCTAACTATATATATAACACTTTATTGAATATTAATGTATTTTCGGTCTAAGTTAGGAACAATCCCAAGTTTAATCTTTTTTTTTTCTTTTGGTCGAAACCAAAGTTTGATTTCACCAGCAAAACTTTATGTCGGCATCCCACGACAAGGAAAATACTCCTCTTCAGCATTCATTGCACCAAAACAAAAGCAATCAATCGCAACTAAACAATCGAAACCGAGCCCTTTATGCGCTGGCGATACTCCCATGCAATGCTGTCATTATCATTTCAATAAAAAAATCGAAAAGCCCCCCGCCCACTTGACACCGTCTGTTTTTTCATGATTGATGGGTGGCCAGATTATCACGTGTCCCTCTCCTGCTTTTTGGCCTTGCATCCAAAGCAGCACATTTCTACCGACAGTCCTTAGCCTTTCACCCTTCACTTTTTCCCATCCGTCGCACCATTTGTTTTATCGCCAAATGACACTAGTCGAATCCTCGTTGCAACTAGCATTTTTGAGCACGAAAATGCTGGGTAATTGATTCCACGAAAGCATAGTGTTTTAAAATAGTTTGTAAGTATTGCCGAGACGTGCAGATGGGTAACGGATTTATCAGATGTTTGTCTTGTAAACTTTCGGATGTTTGGCAGCGGTGACAGCAGCCCCAGCGCACGTCCATCTCGGCGAACAAAAACAGCAATATACTCGTGCAGAATGGGGCCAGCGAAGAGACCAACATCAAACACCAAAATAACTCTCACGCGTTCTAAAGACAACTCGCGCACTAAGGGGCGTTGGTACTCTGACCGTTCCCATTGTAAATCGACCGGAAGTCCGTAGAATGAACCGGGAGTTACAGGCAAAAGAGGCATTTCTTCTAATCTGAAATGTTAGTCCCCAAAAAGGGGTGAGTACAACAACCCAGCAGTTGAAGATCTACTAAGCTATACTATGCAAGCCATCACAATCCAAGTCCATGCTGATATAGCTAGTATAAACACCTAGAGGGGGGTGAATAGGTGTAAAAACAATTTATCAAGATACGAAAGCAATACCAGGCAAACAATAGAAAGAAGATTCTCTTAAAACAGATTATGATCAAAATAAACAGAGAGTAGGGAAGAGAAAAATTGAACACGGAATTTATAGTGGTTCGGCTTATTCCAAGCCTACGTCCACTCTTTCGCACCGACAGGTCCACCGACGGATTTCACTATGAACAAAAGAGAAGTTACGACAATGCTTTCCCTTGATTCCACAGTGTAGATATTTTACCACACTTCCTCAAGGTATCTCAACATATGGACTCTCTTTTGCGTACAAGATTCAGCTCAGTAAATGAATTGACTAAGAATAAGAAGCTTCAGACTTTGGAATTCTTCTATCGTGCACACTCACGAACAACCGGAACGTCTTCCTTATATACTCCTTTATGCCATCATACCCGTTGGCACTTACCAAATGAATTCTTCCAATCTTCCCGTTGGACGAATCAATTAGAAAGATCATTCGAGCCATTAAAGGAACATGTCGATAGCCCATCAATCCCGCTCGCCCCATACAATCGATCTCGGTTTCCATAAGTAGAACCTTCCAAGTATGCTTCGCCAATCATCGGATCTTCAATCAATCTTGATTCGAATAAAGGAATCCGTAATGTCTTATCCAGCCAAGAGATCTTCGTCGATCGATAAGATCAAATCCTTTACGAAACACATAGTTCGGATAGACCTTCTTCGACAAACTACAGTCAATGAGAATAGACTTTGAGTCTTGAGTCCGCGATCCAAAGGTCTTTAGACTATAAATAGTAGAGTCTCGCAAATCTTCGGACTAGATCGATAGAAATGTTTTGTCGGCTTCAAAATATTCCAGAATGATTTCTCCAACAATCTCCCCCTTTTTGATGGTGACAAAACTTTCCTGCGGATTTGAATATCTTTGACCTGCAAAACATTACTTAAGCAAATATGGATATCTCATAAAGATTAATATAACACTAGAATCTGCAACCACAAAAAATAGGTTAGTGAGTGTAAAGCCATTTATGAGATATCAACAGTACTTAATATAAGTAGTCAAATCCAAATCCCAAATTCAGTCCACAACCAGATAGACACACAAGTCAAACAAATCAAACATCAAAACAAACAAACTAAAAGATTAAAGTTCAAAGTTTTCAAATCTTGCATCTCTCCCCCTTTTTGTCATCATAAAAAAGTTGAGAAAAAGTCAAGATTGCTTGGGAATACGAACAAGCTGGAAATCTCCCAATGATCGGACGATGCCTTCAAGCTTTTTCAAATCTTCCTTCAGTTGAGCTACCTCTTCACTTTTAGCATTGGCTTGAATCGAAGAGTAAGAGCTTGGATCGATCATTCAAAGAAACGAAAGAAGCTTGTCCAAAGATTCCGCAAGTTCGAACTTCATATCCCGAGCATATATCGACCCCGCATTTCCAAGAGAACATCAAGAATTCTCGTGGAAGTCTCGCTGAATTATCGATCACGTCTTTGGCTTCGACACGATTAGATGGGGTAAAAGCAGACGATGGTATATCAGCATAATCACGCAGATTTGGCGATGAAGCTTCATGTTCCTCCTCAGGAAATTGAGAGGCATAAATGTCCTCTGGATCTGCTGGAGAGCGGCCGACTCCTTCACTCGGTAGCGGGATATGAGGACATTCCTCTTTTTCTCATCATCTCCCCCTGTTTCCATGCCTTCAGGTGGAGAAGAGTGTTCTTCATGCTCTCCTTCCTCTAGATTTCCTCTTTCTTCTTCTTCTTTTTCAAGCCTTTCTTCTTCTGCTTCTTTTTCTTCAGCTTCTCTCTCCTCGATTCTTTTTCCTCCGCTTCTTTTTCTTCTCGTTTCTTTTTCTTCAACTTCTCTTTCCCGTCGTTCCATTGATTTTGGAACAGAACGACTCGATTCTTCAATGCCATAGCGAAATGGTGATGTCATCCTCATCATCTTCATCCTCAATGATGAGAGCTCTTCTCTTTTTGGATGAAGTGACCATAGGCTCCTTTCCTTTTCTTTTTGCTGCCAAAGAAATTTGATGAGGTTTGGCGGGGTTGTCTCCTTGAATTTCTCCAAAGCCCCGTTGAGTTCTTTCGACGCATTTTGGACACCATTTTCAGTCCTACCACCATTTTATCACAAGGTCGAACACAAAGAAATTGCGGAGGCTGAATATTCAAATGTCTCGAATAACTTAGACACAAGACCTGGATAAGGAAGCGACCCTTGTCCTTCACCACTTGCTCTATACATGTGGAACAAAATAGTATGAGGAAGAGAAAACCTTTTTCCAAAGATTGATGGCGTACATCGCTTTGCCTCCGAATTTGATACATCGGTCTTTGAAGTAGATTTCGGTCTCGAGGCAATTTATCACAATCTTGTGAAGCGAGAATGTTAAATGCACGCATTCTTGAGTAGGAAATTCTTCCTCTCGTTCTTCCGTCCTTAACAAGTTCCAATGTAGCACGAGCAATAGAGACATTAATTGGTTGATATTTTCCTCTCTCAACCCCAATCACATCGCTAACATATCTACATCCACCACAAAGTCCCGATCTCGGACACTAAAAGAAATTTTATTCGCATCCAAGAAGCTGAGATTCGAATAGAAATATGCGATTAGTTCAAGATAGGCTTCGTAGTGTCGAATTGCAATTGTTCAAGTTGAAGAGAACGAAACTTTTCCTCAAATTAACATGCACAAGCATCAAGGAAATCAAAATCCACACTTCTAGGGTTTATCACCCCACGCTTTAACAATTTAGAGTATAGATCCTTCTGTTCCTTCGATCGAAACAAGTCTGTCCTTTTTCCTCTAATTTTTGCCGCAACACCCATTCTCGGTTGAAATTGACTGTACAATTTATCATCATCATTCCCATCTATCGGATTCAGTCCTCCAACACGCGGATCACTTGGGATATTTGCAAGGGATTCTTCTGCCATCCCCTTAGGAGCAATTCCCAAACGCTCCATAGTTCGCAAAAAGATGAACTCATTTCCATTTCCCTTGTCCTTAAGAAACTCGTCGATGTAGTTCAATGGAGTACCGCTCCTCTTTAAAGCATGGTAAAGCTTATAAATAAAAAAGGGCTTTTGAGTTCTTACAGGAACAGCTTCTTCAACGATTTCTTCTTCGGGATGACCAGCACCCTGTGAACTAGTTGGAGAAGAATAACGCTGCTGAGAATGTTGTGGGCTCTGTTGTTGACTGGGTGACTCCTCTTCCTCGGTGAGATCAAAATGAGTAGGCCCCTCACTCATTTGCCGTGGTCCCCGCTTGCAATCCTCGAAGACTTTCTTGAGGACGACATCTTTCTCGCCTTGAAAGATTCCGAACTTGACTTTTCCCAAGAAAGATGATAACTTTTTCGAAGATTAAACAAGTGAAGAAGACAGGAGTGAAAGATCGATGCTTTTTAGGGTTTTTTAGACGAAGAGGAACTGACTGTATATAGGTCAGTCGAAGAGAGGCATACCAAGCGTCGTAAAGGAAAGTAAAAGATGCCCTTTAAAAAAAACTGCATTTTTCAAAAATAGATACCTGCCATTTTTAAAATATTTACTCCTTTTTGAAAAAGAAAAGATTGTATTTATCACGGAAATTGAAGATAGCAAAAATCAATTATAGATAGATGATCGTACCTTTCCGAGATTTAATAATTAGAGAAAATAAAATAACTTACAGTCAAGAACCTTGTTTGTATGAGTCGAAAGTCTCTAGACTTTAACTTCTTCAAGCTTCGAATGTTGAGTCCGGAACGGATGATTTCAAATTGATTTTTCTCCAAAGGCTTTGTAAATATATCCGCCAATTGGTTCTTTGAGTCAACAAACTGAATCAAAATCTCTCCATTTTGAACATGATCTCTAATGAAATGATGTCGAATTTCTATATGCTTCGCTCTTGAGTGAAGAATTGGATTTTTGGTAAGATTGATTGCACTGGTGTTGTCACAGTTAATCTCAGTGCATGAATCTTCCATTCCAAAGTCTCTAAGTTGTTGTTTTATCCACAGAATTTGTGAACAACAACTTCCGAGAGCTACATACTCTGCTTCTGCTGTAGAAAGAGCTACTGTATTTTGTTTTCTTGAAAACCAAGACACTCGTCCCCGTTTCCAAGTAGTTGACAAGTGCCCGAAGTGCTCTTTCTATCAACTCGCAACCAGCTAGATCTGCGTCTGAGTATCCAAGAAGAGTAAAGTCTCCCTTTTTAGGATACCAAAGACCGATGCTTGAAGTTGAAGCAATGTATTTGATAATACGCTTTGCAGCATTTAGATGAGATTCTTTAGGGTCTGCTTGAAATCTAGCACACATGCAAACACTAAACAAAATGTCGGTCTAGAAGCGTAAGATAAAGAAGTGAACCAATGATACTCCCGTATTGCTTCCGGTCAACTTTCTTTCCTCCTTCATCTTTGTCTATCTTCAAAGAGCTTGACATTGGTATTTCAGTCTTTTTGCAATTTTCCAATCCAAACTTTTTGACAAGATCATTAGCATATTTTTCTTGATGAATAAAGGTTCCATCCTTCAATTGTTTCACTTGAAGTCCAAGAAAGAAGGTTAGTTCACCCATCATGCTCATTTCAAATTCATTCGCATAGACTTAGAGAAATTCTTGCACAAATTTTCATTAGAAGATCCAAAAATGATATCATCAACATATATTTGAACAAGCGAGAAAACTTTTGCTTTCTCTTTTGATAAATAGAGTAGTGTCTACTTTACCTTTAACAAAGCCATTTTGAATTAAAAACTTACTCACTGTCGTACCAAGCTCGAGGTGCTTGCTTTAAACCATACAAGGCCTTTTTCAGTCTGAATACTGAGTTTGGTTTCTTTGTGTCTTCAAACCCAGGTGGTTGTTCCACATAGACTTCCTCATGGATAAATCCATTCAGGAAAGCACTTTTGACGTCCATTTGGAATAACCTGAAATTCTTATAACGAGTGCAAAAGCAAGTAATAATCGAATTGCTTCTAACCTTGCTATCGGTGCGTAAGTCTCGTCATAGTCTATCCCTTCTTCTTGCGTATATCCCTTTGCCACGAGTCTTGCTTTGTTTCTTATGACTTTTCCTTTCTCGTTCATCTTGTTCCCGAAAACCCATTTAGCTCCAATAATAGATTTACCTTTTGGTTTAAGAGTCAATTCCCGACATCATTAATGCTGAATTGTCTCGAGTTCTTCTTGCATAGCTTCAATCCAGCTTTCATCGATAAAGCTTCTTCTATGCTTTTGGGTTCTATTTCGAAAATAAGAGCCACAAAGACTAGACTCTTCGCGCCTTTTGGATCTTGTGCGAATTCCTTCATTAATGTCGCCAATAATGAGATCTTTGGGATGACCGGACTTATATTTCCGATTCTTGATTAATTTTTCAGGTTTATGATCACTTCCTTCATTTGAATCTTCGATAACTACTTGTTGCTTTGGTCTTTCGTAGTCTCGAGCCGCTTTAGACTTTATAGAGTCCGAAGCGAGTTCGGATTCTTCAAGATGAGTCTCGAACGATTCATTTTGCATAGAATCTTGGAATTTGACATTCATTGATTCCTCCACAGATTGAGTCTTCTTGTTATAGACTCTATATGCTTTGCTCGAGATAGAATATCCAAGGAAGATGCCTTCGTCTGATTTTTCTTCAAACTTGCCAACTCGATCATTTGCATTTTTCAAAAATAAAGCATTTACATCCAAACACATGAAAGTATGAAATAATGGGTTTCTTTCCTTTGAATAACTCATAGGGGTTTTTTCCAATTGGTCTTAGAAAAACTCTATTAATGATATAACATGTTTGTAAAACCGCTTCGCCCAAAAACGCGAGGAAATGTTGCTTTCAATTAGAAGAGTTCTAGCCATTTCTTGAAGCGACCTATTCTTTCTTTCCACAACTCCGTTTTGCTCGGAGTATATGGAGAGGAGAATAAATGCTGAAAACCGATTCATCACAAAATTTTGTAAAATCTTGATTTTCAAATTCACCTCCATGGTCTGTTCTTATACTTGAAATAACATATCCTTTTTCATTTTGAACCTTTTTAGCAAACTTTTCAAAGTAAAAGAATGTTTCGTACTTACTTGCCAGGAAATATACCCAAGTAAATCGTGAGTAATCATCCACAATTACTAGGCAATATTTCTTACCTCCAATGCTTTGAGTTCTGTTTGGTCCAAAGAGATCCATATGCGTAAGCCGCCGCATACACGATTAGTTGAAACTTGATTTATTGGTTTAAAAGAATTTCTTACCTCGCTTTCCCAATACACATGGAGTGCATAGATCGACTTTTGGTATGATAAATTGGGTAAACCACGAACAAGCTTCTTTGATGAAATTTTAGCTATCTCGCTTCATATTGATGTGCCCAAGCTTTCGTGCCATAAGTTCGCTTCGTCTTGAATTGAGATCAGACATTGTGTTTCATCTGGTTTCACGTCCAAGAGGTAGATATTTCCATGTCTTCGACCTATAAATGACTGAGTAGAATCTTTACTGGTTCCTGAACATATTCCCTCTTAAAAGTTTATTTTGAAACCAGTATCACACAGTTGACTGATACTGAGCAGATTGTAGTTGAGTCCTTCTACTAAGGAAACATTGCTTATTGTGAGATTTCCAATCTTTACGCTCCAAACCCCACAATTCTTCCTTTGTTGTTTCCTCCAAATGAGACTTTTCCACCATTTATTTGAACGAGCTTTTTGAAGCAATTTGAATCTCCTGTCATATGTCTTGAGCATCCACTATCCAGATACCATTTTACCTTTTTCTTGATAGTGACTCGCATTTAAAAAGGAGACTCAAGCTTTCTTTGGTACCCATATTTTCTTGGGTCCATTGGTGTTAGTATGATATGCAATTTTTGCCCATTCCTTTTTAACAGTTTCCAAACCATAGAACATTCCTTTTCAAAATGATCTGTACTATTGCACTTTGAGCATCCGAGAGCATTTCGTCCCTACTTGGTTTTACAAAAACCTTTTCGAAATGATTTTTGTAAGCATTTCTTGTGAGTCTTTGCTTAATTCTTTCCTTCACTTTAGGAAAATCAATTAGAGGAATGGTTTCCACTTTGTCATTCCCGCACTGATTTATTGAAATAAGGTCTTTGTCTTTGAAAGAATTTTCTCAAGTTTCTCGATCCTATTGAAAATCTTTTTGAAATATTTGATATGTCTATTTTTAAAAATTCATTTTCTTTTAAAAGATTTTCTTCACTTTCTTTGAGAGTAGAAACATTCATGTCTGAACATTTCAACTTTTCTTTCAAAGCATTTTCCTGTTGTTTTAGTGTGGAGTTTTCCTTTTTGAGTTTGGAAATTCTTTTAAGAGAAGTCTTAAGACTATAACACAGCTCATCAATGTATTTAGAAACTTTAATAGGGATTTTAAAGTTACTTACCTCAAACTCACTGTCTGAGTCTGAGTCTGAGTCTGAGTCTGAGTCTGTCTCGGAGTTTGAATCTGAGTCCGATTGTGCCATCAGACAAATATTGGCATAATCATCATCACTTTCTTCACACTCTGTATCACTCCAGGTTTCTGCTTTAAGAGCATTTCGATACTTTTCAGCTTTTCCTTTCTTCTTCCTCAGAAGAGGACAGTTGGGTCTGATGTGTCTTTTTCTTACATTCAAAGCAGACTATATCTTTGTTTGATTCATCATCCTCAACAGACTTAGTTTGTTGCTTTTGAAAACTTTGTTTCTTTGGATTGAATCTTCTTCCTTTTCTCGTTCAGCTTTACGAATCTTCTTATCATAAGTGCAAGCTCCTCATCATCCATATCGCCTTCGGAATCGTAACATCGAATCGTCATTGGATTTTAATGCAATGGATTTCTTACCTTTAGGTAATTCGTCTTCATTGATTCGTTCCACTTCATAAGACTGAAGAGTTCCAACTAACTCATCGACAGATAGTGGCATGATTCTTTGTGTCTCTCTTATTGAGGTCTTTATGTGATTCCAATCCTTGGAGAGTCCACGCAATAGCTTGTTTACTTTCATGGGATCGAAATTGGTTGACCTTGATTTTCAAGACTATTCACGATTTCGTAAAACGACTAAACATGTCAGTTATAGATTCTCCTGAATTCATTTTGAAGGCTTCGTATTGAACGAGGAGAATGTTGATTCTGGTCTCTTTCACTCGATCAATTCCTTCATAGGTAATATGTAATCTATCCCAGACTTCTTTTGCTGTAATACAAGAAGATATTCTGTTATATTCAGTAGGTGATAAGGCACAATATAAAGAATAAATTGCTTTTGCATCAAGAGCTTGTCTCTTGATTATCTCTTCCTGAGTCATTTCACTAGACTCAATAGTATCTTTTCCTCTCTCTGAGATAGATGCAGCTTTAGGAGTGATTTCTTTTTCTACAACGTCCCATTCCAGAGGATCCTTTGATCTTAAGAACGCTTTCATCTTGTTTTTCTAGATGTTGTAATCCTTTCCGTCAAAGTAAGGAGGTCTTGTATTGCTTTGTCCTTCCACCAGCCCTGGAGCTAACATACTAGTGATGGATCTTTAACTCTGAAGTAAAACACTTCAAACAAAATGAGTACACGAGCTCGATACCAATTGACATAGCTAGTATAAACACCTAGAGGGGGGTGAATAGGTGTAAAAACAATTTATCAAGATACGAAAGCAATACCAGGCAAACAATAGAAAGAAGATCCTCTTAAAACGGATTATGATCAAAATAAACAGAGAGTAGGGAAGAGAAAAATTGAACACAGAATTTATAGTGGTTCGGCTTATTCAAGCCTACGTCCACTCTTTCGCACTGACAGTCTACCGACTGGATTTCACTATGAACAAAAGAGAAGTTACAGTAATGCTTTCCCTTGATTCCACAGTGTAGATATTTTACCACACTTCCTCAAGGTATCTCAACATATGGACTCTCTTTTGCGTACAAGATTCAGCTCAGTAAATGAATTGACTAAGAATAAGAAGCTTCAGACTTTGGAATTCTTCTATCGTGCACACTCACGAACAACTGGAACGTCTTCCTTATATACTCCTTTATGCCATCATACCCGTTGGCACTTACCAAAGGAATTCTTCCAATCTTCCCGTTGGACGAGAATCAATTAGAAAGATCATTCGAGCCATTAAAGGAACATGTCGATAGCCCATCAATCCCGCTCGCCCATACAATCAGGATCTCGGTTTCCATAAGTAGAACCTTCCAAGTATGCTTTGCCAATCATCGGATCTTCAATCAATCTTGATTCGAATAAAGGAATCCGTAATGTCTTATCCAGCCAAGAGATCTTCGTCGATCGATAAGATCAAATCCTTTACGAAACACATAGTTCGATAGACCTTCTTCGACAAACTACAGATCATCAATGAGAATAGACTTTGAGTCTTGAGTCCGCGATCCAAAGGTCTTTAGACTATAAATAGTAGAGTCTGCAAATCTTCAGACTAGACTGATAGAAATGTTTTGTCAGCTTCAAAATATTCCATAAAGATTTCTCCAACACATGCAAGATAGATAAAACGAGTAGTCAAAAGAACGAGTGTACATCAAATCAATAAGACTTTTGAAAGCAATGGCAAATGCAATTTCAAAATCAGAATGCATCATTTTAGTTGCACACAGGTCCCGATTATAGAATCAAACTGTTATGGCACGTCTCATTCCATGCCATACAATTTAGTCCTATAACCAGACCACACACACTTAGTAGAACCATCAGTTTTAATATTCGAAAGGTTTCACCCCCCAGAGGACCAATGTTTGCGTCCTTCTGGGATTTCGCACCCACCCTGGCGTCGCGAAAGCCTTCGGGCATGTATTCAAAATACAACCGGGCATTCGGAGTGTATTACGTCACACCTCCAGGCATCTCGCATCCCACCTGGCATCACAAGGAATCTCCGGGGCGCGCCATGAAAATGGTTACCCCTACCCTCCGGAATTACGTACCGACATACCACCGGGCATCCCGATGCTCCCGGGGAAAACCTCTGAGGCACTGCTGACTCCAAGCTTCCAAAGGGCATCGACTCATTCGAACCTTTGGGCATCCCGACTCCCGAGGCATCGTTGACCCGAGGGTCCAACGGCAACATTAACATCTTAAATTATTTCAATACCAAAACACTTTCAATGCAACAACAGTAGGCTTTGAAATCATATGTCATTTCTATGTCAAAGAAATCCATTCACAAAATTTCAGCAACATAATATCAGTTCATAAATCCATTTCCACATTTCACCTTCAAAGTATTTCAAGAATCTGTGTGTAAAATCTCGGATTGCACTTGTGCCTCACGGCCAAATTCCAAAAGAGTTATCAAACGCAAATAGATTGGATTCAGCACATTGGTAATTCAAAGCTACACTCCCGACTTCAAGATTTTCAAAGATTGGTTCGTGCAAAGATTTGTAATTTCGAGGGCACCAAAAATAGTTTCTTTTCCTTTTTGAATCATTGATGACCGGCGCCTCGGTAAGTAAAAATTTCAGTACGAGTCGGGAGGTTTTCCAAATTGGACTACGGCCAAGTTTTGTTCAAAACGATAAATGAGTTTAAAACTTGTATAGCAAGTCCGAAATGTCAACCCGATCTCTAATGGTTTTAAAAGAATTGATACAGAATTTCAAATATGAAAGCACCGTACATTTTCTTAAAACAATTGAGTCCGGTGCCGTGGTAAGTAAAACTTCAAATACTGATCGAGAGGTTTTTCTTTTTCAAATCAAATCAATGGCCAAATTCTTCAAGATTTCATAGTCATAAAATCTGTTTTGGATGAAGTCCAAAGAAATCGAAACCAATTATGAAAAATCCAAACATTTCCTCAACCCTTTAGCTTCAAAACAGTCTCGGTCGCTCAATAAATCATCATTCGGCATCAAAATCCAACAATCCATACTATCAATGCACTTTCTAAGATACCAACAGCACTACACAACATAGATTAGTAGACTTCAACTTGCCTCTAGTCCTACGGTGCTAACGGCGAGGGATTCGGTGCGGTGGCGTGGTTCGACGGCGTTGAAGGCGAGCTATGTCGACGACGGCAGCGCACGAGCACGGGCTGAGGACAGTCCTTCTCCTCTTTCCTCGCTGCTCACACTTGCGCTCACTACTCTCTCTTTCCCTCTTTCTCTCTTACTCGCTCGCTCCACCTGTTTCCTGGTTTTCTGTTTAGCTAGTCTCTCTCTTTTGCTCACATCTACGAGCATTTTGGTCACTGATTTTGTTAAAAACCAGTCAACAAAAGAGTGCTTCGGTGGCTGTGGTAATGATGGGCAGGTGTACCATGCGTGTCCACCAGCCGAGCTTCCTCTTGGACGCACGCCACCTTGCGTTCCCCATGCAAGGACGTGGCCACAGCATTTTGTTTTATTTTTTTTCCAAGTCTTCATTTGCTGGTCGACAACAGAGGAGCAACGTGGCCACCATTGACTTTCTCTTGGTCAACAATTCCTCTCTCAATTGACCACCACCATTACGTGTGCATGGCCCAACAAATCTAAAGTCTTCGAGCAGCGTGAGGGAAGCTATTCAACGTGGGTTTTTAGTCAAATGGGCTTCTTTGGTTGACTCCTATAAACGCGGTTTTCCATTGCCGCATGGAGAAGGGAAATTCGGCGTGGCTAATTGGTCCTTCGTGCATGGCCGCGCATGAGTACTCTGGTGGTCTTATAGGAAAATATGTTAGATGTTTCGGGACATTGGTTGGCGATGAAATAGTGGTCAAATGCGGTGCCGACGATGACGATGACACAACGGGGTCCAAAATCGGTGCTGATGATGAAATTCGATAACAATTTCGTCAATCCGCGACGTATCGTTAATTTTCTGAGGTCGGCAAAAATACGGATGCCACAATGGACCATTCTAGTGGTTTGGTTAATGGACTACTAAATCCACTATTAGCTCGAACTCTTCCAAATCCATACCAATTCGCAAATTAAGGTTCAAGTTATTAACATGTAAATCATTTTCATTTAGAGTCACCGCTAATCTATTTCTCAATAGATCGATTAGATACCCAACTAAAGTATTGGGAGATGTACTTTACTCCTACAACCTAGAGGTTATCGATTTGAGGACTTGATTATATTATATTACTTTAACACCCTTTTAGTACTCTTTTTTTTTTATGAAAAATAGTTTTTGTAGGAAGTTTGAATTGAGTAACTAACATGTGAAATGATCATACGAGTGTGCAACTATTAATGTAACATCCAATAATCAAAGCAATAAATAAATTGTAAGGAAAATAGATGAATTACTTATTTTAAAGTAACGTAAGCATCTGCAATGTTAAAAGGCAATCCCTACTAAGGCTTATCCTAAAGGGTTTTTAGCCATCCTTGGGGTAGCATACCTACCATTGATTTCGTCTTTATGTATCTTGATTTTTATCATAGGCCTCTTTTATGGTATTAGAGCCGTGACATTACCTAGAATGTGTTATTCTCAATGGAAACTATCCGATGCATGAAAATGGACTTTCCCCAGCCATGAACGAATCTCCTTATCTCAATTCGCCAGTTACTATAAATGTTCTTGTCTCTTTAAACCCTTCAACTGAATTTCGCACCTCTAATGTTTCTAAGATCGATTACCTCTAGGAGGTATTCTACCTCAATGAGGATGGTAAAATCTTTGAAACTCATCCTTCACTTATCAACCCATATTCTACATGTGTTAAGCTTGCATCTTTCTCCCTCATCTGAATCATTAAACAACCCATCAAACATACCCCAAGAGAAGTCAAAGATTATGTCCAATCCTCTAAATTCGATCAACATCCAATTCCTGCAACTCAACAAGAGTAGTTCGTGATTCCCCAGATTCTTTCAGATTTTCCGAGACAATGGATACATCAAGGGTATATGCATCTCCACTTTGGTGCTATACGTCTTGCTTTGTCTTTTCATGGTAGAAAAGGTTTACCAGTCGTTGCTTGAACAACTCTTTTAGATACTCATTTTCTGGATTACCAACATGCTTGTATAGGTACCATCCAGGCTACTCTTAATGTTGAAACAATGTTTGTTACGCTGTTTCCCAATCTTTGCACCTCCAGTGTTTCCAAGATCAATTACATCTGTGAGGTATCCTATCTAAATGAGGATAGTAAAATCTTTGAAACTCATCCTTCACTTATCACCCATATTCTGCATTTGCTAAACCTACATCTTTCTCCCCCATCCGATCTATCAAACAACTCATCAGCCATACCCAAAGAGAAGTCAAAGATTATGTCCAACCCTCTAAATTCGACCAACATCCAATTCTTGCAACTCAACAGTAGTTTGTGACTGCCCAGATTCTTTCAGATTTTCCGAGACAATAGATACAACAAGGGTATATGCATCTCCACTTTGTTGCTATACATCTTGCTTTGTCTTCTCATGGTAGAAAAGATTTACTAGATGTTGCTCAAATGACTCTTTTATATACTCATTTTCTAGATTACCAGCATGTTTGCATAGGTACCATCCAGGCTATTCTTAATGTTGAAACAATGTTTGTTACGCCATTTCCCAATTTCAACATGGCCCTTTTAGATCCGTGACTTCTATTTTCTCTCAAGGTCCAACTATAGCTCATTAGAGCCCCATAGGGCCCTAACTTGATCGTTGCCATTTTACATTACCAAATAGTTTATCGAGTCCAAAACCATGTTATCAATCTTAATTTGCCTAGATTTGAAGATGCATTCTTCATCTCAATTGACAATGACCAAACATCATGTGTTTACATTCCTAGGCAGATTCCTCGAGATATATTAGTTAAGTTACTCTCGGATACTTGGGTAACTAACTATGACCAGTTTTGCTAAAACTGTAGACTAATTCAGACAATGGAGTCTCAACTTACCAAGAAGAAAGGTGATACTTATTTAGTAAAGAAAAGGTTGAAACTTCTTCCCCCATTTCTATACTATTTTTATGATAGCGTCACGTGGTGCTGATAATTCCATCAGAGAAGAGGTCTAGATCCAAAATCTTTGATATAATCCTTTGATAAAGAAGGTCGCTTGATTCATTTTTTTTTTTTTAAGATCCACAAACTGGACACTATATTTGGGATCTAGATTGCCAATGCTTTGTATAGTCTCTTTATATGAGGGGGATGACAGGCCGTCAAGAAGGAAGAAAAGACAGGAAGACAGACTCTACCTGAGATATTTAGATAGAGAACCTACTGTTGGGCCACTTGGTGGAGATGGAGAAAGATACCGATTCATGGTATCATTTGGACCACCTAAACCACATACTCCTTTATCTTCTCAAGAACCATGTAAATCATCTTCACCACCGCCTTTACCTCCCAAGAAAAAAAAAACTTTCTTTTTTTTTTTTTTCAGAAGCTAGTCATATCACCTTCTTATAAATCCATACTCAAATGGGTTAAGAAGAACACTGTCCCTTTGGACCTACCGGCTGTGTAGTCACAACCCATTGGTTGTGTCCTAAAACTACAACCCCCTATTGTACTTCCCCAGATTTTTATGTTCTCATGATCTGACTCCCCATCTTTAGGTAAGACCCAACCCTAATGCCCCCTTCCCAGCATTAGAAGAATTTACAAATGCACAACAGAGTTTTCGGCATATACTCAAGATACCAAACCCCTCAGATGTTGATGAATAGGGAAGGCATAATAATGGTACTGTTGCTGAAGCAGTGTTAAATTAGCAGTTTGAAAATGCTCTGGCCCAAAATAATACCCTCAAGTCTACTGATGGCAAGCTCATAACTGTCCAAATGCATTTGGATCACGTTGACTAAAAAGTTGACCATACAGCTTTGGTAATTAACAGAATGCTTCAGATATTACTAAAAAGGCTCAACCAGATGGAGTTTGGTAAGTTATCTCCACAACATTATCTCGAAGACCAAACTGATGAGATAAAGAAACTGAGAAGGCAGATAAAACTCTTCTAGGAAAAGGAAGTCTTTCCTCAACAGATTGCATTGTTTCTTGACACACTCCCTCTACTGCCAAAATCTCCTTCTTCTTTGACTTTAGCATCCATTTTTGCAGAAGCCCAAATAATACTCAAGAAAGATGACATTGTCTCTCTTAGAAACCAGATATAAGAAATGGAGAAATAGAACAAGATTAAGGAAGGAAAGAAACCAAAACAGGGCCAATCATCTGAAGAACCCCATCCTTCCTCTCATAAGGTTTCGAACTCCTTAGAAAATTTCCTAAGGAGCCAATATCATCAAAATCTACCAGTCATTGTTGCAATCCATCCCACAAAGCTCGATTTTGAGTGTAGCCTGAAAGTGCTAGTATTACCACCTAGAGGGGGGGTGAATAGGTGTTCAAAAGAAATCTTGACAAATAAATGCGGAATAAAATAAGTTGCGAGCAAAATCTGAATAAGGATCAAAGTTTGATAAACGAGCCACCAGATTTCTGGTAAATGTTCAGAATCTATTATGTGATGGAACAAACTTATGAAATAACCTATAAGTGTGCAACAGACTTAAATAAGGAGAGTTAAGAGAATAGAATATTGCACACAAAATTCATAGTAGTTCGGCTTAGATCAAGCTTCCATCCACTCTCCCACGCTAATAGCCTTTTGGCTGGATTCCACTATGTGATCAACAAGAGATTACAACTTTGAATGCAAACACTTAGTGTTAGATCACACTATCTCAGTAAGTTACTCTTTTGGTATTTCTCTCACAATCACAAATGTTTAAGCTCACGAAAGACAAGTGTATGATCGAAGTTCGCTCAGACTTTGGAATTATAAATTTTACGCTCCATCTCTTACTTGCTCCTTGATCCTTGATCTCCTTAAATACTCATTCACTTCCAAACTAGCCATTGTACAGTATCTAGAGAATCGTCTTCCATTGGACAATATCTAGAGAATCGTCTTCCAATCTACCCATTGGACAGATCTGTATCGAGAAGATTTAGTAGCCATTGAGTGACAGAAACAGAATCGCAAATTGATTCCGATTGCCCATACAAACAGAATCTATATTCCTAAAAGATGTCTTATATCTAGCAAGATTGATCCGCAAATCAAAGGAAGATATTATGTGATATTTTTTGCAAAGTTTGTTATCTATTATATAAGAATTTGCAGGTGGCAAAAGAATCTTCCATATGGATTTTGGAAAGCTCGATTAAAAAATTGTGGAGATTCTATACTATGTTTTGGAGGCTAAAAAATTATCTTCCTTGTGCAAAGTTTTTGCAAATTATTGAGCAAGTCCATAATGTGTCATACAAAAGGTTGAGTAGCTCTGAATTTAAATATTTGATAATCTTATATATGCTATTCAATTTATTTAAAGAAATGACATTATATATTACGTGGATATTATTACAACTTATTTGTGCAAAAAGTTCGTTAAGTTTATGCAGGATGAATTCGAGACGAGCTTGATTGAAGAAAACAAATTTCTGCCTCGAATTTCAAAAAGCAAACGATCGTTGCGGATGTTGTTGCTACAAAGGAAATAATGAAAAAATATTATGTTCAACGTGCACAAGCCACAATTAGTACTATTCACAAATATTGTCCTGATGATAGGGGGAGAAAGTGAATCCAAAAGAAATGGAAAGAATTATTATCACCTCAAAAAGGCAACAAATTGAGGAGGAGCATTGATGGAAAAATCTTTTTGAATTGATCATGATCTTGATTATTATGAAATGAAGGAAAAGGTAAATGTGTTAGAACTTATTAAGTTCTACAAAATCTAGTTAGTGCATCTTTTATTACCTTTTGTCATTAACAAATCTCTTATTTACATTATCATGACAAAAAGGGTAAGTGAATTTTATAATGCATCCGTGATTGTTCTTAAATATTTGCTGATATATATGATCGAAGTGAGCTATATTACATATCTTTGATATTTGATTTACTTTGTAAAAGCTGATTTTTTTTGGAAATTGTGTTTCATGCAAGATATATTTGTTATCACTTTATATTTTCTACGTGATACCATTTCCATTATTATCGCTTTTTGATTAGGACAAAAAGGGGAAGAAAATATAGATATGCATATGTGTTGATATTATTTATTTTATAATATTGAGCTGTGATTATCTTTCCATATATAATTATGCTCAATCTATTTGCTATATTTTGCTATCTTTTGATTTAAATTACATTGTGTTTAAGATTGCCCTGATTTATTAATATTTTTAAAAGCGTGTTTACACATCTACATATTTAGAGATTATTTTGTCATCATAAAAAAGGAAGAGATTGTTAGGGAAATCCCTTATAATGTTTTGAAAATGACCAAATAAATCAAAAGCTACTAACGTGTTTAATGGTTGAGTAATAGACTATGCAGATAATAGAATGTGTAAATGATATTACCAAGGTTTATATTTGGAAGAACCAAAAGATAGACTCTGTGCTGAAGCTGAACTTATTCAGACTGTGTCCAGACCTTAAGACTAAATATGTTTAGAAGCATAATATATTCAGATTTACGTCCATATTGTAAAGTCTATTTCAAACGGAAGATACTCAGACTTTACCTTAGACGGAAGACACTCAGACTTTACTTTCGACAAAACACTCTCAGACTTTACATACAAAATGAGACACAAGTCCAGAACGTGACAAGGTCCAGAACGAGACATAAGTTCAGAACGTAGCAGATTCAGAACGAAGCATATTCAGAACGAGATAACTTGACAGAACGTAAAACAAGCCCCAAACATATAACGGCTAGTGATTTGGTTTGGATTTCATATCAAGATAGATTTGATTGACTCAATCTTATTGATTGACAATTGGATCATGAAGACAAGAACTTTCTATATGAAGAAGTTCTACATATGGAAACATCACTACTCGCAAATAAGATATCATTTACATAAAGTATGAGAAAAATATATTTCCCCCCACTAACCTTGTAGTATATACACTAATCTACTTTGTTTTCAATAAATCCGAATAAAGTGACAGTACTATGAACCTTTAAGTACCATTGTCTAAAAATTTGCTTGAGGCCATAAATAAACTTTTTCAATCTACATACAAGCTTACCTGAATGGCCTACGGTAAAGCCTTCAGGTTGCACCATATAGACTCCCTTATTAAGGACTCCATTTAGAAAAAACAGTTTTAACTTCCATCTAGTATAATTTCATATCGAAATGAGTTACGAATGCTAAAATCACTCTAAAAGAATCATCAAAAGAGACTAGAGAAAATATTGCTTCATGACTTATTCTTTCTCTTTGAGTGAAACTCTTAGCTACCATTGTAGCTTTAAATTTCTCAATCTTCCCTTTGGAATCGCTTTTAGTCTTGTATACTTATTTTCAGTCGATGGGCTTATAACCTTCAAGCAATTCAACAAGCTCACAAATACCATTGTGTTTCATGGATTGCATCTCGTCTTTCATTGCATCTTGTCACAAATCTGATTATATGAGACAAAACGGATGATATCGAAACATTTTGACATGAAGAACCTTGGTGAGGTGTCTTTTGTTCTTAGCATTGAGATCCATAAGAATTGTTCTCCATGTTTATTTGGTTTGTCTCAGAGGGCATATGTTGATCTTATTTTAAAATATTCCATATGTAGTATTGCAAGCCAGGAATTACTCATGTTATTAAGGGTGATAAATTCAGTATTTCACTATGCCTTAGTTCACATTTTGAGAAAACGCAAATGAAGGATGTACCTTATGCTAGTGTACTCGGAAGTATCATGTATGCTCAAGTTTGTATTAGACCAAACATTACTTTTGCGACAGAACTTCTAGACAAATATCAGTCAATTTTAGGACATGATCACTAGGTTGCTGCTAAGAAGATTTTAAAGTATCTAAAGAGGACAAAAGACTATATGTTGATTTATAAACATGTTTTAGACTTGCAGTTAGTAGGGTATTCAGATGCAGACTTTGTTGGCTATCAAGATGATATGAAGTCGTTGACAGAATATGTATTTATTTTAGTAGGAGGTGTAATATTATGGAAGAGACGAGAAACAAAAATCTATATCATTTTTTACCTTGCAAGCGGCATGCTTTTTAGTTGCTACTCAAGCTATTTGGCTCTAGAACCTTATTAGGGAGTTAACTATTTTTTATTTTGTGAACATGCCCATATAATTGTATTATGACAATAACTCTATGGTATTGTTTATTGACAACAATGGAGGTCTCGAGGGGTCTAAATACATGGCGGTCAAGTTTTTGACCATAAAGGAGTTGGGACAAAATGGTGACATTGTAGTAGATCATGTTTCTACAGATGATATGGTTGCAAATTCATTGACTAGAGGTATACGCCATTTTGTGTTTGAGCAACATGTCATTAGCATAGACTTAGGAGCATCTTAGGATGTTATTTTTTAGTGGGAACTGTTTTTATTTTTTTCTAATAAAGTTTACATCCGTGTTTGTTACATTTGGTAACATTTTTATATGTATTAACTTTTGCATTCAATAAAATATTTATGAATGTATTGTTTTGTTGAATACATATTGATAAAAGTCTCAAGATATTGTATAAAACTTGAGTGAAGGCTATGGACATCTAGTTATGAGCATTGTGTGGCATCCTAAAAATTTCATAACAACCCCTGGATACACCATGACCCATGAATAAGTGATGGAAGTGCCATCGGACTATATTATAGTCATTAGACCGACGGATTTAAATTAAACAAGGCCGAGCATTGAATGGACTGCTGTTTTGATTGGGAATATAGCATATGCTCATGAATGATCTAGGATTGTGCTAAAGGATGAATTGATGAGAAAAATTTCTATTCATAGCCATGTACTCTATCAGTTGGATTACTATCAATTATTATTGCAGAATTTTATGGCCATGTGAATATTTGTAATTAAGTAAATATAAGTGAGGAATTAAGATTGATTATTAGGAGAAGGTGTGGGCTGATTTCTTAAGGCCGAACCAGCCCACCATTCCCACCGTTGGGTCGACCAAGGATGGCCCAAAGCCGGCCCAAGAGGCCCACAAGGCCATCGACCGAAAGAAGGGGGGGGGGAGGAGGATTTGCATGCCATGTCACATTTGTCCAAAGCCAACTTACACTTGTCATTCCCATGCAAACCTCATGATTACTAGCTAATCATGAGGGTGAAAGGAAGAAAAATAGAGAGAGAAGGGCGGAATGGACGAGGCAAGCAGCCGAGGGAGTGTTCGTGAGAGAGAGGATCCGAGAGAAAGAGAGAGTGATCGAGAAAGAGAGAGTGAGATCGAGAGAGTTCGAGCGTGAGCCGCGAAGGGGAAGAGGGAGACCGTCGATGCCGCCTAGCCCCGCCGTCGATCGAGCCACGCCCGAAGTCCCCGAGTCGCCGTTTGCTTGCTGTGTTTGCGTGGACTTAAGTCAAGTGAAGTCCTTTGATCTACATGGTGCATGCTGTGGTTGTGTGAAGTAAATTTCGGATGAACTAAGTGTTAGAATCTTCGAAATTTGGGAGTTACATCTTAGGTTAGTAAGCTGTTCTATGGGAAAACAGCTTGAGCTCTAGTGATTCTGCGAATTTTAGGTGAATATCTAGTCGAAATCTCACTGCATGCCCTTGATGAAAGTTGTAGAGATCTTTTTGGAGAGTAACATATCAAAATTTGAGAGGAAACGAACAAGTATTTGTTGGTGAAACCATTTTTCTTCAAAGATACTAGATCTGGAAACTATTATGTTGACCTATTGTGATTCTGTGAATTTTGTGCTAATATCCAGTCCGAATTTGATCTCGTGTCCTTGATAAGAGTTCTAGTAGACATCTTACTACTCATACTAAAATTTGAGAATAAACGGACAAGTATTGATCGAGGAAAACGATTTTCTTTGAAGAGGATGAATCTGGACAGTGAACCGAGAGTTAGGGAGAGTTATAAAAAAAATTATAGATTTTAATCCAGAAGGAATTGGACTTATATTTCTTCATGGAAATTTTACATATAGGTCTTAATTATAACATGTTAAAATCTCAGAATTTTCGAAGTTCATTTAAGGGCTTAATCGAAATTATTTTCGAAACTGTGCAAAAGTGGCGTTGGAATTCTTTTGCTGTGATGTATGGACCTATGCGATTTATATGAGACTTTCTTGACATGGTGTTCTTCATGAAATCTTTTTCTCTAAGTCTTGTTTACATCATGTTAAATTTTTAGAATTTATTAATGTCGTTTACTAATTTTACCAGAATTTTAATTAAAGGGATGCATTCTGTTTTATCCGAAAATTGTCTTATTTTTAAGAACAAATAAATTGCTATATGGGATGTGGTTTTCTGAGTTGCTATTTATCCAGCATGCGTGGTGACATTTATGCTTTTCATATGACATCAAAATTAATGAAATTTTATAAATTAAATGAAACTTTTGGGCATTGTTGCATCAAATGGCAATATTTTTTCAAAGTGAGATACATCCATGTGTAATGATAATGATGATACCGTCGGACCTTTGAGTCGACGATGCCCCGGGAGTGTCGGGATGCCTGGAGGTGTGTGCCGGATGTCCTCGGGAGTTTCGAGATGCCTGGAGGTGTGTGCCGGAGGTTTCTCGTGATGCCAGTTGGGGTGCGAGATGCCCGGAGGTGTGTGCCGAAGGTTCCTCGCGATGACAGATTGGGTGCGAGCGATATGAGGGATGCAAACATTGGTCCCTAGAAGAAAAATGAGATCCTTTTGAAAATTAAAATTGGGAATTGAATCATGCGCATGTGTGTGTGTGCATATGGCATGATGCATGAATTGCCTATGAAATTGAATTGATACTATTTGACATTGAGAATGCGATCATGAAGGCTTGAATGGATCTCATGGGGATATATACATGATTGTATGGATGATATGAATCATGCGTATGTATGTGCATATGGCATGGAACATAAATTGCCTTAATGAAGGAATCTCATGGAAATACAAGCATGACTGCATGGTGATATATGCACGAATACATGGATGATATGTGCTTTATTCGTGATACCTTGATTGTCTTGTCTGATGCACTGTGTAGTTTGATGGATCTTTACTGCTGAGTGATTGTACTCACCCCTTTGGGGACTAACATTTCATATTGAGAGATGCCTCTATCACCTGTCACGCGTGGTACTTTCTATGGCTTACCATCTGATGTAGAGGTTGAGTGCTCGGAGCATTCCTGTGTTGGTGTTCATGGACTGGTGTTTATCCGAGTTCGAGTTTTAGTTATGTATGATGTGGGTCTAGCTGATGGCCCTATAGTCCAGGAGTTCCTATACGTGCATGTTCGACGTGACGGGGTGATGATAGTGATATTGCTGCCGCCACCGGCTGATGCACCGGGCTGGGTGTGATTGCGCGTGTGACTGGTAGAGGATGACACTTTTTGGATAGCCGACACTGGATGATGGATTGATGTACATGTCTGATGTAGGGTCGGGTACTTTTGGGTTATAGCCGAGCTTAGTTAAAGCCTTGGCCTTTTGTTGTACCGACTCGAGATGTCCATCATAGTTATGTAAATAAAAGTGGCTCGGCTCTATCTTTTATATGATGCATAGTTGGTGTGCATTGCATTATTTTGTTGGAGTATGGGATAGGGACATTTGATTATGCTTCCGTTATATGAACTGCGCTGGGACCAATTTGACTAATTTAACCCCCAAGATTTATGGACCCGCTATAATTAAATGGTATCAGGAAGATATGTTAATTGGATAAATGAAAGGTACGTGTGGTGACACTAACGAATCGGGGGCCATTAAGGGGTGCCACACATTGAGCATATGTTTTGTTACATATAAAGAAAGTTTAACTGTAAAGATAAGGCATATGTGGGTTCACTAGAACTATAAAGACATTCTCTAGTAGTACAGGTTTTATGACACTTAAGGTAAGAGAATAATGACTGACAAATAAGATATCTCTATGAGAGGTATTATCCATTTGTCATACTACCATATTAAATCCATATCAGTAAAATTAAAAGCACTCATTGAAAGGGCTAGTGAATACACCTAGAGGGGAGTGAATAGGTGTGAATAAAAATTTTCGCAAGACTTGATAAAAGTAATTTTCCTTTTAGAAGATGTTAAACATTAAACATATTTCAACTTTGAGCAAATAAACAATCAATAAATAAAAGTAAGGAGTTCAGGGAAAAGAGAATATGAACACAGGGTTATAGTGGTTCGACTTAGGTCAAGCCTACGTCCACTCTCCTCGCTAATAGCCTGTTGGCTGGATTCCACTATGAATCAAAAGAGATGTTACAGCTTGTGAACTCGATTGTCACAATGACAAGTCTCTATCGAACTCTCACACAGTCTCACTAAGAGTTTCTCTCTTTTGTATACAATGTTTAGCTTGATAAATGAAAAAGCGAGAGACTAGAAAGCTTCAGACTTTTGAATTCTCTTTCAAGCACATCCTCGAACAACTAAAGAGTCAATCCTTAAATACTCCTTCATGCCTTATTGACCGTTGACACTTTCCAAAGGAAATCTTCCAATCTACCTATTGGACATAATCAATTAAGGTGATCTCGAGTCGTTAGATAATTTGTGTTAAACGTCCGTCAATCCTGTTCGCCATACAATCAGGATCTTGAGTTTCCATAAGTAGAACCTTCCAAGTTTGTTCGCATTTCAAAGATCTTCATATTGGAGTAGTTTCCAATAAGAATAGTCAATCAAGAAAATGTGAAATCCAACTATAAGGTCTTCCAATAACCATATGAATCGAAACTTTGAAGATAATACCGCATATGGATAATAATGCTGCATTTTGTTAAGTCTTCATACTTCAGTCTGAAGCTGTCAGTGATGATAGGCTTTGAGACTAAAATCTGGCGATCTGTCGGTCTTCAGATTTTGACGATAAAGTCTTGAGATCTTTAGATATAAACTTGGAAAGGTTTTGTCAACTTCAAAACAATAAATGAGTTTTCTCTAACAATCTCCCCCTTTTTGATGGTGACAAAACTTTCCTGTAGATTTAGAAAACTTTTGACCTGTAAAACAGTACTTATGCAATACATAATATCTTATAAAAGTAAGTTGATTAGGACCTGGAAATTTTAATTCTACAACCACAGAACACATGTTAATCCATAAGGATAAATAACAGTCCAATCATAATCAATATTGCAAACTTTAGTCACTGCAAGCAAGCATCAAAAGGTTCAAAGTCAAACAGTATCCAAAGTCAAATGTCAAAAGCAAACCAAAATCAAAAAGTCCACAGAAAGTAAAGTCAAATCAAAACCAATAAAACTAATATGCAAATCTGCACACAAACTCTCCCTGTTTTTGTCATCAGCAAAAAGTGGAGGAAAACGGTTGAAAAGAGTTGGATAAGATCAGGGTTGCTTGGGGATACGAACGAGCTGGAAATCCCCCATGGACTTGACAGTGTCTTCAAGCTTTTTCAAAGACTCCTTGAGTTGAAGTAAGTCCTCACTCTTTGCAATTTCCTGCATTTGAAGCTTCAGGACTTGAATCTGTTCTTGGATAGAGTCTGTTGTTGTCTTGAAAACTGTCATCATGTTCTTCATCTTAAACTCGAAAGCATATTGCTGTCCATTTAATTCCAAAAGAAGTTCCATTACTCTCTAAAAATCTACTGAGTGATCTATAGTAGTCTTTGGGTCCAAATAGAATCGATTCTGAGGAGTTTGAAAATGAGGGGGAACATCGGTTGTTCTATCACCATGACTAGGAGTGTATGCCTTGAAATCGCCGGGGAATTGAGAGGCATAGACCACTTTTGGGTCTGGTGGAGATCTACTAACATCACTAGCAAAGATGGGTGAAGAAGTACCTCGTTTCTCACCATCTCCCCCTATCTTCATGCCTTTAGGTGGAGAAATATATTCTTCTTCACGCTCTGCTTCAGCACTATAGTGATGTTGTTCTCCAATCTTTCCACTCCTTGTCTTCTCCGAATCATCGGACAAGGATGCAGCCAGTGTTGGTTCAAAAGAGTCATCGCAACTCCTTTCTTCTTCGCTTCTTCTTCTTTCTTGTTCTTCTCTTTCTTCTCTTTATTCGTCTCTTCTCTCTGTTCCTTCTTGTTCTCTGTTCTCTGTCTCCCTATAGCTCACAAAACTCTGTAAATTTCGCAAGGCAAAAGCTAAGATAGTGAGATCATCATCATCTTCTTCTTCGTCTTCCAAGATAAGAAATCTCATTTTCTTCACCAGTTCTGTCATGGGCTCCTTGCCTTTCCTTTTCTTTGCAGCAGAGTCTTGCTTCGTCTTCACAGGGGACGTCTCCTTGAAGCGCTCCAACTCCTTGCTCAGTTCCTTCAGCCTCATCTTAGAAACTATTTTGAGACCAATAACCATTGGAGCAATGGTTCTAACACAAAGAGGAGCAAGAAGTTTGATCTTGAAATATTTGAAGAGTTGTGAGATAAGCGCTGAGTAAGGGAGTTGTCCCTTGTCTTTCACCACAGTCCTATACATGTGCATAAGAATTGTGTGAGGCAGAGAGAACTTACGACCAGTGTTGATAGCGTACATTAGCTTCGCTTCAGAACGAGAAACATCCGTCTTTGAGGTAAACTTTGGTCTGATGCAATTAATCACACCTTGTGAAGAAGAATATTAGAGACATTCATTCTTGAATAAGAAATCTTACCTTCGACCATTCTGTCATTAACAATGGAAAAGGTAGCATGGGCATAAGACACACCAATTGGTTGGAATCTTCCTCTTTCCACAATAATTATGTCAGCAAAAGTGTCTACATCAACTACGAACTCTTTGTCCCTCACAGTAAAACTGAATTTATTCGCATCTATAAATGATAGATTTGAATAAAAGTAGGCAGTAAGCTTGGGGTGTGCGACGATCATCTCGGTGCAAAAGTGTTCAAGTTGAAGCAAACTAAGCTTTTCCCTCAAATTAACCTTTAAAGAGTCAAGAAAGTCGAAATACACGCTCCTGAGGTTCATAACCCCTCTTTTCATCAAACTCGAGTAAGTCTTCATGTGGTCCTTGGATCGAAATAAATTCGTCCCTTCACCACGAACCTTTGCAGCAACGCCCATCCTAGGCTGAAAATGAGCGAACATCCTTTCATCATCATCTTTCTCTTCTGACTGACGAATCTCGGATCACTAGGAAAATTTTCAAACGTCCATTATGCCAAACCCTGAGGCACAATGCCTATTCTTTCCATAGTGTTCAAGAAAAATGTCTCATTTTTGTAATTGTGTGCTTTTAAGAACTCATCAATCAGATTCATAGCAGAACCACCCATTTTCAAGCTAGAATACAGTCTATAGATAAATTGGGGTTTTTGAGTCCTTACAGGTTCAACGTCTTCCATAATCTCTTCTCGTTCTTGCTATGGAGGAGGATCTTGCGCTGCTTGTTGACGTTGTTGAGAATGTTGTCTTGGCCGTTGCTGTTGTTGTTGTTGTTGAGGAGAATCTTCTTCCTCGGTCAAATCGAAATGCGTAGGTCCCTCACGCATATGCTGTGGTCCCCAGCTTGCGATTCTCATAGACTTTCTTTGGTAAGACATTGTAGCAGTTAAAGGGAATTTCTCAAACTCGTTCGTTGAAAAAGTGAAAGCTTTTTGGATCAAACTCAAGCAAAAATGAGAGAGAGTAAGATCACAGTATTATAGGGTTTCAAGAAAGGCGTAAATGGAGAAGAAGAGTTTTGACGGTATATAAAGCGGGTATACGAAACGTCATAAGGAAAAAGTAAAAACTGCCTTTTTCAAAAAATGATAAACTACCTTTTTCAAAAATGATAACTGTCTTTTTGAAAATGAAAAATCGTCATTAAGGATAATTTCTAAAAACGAAATAGGCAAAAAGCAAATTAAAAGGATAACGTACCTTTTCAAAATTTTATCCAAAAATAACTTCACATCCAATTTAAAAGAAATTTACTTACAGTCGTAACATCTGGAAATTTTGAATCTGAACACCTTCAGACTTTACCCGGCAAAAGATATAATGTTCAGTCTTGCACGAATAGACTCAAATAAGCTTTTCTCCAGTGGCTTTGTAAATATGTCTGCCAGTTGATTCTTCGAGTCAATGAACTGAATCATAACTTCTCCATTCTGAACATGATTTCTAATAAAATGGTGATGTATTTCTATATGCTTTGCCCTTGAATGAAGAATTGGATTCTTTGTGAGATTGATGGCACTTGTGTTGTCGCATTTGATTTTAGTGCATGATTCTTCAATATCAAAGTCTCTTAGCTGTTGCCTTATCTATAAAATTTGAGAACAGTAACTTCCAAGTGCTACATATTCCACTTCAGCTATTGAAAGAGCTACGATACTCTGTTTTCTTGAAAACCATGATACCAGCTTGTTGCCAAGCAGTTGACATGTACCAGAAGTACTTTTTCTATTCACTTTACATCCTGCAAGATCTGCATCTGAATATCCAAGGAGAGTAAAATCTCCTTTCTCCTTCTTTGGGATACCACAGTCCTAGCTTTGGAGTAGTTGCAACGTATTTGATGATTCGCTTTGCTGCACTGAGATGAGATTCTTTGGGATTTGATTGGAATCTAGCATAGATACAAACACTAAACAAAATGTCAAGTCTAGATGCAGTAAGGTAAAAAAGTGATCCAATAATGCTCCTGTATAGCTTCTGGTCCACATTCTTTCCTTCTTCATCTTTATTCAGCTTTGAAGAACTTGACATATGTGTCTCTGTCTTTTTGCAGTTTTCCAATCCAAACTTCTTGATGAGATCTTTCGGATACTTCTCTTGGTGAATAAAAATCCCTTCCTTTGACTGTTTTACTTGTAATCCCAAAAAGAAAGTTAGTTCACCCATCATACTCATTTCGAATTCATCCTGCATGCATCTAGAAAACTTCTTGCATAGATTTTCATTAGGTGATCCAAAAATAATATCATCAATATAAATTTAAACAAGTAGAAAAGCTTTACCTTCTCTTTTAATAAACAATGTAGTATCTACTTTTCCTTTAACAAATCCATTTTGAGTTAAGAAATTACTCAACATTTCATACCAGGCTCGAGGTGCTTGCTTCAGTCCATACAAGGCCTTTTTCAGTCTGTAGACTGAGTTTGGCTTTCTTGGATCTTCAAAACCAGGTGGTTGTTCCACATAGACTTCTTCTTGGATAAATCCATTCAGGAATGCGCTTTTTACATCCATTTGGATAACCTGAAACTTTTGTAGCAAGCAAAAGCAAGTAGTAATCTAATTGCTTCTAACCTCGCTACTGGTGCATAGGTCTCGTCATAATCTATCCTTTCAAAGATCTTCATATCGGAGTAGTTTCCAATAAGAATAGTCAATCAAGCAAATGTGAAATCTAGCTATAAGGTCTTCCAATAACCATATGAATCGAAACTTTGAAGATAATACTGCATCTGGATAATAATGCTGCATTTTGATAAGTCTTCATACTTCAATCTGGAGCTATCAGTGAGGATAGACTTTGAGACTAAAATCTGGCGATCTGTTGGTCTTCAGACTTTGATGATAAAGTCTTGAGATCTTTAGATATAAACTTGGAAAGGTTTTGTCAACTTCAAAACAATAAAGGAGTTTTCTCTAACACTCGTGGCCATTAAAGGCTCTGTGTTTGTACATATAATTACCGCCATAATTCGATATTTGAGACTTTATGGGATAGAATTGACTATTAAGAATTATCTGTAGACTAATGTGTGCACATATAATACAATTTCAATTAATATAACTCAAGTGGGAGAATGTAAGAGTTTTCCTAATGTGGGCTACATAAATTGATATTGTAATTTACTGTTTTTGGGTTGGTTTAAGGTGAGATGGAAAATTTCTTAATTAGTCTAATATGGGGTTGGCTAGTGTGGGCCGAATTGAGCTTAGCCCGTAATGAGAGGGCTTAATTGAAAACTCTATAAACAATGCTCAAGTCTCTCCTCTAACCCTAACTGTCATAATTACCCTCACAAAGGAACGTTTACTTAGAATTAAATGGTGATGGGGACGTCTCATTGAACCAGTGACACTGAGGGCAATAGAAGAAAATGACTTGCACTTGGATCATTACTTTTTTGCTTCTACATCAAGAATGATAGATTCCAAAATAGGTGTGTTAATCTTTCTACTTGATTATATATGTTCTTGTTCTAGCTATGGAGATCGTGGAATTACGCATTTTCACAACTAACAAGAAATACTAAAGTGGTTTGAAGATATTGTTGTTCGAGCTAAAATTCTCGAAATAAGTAAAAGCAGAAAGATGAAAGTCAAGTTTAAAAAAAAAAAAGTATGACAATCTAATGTTGTAATTTAAATAGTATACTAATCATCACATATTTCAATATTGCTGGCAAGTAAAAATCAAAAGAAGATTGAATTGGCTAATTGTGCAGGTCAGGCTAAATTATCCCAAAGAGCATTTCATTTGCACATCAAGTTGCATTAGTGAAGGCGAAGGTTCTCCACCTACCATTATAGGCAAAAGAATACCTTAAGTGCAATAACTTGGCATAGTGGGATACTTAAGTACTGAAAGTTAGAAAAATGATACTTAATTATCATTTTTTTTTTAAATGAGACACTTGAGTGCCACTTCCGACGAACTCGCCAGAAATCTTACGTGACAATTTTTTTATTAATTTTGCTCGCTTATGTGGCTTGCTAGAGAGCTGACTTAGCTCTAATTCACCCAAAACAACACCATTTCCATAGTTGGCCAAAATAAAAGCTCTAACTCAGCCAAAACGACGTCCTCTCCTAAATTGCCCAAAAACTAAAACCCTAAATCGACAAAAAATCCCCATTGAAGCGCTTGAACTCTAATCCTGAACCCTAACTTCGATTTGCCCAAAATTCCATCACCAATGGAGAGTTAAACTTTCGGCAGCGCCTCAAATTCCTCTCACCGAAGCAAAGGAGAAGATGAGCATTTCTGTTTTTGTGAGTTATCGAGTCTAAGAAGTATATTGTAGACTCGAATGAATCCCAAGAGAAGATTCTATGGCATCCGATATAGAGAATGGTCAAAGTGCAAATACTTCAAATAGATCGATGTGAAATTCTCTCATCTAGCGACAGAGGTGACATTAGACTTACTTGATGGATGATATCAACCTCCATTTATGCTCATGGACAACTTGGATGATGTTGACTCAATGCAAGCTCAAGCATCTTTAGCTAAACATTTCAAGAATGAAGTTTCAAGGATGAAAATTGAACGGAAGTGTTACCAAGCGTTTATTGTGGTGTTGTTTTTGTTATCTATCCTACTTTATGGTAAAATATAAAGCACTTGAATATGAAAAGAAATTTCTCCGGCTGCCATAGTTGGAAATGAGTGAACAAATATAATTGTTTTGGATCAAATGTAGGCTAATATTTTTTTTTAGAAGATCAGAAGAAGTTTGTGTTATCTACAAGATTGTTATGGCTTTGTTGTTGTTTGTGCAGTCATATGTATTGTTAGTTACTTCTTGTGTTTGTGGGGAGGTCAAAGAAATGGAATTAGTGAATGAGATATTGTTTGTACTATATTTTTAGTTGTTCTTGAATATAAACCAACAAGGATTGATGTGTATTGGGTCAATATATTGTGGTGACTTCTTTACTTGAACTGAATATAAACATAAACTAGTAGCAAATATTAAATTTGGAGTTGTCGTAAGTTTAACTGAATATAAACCAACAACTTCTCTGTTTTGTTGCAAACCAACATATACATAGTATAGACACGAGTGATTACTTGAGTGCCATAAGTTGTATTTAGTGATCACTTAAGTGCCGATCGTGATGAAAAAGAATCATTTAAATGTCAAGTTATTATTAAAAATGATCACTTAAGTGTCACTCGTGGTTAGAAAGTGAACACTTAAGTGCTAGTTTTTTAGAATGCGATCAATCTCCTAAAAATTGCACTAGCCACCAAGCACCACCAACCACCACTATCGGTCACCACTAGCCATCACCGACCACTAGCCACTACCATCAGCCACACCAGGCACTCGAGTCACCACCTCGAGCCACCACTATGATAGTGGTGTGTTGCTCCAGAAGGTGCTGGTGCAAGTTGAGCCTTGCACCAGCTTGCGCACATTACACATTGGCACCAAGTGCAACACTAGGCCCCAACCCCACCATAGACTTACCACTACCAGGCATCACCAAGCACCACCAGCCACCACACCAGCACCTCAGCCCTCAACCACTATTGCTAGTTGTGAGTCTACTGCAAAAAGTACTGGTGCAAGCTGAAACTTGCACTGAACTTTGCAGCAGCTTGCACCAGTACCACATGATACAAGATGTGCACACTGCAGACTTGCATCTTGTACCATGTATAGCACAAGTCCCCAACCAAACCCCCACAATAGACCCACCACCACCAGCCACACCAGCATCCCAACTACCATCATAAACCCACCACCAATAAGTAAAAACAGAATCCAAAAAATAAAAATAAAAAAAGCAAAAAAAAAAAATTGACAAGCAACAAGATTGTTCCATTGATATTGAAATTAAGTCTCACAAACTCAATGAAAAACTTTAAAAAAAAAATCCATAACAAATTATAAACAAAACTAACTCCCGAGCTCCATAAACTTTATCCCATCCTATCTCATCAATTAATATGCACAACGCCCCCTAGTCGTGCTCCTTTTGATAGGTCTTTCACTTGACTCATAATCCTTGTACTCTTCAACTATCTTAGGATGCACTGATTCAGATGGAGTTCCAACTGTCCTAGGCTGAACTAATTTAGAAGGAGCCGCCACTATCCTAGGCTAAATTAATTCAGATGGTCCTACAATTGGATTCTTACTCTTCTTTCTTGTTGGCGCAGCTGATGTCTTTGTTGGCGTAGCTGTTGATTCTTGAGTTGGGCCTTGAAAGATAAGAACCTTTGAACTTTTCTCAGGTTACAAAAAGATAACTAAATTGTCAGCAAAAATTTGCACTATAAATTAAATTAAATGCAGCCTATAAAATTTATTTGAATAATGACTATTTCAGTACGCTCATTTATATAAAGGCAATTTTTTATTTTTTTGTTTAAATATTATTTATTATTATTATAATATATATATTTCCAAAAAAAACGACTTGGGTTAGACCCCCAGGTTAGGTTCGACTTGGATTGTCGGCGGTTGCCCGGGTGGGCCCGAAGCGCAGGCCCAGCCTATAATTCCTTATCTTCTTGATATTTTAGTCAAGGCCCAAAAACAAAACAAAAAAAAACAAAAAACAAAAAAAAAAAAAAAGCCCGCCTATTTCGAAGCCCGCATGAGGCCAGGCCCGTTTGAGATCAGCCCAATCGACCGAAATTCGCGAAAACCCGGCCCGAAGAGCGACCTTAGCGACCCGCTCCAAGGACCAAACCCTACTCGATTTGGAGGCCTTTGCCCGACCCGATTTTGACCTAATTTTGTAGCTTTCTACCTCAGCTCCTTGGCGGCATTGAGGGGGGCAGTCGCGACGAACGGCGTCGATGGTTGCTGGGGGTGGTCGCGACGGTGTCGGGGAGCGGTGGCTTGCCGTGATGGTGGCGTCAACACAACGGACAGCGGCAGCGGGCTGTTCACCGGCGAGCGTCGAGAGGACGCGGCTTGGCAAGGGATGACGTCTGGTCTAGGGATGGGTCGTAGCAACGAAGTTGAAGGGCGGCGGTGGCAAGCGTCGAGACTGCGAGGGTGTTTGACGGCGTGAGGCTTGTCAACAAGACGGCATGTGGTACCTCGGTTGGTCATTACGGGGCACAACTCGCCACAGGAACTGGTTTCGAGCCGGGGGACTTCGGGGCTACCAAGTTAGTGGCTGGTCTGGGGCTCGATCGCGGCGACAGCGTCGGGGAGTGGAGCCGTGATGATGTGGGGAGCGACGGCGGCTCGGCACGACAGGCAACGGCAAAGTAGCGACGAATAGCATCAGGGAAGGGCAGCGGCATAACTCGAGGCGGCTATCTTACATATCTCTAGATCTATCTTCAGATCTCAACCATTTTCTTCCTCTGCCCTTAGCTCAGCCCCTCACTCTCTCTGGTTTCTCTCTCGCTCCGGCCAGATCTGAGATCCCCAGCGGCTCGCCCTCGAGGCTCCCCCGAAGTCTCTCGGCGAAGGTTTTCGAAGCTTGCTGCCAGTGATCCCTCTCTTCGTTGTGGTTTTGACCTTCCCCCAACACCTTATTTATAGGTGTGGGGGGGCTAATCGGCGGATGCTAGGCCCACGGTCCTCGGTGCGCCGACCAGCCTCCCTCTGTCGGCTGAACCGGCATCAGCTCAGCCACCCACTTGCGTCCCCTATTCCGCATTGAAGGCCTATCTCCCTCACTGTCGGTCTACCCTCGCCTCAACTCGTAGCTCATCCTTTGGCGCGTCGTCGGCCACCGCGCGTGAGACACAGAGGCGCAAGGAAGAAGATGGAAGAAGAAGGAAGAAGGAGGGGGAAAGGGGGTCGGGTCGCGTGGGCCGAGCCGTGGGGGCTCGCGCGAGAGAAAAAAAAAAAAGGAAGGCCTAGACGTACGAGCCCAGCCCCGGTGGCTACTGCTTCGGTTTTCTCTTCTTCTTTTTTCTTTTTTGTTTTTGGTTTTCTTTTCTTTTTTCTTTATTATTATCTATTATTTATTATTCGAAGAATAGTAGAAAAAAGGAAAATAAAAGCTAAGCCTTAATTTAAAACACCTAGGTGAAATTTAGGTGTCAGCAATATGAACATCACCAACAGTATATGTGATTTTGTTGATATCCTCGATACTTTTTTTTTCCTGGTAACTCTATCTCTTCATTGTGAAAGTAGATACTTGTTTTAGAATTCTTTAATTTTTATCCTTTTTCTTTCTCAAATTAAGCTCGACCATCCAATTGAGTACTTAACATCCATCTCGGGCTATAGTGAAGAAGTTTCCGGACTCACCATTCTTCAATCACTGACAATCCATACTAGCAGAAGAGATCACGGACCGATCGGAACAACCAATAAAGGGAGGCATTTTTCATTTCCATACACCGATGGCAAAATTGTTGGGTTTCATGGGAGTTGCGATGGCCCTCATCTCAAGTCCATCGGAGCTTTTTTATGAGCCGATTCCTCATACATATCATGTTAGGCTGCGTTTGGCAGTCAGGATAAAATTCAGGATAGGATATGATTTATCCTATCTTATGTTTAGTACTTGCTTAGGATAGGATGAAGTCAGACATAAGGGGGATATAGGCCGGATAAAATTATCCCATGAGAGGAGGTGGGATAAAGGTGGATAGAATTTCTAATGTCCATAATAGAAAAGTTATTTTTTTTCAAATAATAAACTTATTAAATTAACAAAATTGAAGTTATATTTCGATATAAATAATATTTCAATTCTAATTTAAGAAATAAAAAATAAAAAATAAAACAAAATATTTTTAATTTAATCTTATATTAATTTATATATTTAACTTTAATTCTATCTTATAATACACATTCAATCTATAAATTATATATTTACATTTATCACATATTTTTTGTATTTTTTGTATTTTTTGTATTTTAGGTATATTAGTACAATTTACTATAAAATTTTATTAAAGAATGATGGAAGGGGAAAAAAGAAATAATAAAGAAAATAATTTAAAATAGAGGAAATATAAAATAAAAATAAATTAGAGAATAGTGTCGCAAGAGATTTTCATCATCTTAGTTCATGAATTTTATGTTCATTTACAATGATATGTCATTTATATATATAAAAAAAATGTACATGATACGATAAGAATATTATTCGACCTTAATATTAAGATTCACCAAACAGTGGATAGGATATAGAAAAATCACAGGATTTCATATCATATCCTATCTAGTCCTATCCTGATTAAAAATCCGGACGACCAAACGTAGCCTTAAAGTTTTCGAGCCTTTTGGAGGCAAAGGCCAAAAATCCTAGAATTTTGTTGATATAAAAGGGATTGTTGTTCATTGCGCAGACTTCATCGAGTCCATTGCTTTTAAGGTTGACGACGTCACCAGCTCCCAACCGGAAACTATTTATAGTGGAAATGGCGGGCATAGGACTTACAAGGTTGTATTTAGACTCTTCACTTTTCTCTTTTTCCATTCCTACTTGATTGATGTAAGTGTATTCATCGAGTTTATCATAACATTTGTCTAAGGATCAACGTGATCAAGAGAATTATTAAAAAAAAAAAAAAAAAAGTCATAAACTTATTGCAATTGTGACAATTCATTCTTAAACTTTTTTTTTTTTAACCAATAGTGAGGTCGGTCAAAATTGGCCAGATAGACTAAATTGGCACAATAGGACTAAATTGGCAAAAAAAAAATTAGGAATAAATTGTCACAATTGCAATAAGTTTATGACTTTTTTTAGTAATTTCCCCAAACACGATCGTTAGAAAAACAAATGGAAAAAATTAATGACTTCACTTTATTAAAATTAGGAAAAGATAAACCAAGACATAAACAAAAAGTAATTTAACTTTTGATTTACGAAATGAAGTTTACTACCAAATTTATTAGAAAGATAATTTACATCAATCATAGCATATATAACTTATTGCATAGATTAGAATTGTATTCCAAAAGAATCTACTAATTTATTTTGCTCAGCGACCGATGCAACATATAGTCACTCATGTCGAATATGGCGGTGATTTTCTCGAATCTATTGAAATCTATTGAAGCACACGAAGAGCTGTACTCCAACAGGCTCTATCCCTTTAAGTCTGTGGGGTTATATGGGAGTTCGGATGCATCTTTTTGGGATGATGGCAATAAGCATACCAATGTAAGGATAATCGTTGTTGAATTTCAAGCAGGTATAGGGCCATGGATCCGATCAAACACGTTTCAGTATGAAGAGGAGAGTAAAGAATTGTGGCAATCAGGGACGCATGGTGGTTTTGATATAAACTACTTCCACATAGTACGGAACGTCGAGATCCATACGGTATGTTCCCATACATACATATGCTTTGTAAAATCCATAAGAAACTTTAATAGCCTCTGTAAGTGGGAGACTCTTTCAAGACTTAAATCATGAATATGATGGTTATGTCTATTATTGCAGATCAAAATAGATATCCAGATGAGTATTTGACTTCAATATTCGGGTGCTTTTCTGATGAGGGCATTAAATCACTCACGTTTCAAACTAACAAAAAAATGATTGGACCTATTGGTGATGAAAATGGGGCAACACACTTCTCATCTCCCGCAACGGGTGGCAAAATTGTTGGATTTTATGGGAGGAGTATAGTACATCTTGAAGCAATTGGAGCATATTTTGAACCGATCTCACATCTCTACCCAATTAAATCAATTGGGCCATTTGGAGGCCTCGGGGGACGTGCTTGGGACGATGGGAAATTCACCGGTGGAAGGGAAATTGAGGTAATGTACAACAATATTCTCCATCACGTTATGTTTGTGTACCACAAGAGCGGTGAACAAATTTGCTCAGTTATGCACGGTGGCTAGACTAGAGAAGACAAGGCCAAGGTCACCAGGGTTAGTATTTCTTTTTCCGCTCTTTGATTGGTTGTTGTTTACTTACTCATATCTAATCCTTTGAGACAATGTTTCTAGTGTGTGGTCACAATTTAAATTTTACAATTGGGTCTTATTTCCTCCACTCATCCAATTTTAAGAGATACTTTCGAGATTGCACAGGTTAGATTGGATTATCCGTGGGAGTACTTGACATCGGTCTCTGGATACATGCGAGAGGATGGTCACAACGACATTGAAAACGCTATCGTTCAATCGCTTACATTTCATAGCAATACAAGAACACACGGTCCCTTTGGCGAGGAGAAGGGGAAGTACTTTTGGTATCCACAGACCCGAAGCAAAATCATCGGCTTTTATGGAAGATGCGGGGAGACTCTCAATTCCATAGGAGTGTATGCGGAGCCCATATCACACATGTATCCTTTTAAAACCATTGGACCCTTTGGAGGCTTTGGTGGCACTCCATGGGACGACGGAGTGCATACTGATGTGAGGGAGATCGATATTCATTTCGCCGGCCACGGAGCCTGCGGCATAGGGATTGTGTACGATAACAATGGTTCCTTAGTCCAGTGCTCTCATCATGGCAGAAAAACCTCATCTAGCTGGCAGGTTAGTCCATACCTCAATCTTTCCGTCTCTCTCTTTTGTCTTTAGAGTCTGTTGCGTGTCTGGACGTCGTTCAGGTTTACACGTTGCTCTTCACAGTTGTTCTCGACTTCATGTAGCACAGTATCTTTTCATAAAAGACTAAGGGCACTCCTTTTGGCATCCTATATCTCGAACCTTCGTTATGTTTTCACAAGTAAAAACATGTTTCGCCCTGCTGTTCTTGCAGATCAGGCTGGATTATCCTAAGGAGCGTCTGGTTTCGATATCGGGTTTGATTAACAGAAATGGAAACGGTCCTAACACTATCATCCACAACTTGAGAATACGCACCACGGAGACCACTTACAGGCTATTTGGGAGGAAAGAAGGGTCAAAGGATGAGAAATTTTGCATCCCGCCAAAACCAGGCAAAGGCAGGATCGTTGGCTTTTTCGGAAGGGTGGGATCGCATCTTAATTCTATTGGAGCGCGTCTAGAACCATATTAGATTAAACCTACTCCCTCCCCAAGCTTTTTTTTTTTTTTTTTTTTTTTTCTTTGGCTTGTGATTTTACGAATATTTTTTGTTTTTTGTTTATTATTTCCTTTAACATGAGTTGGTCGTGGCAAATTTCACATAATCGGATGATTAACTGTGAAGATGCTGCAAGGAGCAACTGAGGTAATATTTGGATGGGGAAAGTAGTCGTCAAAGAAAGGAAAATGAAGAAAATAACCATATAGATAGTCATCTAAGGATTATTATGAAATTACAGACAGAGATACGCATGAATACGTAAATAGACCTTCTCAATCACAACATGACCCAAGGTTGAGGCCGGCACTCCCTCTGCAAGTTGGCTCTTAAATTGGGAGTGAAATTGTTAAAAGAATTAATTTTAAATATAAATACACAATTCAAGTCCATTATAATTCATTTGGATATAGGTCGTTATTTTTTTCCAAATTAATAAGAACCTAATGTCCAACAATAAGTCATCTTGACATTTAATTTTGCCAATCGGTTTATCCAAGAGTGACGAGCATGAGAAGATGGACCGGCCCAGGACAATCATGTAAAATGGGAGTTCCTCGATTCCTGTACTAAAATCGAATAAGGATTTCTGTCTATTATATTAAACATTTAACTAATCATGTAAAATGGGAGTTCCTCGATAATAATAATTATGGAGTTTAAAAAATATTATTACTTTTAGCTTATTAGCTTACATAATACATTTTTTTATGATAATTTAATTATTATTAATGCAATTAATTAGAATACAAAATTGTGTTCTAATAATTATTAGATATAATAAGATTATAAATCTTCGTAAATCGTATTATATTTTCATTTATGGTTTATGAATAATGTGATAATAGATGAACGTAGACTCTGATGATATCATATGAAGTGTATGATGTGTTTTTCTTTATCATTTGGTCAACCAAAAAAGAAGATAAGTCTTGGAATGGTTATTCCACTAGAACATTAACGGTTAACCCATGCCTTGCCAGGTAATTTGGTTTACGTATAATTTCACCATTTTAATTTTCATAGATACATAATATGCAAATTCAACAAATAAAAACGAACATCTTTTCACATTTAAAGATTCATATACACAAAATCAAGAAAACTTAAGAGTAAAAATTACAGTGATATTATAGTGATTAAAACATATTGAACACATGATAGTGTGCTTTTAATGAAATGTTAGTCGTAAAACCATAATTGTGGAGGAATATAAGAATCTTATGAAGAAGAAGTATAAAAAATCGTTCAATTATATTTTCAGTACAAAAAAGAAAATGAATTTTATGCTTTATTGTCAATCACCTTCTCGTAAAAACAAAATAACTCATCAACCTCTTTGTCCAATAAATTATCGATTAACCAAACAAAGCAAATGCGAATCTCCAACTGATAAACACAATATGAAAGTAAAGTTTAAAAGAAGAAAACCACAACTTGGAACTCCTATTACTAGAAGCTCGTTGTAGATGTAAGTGCGATTGTCATCAGATTTTTGTTGACCAAATTTATTTTCCTAATACTCAATCAAATAATGAAAATGATGAAAATGGAAATATCTCACTAACCAACAGAATATATAATACCGTCCCTAAACTTATCATTTATTTAAGGTGATATCTAAATTTTAGTTCAATATGCAATGTGATTCCCAAAATTTTTAATTTATTCAATGTAATATCTGAATTTTGTCATCAGACTTTTGTTGACCAAATTTATTTTCCTAATACTCAATCAAATAATGAAAATGATGAAAATGGAAATATCTCACTGACCAATAGAATATATAATACCGTCCCTAAACTTATCATTTGTTTAAGGTGATATCTAAATTTTAGTTCAATATGCAATGTGATTCCCAAAATTTTTAATTTATTCAATATAATATCTGAATTTTGATATATGTTCAATTAAATCACTAAAAATATATGAATATGCTTCATGCTGTCTTTCCATCAATTTAAGTTCAAAGACAACATTAACTATTTTCGTATAATTCAAGGACAAAATTGAATATGCACTAAAAGTCGAATGACAACATACAAAGTAAAAGTTCATAGATTTTTACCAAAAAAAAAAACTAAAAGTTCAGAGATCACGTTACATATTGAGTTAAAATTCAGAGATCATATTAAATAGATTAATTGTTCAAAGACGATATTATACATTAAATTAAAATTCATGGACCAAAATTCTGTTATTTTCTCAATGAAAAGAAAAAAAAAAGGTTTAAAAGGAAAAGAGGAAAAGGAGAAAAAGATGAAGTATAGATTCGGGTTCGACATAGAAATCGAAGCTCCCAGTGAACAAGGCGGGTATAAACCCCCCCAACCAATCCAACGATTCCTCCAATTCCCCCCATTCAAATCTTTCACGCAGTGATCGTATGCGGCGACGCTCGTAATGGCTTCGTCGGAGATCGAAGTCACCGAGTCCCCCGGAGCGGCGACCGCCCAAGACCCTCCCGGCGAAGCCGCGGCGGCGGCGGCCGTCGTCGACGTGTTCTCCGCCTCCGCGTACGGCGATTTGGAGCAGCTGAGGAGGTTCGTGGAGCAAGGAGGCGCCTCCCTCTCGGCCCCCGACGCTAACGGGTACTACGCTCTCCAGTGGGCCGCCCTCAACAACTTCGCCGACGTCGTCCAGTACATCATCGAGGTATTTTGCCTTTCCGGCGCTCGCTTCTTCTTCCTTCCGCCCGCCTGAATGATTTTGCGCGCCCAATCGCGCGTTCCTCGTGACGCGGTCCTGAATTTGGGGTGTGTGTAAAGTTGCTGCTTTAAGCATTTGCTTCCTGCTTGTTTCTGTCTGAACGTACTAATTATTGTTGTTCTTCATGAATGTCGGTGTTGGGTGATGAATTGATTGAAGAATGGGGGTAATGTGAATGCGACGGACAACTTGAAGCAGACTGCACTGCATTGGGCTGCCGTTCGGGGATCCGTTGCGGTTGTGGATGTGCTTTTGCAAAATGGAGCCTGGGTAGAGGCAGCTGATATAAATGGGTATCGGGTACTTGTTCATTCTCCACATCTTTCTTTTGAGATAATTGTTATTCTTATTTTATTTACTTACCGTTGTTAGAGGAATTATAGCGTTGGCATGAAGTAAAAGAACGAATTTGATAATTATTAGGTTTCGTCTTGAGTTAAGAAAGGATTTTGAGCTATTCATGGGTGACTTTTACGCTGTACTGATGAACAGGAAGGTGTGATGCCACTGGCTGTAGTGATCATTTCAATTTTTATGGAACCATTTTCTGCCAAGATCATGGAATTTTATTTTTCTGAAGTCGTGATTTATTCTGTTTAACTATATGTTTCTCCATGTTGTTCATTGAGAAGGGTTGTTCCTTTTCTTACTTCTTCTGGTGTTAATTTTTTCTTTAATGACCATTCTTCATTTGCTAGCCTCTCCACTGCAGGCAGTTCATGTTGCTGCCCAGTATGGCCAGACGGCCTTCTTAAATCACATTGTCGCAAGGTATCATGCTGATTATGATGCACCAGATAATGATGGAAGAAGTCCTCTTCATTGGTATGTTAAAATTGCGCTGGATGTTAAGTCGCATGAATGTCATGAAACTGCTTTCTGGAAAATAAGTGGACAAAGTTGGACACACTTGTTTCTTGACCTAAAAACTCCATTTTTATCAATGAACGGCTTATCCAATATGGGGGAAAATTCCTTTAATGGAAAGAATCATTGTTGTGCTCATCATCTGAAATGCTTTTTCTACAGAGTTTCATGACATCGAAGGAGTAAATTATTTGCTTACTCTGCAATGCATGGTTGATGTAGTTGAGCATTGTCAAATGTGATGTCTTATGTACATTCATAGAAATATAATATGGTAGTTTCTCTTTACTCTCTCTACAATCTCTTTTGCTTGTGAATTTCTTAAACCTGGTTTTATGGCCTATTATGATTTGAATGGTTAGGAGGTGCGAAGTTTTCTGTTGATAGCAATTTGTCTCTGGAAATTCATCTTGATCGTTTTTCTTTTTCTTTCTTATATGATTAACATCCTGATGTTGTAGAAATCATGATGGAAGATTGAGAAAGCTGTGTGAGGTGCACATAGTTTGATAAGATGCTCTTATATAAATAAAAAGAATGAATAGTTTGATTAGATGCTTTGGTGCCTGGCCTAATTTAATTGCAAGTTGCTTTAGCAGAGAAGATCTTCGCATGATTTCGAAATCTCTGCATTGAATTCAGAGTCAAAACATGTTTGATAAGACATTGATGCAAATCTGGAGGAAGCATGAATAACTCATCATTAGTTTTTCAACTGAACCTTGTTTATTTGGAGGTCACAAGCTGAACTCTTGCTGAACAAACAGTACTGCTTGCTTGTCTGAATGAATGATCTATGATGGCTATAGATGGTTCGAGTTCAAGTTCCTTGTTGTAATGAGGGATGATTGGGAAGGATTTACTTTAAAATGTCATGAAAGACAGTTCCCATTTCATTTCATATTACTTTAGCCTGCAGCTCTTTCTGATAGGAATTTTTATGCCCTGCTCTATGTTTTGTTATGTCTCCATCCGTGATTGAATTTGGGAATTCAACACCTTCTGATTTAACTATACTGTAATCAACTGGAAATTTTCTTGTAATGGCAACAAAACATCATCATCATCATCGTCACTGCCGCTGACGCCGCTGACGCCGCTGACGTCATCATCGTCATCGTTGTCGTCACCATCATCATTATTATCATCTTGAAGTTAACTAGAAACTTTCTTTTAATGATAAAAGCATATTTATCCTTCTTTTTGTCCCACATTGTACTTTATGAATTGTCAATGATGCTTGTTCTCTTGCTTTGATCAGGGCTGCATATAAAGGATATGCTGACACAATCAGATTACTTCTTTTTAGAGAAGCATCCCAGGGGAGACAAGATAAAGAAGGTGTAGTGAGTATACGCATGGCAATCACTTCCAGATGTCAGGAGAACTAAACATTTACTTTCTTGTGGGCACTTTTAGTTGTTCTAGCAGCAACTGGTCCAGAAAATGCTGCATTTTGGATTGCGTTTTCTCATGACGTTCCAAATATGAAGTTTGCGGATGAGCCTGAAACGGACCATTCTGTTGGTAGTTGTGATAGATGGTTCGTGATGCATGATGAATTGCCTAGGCAATGGTTTTTTAGTCTAATTGAGTCATTTATTAATATTAATGAGATGAAAATATATTAGCACAAACCTTGGGAATCCTCATACTACTAACTAAATAGATTAGTTTCTCTCTGTTGTGAATGGTGAAGGCAAAACAATAGGCTGTGGTGCAGCAGCTTGGAGGGACTTAATAAAGGTTTAGTGGCTGGTCTTTACAAAATTTGACTGTGTGGACCAACTTGACCTTGTTTAACAGCTGGTTTTTACAAATTGTGGGGTGGGGCAATACATGTTTCTTTGGTTTTCTTTTCCATTTTATGGTCTATTGCATGCAATGTACATGAACTTTTTTAGATTTCTTAGTTGCTATCTTACTTCTGTTTTATTGGTCCTCATGATGAGATGGTTTATCAGTTGCTCGGATCCATGTATAAAACCATCAGCACTTCTGTTGGATAACCTTTCTTGTGATTTTGGCATGCTGTATTAGGCTTTGAATTTTATTCGATTAAAGCAAGTTTTTAATTCTAAAAATGGGAGCAGTCACTTTTTCTAACGTGGTACTTTTTTTGTATCTATGTTTCTAGGTTGTACCCCATTGCACTGGGCCGCATTAAGAGGAAATGTTGAGGCATGCACAGTGCTTGTCCATGCAGGCACAAAGCAGGAGTTAAAGGTTGAAGATAATGCGGGAGTTACTCCAGCCCAACTTGCTTCAAATAAAGGTCACTGGGCTGTCGCTAATTTCCTTGTATGTATCTTCCTCACATCTTTGAGGCTAACTTTGAAGGAACTAACATATAGCCACTGTTGCTAATACGGGCTTTACGTATGCAATATTAAATTATTTGATTTTCTCTTTGATTACTGTTGATCTAGAATCCTCGCGATGGTAGTCCCTCAGACTTGCTCAGTGGAATAGTATATTTCTCCAGAAAAACGTGTTCTTTTGTTTACCAACGCTCACAGCGTGTTTTTTTCATTCACCTAGTCTAATGCGGAGCGAGCAATGAGCAATCATTGGGCTGACAAAATTCGAAGTGGGAAGTTTGGTGATAGTGGTTATGCTCCCATTTTGTTGTGCATTATCATTGGTTGTACCATACTCTTCATCAACTCAGTTCTTGCTGGTAAAAAGCTAATATAATGATTTACTTTTTGGAGATAATTATGCCCTTGTTTGCTTGTTATAAATCAATTCTTGTTCATGTTACCAGCACCCGATCTCCCAAAGGTGACTGCAGCTGTTGGCCTTTGGGCATGGACAGCTATCTCACTGGCAGTTGGTTCACTGATAATGTTCTTCAGGTGTTGGAGGTAACTCCTTTTCAATGCCACACTTGATTTGAAGTTTGAACTGTCTTTTCTTTTGTAAATCTTTTGTTCACATGTTTAAAGTGAACTTTGGTAGGAATTGGATCCTGTCTCTTGTTAATCTTCATTTGCTGGAGAGTTCAGCACACCTCCACATCAGATTATTAAGTGTTTTATTTTTTAGCTTCCTTGACTACTTGTTTTTTCCTCTCTTTAATAAGTGTATAATTTCTATGAAAGAGAGAGCACCTATATGAGAAGAAAACTTTTCTTTTGTGTGAAAGGTGTAGACGCTCTGTAGCATTTGTTTGTATTCTGAATGAGAACTTAATTTTAGATTCCGGTTTCCCTTTTAAGTATCTTTTGACTATAGACCGCAGTTCATGGGGTCAATCTTCTTTGGTAAGATGAAATTGGACATTATTCTGCATTACACAACTTACTCACTTTTGATTCGATGATTGAAAGTATAAAACTCAAAAGAACAGTGTAGAGTTTACATTATTGTGGATAGACTGTGCGCACAATGCCTGCAGTGAAATATTTAGAGTTTCATGATTGCCTTTGGAATGTTTATGTGGGTATCAGATTTTAATTGCTTATTGCCTGTGGATGCAGCAAAGACCCAGGCTATATAAAGACACAAAGGGAGCTGGGCAATCATCAGGATGCTGAGGTACAGAATGTATCTACAAATGATTACTGATGTAATTTGTATTAATTTATTCTGGGCTTTGCAAAAGTAACTGTATATATGACGGTAATTTTCGGACAAAATGGTTGCATGGGTTGAAATGACAGCTAGGAAGGAAAAAGGCATTTAAGCTCATCTCAACTTTCCTTAAATGATTCTAACTAGGATATCCTCATGTAACACAATAATGAGAGCAGTTGGTGACTCTGTAAGGCGCTTTTCTTAATAATGAAGCCGGGTATCCTGGTTGAGATCATGAGGAAAGTATGTGGTCCTGACATGTGAAAGGTCCAAAGATTATGTTGCAGGACTTCTTTTCGGCCAACATATTACGTAGTTTAGATTTTTTCTATAGAAAAACTACCTTTGTCAGTGTTTTTACAGTAATTTTTCATTTTACAGGATCCTTTGCTGAGTATTGATGTTAACAATTCCTCTCAATGGACCGGAAAATGGTCTCAGCTTTGCCCAACTTGCAAGGTTTGCTTGATATGCCTTTGGGTTATCTCCTTGTTATCCTAATGAGTACGGATTTGTTCATGTGCATTCGACTTATTGTCATGGTTTTCCATGCAGATTGTTCGACCTGTCCGCTCAAAACATTGTCCTTCATGTAAGCACTGTGTTGAACAGTTTGATCATCATTGCCCTTGGATATCTAACTGTGTTGGGAAGGTAAGAAGTTGCTTTCTTGCTGGTTAGACCGAGAAAAGAAACGTAGAAATTTTTATAATCAGTATGTTCATGGCTTCCTCTCATCATGTTGACATGACGAAGTAAAACAATAGATCTGAAAATGCTGTTTTATTATGAGACCCTTCTGTATTTTCATGGGATCTTTGTCCATGGTTGTTTCGTTGAAGCCTGGGCTTTTACTTGTCAATGTTGAGTATCGTCTGAGTTCTGCTACTTGGTTTCTTCTTCTTTCTTCAACAAAGTACCATGTTTTAGCTCTCTCGCATAATGTTTCTGCACCTCATAAAAAATTGTTTGTTATTCTTTAAAGATATCTCTTGTTACTCTTGGTTTCACAACTAAATTTCACTTGCCTATTGCAGAAGAACAAATGGGACTTCTTTGTTTTGATTTGTATGGCCACAGTGACGTCATTTCTTGGTGCTGCCATTGCAGTTCAAAGTATGTTCCACCCTTTGTCTCCCAATTTTTTCTTATGTTGCCATCCAGATTTATTGTTGACTCAATGAAAGTAAACTTTTGGCAGGGATATGGACCGCCACAGCCGCATTTCCAACGGGCAAGTCATGGATTCATTATGTCATGGTTCAACATCCTGGAATTGCTGTATTTTTGGTTCTCGATGGCATTGTGTTGATTGCTGTTACAACTTTGACAACTGCACAGGCATCTCAGGTACTTGTCTAGATTCAGGCGGTTTGTAACTTATTTCTCATCCATAATAGTTGATTGAACAGTGTCATAATATGGTTTAACTGGAACAGAGAGTTTATTTCTTTGACATGGTGTCATTTTGATTTAGGTTGATCTTTGTCCATCTAACACATGGTTGATCTATGCGCATTACTTCTTAAGTTGGTTGGTAGAAGATAACAGGACGCTGGACTCTTTCTGAACTAGTTGCACTGTAAAACAGAGTCCAACATAATTTGTTGATGCAGATGACATATGAAATCCTTATCATAATAATTAGCCTATATTGATGCATGTGATATTATATAAATGTATGTGTGTTTGCATCAATCCTTTTTGCATTATTCTTAAAGATTGTTCTTATGATATCTGCTCATCATGCGTACTCATACGTACCCTTTTCTTTTCTTTACTCACTCGAGCAACTTCCTCTGTGCTGCATTTTGTCTGTTACTTTCTCAAGAACATAAGGAGCAATTTTCCAACTTCCATCTTTGATGCAGATAGCCCGGAATATCACCACCAATGAGCTAGCCAATGCCATCCGGTACGGGTACCTTCGTGGTCCAGACGGGCGTTTCCATAATCCCTACAACCATGGGTGCCGGAAGAACTGTGCCGATTTTCTTATCCATGGATATACTGATGACAATGAGATTGCATGGCCTTCATTACCACAAGTTCATAGTTAGCACCATTCGGGGAGGACTTTGTGCGTGATTAGTACAGAGTTCCCTGGGTCTCCTAATTATCTATATCAGCTGATACCCAGATGTCACAACAGTTCTTTACGATTCAGTTTGCGTGTACCTCTTTGAATAGTTGTGGTAATTTCGCTCCATGGTCCATAGCTCATATCCATGTACCTGAAAGGGTGTCCCTTCACTAACACCACAAACGGATATAGTTGATCCCCCAGTTGCTGTACATGTATACATGAATTTGATTAATTAGGGATGGCAAAGAAGTCACTGGAGTTTCCAGATTGTGCAACTGAATTTTACAATTGCTAGCAGTGTATCTTCTTCAATCCGCGGAAGATTATAGCTACACGTTCTGTTCCGTCTCTCTTGTTTTAGGAGAAAGAACCGGGAGCGAGGACGGAAGTGTAGGGGGTGTTTAATAATATTCATGTTCCAGAGAATAATTTTTTTTTTAAATAATTTTTTATTTTTATTTCTAGAACAATTTCTAAGTATAATGATGCATTTGATAATTATATCAATTTTTTTATTTTTTGAAATAGAAAAAAAAAATAGAAATATGTTTAATACGATTCATAAATTTTTTTTAGCCATAAAACTTCTTTTAAAATTTTAGTACTTTTCTATTTTCTTTTCTTTATCCTCTTCTAGCCAGCGACGGCAAGCGGGGAGTCTCCATACGGCAAGCGGGGAGTCTCCATTAACCGATTAGGAGAGAAAAAAATAAAAGTAAAAAAGATTTATTTTTAGAAATTATTATCGGGATCAAGAAGTTACTCTGTTTTATTTGTTATTTTTATTCTAAATCTGTTTCTTAGCCATTATGAACATAAAAGAAAACAAAAAACAAAAAGCAAAAAGCAAAGAAACAGGGACATTATCATGTAAGGCCTTAGTTTTTCCCCGGTCTGCAAGTTGGCTGGAACAAGAAAATCCTTTTTCTGATTGTCTATGGCCAGTGGTGTTCTCTGTTCTGATCTTTCTCACAGGAAGGTCAGTTTGTCCTTCAGACCGCAAGCTACTAAAGGGTCTTAAGAAGCAGCAAAAATGAAAATCATGTCTCATGTACATAATACGACCATGTCGAATTCTACCCAATACCGGGATTTCACGATATTCGATCGATCATAATTCCGATGCATCTCATCCTTCTATGATAAACATAAGAGGTAGAAACAAGACGGATTTGGGACGGCTGATGTCGTTCCATCTTCATCACCTTATCTTTTTGTTATTGCCCACATCTATCAGTGATTTGTAACATAAGATCCCAAACTCCACTTCATCGAATCGGGGTTATCCGCCGCACGTAATGACATTGGTGATTATATTTGAAAATCTGTTCCCTCGATCCGTCCTCGGAAATGCCATGGTGTGCACGTGCGAAACCACACTCACCGAAAAACTTGATCAAACGAGGGGACCATAGCGTCTACTTTGAGTCCGTGACAAGGAGTCCCCCACAATAATTGGTGTTTGAGCATGAAGCTACGACGAGATCTGCCGTAGTTTAATGTAGTGAAATATACTCGAGGATCTTTGACGATGAATACGATAAAGCATATTGTCCGGATCTCAAGAAAGCAAGCTTGACCACAATGCTACACAAGCTGGCAAAGCGTGGATCAGATCGAGATAAAAAGAACAGGAAGCTCTTCAAGCTTCAGTAATTTTCCGTTTCTTGATCCTCCCCGATGGCCTTTTCCCCCCAGTTTCTAAGCCCTGGTCAGCAATGTGAAGAAATAAAGATGGGATTTTTTCTGAATGCGGGACCGGCAATTGCCAACCCAAGAATTTCTTGATTGGTGGTACGGCCGTGGGAGACATCAGGTTCTAGAAATACCCACGAGCTGTCTGGGGACACGTCGGTGTTTCATTGGACGGAGGGTGGTAAAAAAAGTCAAAAGGAAACTTTTTGTGATTATGGGGTGTGCCCTTGTTCACACGAGCACAAACTGTTTGATGATTGGCCTGAATGAGGACGCTCCAATTATGTTGGGGGTGGCTGGCTGACTAGGGAGCTTCCCTCGTTTCTTATTGGCTTCTGAACGCATGTGTGAGGTGGCCTTGGGGGGTGGATCTTGGAGGGTCCACGTTATCGTGCCGCCTGTTTGCGAAAATTTTTAAAGCTTGAACGCGATTTCAACGGCCGGTTGGTAGATAAAATCTCCCTAAAATTTTGCTGGGGCCGGTGATGGTTGTGCTTTAAAAAGTCTCGCTAGGCAACAAAAGTGACTTGTCCATGAAAGTAACATTGTCAGCAATAGCGACCCACTAGTATATAATATGGGTTTTTCTTGATTAAATTATGACAAGCATCGGTGTCAAATGCAGGAGGCGTTTTCCCATCAGGAACTCAACCTTATGTGAGGGAATTGCGTTGGGTAAGAGCTATAAGATTGAACAAGCACAAGGTCTTCTTCTGTAGAGGGGGAAAGCAAAAGGGAAAACTTCGTTCACCATCTAAGGGTGAGGAATTCTAGTCTTATTCTTAGAGTTCTGCAACTTAAGCTGATTTCTTATTTGTTTAGCCAATTAAGTTGAGTAGTCTTCTGCTTTCTGCTCTTTGCAATCACAATCGCAAAAGTTCAATAGCTTGTCCATATTTATATGATTTGGCATGCTTTTTGGGAGATGCATAAGTTTGAATGTAGCAACTTCTTTAATATATATGTCCTCAAGATCGAGTGACATGTTCGTTTAATTGATCGTAGGATTCTCCGACTTGCTCTTTCAATCTGAAAGAAGCTTCTTCAATGGAAGTAACTACCATGAGAGGACTCCCAGATATGGTAAGTTTTCCGTTGATCATCTCTTGTCCGACTATTTTTCATCATGAGGGTCCCTTCCAAGGTATTGGTAAAATCTGACTAGGTTTTCAACCAAGAGAAGTTCAACTTAGGTTAGATTTGAGATTAGATAAGATATCAACGCGCAACTCCTGGAATTGTGATGACTGCAATACAAGTAATATGTATCAAATAAAATAAATTCCAAGTTGATTGCACAGGGAATGGAGGATTCCGGCTTCATCAATCCATGGCAAATGCATTCATTTGATGAGCTTCACACGCTTCCGCTAGCAGCTGCACTTGGTGAACATATGCAAGGCTTTTTCCCTCAACCGAACATCAATTTCAAAGCTTCCGCGGATGCTTCTAACTCCATGATCAACAGACCAGTAAAACAGCTCAAAACAAATAGCTGGGATTCATGCAGAGTTGATCCTGTGTCAACTCCTCAATCTTTCTCTCCCCCCAATGTTCTTTCTTTCGTCTCTTCCAACTTCACAAATCAAAGTAGTGTTGTGAAACCTAAAGAGGAGGCAATCGGTTCTAAGAGCGTCAGCAATGTCTCTTCTGATATGCTTTTTCCTCAGGGTTCATTTGAGAACCAAAATTATGTACTTAAGGCTTGTCATGGAGGTAAAAGGGTAAGTACAAACAATAGTCTATCTCAGACGCAAGATCACATCATAGCAGAGAGAAAACGGCGAGAAAAGCTCAGTCAACGGTTTATCGCCTTATCTGCCCTTGTCCCTGGACTAAAGAAGGTGGGAAATTTTCTTTCTTGGAATGTTTTTTCCTTGACATGATCCAATATTATCATATGGAAAGTTTCTTCAGTGGAAGTTTCGGAGCAATACACATTAAAATTAATAGAGCAGTTGGACAGTTGGGGTTTTGGTTGCTATATGTTTTGCTTGTCCTCCCTCTTCAATTATATCTTCTCATGTTTACCCCGCTTTGCCCTTTCATTAACAGATGGACAAAGCTTCTGTTCTTGGTGATGCAATTAAGTACTTGAAGCAACTCCAAGAAAGAATCAAGATACTTGAGGAGCAGACTCGAAAGAGAAGCATGGAGTCAGTAGTCTTTGTGAAAAAGTCTCAGGTATTTGAAGATGGCATGAATTCTTCTACAGACGAGAATTTCACTAGTGGCCCCTGTGATGAGCTGCTACCGGAAGTTGAAGCAAGAATTTGCGACAATGATGTCCTCTTAAAAGTTCACTGTGAGAAAAGTAAGGGAGTTCTAGAAAAGATTATTGGTGAAGTTGAGAAAATCCATTTGACCATCATTAACAGCAGTTTAATGACTTTTGGGACATCTGCTGTTGATATAACCGTTCTTGCTCAGGTAACTTGTCTCCTTCCCTTTGCTTTCGGTCTTAGATTTAATATTTGGGAAAAATATTCTGCAGTTTTCATAAGTGCATCAAATTAATCGGATATTCCTTCTTTAGTGAATAAATTAGGCAAGTCACAAATGTAGTTACAGCTCATAAGTCTTGTGAGTTTAATTGTACTGCAAAGTAATCCTTCATCTCCTATAATTATTGCAGATGAATCCTGAATTCTGCATGCCTGTGAAGGATCTTGTGAAAAATCTGCGCACAGCTTTTAAGTCATTCATGTGACGGAAAGAAGAAAGAACTCCACGAGAGAATAACTCCTTGCTTCTGTTCATATACAGAATGACCGCCATTTCTGTTCACTTCCTGTGTTCGGGAGTTTCGAGAACAAGGAAGAGTCCATTCAAACAATCTCGATATCATCTATATTAATCTGTTTACAAGGCCTGTGATGCTCTGTACTCCAAGACCATATACCATCAACGGTTTTTTTTTTTTTTTTTTGCTGTGAGGCTCATTTTGCAGGAGGGTTCTCCATCTGATTTTTGCGTGGTCAATCTGTTGATCATGTTCATGGCCATCCTGTTCAAGATTGTTCTTCTCATGGCTCTTCAAGGTCTCTACTTTTAATCTGAAGAGACTGGTTTTTTAGGAGCGTGGAGCTTGTGGCCTTTGTTTCCGTACTTGGTTCTGTCAGTGTTTTAGAGGCATCTTAAAAAGTCGATGAGCCTCTTTTCCTTGTAGTAGTTTATTTCAAGGTAGTAAAAATAAAATCAGTTGCCTTGTTATATTTACATGCTATTGTCCGGTCTTCTGAATATGAAAGCCTTACCAACAGTTGTCCAGTCGGCTCTACTGCCATGCAATGCATCTTCCTGAAATTCACTTAGTTACGGGATAAAATGATCGGAAAATCAGCAATCTTTGAAGCTTTTGCAGTATATAATTCCTACAATTTGGTACAAGGAGAAACTCTGGCTTTATCATATTGGAGAGACCGCAAAAGCTTTGGTTTCATATGGAATTGACTGGGATGTCTAATTGCTTTCAATTAGACCGCTAAGAGGATTTACTGTGTAACTTTCTGCAGTTACTTATGACACTAATGCTGTGGTAACTCTGTGTTCAAACTAAGTTCAGTATGGAGGTTGATGTCAATTAGGTGAGGTGAAGGATTATGGCCAGTGCTGCCCTTAATTAGTTTAGTGAATTGGTAGATGAACATTGACTTAGAAGGAAATTGACAGCTCCAATACAATAGAGTCTGATCCCAGAAATGTGGGAGTGCAGCACTGCAGAAGCCAATCAAACCATAAGCTGACCTAAAGACAGGGTGCAACCATCTGTCATCAGAGCTGTCCCCACCAAAGATTGTGGATCTTGATTTTGATTGTGAACCTCTGTCCTCTCATTGATTAATTTAAAGCTGCTTTCTTCATGCACTGGACAACTTCTTGGACTATGACATCACTAATCAGACTTAGCATAAACGTCAAAAACTTACAGATTATTCCGCTTCATTAGAGCACCATTTAAGGCTTGAAGATTGTCTCAGATTCTTGCGTTACTAATGTGGCATTACAAGATTGGCCACTGCGGAATAAAGTCTTCACTGAGGTGGCTTGGTTTCCACTCCATGCCACCGAGTTTAAGAGTCATAGGTTCCAGCTTATAATTGCTCACCCATCGTTGACAAAAATATCAAGGATCCCACTGATTCTTCTCCAATTGCCTGAATGATTTTCTTGCTACGGAGGTGTCGTTTCTTGACTGAAGAAACTGAGCTCGCGGTCTGCAGTGAAACGTTGAGTACTATCATTAGACATACGAAGAAAAAACTATCCCAAAAATTGTAAATCTATTGTACTTTTACTAATTTAGTTTTAAAAATTGTTCAAACAATTCTAAACTTATTAGACTTTTGTCAATTTAGTTTTGTTTTTTAATTTTACTAATTGAGTTATATAGTCAATTTTAATAAAAAAAAAATCATTGACATGGATGTGGATAGTGCTATATTGAATAGTCGACGCTAATGTTGACAATTCTTTGTAATTTTTTCAAAAAAAATGATTTTTTATGATTTTTTTATGCCTTCTTTTTCTTCTTTTTACCAAGTAAGGTGAGGGTCGCTGGCTAACCCAAGTGGTCACAAGTGAGGGCCCTGAAGCCCTCACCAGTTGTAGACTAGGGTCTTGGCTCTTGCCCAAATTCAACATGGGCTGCAATCCTCACTAGATCTAGGCACGAGTTACGACCCTCATTAGGTTTGGAAAAGAAAAAAGAAATAAAAATTATAAAAATTGTCCATGTCAACGTCGGTTGTGCCATATAGGACAGTCAATATCTACGTTAGTGATTTCTAGTAAAAATTGGTATATGGGCTCAATTGACAAAATGTACAAAGATTTATAACTCAATTAGTAAAATCAAAAGGTTTAAAGCTAAATTACAAAAGTACAATAACTTTCTGACTTTTTAGACATTTCCCTGCATACGAAATTACAGATTTATTGAACCTACGAATCAATCATTTCCCTCTTGGGTGTATTAAGGAGAGAGGGGGGGGCCTTTTAAATGAACTTTAAGAACGTAATTATATAAATTCTAATGAAGTGAGCTTCAACAAAGGTGTCGTGGTGTAGTTGGTTATCACGTCAGTCTAACACACTGAAGGTCTCCGGTTCGAACCCGGGCGACGCCACTCTTTTTTTTTTCCATCTCCGTGCTCCAAACGACGTCGTTCCCCCTACGCCGCGTGATTTACGCAGAATAGTGGGCCTCCCGGTCCGGCCCATTAATCGGGAGATTCCCGGGCCCATCAGAGACCGAGGCCACAAAATGCCCCCGAAACCCACGTCGCCGACGCCACGCCCATACCCAGTCAACCGACCAATCGCGCGCGCCCCTCGGATCACTTCCCCTCCCCTCATTGGTCCACGTCACCGCCCTCCACGTAATCCCCCGCCGCGTGTCGACAACCGGTCGTCGTCTTCGTCCTTCCTGGAAATATCGAGAATCTTGTCCCCCGTAAGGCAGTTAGAAAAAACCCATCGCAGCTTGCTTCCTACAAATCCGAATCCCAATCCGATTCCAATATCAACCGGCGAAAAGGCCAAGGCAAAAACCCTCGCTCTCTCTCTCTCTCTCTCTCTCTCTCTCTCTCCGTCGGCTCGATCCCGTCGCCTCGCTTGCGCTCTCGCCGCTCCGATGGCTTTCAGAGCGGTTCAGCTGTGCCCCCTGTTCCTGGCGCTCGCAGCGATCCTGCCGCTCTCGACGGCCCTGATAGCGGCGCCCGGCGTCCACTCCGCCTACCCCAAGGCCATATCCGTGAGTGCTCCTGGCTTTGCCCGATTCTCTCGTTCCGGTTCTCTTGGGAGAGTTTTATTTGATCTCGCGAAATTGATGCTTCTGGATGGATAGATCGATCTTGGTTTTATCTGGGTCGAGCTCGATTTATTAATTGCGGAATTGATTTGGGAGGTTGGGTTGGGGGCAATGATTTCGATTCTCTTGCTTTGGTTTTGGTTTTGGTTTTCTTGGGCGGATTATTAGCCGGGGTCCGGATGATGATGCGACGTTGCTCTTTTATGGGAGATTTCTTTGATTTAGCCGAAATTAATGTTTTCTTGATTGATGGATTAATCTTGGTTTTAGCTCGGTCGAGGTCGAGTTGGTTATTCTTGCGGCTTGATTTATTAATTGCGGAATTGGTTTGGAAGGTTGGGGGTTGTGCGGAACGGTTTCTGATTGTTGAGGGACTCGTGGGAATTTTGGGTCTTTGTTGGAATAGGGTGGGATTTTGTAATCGAATCGGAATTTGTTGACGTGATGTGTGTGTGGCCCTTGTAGGATTTGAAGGAAGCGATTGTTAAAGGGCTGGGTTTCCAGGCGGATGATTTCAAGGTGTCCGGATTCGATGTCGGGGACGCGCTCGTGGGTCACGCCGTGGCCTATGAGTTTGATGTGGAGATTGACGACAAGGTGCTTCCGTTGAAGCTATTGGAGGACGTGAACCGGTGGGAGTACGTGGATCTGCCCATATTCTGGGCAGAGGATGCGGTCCGAGCTGGTGAAGGGAACGCGTTGATTGAGAAGAGGAAGTTGGACCGTGCCCTGCCTGTGCTGGCTCCGTTTCAGCTGGCCGGGCCGATGGAAATGTGGATTCAGGATGCAAAAGACATGCGGATCTCGTTGCCAGTAAGTGATCATTTGTTAATATGCCCTTATCAATCATGCTTTGCAATGCATCATCTTTTCAAAGTTCTTGGTAAGATTAATTCGGGGAATAGACATGGATGATGGATGTAGGAAATTGATTTGTTGTTGATTTGGCAATTGATGGTGCGATGTTAGAGAATTATTTATGACGGTACTAATGCATAGTTCTTTCACAACGTTGTTGATTTAGAGGGAATTGTGTGCAACGTGTGGAACTGAAAAAATGAATTCGTTGAACTGTTGAGAAATTCCTTGGTTTAGAAGTGCTGTGATCATGCAATAACAATGCCCTTTTTTTCAAAGATGTATCCACAAATTGAACTCTTGCTCTGAAAATTGATCGTTTAGTCCCTTCAAGTTTCTCTTCTTTATTTTTTTTGACATTTTGCGTTGTAGCAAAGCACTGTTTGTCTGTTATTTTTTAGAATGTAGCTAAGATAGATGATTGTCATTGTATATGAAGACTGAAAGTCAATTTGTTACCAATTATCATTGTTGTCCCGTTGATCTATGCAGCATGATGTGGATGCCGGCGTCCTGAAGAAAGTAATCTTGGCAGAGGGTGCTGTGGTCACTGTCAAGGGTGCCAGATCAGTGAGCCTTCGTCGACCTGTAGAGCTGCCGCTTCCTTTAAATAGGACCGGTGATGGGTTTGCCTCTGGTCTTCTTGCTCTTGCTGAACGGCTCCGTCAAGCATCCCGTGATCAAGGTGAACCGCTCCTTTCCCTCCGCATAGTTGGCCCGACCTCGCTTGCCTCACCATCTCCATCCTCCACCTCTTCGGGCAACCGGCTCAAGCTCAAGCGCCTTGCACCTGGCCTTGTGGAACTGTCCTCGCCATCGAAAAGCAAAGCTATTGAACGTGTCAAACCACCAGAAGATGCTATGACCCTGCTAACCCCAAAACATTTCGCCACCTTGTGGCCAGTTGCCTCAGTCAATGGTTCCAACTCTAATCTTCGAGGCTTCGAGGCGTTGCTCTCTTCTGTTCTGGGTCCCAAGGCTGACGAGGAAGGTTCCTTCAGGCTACTGAAGGCGGACGTATCTGCTCAGACATTTCTGAAGATTGGGTTCGGAGTAGAGAGGAAATTGAAGGCAGGCGATGGTGAACTGGAAGGTTTCCCCGCATGGAGGACGAAGCCCGAATCGGTGAGCATGCACTTTGAGGTGCTGGCCAAAGTCGACGGTGAGAAGATCGTGCCGGAGAGGGTGATGCAGGTCAATCCTGTCATGGTGGAGGACACAGTAGCTCCGAGCATGCTCACGAACAACATGACCATGTCGAAGACGCCCATCATCCATCCTCCTTCCAACCCCTTCACATTATAAATCAGTCAGGCCTGAGACCTTCACATTATAAATTAGTCAGGCCTGAGATATTTTTTTACATCGAGGTGCTTGAAGAAGAAGATCAACTGTAAAGTTTTCCCCCCCTTTTCCCCCCTTTGGGCGGGCTCCAGATATGACGGTTAAAGAACTTCAGACACTGTATAAAACATGGATCAATGAAGCTTTAACTATTCACATAAATCTTCCTGTCTATCATTTGCTTAAATTTCACGTCGTCATTAGCATCCTTTAAATGCTGTTCCATTTTTCTTTTTGCGCCATTTGCGCACGCCCGCATGAATGATTAACTTGTTTTACCTTGAATAACCGGAAGTAAACATACCCAAGCGTTTCACGTCAATTCCTTATTTTCTCAATTAAGCAAAGACAAATCTACATTCAGAATCTGGAAGATTGGAAACCCAGATTTTCTTGATAGAGTAGTAAGAAAAACTTTAGTTTAATCTTGAAATTGAAGTTTAAATGGTAATTAGGGATGGCTCCCTGTTTCAAAATGTTCATAAATATAGTATGTATCTAGAATCAGATACGACAAAAATAGGATAAAATTAAATAAAAGAATTCGAACCGACCAAGTACCCAATAATGGATTTCCGTCCGGCCGAAAAACAAGTAATTGTTTCTACTATTTTATTCTCCTAATTTCGATCATAAATAATTTTTTTTATTCTATTCCCGAACAATTTTTAAATATTTTCTTAGGAACAATTTCTTATCATAAATGATTTTTTTTATTCTATTCTCGCGAACAATTTCTAAACATTTTCTCCTCCTCTTCTTCTTCTTTTTCTTCTTCTTCAAGGTTGCCGGTCACTGGCCTTGGGATGACTGGCGATCGGCTAAATGAGGGTCGGTGACCTTCGGTGAGGTCACCGACCTTGGGTGAGGCCGTGCCTCGTCGACCAAGCCTCGCCGGTGGCCAAACAGGCCTTGCCCAACCTGTTGCCAGTGACTGGTGGCGGCGGTAGATAGCAATAGTGGCGGCGGTGATAGTTGAAGAAGAAGAAAGAGAGAAAAACAACATGAAAAAAGAGAAAATAGGTTAGTTGATTCTAAAATTGTTTCTAGGAACAAAAAATCAATTTTTTTTTTACTTCTCGATTTTATTCCAAATCTATATCCAAGAAAAAAAAAATTCATTTTCAGGAACAAAAATTTTACCAAATGAATTTTTATCCCAAATCTACTCTCGAAAATAAAAAAAAAAAAAAATAGAAATTATTATTATTGGCAAGTGGACAGACCCTTATTGTTTCTATCGTTTGGTTGAATTTGTAATGTTTTTTTAAGGAGGCGCATTTTGGCGGTAGCGAACTGATCGACGAGCGAGACAGGCCGCTGATCGGACATGCGCACTTGATAAAGTTGGGACGCAACCTACGAGAACAAAAAAGAGCAATAAAAATCGCAACTTTAGAAAGCCATGAACTCGTCGGGTCTTCTATTTCGCACCCCGAATCACTCCCTCTCCAATCGACTCCCCTGCCTTCGACTCCTCTCTCTCCACTCCTCTGCCATTCCCAATCGCACTCGCAATCTCGTCCTCTCAGGTTCTCTCTCTCTCTCTCTCTCTGTGGAATGTATGTGATCTGGCTGGGGTGATTTGACATTGATTTCTGTCGATGCTTTACGCCACGAACGTTGCTGACAAGCGAAGCGACACCCACCTTTGTTCTCCGATCCCAATGGCGTGGATCGCCTCGGTTTCGTTGACCCTTTGTGTCGATATATAAAGGGTCTTAGCGGTGGCGCCAGCGGAGAGTGCGCCTTCGTCCAATTTCAGTCGGTCGGTTTCTCCTCTGTCGTTCACTTTGCGCACTGTTTTGAGTTTGTCCAGGAAGGAGGAGCTTCGGCCTGCGCGTTCGGAGTTCGAGTCTCGCGGCCGAGACCATGTCGAGCGGACCTGCCGAATCGCCGAAGGATGCGACGGAGGTGAATCGGGAGCTTTATCCTCCTATAGAGCCGTATAGCACCGGGTTCTTGAAGGTTTCCGATCTTCACACCCTCTATTGGGAGCAATCCGGAAACCCCAGTGGATATGTGAGTATCCATTATCTGCTGCCGATGACGGATTATGCAATTGTCCATTTCGCTCGTTTTCATGGATCTAATGGATGGTGGTGTGATGATATATCGGCATGAATTATATGCCAAATTAGTTTAGTTCACTTGTGCTGCGGATGCAAAAAACGACAATAGTCTAGTTGTGCTCATGCTTTGTCTTGGTGATGATTTCAAAACAATAGAAAAGGCAAAAGCTGGTGGTGATGTATGACCATGTTGATATGTAAGTTGGCTTTTGGAAGAGGATGACTATTTGGCGTTCCCTCTTTCTCTCTCTCTCTCTCTCTCTCTCTCTCTCTCTCTCTCTCTCTCTCGTGCGCGCACGGGCACACACACGAATTGACAATTTCTGCCTGCTTTATATTGGTATCATGAATGTTTTTTTTTTTTTTTTTGCTTGATGATCTTGGTTAAAGTTAACATTTTTAGCACTACATCAAGGAGGAGTTCCTACCTATATTTGCTTGCCTTACTCCTTTTCTTTTGCCTTTCTGAAATATCTTGCAGCCACTTGTTTTTCTCCATGGAGGTCCGGGAGGGGGCACGGCCCCCAGCAACCGTAGGTTCTTTGACCCTGAATTTTATCGGATAATCCTTTTTGACCAGGTAACCTCTTTAGTTAATTGTGCAAATATATGTTGGATCTGCCATTTTCGCTGAGAAATATCTCCTTTCCCCAGAGAGGTGCAGGAAAAAGTACACCCCATGCTTGCTTGGAAGAAAACACCACATGGGATCTTATTGCGGACATCGAAAAGCTAAGGGAACATTTAGAAATTCCAGAATGGCAGGTAAAATTTCATTTTTAATCACTGTCTTTAATACGACTGCAGTTTGGTGATGTGGACAGGGGATCAGGACTTCCACAATCATGAAATCTAATATGAATGGACCCTCAGATATAGAGACTGAAGACATTATTGGTGCATCGATTTACCTGAAAGTTTTTGAAATGACTCGGAATATAGTGCCGTTACCTTACTTGCGTACTAATTCTTTTCAAAGCACTTGGCAGAAAGCATAATTTTCTCATCTTTTATATGCCACAAAATCAACAAGATTTACACCTTTTAAGATATAAACTATCAATTTGAAAGTGCACCAGTAATTTTTTGGTTCATGAGTCTAAAGTCTTTCATCTTTCGATAAATATAGGATACTAGCTGCATTAATACTAGCATATTTAAGCTTAATTTGTTTGTCCGTGCTAATAGGTATTTGGTGGGTCATGGGGAAGTACTCTTGCCCTCACGTACAGCCAATTGCACCCTGAGAAGGTTTTTCTTTTGCATTGTATTTACTCTGTCAAGATTACACTCCCAGGCAATTTCTTGTTATTGCCCTGATCTTTGTGTCACTTGAAGGTTACCGGATTGGTACTTAGGGGGATCTTTCTGTTGCGGAAGAAAGAGATTGATTGGTTTTACGAAGGTGGTGCATCTGCCATATACCCAGACGGTACGTTGGGGGAACTTTTTCATGCGGCTATCAATGACTTTACTTATGTGTCCTGCAGAAGTGAACTTTGGCTTAAAATTAGTAGTTACATTGAACTTCTACTGGGCAAATGGTAATTGTTTAAGCAGTAAGCTGTGAATGCAGTCTGTCATTATATGATCATGGCACATTTGTCTTCACTGGAATTTCAGTGAGACAACAGTCTCATTAAGTTAGCAGGGTGTTGTCATTCTCCTCAAATTTCAGATTAGGAGAATTTGCTAGATATGTGCAGGATGATCCTGGTCTGAAGCATTTGCAGTTCAAGAACAATATATAAATATATATGAATGAGAGAGGATTAAACCGAAGAATATCATATTGTCTTATTTCCTCTTTCTGATATTATTAACCTTCAAGAGGCTATTCAGTGATGCTGCATATGAACTTAGTTCAAATTTGCATTCCTATTGTTTGTTTGACATAAAATAACAACCCTTCTTTTCTATGCAGCCTGGGAACCATTTAGAGATCTTATTCCGGCGGATGAGAGGCAGTGTTTCCTCAGTGCCTATAGTAAGCGATTGAATTCTGATGATTTGGAAACACAGGTGAGAGTGGTTTACAAGATAATCATATATCCTTCTCCTTTATTTCCCACATGTATGCATCTATAGGGTGCTGGGTGTTTTATCATTGAACACAAATTAGGTAGACTTACCTACGCATCTCATACTTAGTAACATTTCCCTAAACTCTGTACCAAAAGTAGATTAGAAACTGTTCTGATGCCAGAATTTCTCTGTTCTATTCCGTGACTGTAGCAGTAGCCATAAACTTATTGCATATCTACTGCTTGAACCCATCTTCTCATTTCATGCTGTGAAAATTAGGAATTTGTTTCATACTTGATTAATCGTTTTGAGAAATATGTAAGCCAATATAATGGAAGAAGAAAGTAATGGATTACAATAGAATGTCAGTAATTCGTACTGAAAGACAGAAAAAATCACTAAGCAGATAGCAGTTTCTTGCCCAAGATGGAAAACTGCATGGCTTTGCTACCATCTGCTTTCTACAGCATTCCTCTAATTTTCTGGACACTTCCACGAATCATGACAGAAATGACTAATGAAATGAGTGCCGTCCCTATTGTACTACAGAAAATTGCCTGTACTAGCTCATTTTAAACTAGGACTTGCCAGTTTACACGTTTGATATTCTCACTTCTCCCTTATCTACTTAGTATGCAGCAGCGAGAGCATGGACAAAATGGGAAATGATGACTGCACATCTACTTCCAAATGAGGAGAATATAAAGAAAGGGGATGATGATTATTTTTCACTGGTAAGTCCTTTAGAGATTAAAATCACGTTTTCTACCATGACTTGCTTAGATTGTGTCTCTAATGTCCAAGGCTGCTTTTTTTTACCATAATATCTGAAGCTGCTTATATGCTGCATTATTGCATATTGATTGTCTTGATCAACTTTTCTAATAAATAAATTCCCATTTGCACTGGATATTGTGAGCGCTTAATAATCTGAAGTTTCTTTTGCTGGCTTAGTATTTTAATGATATTTGGATGCTGTACAATGTTTATAATTGGATATAGTCACATGGAATATACTACACCTTTTCATGACATGGTTCTTGTAGATTAATCTATGGCCATGGAACTGTTTGTAATGCCGTGCTTCTATGGAATAGTCCCACAGTAATTTTTTGGATGGGGAAATCTTGAATATAAGTATGAAATACTTTGACCAGCTTCACTGGTGCTCATGACTTGTAATGGTTTTGCTCCAGGCATTTGCAAGGATTGAGAACCATTATTTTATGAATAAGGGGTTCTTTCCTTCCGATTCATTCCTGCTGGATAATGTTGATAAGATAAGGCATATCAACACAGTAATTGTGCAGGTAATTAGATTACTTCATTCTCGATCTGGTTACTTCTTGAACTATGAGTAATACATGGACAAAAATACTAATTGATTGTGAACATTAATACTCTAGCATTACCCTTTGTGTCCTTCAACACTGAAGCACATACCTGCCATTTACACAGAACTGTTAGTTTCTTATCCCAACAATACTTGCAGGGAAGATATGATGTTTGCTGCCCTATGATGTCTGCTTGGGATCTTCATAAAGCATGGCCAGAGGCAGATTTTAGGGTAAGCAGGAATTTTTAAGCTAATTAGGTGGACAAAATTAACCTTCATTACCATTTTCAATTGGATTGAGTAGTCACATCTGTCTTCTTACCCATTGTCATTCCTCTTTTATTTTAAATCCTTTTTGCTTCTTCATTTACAAGACTTGTCAAGATGTCCATTTTTCTTATAGTTATAAACAGTGCACTCCATTGCTAGAGTGCAATTATGTGGTATCTGCCCTTCAGCACAATCTACCATTACTTATTTTTATCAGCAGATTGATATTGACAAGCATTTGGTGTATGATTTTCTGGGGACCATACTTCAACATGTCTATTTTTTTAACATAAGAGTTATGCTCTCAATGTGAAGAGAATTGACTCTGGCTTCTCTCGGTTGTTTTTGAGTTTTTGTATTGATTCTTGCATTTAGAAGAAACAATACCTGTTTCTGTTCGACTTCGTTGAGATACGCAATTTGATTTAGGTAGTAGAGAGTTAGAGACTCTGTGCATTTAGTGTTGTGGCACAGGTTGAAGAGATAGGTACATGGTGGAATATCTGTTGATTAATTGAGTCGTTTTCTCGTTTTCAACTTGGTTGCATAGGGTTTATTCTTGCCATATGATCAGGCAAAGCTATAATAATGATGTGGCAATGATGTGGCAAATTACTAGTTGTATGAGCTTACCAATTCTTTTGGAAAACATTGGTTTAAGAAACCAGACCTCATTGATGGCCTGGCATGAGCAGATTGTGTCTGGTACGGGCCCTAAAAACTGTAGCTCAGGTCCAACCGTGATCAAATCTTATTTAATTTTCTATGCAAAAACTAATAGGCTGGGCAAGCTGGTCCAAAGAAGGAAAACAACTTGCCGAGGCCCACCCAGTTTCATTTTGGGCCTAGGATGGCTTGGATGGCCGCTGGGCCCATGATTAAGGTTTTAAAGTCGTGGAGTTCAAATACACAAACGAATTTCTCACAGGATACTATGGCAGTTACTGCAGAATGAGTCATGTTGATGTATCTGTTAGGTTCTGTGGACGGCCACTTCAGATAAGAATTCTTGCTTATGATATTGTGATTTTGATTTTGCACATCATAGAGATTTATGAAGTAAAATCTTCATCCATTATCCTGTTTATTCAATTGCTGCACTATCAACAGGTGATTCCAAATGCGGGACATTCTGCTAATGAACCTGGCATAGCTGCTGAGCTTGTGGCTGCAAATGAGAAGCTCAAGAATATTGTGAAGAACCGAGGATAGTGAATTTGGTGTAAGATGCACACGACAGGGTATATGCAATTTTCTCACCTACCTCACTGAGACAATCTTGATGTTGATGCATCCAGAAATGGATGGCGGTTGCAAATAAATTGAAAATGGTTTGGTGCAATGGCTTGTAGACTTTTAACATGCTTCCTTGTCTTTGACAATATATGCTCTCATATGTGCCAAATGCCCACCAAAGCCTGATTTATTTTGCACATGTAATTTAAAATTGTTTGTTGACTTGGAATGTCAAGGATATGCTCAATTTGCTGTAAAATGAGCAGTGGAGAAACTTGAACCTGATGGTTACAAAGTTATTTGCAAAGAGGTCTGTGGAGTGTTTGCTGCACAAATAGTATGTTAAAGTCTTTTTTCATAGTCATCTGGAAGGAACTTCAGCCATTCGAGCTACAAAACTATGCCAGGAAATAGCATTTTGAACTCGTGGCAAAATAAGCAAGCTTCCATTAATGTTATTGAGGATTTTCAGGATGTTTATCCTGTCACAACTGACAATGGGTGTACACAAATTGATACATAGCTCCTAAAAGAGACAAGTGCAGATTGTAGGAAAGTTGCCATATGGTGTTGGTTGGCCAAGAATTCGTGTATATAATCATCAAGTTGTGCAGAAGAGATTATAGGGTGTATCAGCAGAGTCCCGCTACAACCACAAGACGCTTGTTTAGGTTTTCAGTGAATTTTTGAACAAAAGGTTAACACTAAGTATCGAAAGGCTTATATAGGAAATTTGTATTTATACACCGTAACCCTCGCTGAATACCAACAGATATTTCACTCTAAGATAGTATGGAAAGGTTGGTTCTTCTTCAACACAATGGTAGTGATCGTTTTTCGTATTTTGCATACAGGTTATTGACAGTTCAGACAAAAGGCTACCTTACACATCTTCACTAGGCTAACGTTGTCTAAGCAATAAAAGGGACCGGTATTCGTTATGCGTTAGCCATACCAGCAGACATCTCCCGCTAAGATTGAGCAATAAGGTGCACATTGCTGAGATAAAAGAAGTAGCAAAGGGTTGATGCTACTCTGCAACAACTATCATGATTTTGCTGCTTGTTATCCGTGATTCTTTAGCAATCCATAAGTAGCTGAATGCATTGAGACAGACCAAATTTGACGAGGAATGTAAACTCTCCAAATCTACGTACAATTAGAAAGCCAAATAAAATGGGCTTCGATAATTGCCCATCGTGTCAAAATTCTATGCATTTTCGTCTTTTACATGAATAAATATGATCATTGGCTGAAGTAAGCATGTAAAGAGCTCATAAATTTCTATCTAATTATCAAAAAAAATTATTTAATAAAATGAAGCCTAATGATAATTAAAAAGGGATTACTATTATTAAAACATACTAATTATATAGATTAAAAAAATCGTTCTTTCCTAAGATTTTTTTTTTTTTTTTTGCCTGCATAGAGATGATCAAGCAAGACCAAAAGAGCTAATAATCATGTTGTTACCCTTGCGGGAAAAGAGAGAGAGAGAGAGAGATATGCAACTGAACATTTTCATTGTATTATTGATAAATAATGAAGGGATCACGGCCAAAAAAACAGAAGAAACTAGTTTAGTGATCAATTTGAGAAAGATTATCATTTGAATATTATGTTACATTTTACAAACAATTCCGAAAAGTAGCCACCAAATTTATCTGACAGCGCAGATCAACGAAACAATTGAACAGCAGTACTATCACACTCAACTAACCAAAGAAATTGAACGGGCATACTCTCATGTCAGTTTCTTGATGCAGCTTTTTGGAACATGGATATCATGGAAGTTCGGTTCTTTTGGAATGGTTGGGAGCCTTCTGCCACGTGATGATGACCTCGAAGTGCCAGAAGCAGTAGGTTTGGTTGCTGAAGCACTGCGTTGTCGGATCTTTGCTGCTTCTTTTGAATCGCAGTCCATTGCAGATGTCTCCTTTATGACACTCAGTTGACATGTTCCTTCCTTTTTCCTCGATGGCGCGCTATAAGTTCAGGAAAGATAAAAACAGCAGTGAGCTTCTTGTTACCTGTATATTCCTTGACCCTCAACTTTGAAACCCTACAATGAATTTTCATTTTGTTCCTAATTTCTGCAAAATCATTGTTAAGATGTACACTGAGTCTAAGATAATGTAAAACCTCTCTTTGAACTTTCCTGTTTTTTCCTCGTTTTTTAAAGAACAGTGTGAAGACATACTATGAGTCTATGGTAATGCAAATCCTCTCTGTGAACCCCCCATGATATCCTCTAATACATTTTTGGACAATAGGAAATGAGTGATCTGTGTGTCAAGTTCAGTTTTCCAATTAGAACCATCACTCACCTTCCAGGCCCTTCCTGTCTTTTGACTGAGAGTATTCTGGGCTTTTTGACGCTTTCCCTGGACCGCAAGACTGTAGGGGTAAGGTTCTTTTGCTTTTTCGAAATAGTGTTTCTATCGGGAGTAGATGCAGCCATATTCTGTCCGACTTCTCTGTGAAAAGTGCTGGACTCAGGAGCTTTGATCTTCTGCTTCATGTCAGTAAAAGAATCTCAGCCACATCAGTGTTGTTAAAGCAATCTCGGAAAGTAGTAATAAACACTATGTGATCAAGAAATGCTTAAGTGCCGATGGGGGCCCGGCATTTCTCCGGTCTAATGTCAACTAATTCATGACAACGAATGCTTTCCGGAGGATTGTCCATTTTTCTAATAGCAGAGTCAAAGAAAATGACTTTGAGTAGTGTTGTTTCATAAGGGGAAAGACATGAAACAAACTAAACCGAAGTCTTACTTTCTGTATACTCTGATTTTTCTTGGATGGAAACCCTGGCGCAGTTGCATCCTCTTTCAATGGCGTAGAAAGCTTTTTCTCATGGTTCGCCTCCTTGAGAACTCCCCGTTCCTGCGATGGCTCACATTTGTCAGCCAACATCAATGAAAATTCAACTTATCAAGTTATTTGCAGTCCACGTACATCTGTTCTTAGCCTGAAAGGCTTAGGATTGGTGGGTCTTGGTTTTACATACTTCCCACCCTGGGCACTTCTTTTGTCTGCAATAGAGCTCTTCTTTATCTTCATCAATGTTTGAGTGACCTGAAGATTTCCGGTGGCAAAAAAATTCAGATGCTGAAACATAGTCAAACACGGAATAGTGGATGTTGCAATTGGCAAATGAATCGACAGTATGAACCTTCTCATGTTTCTTGTGATTATCAAGCTTCCCCAGAATTTTCCTGTTGCTGTCACCACTCTGTTCTCTGCAACAAAATGTGAGAAGCAATTTAAAAATGAGGACAAACAAATACTTATGGTTGAAGAATAGGTTATCAATCAAGAAAAATGAGCAAACCATAGAATATAGCGTAGCAAATGCATAACAAATATTGGGTGCAGAGCAGCTCATACATGTTATGATCAGGGGCCGTAGAATTTTCTTTGTCGTCATTATCCAAGACATGATCCCCAATTTCTTCATCATTGGCAGGAACATCATTCTGGTCACTGGTATTGCCAGCGTTTTCTTGGATTTTCTCCTCCTGAGAAGTTGATCCACTCCTCTCCTCATCTAGAACAGCTTCAACCGCAGGAACTACATCTGCTCCTGAACCCAGCCCTTTATCAGCCTTTTCAACTCCCACTATGCTCGATGAATCCTCACTCAGACTTTCTCCTGATTGTTTCTCCGACATGCTTACATTCGTAAAAGATTCTTCATGTACATTCAGTGCAGTATTCTGAGAGGTTTCTTGTACAAGACATGCTTCCAAAGATCCACGTTTGGACTTGTCGTCGACTTCCATGTCGCTGGAGTCACCTGAAGTTCCTTCAGTTGTGGCTAAATCAGAGCAGTTTTTCGAGTCTTCAGCTCTGTCCTTTTTCTTCAGGCATCTAGAATCTGCGGCCTTGCACTTTTGAGTCCGCAATGAATCGAAAACCCGACTCTTGACCTCCCTGGCACGCACTTTTTTCTTGGAGCCAGCAATAGGCGCCGGCGTATCATACCCCAATATATTCCTCTTTTGGCCTGCGATCTCTAGCTTCTTCATCCCGGCACAAATCTTTCTCACGGTAGTATCCAACTCTGATGAGATTTTAATCTTCGCGGCCTTTTTGGGCGAAGGAAATGCCAAAGCTTTTGCTACCACTCTCTTGCTCTGCCCGGCATTAGGCTTCACCTTTGGGTTCCTAACACTCCGAAATAGTTCCGGATTGGAGACTCTCTTGGTGTTTCTAGGGGTTGTTAAAGCCTTAGCCACATTGGATGGCTGCTTTGCCTTAGCGTTAGGGGTCGGAGCCACCGGACGAGAAGTTTTGACCCTCTCTTTACCGCAATTGACTGGCTTTCCGGAAATCGAAGATAAAAGAGCCAACCTTGGTAATCTGGATCTCGAAGGTTTCGCAGGAGCCGACAGCGGACATTTCTCTGTAGTACTGAGGATCGAAAGCGCAATAAAATAGCAACAAAAAAAGAGAAAATGAGGCACATCATAAGCTGAACCTTATTAAGATGGAAATTCAAGTCCAAGATTATGCAATGGGTACATACTTAATCGGCTTTCTAGTTAAGGCTTTGCGGAGTCTTACATTGGGACTTCTGGCTGCCATTACCTGCAATAGATCAGCAGCATTACGGCGACTTCATCGACCTAGAGGCCTCCTACTTATGATTATAAAAAAGGGTAAAGATCGAAAGAGGCTTTAGTAACTGACCCTAAGGACGAAATTCTTGTAGATTGCTTCAGAGTCCAGTTCTTCTTCATGTTTCTGATCACACCCTGGAAACCCAATAAACCCAAAGAACTAGGAAAATCAAAACTTGTGCATCTCGAGCTCTAGAATTCAAAATGAGATCTCAAGCAGTCAATGCACTTATAGATGAGACAAAATTTGGAAAGTATGGGCCAGTAGACCGGACCAAACTCAAGTCAACAAAAAAAAAAAAAATGCAAACTTGACGAGGCAAGAGTGACAATTCATGAGCAATAGAATCTGGGATTTACCAAATTTCCCCAGATCGAAACAACAACAGCAAGAAAAGCAAAAGCATTGGCATACCGACGCGCAGGCAGAACCAGTAGCGGTCGGTGTCGGGAGGGTAGCGATCGGGCGCGGTGAAGTCCACGAACTTGGGCGCCTCTATGTCCTCGTAGAATTCCTCTCCTCCTCCGCGGTTGCTCGCCTCCATGCTCGATTTAGTCATCGACCCGATCCACAGAGAGAGAGAGAGAGAGAGAGCGTCGTTATGGCGAGTGATATTGAACGGCAGCGGCGAACGGGCGAGAGAGGTTTTGGCACTTTTTTTAAATGCCTGCTGCGGCGTCTTCTCTCTCACTGATCCTGCAAACTAGCCGTTGGAGAAAGGGAGGTTCGATTCGGACAAGGCTGGCCTCGTGAAGTGAAACGGCACTCGCCCCCAGGGGCATTTCCGACATCTCACTTCCTCGCGTTCCTCACCTCCTCCTGTCTTCGTGACGGGCCTGTCGGTTCGGACATCCGAAAGCCCGTGATGGGATTTTGGACATCGCTCCAACGAAACCCGACACGCCACGTGTCGGTCCAGGAAAGCTTGGAAAATTTCGCAAAACCAAAAAGCTGGGCGTGACGGAGACTCTCGATAGAAACGTGAAATACCCTTCTATCCAATATCCATCCCTCGTGAAAACCCTTCATGCTACAATTCTTGGTGAAATGGAATTATTTCAAAATATTAAAAAATTCAGAATTTCGAAATAATCCCCCATGATCGCATAAACCGAACTGATGAATTGTTGAATTTCAGGTAAGACACATACTAACCGACGATACAAAAATCAAGTGCTTTGGCCTGGAAAAAGAAGGAAGATACGTGAAAGGATGGTGTGATTTGATCCTTTAAGGACTTGCGACGTCAAAAGGATCAACTCCGATGATGCCCTCGAATTGTCGCGCACCCCTTTCGTCAAAGGAGAGGGTTGCCCCGCAGCTTCTCCCAAAAAAGCAGCAATCATGCGTTCGATGAATGGCCGCGATGGAATAGCGGTCTCTATTGTCTGCTCCTGATGTGATCGACGGGAATAGGCTCTTTCTAAACTCCCTTGTTGAGGTCTTGTTTTCCATGCATGACCAAAATTGATAAATATTGATAACGATGACAGTACTATTAAAGTAGTAGTAGTAATAATAATTATTTGCATCCTTCTCGCTCTATACGTGGGCCATAGCACTATACGTTCGTTAAAAAAAATTCTTGCATCTGGCCTATAGAAATCTCTTATTTATATGGGCCATTTCCCAGCCTATTAAGTACCACGTATGGTATATAAGACTTAACAATCGTGATTTGTGTATTTTACATATGTTGCATATCCATTATATGGTGAGCATGCACATACCACATCATCAGCCAGCATGGTATATATTTTTACAAATTGATATACAATCAATGTTATCACACGTACGCCGCCTTCATGGTTGGATCCATTGCTTCGACCGGTGGTACTACTTTTAGGACCCAAGATTAGTCACGGAACATAATGCGCAAGACTCGATAATATTCCAATGTCCATACACTCGTCTCGCTGTATACATCGAATTATGGCACCAACCAACATGGGGTCCTCAACCTCCATTGTTCAAAATTGGATGACTTCCTAAGTCAACAGCAGTGTGTCCATGCCCACCTGGGGAGAGAGAGCTGGCATTTTCCCTTAGTGTGTTGAAATATCTATACAGAACTTTTTAAGGGTCAGAATATGCAGGCGCGGGGGGCGGCTAGAGCTACCGAACTCTCCAATATTCAATGGCTTTTGCCATTGACTTCTGTTATGCGGATCTCGATTCCAATGTGAAAGCTTCAATTTTCTGCATTCTGGTCTCTTCTCTCCTCCTCCTCATCTCTCTCGTGTCGAGTGTTTCATTGCTGTGGCCACTGGTCTGGCCACATGACACGTTACTTCCTCTTGACCAAACAAGGGTTTTCTTGCGCTTTTAATGAAAGATGGACCCGTCCGGATATCTTTTCTTGTTAGCAGTAAATAATATATAAAGATTGATGTGCCGGTTTCCTCTTTCGATTGGGTGATATCGCGTGTGCTTTGCATCGCGGGATCCATGGGGAAAGGCGCATACACATTGCCCGGTCAAAGAGAGCTTTTCATGTCAAGCTTGTCTTTCCTTGTGGCTTCTGTTATGTTGCCAAGACTACAATATAGAAACCTTAGATTGGCCCGTGTTTTAGACTCTTGTAATCGACTCGGGGAGAAGAATCTTAGCTTTTGATTTGCACGTCCATATCAAAGTACAGGTGATCTTGTCTAGACCAAGATGGAGAATGATTCTCCCATCCTCTTACTTATCTCTATCCTTCAATCGCTCAGGTTAGGATTGATCACCCTTGTAAGAAAAACTTAGACACCGCAAGGAATAGAGAACTCTTATCTCCTCAGTCATTTCTTATATAAGAGATGAGGACCGATTTTGATGGTACGTACATACAACTTCACGCATGTTGATAATCACTGCAGGTGAAGCTACTGTTTTGTATTGTCTTGAATGTTCGATTGTTTTCTTCGCTTTTACGGTTTCGTTTTTCATCCGGGAAGAAGCAAGACGCGGGCCCTTGTCCTGCTCCAATCAAGTGGCAAACGTCTCCACGTCGATGATTAAGACGCGTTTAACATTGCCATTCTACTGGACATCGATCGTCTCCTAGCCTAGGCTTATAAATCAATCTTGATCTAGGCACGTAGTCGCGAGCACCTCTCCTCGATCTGTCTTTTCATGGAGAGGCATTTTCAAGAGAGCGACAGCTCGGAGAATAATGCACGTAGAGTTAACAGACTACGGGAATTGCTCGTTAAGAACAAAACATGTGACCTCAAACATCTTTTCTTTCTTTTCCTCCTACGTTATCATCGGGCCAGTGCAAGTTAACCGCTCCGCAATACGTCGTGACTAATCTAATCATTAAACTATATACGCTATGCTCATCGAAGCCCTAAGTGCACACGGCAAGTTACTATGAGATCTTATATTGAACAAATTATCCAAAAAAATTCTAAAGTTATAATACAATAATTAATTCAATCCAAAACATTTTAATTCTGTCAATTCATTCCAATCAATTTTGGTAAAAAATCGCTGACGTGAACATTAGTTGTCCTGCATGATATAGGCAACACTAATGTAAATAATTTTTACAATATTTCTGAATTTTTTCCTTCTTTTGCTTTTCATTGAAAAGGTCGTAATCCTTGCCCAAGCAAGCTCTCACCAAACTTAATGAAGGTGACCTTTGCCCAAGAGAGGACGACCGGTACAAAAGGGTGGCCCCCACCGGCCACAAGGAAAAAGTTTCAAAAAAAAAAATAGTAAAAAATTCAAAAATATAAATTGTCCACATCGGCTTTGGTAGTATCACATAGGTTAACCAACCTACTTTAGCGATTTTCAATTAAAATTAAATAGAAAGAATATATTAGTAACTGTCAAAATGTTTAAGATTATTTCACCCAAAAAAAAAATTAAGATTAAAATGATTGAAAGAAAATATTTATGATTGAATTGACATATGTGTAATGAATTTAAAAATCCGTATTGTGACATTTAGGATGTGCATAGTCCCATTTCCACCTAACTGAAACAGCACAATTATGCAAGCCTTTTCTGCCTCTGACCTAAAAATAGCGACTCATTTATGGTGCCTTCCTCTGCTAATTATGCGATCAGGGAAAACGAGATCTAATTTCGCCAACCAAGCACGCCACGCAATTGGCTGGGAGTGTACCCCTGCTAATAAATTGACAGTCCATAATGGAACGTAATGTCTAAAAAAAGGAAAAAAATTATATAAATTAAACTTCGCAAATCTCAAAATTTGGTGGGAGGAGAGTCAAGTCAAGATGGATCTTTATCATCCTGGTGTGCTCCTCTTGCTCGAATAAGTCAACATGGTACTGCGCTCCCGGTTCTTGAATAAATCATGCAGAAAGCTTGACCGTTCCTCGTGCGATGGGCAGTTGGAAAAATTCGAGTTATAAATGGGTCTGTCTGTATCAGAGACCAATTTTTCTTTCATTTTTAGATTTACTTAATATAAATTCTTTTTAATTTTTAGTGCGTTGATTACACTAGGACACTCGGAAACACAATCCATTTGTAAATAATTCTTGTTAAGATAGTTAAAGATAGTAAGAACCATTAAAAAATGCATTTTGAAAATCCAAAAAGAACGTATTTCAAGAAATTGATGCTATGCAAGTACAAATGTTCGTACTTCGACCAAAAAAAAAAGTACAAATGTTCGTACTTTTTTAAAGCATAATGAATGACCCTTGACAAGTGTGCTGAGACATAGCATTTTCTGTTATTTTACATTTACATCTATTTAGTTATTTATTAATGAAAGTTTTTACCTGTCGCCCATCTTTTTTGTTTAATCTAATTAAGAACAATCATTTCGACAAAAAAAAAAAAAAAGAACAATCATGATAACCCATGCCTGTGGGAAAGTACACCAACTCCGATGAAGAAAAATGGAGATTAGGCGCGCATAGTGCACATGCATGCACAAGTATTTACGTTGATGAGGATAATAGAGATATTTAAGAAAAAGGAAAAAAATAATGTTTGTTATATACACACGCATAAATTTGATAATGTCGATGATGAGTATAACATGAAAATGAATCTAATGCTCACTATGATTAGCACATATAAGAGATTTTAAAGTATTTCTCCCAAATTATAAATCTATGCAAAATCAATAAACACTGGAGATGTTACCTTAATCAAGATGTCCTATTATTTTTTTTCTAGATGTCAATAGTGTGTAATTTCAATGCGTTTCTTATAATTATAATTTGGCTCAAGCATACGACAGTGTTTGAGAATTGTAACCATAAGCTGATTTAACAATTAATTTAAATGGCTGTTAATTTTCTTTTGCTTATGTTAGTTTGGCTGGTCTAATCTGGCTTTCTATGATTGAACCGCATACTATTAGTGATTTGGTCCGACATGCGATGCAGTTTTGATAGCACCGGTCCACGGGTAGTTCCAAACGCATGCACATAAGTCTCGTCGTGAACATAATTTTCAGAAAACACATAGAACACTATCTTGAAAATATAATAAGAAAATCAAATATCACATTGAGGTATCCGACAAACAAACACCCTATTTCGGACCAGCATTATTGTAAGAATCTGAGGCGTAAATAGAAACATATGTCCTTTCATTCACCACTTTCAATTCGAAAAGGCTCTACAACCTTCCTCTGCTTTCGTTTTCTTCTTCGTCCGATTCTAGGGCAACCCAAAGCTTTCGCTCTTATATCTTCTTCACCGGGGCGTACGTGTATTAACCGTATACACAGCGACAGGCTCATTTCAGGAATAAATCCGCTTTACAAGTCGACAGATGTTTTGATGTCGGACGTTGATATCTTTCTCTTTTAACTTTCGAACTTTTCGTGACGGTGCAAAATTTTCGAGCTCAAGAACACAATGTTCACATGCTTCAGGAGCCAATGAAGACATGTATTTATCTCTGTACTAAATAGAGACGATTTGTGTACATGCATAAATACAAACTCGAGTACATTCGCCGGCGTATGAGAGAATCCCGCGCTGTCTTCTTCACTGTGAAAATGACATGCGGAGAGAAAGACATGGGAATCGATGGCGCCGGCAATAAGCAGCTGCTATTTAATGTTCTCTTTTGTTTGATATATAATAAGATTCCGTCAGCAGAATTTAGCTAAGATAATTTAATCTAATCACCATCTTCGAAAGGGTAATATCCGAGGCTCTTGCACATTCAACATGATGATCTCTTCAGGTAGAGATGGCGAATGCCCTCGGTTTTGATTTCCACTCTAAGGCCCGTTCGTTTCGCGGAAAATATCACAATGTTTCCTAAAAATATTTTTCCTGAAGTCATTTTCCTAAAAAATGACTCTATTTTCCGTGTTCGACCGAAACCTACACTTTGAGTGGAAAATATTTTTCACTTTGTTCGTTAGCTAATTTAATTATTTGGGAAAAATTATCAAAAATTGAATTTTAATATTTTTAATTGACCAAAAAATTAGTTTTATCTTTATATTATTTTTAAAAATTAATATTTAATTATTTATATTTTTAAAAATCAAAATTTTTATTATTTATTATTTCTTCTTTCTTTTTCTTTTCCTTCCTCCTTCCTCCTCCTTCCTCCGCCGCCTCCTTCCTCCTTCATTTGCCGCCTTCGTCCTCCCCCGGTGATTCTCAATCCACGACGATCGGCCGGCTCGCGCGGCGGCGGCGTTTGACGATGGCGGCGAAGACTTCCTCGCATTGATCGGCGGTGGTCGTTGCGCAAGGCGCTTTTCGTTTTCCCCCAATCGTCGTCTCCCTCCCTCCCTTTCTTCCTCCGTCCTTCCGTTCAACCTCGGGGGCTGACTTTGGGGGATCAGCGATCGGGTCCGTCAGCGAGACAGGCGCCCGCTAACGAGGAGTCGATCGGTTTCTGCGTCGCGGTGGTTGATCCTCCGTCTTCTACGGCCGCACCTACCCCTCTCTCTCCTCCCTCCTCTCCGCGTCGGAGCTCACGGTCGGCGGGCTCGCCTGGATCGGTAGCCCGAGCTCCGCCGCCAGATCGGACGAGCTCGGGCGAGGCCCGAGCCGCCTGCCCAACTCGCCGAATCGGCGAGGCCCGAGCTCCGCCTCGCCGTCCGGGCGAGGCTCGAGGCCGGGCTAGGCGGAGCCTCGCCGGCTGGGGAGCTCGGCCGGCTTGCGGCCGATCGCCGGCCGCCGCCGTGGCCAGCGATCGGCCAAGGCCAAAGAAGAAGATGAAAAGGAAAGAAAGAAAAAGAAAAAAAGAAAAGGAAAAAAAAATTAAAAACTCGATTTTAAAAAGAAAAAGAAAGCATAAAAATAAAATAAAAATGTATTGATAAAAAGAAACAAGGGTTGTGTTTTCCAATGATGGAAAATATTTTTCTTGACTAGTTCATTTTCCGTGAAATGAACGCTAAAAAATCTGGAAAATGTTTTCCCGGAAGTCATTTTCCGCAAAACGAACGGACCCTAATTATCGATTCCAGCCTTTAGGATCAACACTAGCATATGAGGGAAAGTGGGTATGAGATTGGGGCCAATTTTAACTTAAAAGTAGTCCGGTCGATAAATATCGCGTCACCTTTTTTTAATGGGTTAGATGAAAGTCACAATTAGTATTGGGGTTGCATCCACTTACATGTTGGTTCCTTTATGTATATCCAATTAAATGAAATTGGAAAGGGAACCGCAGTATATTCGGATTATTATCCGTCCCTTTTGGCATTGGACTTTGACTTCATCAAATTGTCATCCCTTGTAACGATGATGTATGTATGCATGTGCTTGGGTATGTGTTTGCGTATGTTGTACTATTATAGGGATAGTCGAATTTTTTTGCTCAATAATTCTCACAATATGCGCAGACTTTTTCTCCCACATGAACAAATAAACATACACCCACAAGCTAGTGAACACGACGCCAAACGTTGCTCAGAATAGGAGACTGCCGTAATTTGAATATCGAATTTGACGTATCCAACTATTGCTTTACCATTTCACCAATAACTGAGGTTGCATGTCATACAAATTGAGTGCTTTGAGTATCCCGATCAATTCGTCTATATTAGCGAGATAGCTCCCCGTTTGATGCGCCTATTTCCATTGTCAAAGATAACCCTAAAAGAAATCACAAACCGAGCAATACATACCCTAATTTCAAGAAAGAGAAGAGGGGCGGATACGCGCTGCACCGCACAGAGATTGCACAAGTCTCTGCATGTATGTGTGTCCATGTTTGAATGTCCTAGTCCGAGAGTCGAAAAGCTGACTTTATGGATCGTAAATGGCCGCCCGCCATGGTTGATATTCGAGAGCGCTCGCTCGTCCACTTTCCCCCGGTGCCGGCACAACGCGACGACTCCCTCCTCGCGTCAAACAAACCATTAACAAAAGCTAACGACAGAAACGCGTCCGGACGCTCAACATGCTATCAACGAGGGAAAACAATTGAAAAATGAAGACCCCACAAAAAGTCGCACCATCATATGTCCAAAAAATCGTGAATTTTAAATATATGACTTCACCAGCCCTCTCTCTCTCTCTCTCTCTCATGATGCTATAGAGAGTTCACAAGGCTTTCAAATTGCTTTTAATTACGTTGTTATGCCACGATTTGAGTTGATTCCGTGAAAACGCCTTGATTTCGGGCCAAGAGGCATTAAAGAAATGAATTCTCGCATTCCGTATTTTAGTGGGATTGGTAATAACCCCTTGAAGGCACCTTTAACTTGGTTGACTAAGGGAAAATTTCATTGTCGTATTCCTCACCAAACCCTTCTTTTTGACCCACCCGGCCTCTCGCTTTTGAGTGTTCCTCTTGTACTATTATTACCTTTTGACTTGGTTAAACGATCCGATTTAACGGTCTTTTGTCCCTCCTTCTCTATGTCTTCTTGCAAAATCATATGTTTTGAATGAAAATTAAGGAAAAATTGAGAAATTAAACATGACATCTGAAAAGCCAAAAACAGATGGGGAAAAAATGAAGAAAATTAACATTGGGAAGCGTGAAATTGACTGATAACAAGCATGGAGGTTCCATTTAATGTTGTCACACCCAACCATCACTTGCCGTCTAATAATGGTGTAGCGAACCCTAGAAGCCTTTATTGCCAACCTTATGTGGTAGCATTTTTGCTTTCCCTTTCTTCCTCATGGAAATAAATTCGACATGGCACGACCACCGTTCCTAGGTACGGGATGGAGGCGGCAGATCAGTTTTGGTTATTTGTCGAATCAAATCCCGACCTCTATTAATTAACAAGAGATTATAAACTCGTCTTGAATAATCAATCAATATTAATCGGGGATTGGTTGATTTGGGATCTCGTTCAGTAGGATATAAGAACAACAAATTCCTCTCTTTTACGTGTTTGGTAAGAACATCAAGACGTCAAATTATTGATGGGTTCCAAATAGTCGTACCCTCATTAAGACGGGTTTTGAAATTCCATTTCTAAAATTCGGTTGAGTGCGAGATGGACTCAAACATAATCGGATCTTCTCGAGATGGGCTAACTCATTCAAAAATTGTCCTAATCATAATCAAAATCGAATCTTTTCGTCTTTTATAATTTTTATTTTTTTTGGCACGTTTCGCATATGGTTCCAACTCTTCCCGAACCAACAAAATTTGGCCATGCTGGTATTACTTTGTGATTGTGGATGGAAAAAATATGTTTTGTAGCTCAATTCGGCAAAGCACACAGGCGCTGAGAATCCATCGCCCAATAATTTTTCTTCACTATATTTTTTTTATCCTTCCCTACGAATGAGCAGGGAAATTGAGGTCATATAAAATTCCATTTCTACGTTCAAACAAATACAGCTGCTTGAGCTCTCATTTAAAAAATAAACTAAAAAAATAAATAAATTACTGTGCCGCAGCAATTTGTGCTGGCGAAAATTCGCTCCACGTCAATTAAAACAAAACAAAAATGAAAAAAATGGAAAATACGGTGGAAATGGCAGGTTGGCGACGGCAGGCGCGTCCACGTTTACAGTGACGAAAACGAGAAAAAGGCAAGAGCGAGAAAGCCTCGTCGGCTATAAAGAGCGCCAACTTCGCTTGAATGCTTCACCACACGCAAACACAGTTTGAGCTTGCACATTTCGGGAATCCGGTAAAGCAGCAGCTTGCACCGCAAGACCCGAGCTCCATCGCTCGCCGACGGTGGACGTTTCTCGATCTCTCTGCTGTCGGGTCGCGGAGGTTGTTGGAGCTGTTGAGCCGGGATCGGTCTCTGATGGACGGTGAGTACTTGGTCAGTGGCGTCTTGGCTCTGTTCCTGGGGATCTTCCTGATGTACAAGAGGCTCGGGAAGCAGAAGAGGAGGCTGTCCAAGAAGGGTCGCGGTGATGACTATGTGAAGAGCTCTGTGGATGGAGGTTTCGTGCCCGGCGGCGTCGATGGGAGCACCGACATCGTCATTGTCGGCGCAGGAGTCGCCGGTGCGGCTCTCGCTTACGCGCTCGGGAAGGTAGTTAACGCCATCTTCTCTCTCTCTCTCTCTCTGCCCCTCCGAAGTGAAGAGCAGCCGTGTCTCGTGGAATTGCGGTTGCGTCTCATCGATACTGCCGTCGGTTGCGAAGGATTGGGGAACTGTTTGTGTTTTCCGTGTGAGAGCCTGTTGATTGCTCTCTGGATTATGTTTGAAACTGCGGCGTTCGTCGCGTCTCAAGTGCCTGAGTGACCCTGAAGCTTGTTTTTCGAGTTCCCAACTTTTCATTCCTTTTCGGTACAGTTAAGCTACCTAACGGAGCACAGCAAAATTAGTCTTGACTTTCCGTCTGGAGTTAGCCTTTTAGAATGGTCAGCGAGTTTGGGAGAGGATTGCTTGCTGTTTTCCTTTCATGGTCTTTCAGTTAATGATATCGTGACGTCTGAATGATAATAGTAGGAACGAACTTTAGCGTGAAAGGCTTTATATTTGGCAGTTTTAATGGCGTGAAAGCATTTTCATTCGGCATTTGGAATGATCTGAAGCAATTTTTTGTGTCTACGCAGGATGGACGTCGCGTGCGTGTAATTGAGAGGGACCTGACGGAGCAAGATAGAATTGTCGGCGAGCTTCTTCAACCAGGAGGTTACCTGAAATTGATGGAATTGGACCTTGCAGGTGAGCAGGGTCTTGCAAACAGAGTGTTATGCCTTGAAAAATCGTTTTTCACGATTCAAAACATGGCTCTCGGTCTGTTTTAAGTATGCTAAATATTCGTCACCGTGCATCTAGTGCGGACTTTTATTGAATATAATTCATTTGGTGTGAGCAGATTGCGTGCAAACAATTGATGCCCAAAGAGTTGTTGGATATGCTCTTTTCAAGGATGGGAAACACACACAGTTGTCTTATCCATTGGAGAATTTTCATTCGGATGTCGCCGGCAGAGGTTTTCACAACGGCCGTTTCGTTCAAAGCATGAGGGAAAAGGCCGCAACTCTTCCAAAGTACTTTCCTTCTCCGATCTGCTATTCGCAGCAGCCTTGTGTTTTCTGTTCGCTTCTCTGCTCTGATGTTCATCTATCTAAAGATGGCGTGATACTTCTAAGGCCAATATTTTATCCACTCGAAAGTCTTTGAGATAATCTTAGTTGGCGACCTCATTTTTGAACATCAACTTGATTGTGTGTTTTGATTATCCGATCATATTACGCTTGTGTTGATTAAGAGACTTCATTCTAAGGTCATCATCTTACCTTCCTTTTTTACCCGTCATCTGTCTCAGCGTAAGTCTAGAACAAGGGACAGTAACATCTCTAATTGAGGAAAAGGGAACTGTCAAGGGAGTGCAATACAAGACCAAGGCTGGGGAAGAGTTGAAAGCATATGCTCCCCTCACCATCGTATGTGACGGTTGCTTTTCAAACCTACGCCGTAACCTCTGCTTTCCGAAGGTGAATATGAAGGGTCAATCGAGCAGATTGATCTGTACTCTGAAGTTGTCGCCAACATTTTGTGCATTCCTCAAATCTTGGTCGATTGTACTCGAGTCTAAATCAATATGTTCCTTATGTCCACAGGTTGATGTCCCCTCTCATTTCGTGGGGTTGGTCGTGGAGAATTGTGATCTTCCATTCCCAAATCACGGCCATGTCATACTGGCAGACCCTTCGCCTATCTTATTTTACCCGATCAGTAGCACTGAGATCCGTTGTCTGGTTGATGTCCCTGGCCAGAAATTGCCCTCTGTAGCCAGCGGTGAAATGGCCACATATTTGAAGACAAAGGTTGCTCCCCAGGTATATGTCGAAACTGCTCAGCAATAGTGTTTTCCATAGTCGCATGTTGACTAGTTAGGCACCAGAAGTTATCTCAGCTGCTCCTCCGTTCTTGTTAATCTTGCTCTCTAGTCTAGATATTCTGGGCTCATTGCAGAATTTCGTGTTTCAGGTTCCCCCTCAATTGTACAAAGCCTTCATCGCAGCAATTGACAAGGGAAACATCAAGTCGATGCCAAATAGAAGCATGCCTGCTAATCCTCAACCCACCCCTGGAGCTCTTCTGATGGGAGACGCGTTCAACATGCGCCATCCATTGACAGGAGGAGGAATGACCGTGGCTCTTTCTGATATCGTTTTGCTAAGGAACCTCCTTCGCCCACTTCAGGATCTGAATGATGCATCTGCTCTATGCAAATATCTCGAGTCGTTCTATACACTGAGGAAGGTGAGAAATGTCTATCCACTTGATCCTAAAGTACACAAGTGTAGAAATTAGTAGCGTCGCTTCTCAAACTGCATGCTAACCGGACCTCTCCTTTTCTTCACAGCCTGTGGCGTCGACCATCAACACCCTGGCTGGTGCTCTGTACAAGGTCTTCTGTGCATCTCCAGACCCGGCAAGAAAGGAAATGCGCCAAGCATGCTTCGACTATCTGAGCCTTGGCGGTCTCTGCTCAACTGGGCCAGTCTCTCTGCTCTCGGGTCTAAACCCCCGTCCAATGCACTTGGTCTGCCATTTCTTCGCAGTAGCAGTATATGGTGTCGGGCGGCTATGTCTTCCATTCCCTTCGCCGAAACGCATGTGGCTCGGGGCCAGACTGGTTAAGGTGAGCATCTACCTTCGACTTTAGGATCATATTCTCAAACCCTTGAAGTGGCTTCGCATTAGATTGAAAGGTAACAGTTTCTAATCAGCACTTCCTATTTCAGGGTGCATCAGGTATCATCTTTCCCATAATAAGGGATGAAGGAGTAAGGCAGATGTTCTTCCCTGCGACTGTGCCGGCTTACCACAGAGCTCCTCCTGTTCATTGACGGAATGCAGCAAAGCTCGATAAGCACATGAATATGCGGTCAAGCTCGTTTCTTCTAATCACATTCCTCTCTCGTAGTAGATGGAGAGGCCTGCTAGTTATACTACACTCGGAAGAGAATTGTGCAGTGGAACTATAGACTTCGTTACGATATGTAGATTCATTCAGAAACCAGATTTTCCCAGGAACATTGAACTTTCCTTTGTTCTCTAGCTGATCCAATCAAATGTTAATAAGTACTACTTTGCTCTTTTCTGTTCGTCGCCTATTACTTTGGAATCACCATTTCACTCTACCTTATAGAAGAATGGAAATAAATGGTTGATAAGATTCTTCTCCTCATAGATTTTTCATAATGGCGAAAGAGCAACAAATGGACTTTGTCCTAGTAGGTGTATACATTAATTTCGCTCAACCCCCAAACCGGTGCTTCAATATCACAACCACCAAAATTGGCTGTGGTCCTTTCGTGTGGAATCAATCAACACCAGACGCAACTCCGCACCTGTTTATTCAGAGAAATGCGACACAAAAGAGCAAACCGTACACCGATTGATTTGTTCTTTCGCGTCACATTTCTTGGAATATTGCATACAAAATATACGCCCACCGTCGCCACCATCCATTGGTGACGTGCGAAATTCTATTTGCAAAAGTCCTCGTCATCTTCTAGCTGACCAGAAGAGTAGAAGGTGAGATTATATTCTTGACATGTGAAATGGTTACTGCTAGAAAGTGAAGGCTTTGTTCCATTAGAGCCTTACTCGATGAGAAATCTCCCTTCAGCTAAATCACATCGTCCAGGAACTTCTGAGCTGTCCGTCTGCGCAAAAAGCCAAACTGAAGATCCGATTTCTTGTACCATCTATTTTGTCATTTGAGGAGATTGCTTGCAAGTTTAACCTAACTTTGCTTTTTTTAATATTTGGACCGCCCTTTGCTTACTTTACAACTCAACACCATCGAATTGTCAATATTCTCTTCATATGTCTATATTCTCCTCTTGAGATACTCATATTCCTAACACATTTGTCAATATTGAATGAGCTGTCCAGCCAAATATCGAGATCGGGTTCTGATTTGTTGTCTAATCAATTCCGAACCTCTACAGGATCTTTAATAAACAAAAGATCTCATACCCGTTCTGAAAAAAGCAACCAATATCAATTAGGGTTTGCTCGATTCAGGATTTTATTTGGTAGAACCTAAGAACATCTAATCCTCTCTTTCGTGTGTTTGGTAAGTTGATTCGTCTATATTATTATTGGTGGGTTAGAAGTGGGTTTCGTATATTATTTCACCTTCCCGGTCCTAACAAACCTCATGAATTCTTAACATATGAATTGTCTTTTGTTGGCACTTTCAGTCGATGGATTTCTTTCCAAACAAAAAGTTTTGCACAAGCTGGTGTTGCAACTTGGTTATGTAGATGTAAACAATGTTTGTAGCTCTCATTCGGCAAGGGGTAGACCCCAGAAATCTTGGGACGACAATTGTCATTCAATATCGCAGTTTTGCGTTTAAACAAATCCAGCTATTTGGGCTCCCAAAATGTAAACCGCAGCAATTGTGTTAAGAAACACAATCAACAACGTTATCTAGAAGAATTGAACATGTGATCTCCTACTTTAATAGGATATAAAATTTTATGGAATCATGTGAAGAGAAACATTGTATATATAAAAAGTATATAAATCAAATAAATAAATTATATGAGATATTTCAATACGTGCTAACTAGATTAGAAATGGCACATAGAATATAATGAATGGGATGGCGCATACAATAAAAAAAACTGGGCAAAACCCGACTCTGATACTGCTTTTTAATATTTGAATATTTTAATAACCCCTCATACATAGACTGGGAGACAAATAAGGGGTTGGAAAGAATAATGTATTATATTTTGTGGATCTACTGTCAACTATTTAAAAATTTTAACTTGGGAAATGAATAGGTGATTAAATATTTAAATACTAAGAAATGAGTCGATGATGCTCGTCGGTTTCGAAGCGGCATCGGCCACTCATTTAAAGCAAGAAACTTGGTCGCTTCTTTGATCGGTTTCCACTTTCAAGGATTCTAGCAATAATTAAGAGGAAAAAATCACACACTTTTATATTGTTTTTTTTTGCAATAGCTCACAAACTTAATTAAGAAAAAAGATCTAGTAAAGCTTCTGTTCACTTGTCGAATTTATTAATTGTAATGTCTTACCTGACTTAAAATTAATAGAAGTCTACATATTAAAAATCGCAAACTTATTAACTTTGAACTCTTCGACACTGATCCTAGGTGTTGCTCATGACTATTCGTTTTAGTAATAACAACACCTAATCTACATAGCTTAAATCATCGATAAATTTAGTTTTAAGCCATAGCAGTTTAACTTAACTCAGAAATCCAAATCATCATCTCATGACTAGTGAAAATGAAATTTATTTAAAATTTTAGGGTATATTAAATTTGTTTTATTGGATTTTCTGCCCCCACCATTTGTTTATTCATTTATTTATTGTTGACACCTAAATTTTGGCGGCCCGTTTATTTATTTATTGCATAGAAAATTAGGGGTTAATTTTATCCCTGAAAAAAAAATTAATCAAAATTATTAATTGCATAACATATAATTTTAGTTGCATTTATCTATTTGTTTATCACTTTGCGCTTGATCGGCGGCGGATAAGCTTCAATTTTACAAGTTGGCAATTCGATATATTTTGGAAAAGATTTATATTCGGTGAATCTTTCGTATATTCGATGAGGACAAGCATAGGAAGGAGATATTGCGAGCTCATCTCTGCAAGGTTCGGAATCCAGGAAAAGTTTATTACAATCTTGAATTTTTGACCGGTATTTGGGTTAAAGAAATAAAATCGATGGATAATATTCATATTGCATTGCCCTATGTGGAAAGATACGAGCATATGCACAAAGGAAATTTGAAAAATCAACATGAGAAGGGAATGTTGGACACGCTCTACACCGTGGGCATGGATTTGCAAGATATATATATATATATATCCCTGCAGAGAAGGCATTCGGTCAATGAGGAAAAGGAAAGGAAAGAGAATATATTTCAAAGCATGCACTGAAGGAAACAAAATATGCTTTCTTTCCTCGATGGTTTACACCCTTTCACTATAAATTGACTCGTTACAAGACAAAAAAGGGGGGCATTCTTCATACGAGAGAGAGAGACACGTGAGAGAGGAGAGAGCGTGAGTCTTCTTGGTCAAGACTCACGCCGACGCTTCTACCGCGGTGCTTTCATCGTCCGTGATACATTGTCAACAAGCTGCCATCCTGTTGGAGCTATTACTCGACCGCTTGACGATGCCACCGCAGCCTCTTCATCGATGACGTCACTGCTCCACCCCTTGTAGTTGCTGTTTCAACTATTACCCAACAACGCAAAGAGCTGCCGTGTCCCTCCTCGGCGAAGTCCGATCAAATCTAAGCCCCATTGACACGAAGCCTGGATTTCCTTGAGACAAATCAAGCACATTGGTGCCAGCAATTTTCCCCGAGACGCTTGCAGCTTCCTTATGAACCCCCGCTCAGCACAGAGACGTGAAGGGAACACGACACATGCAGGACGGGGGACACATATACGTGGACGTAGCAGAGGGTCTTAGTGGACAAGAGACGGCCTGAAGAGGATTACACGGAAAAAGGCTTGCGGACGATCGTGAGGACTTCGGGCACACCAACAAAAGTCCCTGCCTTATCTCGCCGAATTCTCACCGCAAGCCCCTCCGTGGACGACCGCCATCCACCGCCCTCTTGCCCCGATTGCGATCCCTAGCGCAAAGTCCAAATTTGGAAGCCAATATTCGGATTAGGTAAAAATTTTGTCTAATTTGATTTTCAAATATTCTGTTTCCTTATTTAAAATATTTCGATACACATGATCGAATGATATATAGTCCTATTCGTAATCTCCGAGTAGCATTTTAAATTGGGAAATCTTCCTAATTTCACAACGTGCATACGATTGACAATCCGATTTCACGCTCGAAATACGACTCGCATCGCACGGAAAAATCGCCAATCCGATCTCACGCTCGAGATTCGATTCGCGATTTTATTTTAAATTGACAAATCCGATCCCATGCGCGGGATATGATTCGTCAATTTGTGGATATCGATCTTATCTTGCCGATTTGCTATCGTGTCGTTTGGATCAATTTCGTTTTCATAAAACAGAAAATAAAAAAATTGAATTAGGATTAGGTTCGTTTTAGAATATTTCTCGTCTTAGGGTTATCTTGCATATCTAGAATAGGAATTTTATTTCGAATTTTTTAACACAAAAAAAAATAAAAAAATGTCAATTTAGGATGCTAGTTTCTTTAAACTCAGGTTGCAATTTTAATTTCGAAATTTTTCATAAAAAAAAAAAAAATCATCATGCATATGTCATGTAGAATTTGGGCATTCTTTACACGTCATTGCATATTAGGGTAAAATTACACATAGTTTAATTCTAGGCAATAGTTTTTAATTTATTATAAGTTTAGAGAATTTTTTTTAGATAGATTTCATTTTAGTTAGGGATTTCTAAGTTAGGATAACATTCTAGTCTAAATTAGGATTTGGATTAACCTCATTCCTAATACAAATTAGATGGTATCTTAATCTAGGTAGATAATTTTCGCATTTTTACCTAATTTCGAATTTCATGAAAAATACAAAAAATGTCTTAGAATAAATTAGCTTTATTCTCTAGGATAGATTGCATTCTTTTAGGAAAAAAAGAAAAAAGAAAAATGTCATATGCACGTCATTAGGATTAGATTCATTGAAATGCATGTCATATAGTGGTTGTTGCTAGATCCATTCAATTAGAAATTACATGTCATTAGAATTAGGTCATTTAGTTAATATTGCATCGCATATTGCATAATTTTCATTAAATAAATGAAAACAAAAAAGGGAAATTGCGTGTTAATTAGAAATCATATCTAGGGTTGTTGATGTGAATTCTAATTTAACATTGCGAGATGCTTTCGTTGCTTTGAGGTAAGTTTTGCAATTTATTCATTGTTTTCTTGGGTGTTAAATTGATGGATTGCGCACCCGCATGATCACCTCATCTCTGTTAGGAAAATAGATTTAAAATCAATTTAAGTTGCCTGCAAAACTATTTTTTTAAAATAAAAAGAGAAAGGTACCGAAAGGGCGTTAGAGAAATCTAGTGTAATCAAGTCCCCGAACTCACAATCTCTACTTCGTAGGAGTAAAGTAAACCTCCCGTTACTTTACTTGGGTTTCTAATCGACCCACCAAAAATAGATTAGTGGCGACTCCTAATTGAAAATCATTTGCATGTTGAGAAATTTAAACTTAAGTCGCGAATTGGTATGGGCTTGGGAGAGCCCGAGTTAAGTCTAGGCTTAGCAATCCATTAGCCTAATTTTAGGTGGTTCACCCCCCGAAAATTTGGTCGCGACATTTATTTATTACAATTCCACTTTTTCACCGTGCTAGCCAACTTTTAATTCGAAATAACTTAACTAGATAAGTTTATATTGTGTCTAAGCTCAACAAATGCCAGAAAGGAGACTAATTGCAGTGTACAAATTTTTCACTTGTTTGTTAATTTTTTCAAATCTCATTAAACCAGATAAAAATACACGTGGATTACTTAATCGACTATTATTGTAATTTTCTTTCTCGAGAAAAGAAATATCGTCCGCTATCCGTGTCGATCGATCATAGAGAATAACAGAGCCATTACCTTAGCATAAAATAAAAATAATAAAATTACGGTGGAAAATAGCAACGGTAGGGCCCAAAATAAAAAGGCCGGATGGAGAACTCTGGCCCATAAGTTCGGGCCCGGTGTGTCAATTATGCCCGATCTTAGTCGGACCATCCAATCTAAAGGTCCGAACCAAAACCCGAACCGATCTGTGATGGTTCGGTTCGAATTCGGATCATAAACCGGAAACAACCCGAACGCGAATTTCTCGAACAGGTCTACTATGCTAAATCCCTTTTACATTTTCTCAAGAACTTTTCTCAAAAGTCTTCCCAAACGCACCATTTGTCTAGAAAGGTTCATTCTGGTGCGATGGGTGCGTAGAAAATGAGGCATATGTGAAATTCTCTCTTTTGCTTGGAGAAAAAATTCTGTGAATTATCCCATAACCCGATCCGATCTTTCTTGTGCGGATCAGGATTTGGGTTGGGTCGCGCAACACGTATACCTTGATGTCCGGATCGGTGCCGTTCGGCCCGATATAAATCGGGTATCGGGCCATGATATCAGCAAAAGAAGCTCCTGCCCAATTTCTTCCCACGGCCTACGCAGCAAACAAAAAAGGGATTTGGCAATAGCCATTCTGGCAGCGCTACCAGCGACGCCACGTTCATCGCAAGAAGCCTCGATTTTGCTTCGCCCCCTCCCTCTTCGACGCAAGATCTTCAAGCTCCCGCACGGCAGTATATTCCGGCGACTTCTGTTGAGAATTCGCAATTAGGGTTTTCTGTGCAAGGGAAAAATTCTCGATCCTCCAATTTATCGGCTTGGCGAGAAACCCCTTGATCGATTGATCGAGATTCGGTAAGTTTCGATTAATTTCTCCTTGTTGGATTAGATTCCTTCGCCGTTCAATCGTGGGTAATCGCAAGCACTGTGAGATAGGTCGAAATTTTGTAGCTTTCTTCGCTTTCATTCGTGTCGGTTAGTTCGATGCTTTCTTAGTCTATCTGGAAATTGTTTTGTGTGTTGTGTTTCCGCGGAGATGATCAGGGTTCGTCGAATTCGAAAAGCGATTCTTTTGGAAGGTGGGAAGTTTGTGGATGAGAAAAAGATCTCAACTTTTGATGTGCAGTCCGATTATGTCATGTTGAAAGTGCTGAATTTTCTAATGGAAAAGGGTGAACCTGACTTGAGAAACTTGAGTGAGATATTGGTCAGTTAGGGGAAGTGAGGACAATGAAGCAATTTTGTGACACCCGAGATTGCATCCTGAAAAGACTACGTCGTTTTGTGATGGAAGTTTTGCTTAGGAAGATTAACTCTTTAATTGTATGAGAATGAGATACACCATAAGTGTTGCTCATATGCTTATTCTACTGTTTCTTTAGGATCCAATGGATTTGGAAACGGAAAACAGAATTGCTGCAATCCTTATGAAAGAAGCGGCGGAGTTACGTAGACAAGCTGAGAAAGAAGGCACACTTGCCTATCTTTGCAAGCCCTCTGTTAGGACTCGGCCCAATTCGAGGTTTCTCACCGCAACTGTTCTTGGGGTGCAACAAGGTTAGGGCCTATCTTTTCTATTTAGACTTGCACATTTTTTCAAGGCATGTGATTGCATCACTAAAGAAACTTCAAAGTGGACACTTCTGGAGCACGTGCATTGTTTTTATCATTGTCGTTGGTGGTCCAAGAACGACACTCTTGAAGAATTTTTCATTTGTTTGATTGAGGCGCTCTATACTTGCATGTAATTGCATAGTCGCATGCTCTCGGCCATCTATGTTTTTCAATATTAGGGTCTCTTGTCTTCGGTAAGAATGTTGCATCTCTCACTATATCCAGCAAATGATCTGTGGAACTTTGTCAGGCATGGCTGATGATGCCATCTTGATGTGATTTCTTGTGTGGTTCCATTCCTACTTTTTGACTTAAATCTGATCGTTGCTTTGCCCTGATGCATCACATCATCTCTGCTTGTGAATTTTCTGTTGTCTCTCATTTGTAACAGTTAGCTTCAATTTAGAATTCTTTAAAGTCTGCTTCAGTATATCAGTTAGCTCCAATTTATAATTCTTTAAAGTCTGCTTCAGTATATAACTTTTTGCTAGCTGTCTCCATGTTCAGCCAATAAAGCTGTGGAAGTGAACGAAATGTGGCATCTGCGTCAGAAGGAGCTGGAGCTTGATAATCGGATCAAAGGAAGATCAAGAGAGGAGAGCAGCAGTAGGAGGCACCATAAGGATGCCAGTTCTTCAAGGAACAGCAGCAGCAATAGGCATGATATAGATGATCACAGTGTTGAACCTTCATGTTCTCAAAGTAGAAGTGCACACGAAAGTCGCCATAAAAGAGGGGATGAAGGTTTGGGGGATGAAGAGATTGAAGAGTTTCTACTCTCAAGGTCGCAGCTTCTTCTTCTTTTTTTCTCTCTCTCCCCCCTCTCTGAGAATACATGCTTGTCTTGATTTTGTTTTGGAGAGTAGAAGAAGCAGGCATTGATTTCTAAATTAAATACAATTGTGGATGCAGAGTCAAGCGCGGCAGAGGTGCCATAGGGTCAAGGATGGATGAAACAGGTCCCTACCTTCCATCATGCCCAGGTTCCAAGGAGTTGTCTCCAAGTCCTGAGCGTAGGAAAGCACGTGTAAAGTATGGGCCAGAAAAACCATATTCACTAAAGGCTTCTGGATCACCCGAAAAGGACGGTCATAAAGACAGGCATAAGAAAGCAAAGAAGGTCCACTCGCACTCAAGCAAAAAACACTCCAGTAAGCACAGATCCGAAGGGAAGTCTAGGAAAAAGAAGAAAGAGAAGAAGAAACATAGAAAGTAGTTTGGAGCTGTAGTAGTTCATGTGATTACTTCTTTGGCACTAGCAAATTCATGGGATTTCAGGTACTACTTTTGGTATGGGATGTGGATTAAATCACAGTAATGAGAGTATCTATTGGAACACTTTGCAACAGTGTGCACTGAGATGGTGTGAAGGGTGCTTGTTTGCTGTCCTCCAAGTTCTTTTCAGATGTTCTCTTTTGATCAGATTTCGACCTCGAAATCTTGTTGAGCTGGGTGACGTATTCTGTACATGTTGGCTAGCTTTTATGAGTCGTCCAAAAGTGGTAAATCTTCACTAAGAGTGCTAAAAGAGAAGACCTTTCATTTGCTACTCTCTGCTTCACTCATGATCAAAAGAGATTTATTCCTTTTCCGAGCATTTGTTGAGTAAGACATAAGATAGCCATCAGGAGTTTTTGCTGAAATCCACTTCCCCCTTCCGGTTGATCTCTTATGAGCTTCATCATCGATTCCTTTCCTTTCCAAATTTGCCGATTCCAACGGTTCCGATCTGACTGTGGCTCCGAGAGAGTATTTGGAGCACGCCCAACTTGGTCATGGGGGCTGGGGTCGGTCCAGAGATGTTGTGGTTGAAGCAAGAGTGGCAATCGAAGCCGACAAAAGTGACATAACTCGGGATCTGCTCGGAGATGGAATTGAAGCTCAATTCCATCTCAAATTGAGCCGGAACTGTTTGGGTGGAATTGCCGAGACTCGGGGGTATCGTCCATGGTGAGCCGCTGTTATTGAAGCTCGGGCTGGAGTTACGGTTCGAGTCCTTCTCCTTCAGTAAACTGACTCGATTGAGCCGGGCTACAGATCGGAGGTGGTGCGGGCTTGAATGGTGGCGCAGAGAAAAGAAACACTAAGAACCAAAGAAAAAAATTAGTGAAGTAAATATATCGGACGAAAATGCCTGTCATGGTGTGAAAAGTGGCATATGAGATCTACAATGCTACATGCTCGTTTGCTGGCTGGCCAAAACTTTGGTCGGCTGACAAACTCAAAACTCTTATTTAAAACTGAATTACCATTTAGGACCTTTATTTAAAAGAAAGTCTACTCTAGATTTTTTTTTGAGAAAAAAAAAATAACTTCAATCCTCTATTTTTTAAGGCTTCTGTTGAGGGATATCTGGGCCACTGAAGTTCCTGGCCATCTTTCCTGCTGCGGGTAATCATGTTTCGATGTTTCCTCATTTCATCTCCCAAAAAGGAGATGACATATCGTGGAGAAGCCAGTCCAAAATTGCTTTTGCACTTCCCTTTCTTTAAAAGGTCTCCAAGAAATCGACTTGCTTGGCAAAAAGATCCCGACAACTCCGTTTTTATAGTCAGTAATTTTTTACAAGAAGATTTTTAATTTTTTCAATACAAAATATCATTCCTAAATTTTAGACCCACATGCAATATCCTCTCTAAATTGTTAATTTATTTAATGTGACTCCTGAAATTTTGAAACGTGTTCATTTTATTAATTCAAGTTAACGAAATTTACTTATTTGATTTTCAATCTGATAAGTTTTGAATGAGATATTCAATTCATATTAAGATATAATAATTCACGCCATCAAATAACATAATTAATCATTTTTCATATTGAATACATTAAACAAATTAACAATTATTTTTATATTTTAATTCGAGTTGAATATCTTACGTGCAAAATCTACATGTAACTTTTTTTTTCCGCCGTTCAGATGTATCAAATTGGAAGCTAAATCAATAAATTCCATTAATTTGAATTAATGAAAAGACTAAGTCTAGAGATTAAATTGACCATGTATTGAAGATTCAAGTACAAAATTGAACAAGTCAATAATTCAGAGAAAACATTGCACATTAAATTAAAGCTTAGAAATGGCAATATATATGGGGCCAGATACCATTTCTGTCATTTTTCCCTTTTGCAATAATTTATAACGCAAGAATTACCATGGAAAGCAGTAGCAGAATAAGATATGGAGAGTTCAAAATCTGGAAAAGAAGCTTAGAGAGGAGATACCCAACATAGTTGAACTACTCCCGATGCGAGAAAACTAACAAGCAAACGATGCAAGATGTCGACAAAACAGGAACAGCTTATAAGGCAAAACCATGCTTTCCAATGCTTTCTTTTCCTTGCTATACAACTTCAACAAAAGCAAAACCATAAAGTGCAAGATGTACCAATTGTCTTGCACACTTCCCGGAGGTTGATTTACAAACACGACGAAATAATGTTCCAAGTCCACAATCCTCTATTCCTTTGAAATGATAAGACTCAAAAATTCGTTGCTTTTCTTAGTCCTTCTGGTAGAGAGCTAAAACAGTACAAGTAATACCACATACATTGAAATGATATGAAAAAGAAGTACTAAACACTGCTAGATGCTTGGCATATTGCTATGCATGGGATCCGATGTCATGAATGTTCATCATGGTGATCTGTCTCATCAAAGATCTCCTCCTGAAGAATGCCACAAAGGAATATGTCAGAAACAAGGTAATTCATGGGGTACATTGTTTAGAATGCAAGCAACGATGAAGGATATACGAGACCTGTAGCAGTTCTTCTATGACATCTTCCATTGTTATTATGCCCACAGCTTCTTCTTCTTCCGCAAGCTTTGGAAGAGGACTTCCATCTAGTTGTAGGATATCTGCATACATGTAACTTGTCCACTTCTTGCTCCTTGAACTTCCCTTAACTGAGTTATTTGAGTTGGGGAAGCTCTTCCATTTATGCAGAGGTCTCCTGTTTTTCAATTTCTTCTCTCGCGGAGTCTTTTCACCATCAATGTCCACCTTGACATCGTTCTCAGTACCTATTTGAAGAGACGTTGCAAATTCAAGTTAAGTTGACAGAAGACTAACAATGGGAACATTCTCAAGTGGGCGCTGTAAATTGGAACTTACTATCGATAGGGCTCTTGTCAGTGGACTGCTCCGTTGACTCATTATGCTGTCTCACAACAACAGCCATGTGGCTGTGACCTTTCTGAAACTCATTTAATATGTCGTATAGAGGCATCTTTTCTGGAACCCTTTGGTCATAGCATAAAAAGACAAGCTATCATTAATATGACAGTTATACTCATGAACCTCTCTGCTAGTAAATTGCAAACAATCAATCCAAGAAATGAACCTTGGAATTTTCCGAATGGTGACATTTTTTACTGGTACTTCATCTTCTGGGTGAATGGTCAGCAAATTCTTCACCTAAATGACACACATATTACATCTCTTTAAAAGTTGCGTGTTAAATAAAATGAAAACACCACAACATTGTTCGATTGCAATATAATCCTCTAGAGTCAAGGTATTTAAAGTCTGTTAAAATGCTGAATAATACTTATCACATCATCAAGCATCTCTCAAATACAACAAAGTCGCAAATCAATTTACAATTGCATCAAAAAGCAGGAGACAAATAAATCATTATTATTTAAGTTATTCATGTATAAAGAAAGAAACACGAAACTAAAAGTTTCCTGTAGATACCAGAATCAATCCAATTATATTGGTAGGCTGCTCATAGAAAACCGGCACTCTGCTGTGCCCTTTCTCCAAAACCAAGTTCATCAAATCCCTGCGTCATGACAAGTAAGTCCCAAGATCCAAAGCCACAGAAAGAGTCCAAAAAAAAAAAAAGAAGAATCTAATGCATTGAGAACAGCAGCGCAACTGATCGAGCTTGGCATTGATGTCAATTGCAAATGTCTCTATTATAGGAGTCATGGCATCACGAGCTGTCTTAGCTGAAAGTTCAAGTGCTCCAGCAATAATAGTTGTTTCATCATGCGTCAATTCTCCCCCCTTTCCAGCCTGTATGTGGAAGGTGAGGCATAGCGTAGGTTACAAGCACCATCATTCAACAAATAAACAAGCTCGATTTGCTCACATCCAAATAACAAAGTAACTCAAGAAGGAAACACCATAAGATATATACCTCATTTCCATGCAAGTCGACAAGGGTTTTAAGCTCAGCTCTGCGGAAGAGAGCAACATGTCCATGACCTAGTAGATAGTCTAATAACTGGAAGCAAAGAAGAAACAAAAAGGATGCTGAGCAAATAAGCCAAGTAGATAATAGAAAGCAACTTTTTTAAGCCCCAGAAGCACCACCTTGCTGATTGGATATGCAATGGGAAAGCAGATCCAAACAAGAACACGCACAGCCGGAGCCACGGCCGCACCAATTGCCAAACCATATCGAGAACAAACAGATTGCGGAATTATCTGTTTCACGAAGCAAATGGAAATGACCAGTAGTCCAACCAACAAACAAAAATCAACTTAAAACTCTTAACGCCAACAAAAATCCGAGATGCAGACTTTGTGCGTGCATTATAAGTTATAGAGGGTAAGACGTCATCTAAAGCAGCAGAGTAACCCCCAAAGTTGCACGACCAAAGTATTTCTCGTGACAGAAGAATTTGACATGATATTTCCCCCAAAAACTGAATCTAACCCCATTGTCGACCAAACAATCTTTCCCTACCATGAAGAATGGATGTTACTCTAACCACATGAGAAGTGATTACCAACCTCTCCAAACAGAAGGATCAATGTCACTGAGATCAGGATAGCACCATAAGCTGAAACTAAACTGTCAAGAAAAATAGGAAGGGCCTGAAGATAAAGAAGAAAACGCACATGAGACGGAAGCATCCGCAGAATCATAGTGTTTATATATGTATATACAAATTGCTGGAATTTACCTCCATTGCAGCAGCATTGCATATCAGTAATGTGCAAAGCAGAAGATGTTGATTTTTTACAACTGGCAGTATCTTGGCTATAAGAAAAGCAAGAGTGGAATTAGATAAATGTATATGAAATCAACAAAGTCGCAACCCGACTAGTCATAATAGAATGGTAATAGACAAGGGGAATTAACTGAAAAGTAATCACAATATAGCTAGTTGAGAAGAGTCTAACCAACTACTGATCGTCACAAACTGGATAGCAAGTATGCCAATAGTGCCACTTCCAAAAACCAAAGCTGGCCGCCCAAACTTGTTATGCATCAATGCATTTCATTCTTTTCAAAGTCTTACTACCTACAAATGGTTTACATGATTCTTAAATTCCCAACCATTTCCTTTGTACTTTCTGGTAAGTGCTTTCTACCATTCTCAATCAACCGCACTGGATGCAAGCATGTCGACCTCACATATCTTGATCATCAGCCCTTCCATATCAAATTTGTACATTGCTAAATGTGTCCATTGCTATATTTAGTTTCTACTTATTGTCAGTGATCGCAACTGAGCACGACCCAAGTAGGTAACCCAAATTGGCTCTCAATTAGCTGGTAATCGGGAATTACAAATTTGCATCTTTTAGCCATCCACTTGTGCCAAGGCCCACCAGACATCGCAATGTTTGCGTTGGTAGCAGCCAACTGTAAGTTCATATCTAACAATAACTTAACTTAAGTGCTCTGCAGAAGCAGTAATCTCATTTTTATGTGTCAAGATATCATATCCAGAAGCATACATCAAACTTGTAGTGCAAAAGCTCTCGTGCCACTACATGCTCATTTTCACCCCTGTGAATGCTCACGAATACTAGAGGAAGGAGCCTACAATCCTTCAGCTTGGAGAGTTGAACTCTAGTACCGAAATCCCTTTCCTTTGTTTCTGAATAAAATTCTTTATTCTTAGGGGTTATATCGACCCATCACCATGGCCGAGAAAAAGGACCAAATCCTCCCTTAATGAGTTCCTTACATTACAGAATACTCGGTAGATGCATCAAGGGAACAAATAACTGATTTTCGAGCCACCTTCTACCACAAAGCAAGATCCAAGCTTGAATGGGAGCAAAAGCATCAGCAGCACCCGGCATAACCGCAAGCCCACACTGCCAAACGATACCAGCACCACCATCCGGTCGCATAATTCACCAAACTACACTCATCCGCCTTAACCGAGTGACGTTACATGTTTTAACGTTACGCTCTGCTTTGAACAGGGCTAAAGAGCAGTAGAAGTCCCCCGCCCCTACCCAGAGCTTTTACATGCTTTTCTCAGATATTACGACACACACAAAAAAGACATTTTGCTACAGATCTTGTTAATCAGGCGATTCAACATAGATAATTGAAGAATGAAAACTTCATGCTATAAAAACTTGCTACATTCTAAATAAAGCCCCCGAGTCACAGCCTTCGATTATAGAGAAGTTCTCTCAATAGCGTGTCCACGAGCGATCTCGAACGGCGGACTTGGCGAGAACCACCAATCCGATCGAGATCAGGAACGTCGACCGAGAGAGGGAGAAAAAAAAAAAGAAGAGAGAAAAAGAAAACCCTACTCAATGAATCAATCAAACGCACCTGCGTGCTTGCGATCCTGAGGCGTGCCGGACTTGGCGAGGACCTCGAGGTCGACGAGGCTCATGGACATGAGCCCCAGCGTGAGGCCGGACATCACCCCGGCGAACATCACCAGCAGCGCCACGATCAGTATGCGGATGAAGAAGGCGCTCTCGCAGCACCTGAAATGCTCCGCCATTCGAGCGCACGTCCACGTTCGCTCTCTCTCCCCCTCTCTCTCCCTGATCTCCGCTTCCCCCCCCCCCCCCCACGAGCCCCCCGACGCTCCTCGCCTGCGTTAGAGAAGGCACGAGAAGAAGAAGAAGAGGAAGCCAAGCTGCTCGACCGTGGCCATGGCCCTGGGGAAACACGCGCTCACCGCAGATCAGTCAGTGCGCCCGAGATGGCAACGCTCCTTCCTTCCTTCCTGTTGCAGTGATCTGGAGATAAGAGCGAAGAGATGGGATGCAGGGGAGAGACAGGGGAAACAGGGAGCAGCTGGGGCAGGGCCGATCCAGGGCGGTGGACATCATCCCTCCCCCCGCAACATACGGTCCTCCGGAATCGAATCGAATCGATTTTTCGTTTTTTTTTTTTTATTTTTCCTTAAAACAATAATATAATTAAAAATAGAAAAGGTTGGACAAGGGCACCTGTGAATGTTGATTTGATTATTTTGTAATCACCCGCTTCACATTCGCTTCAGAATCCTAGGTTACTTTTGGCGCCGTTGATGCATGGTTTACTAATGATAAAACAAGAAATTCGTGCGCCGGAAATCATCAAACTTGTCGAGGAAGCTTAATTGGGGTTTTATCACTTTTAGGAAAACTTGTCAAATTCGTACGATCGGCTTCCTCCGTTGACTCAACGGTCTCTGATTTTAGCTTGCAAATTTGTAAGGCTTTGGCGTTCCAAGCATTGCGGCTGATTTTGAAATTTGTTGATTAGTTTTAACCTTCAAATGAGATCGTCCGGGACTTGTTCGTCAAGCATAGTGTTGTTTGTCCTTTCCATGGCCATTAGTTTCGACCCTTAAATGAGATCATCCGGGAATCATGGTTTGATTTGTCCCTTAAAAGTGAAAATAATGATGATAAAATAAGAAAAGAAAAGCAAAAGCATCCCCATTTGCCCCTCTGTCGCATCGCATCCCCCCAAAAATCTCCGACTTTAAAAAAAAGAGAAATTTGTCGTACTTGTTGCGGAGAAAAGAACCGAGTCATCGCCATCTTCAGACCGCCAACTTCAAATCTCGCTTCACTTTCCATTGCCAAAGTTTCATTTGATTTTGTATCCATCGTGGGTGATGTCATGTTGATTTAAGATGCGAATAATGGTTGTTGATGCATGCTGATGCTTGTGCTTTTTATAGTGATATTGTTATTGATATTACGTAAAAGAGTTTGTTATTTTCACACTACCACTAGAAAATATTGAGTCATTCTATGATATGATTCCTCAATAATATTTCGTGAATAAAACACAGTTGAGTACTTTGAATAACTTTGATAATGCTAAGTATTATATGATGATCGTTTTATAAATAGGAATATGTGGATTTGCCAACCATGATAAAAGAATATTTGGTTTTTATCCGTCTTAAGTGCATTAATATTTATGTTGTCGACACATAATCGTGCACGGCAATCATGATGCGATGATTATTTGCATGCTAATGATTTTATGTTAGGAAGACCTTTGCCACGGCTTATAGGCTAGAAAGCAAATTAGTATAGTAAAAGATATGTCCTAACATAGGTATTTATAATAAGAAAATCGAGAGCACATCAGGTTTTATGATTTTGGACCTTAGCAAATCTTTAAAAGACTCAAGGAAGAAACATATGTGAGATCCGTCCCGAGGTGGAAAATTACGTGCCGTCTTTCATAAATAGGGAATTAGGGAGTCTCGCGATAAGAAATGTAGACTTCACGTCGAGTTATACTTGAATGCTCCGGCTACCGCTGGATAGGCAAATATAATAGTCATCCGTGCTGAGGGTGAGCGAGGGTGGATAAAATGCTCACAGTTCACACACATGACGATATCGCTTATGTGGGCTAACATGGCACGTGTAGACTGTGCCGTGAAACAGGGGAACAGCCATCGTCGTGCGGTGGAAAATGACCGAAACGAACCGGCGAAATAGGATGACGAGAGAGAGAGAGAGAGAGAGAAGAAGATGAGAATGAGAGGTCAGTGGATAAAATAATAATTGTAATGTTGAAAAAACTGCACTCCAGCGGAGTCGTTGGGGATAACGTTGAAATGTTGAGGCATAAAAGGTCAATAAAAGGACAAGATCCAGATCGTGTGCCTGATTTGATTTGCCGTGGTCTCCAATGTACGGTGGGTCCTCCCTTTAATTTGCTTTACGTCACCTGCTGGTCAATTTTTAGTGTTCACATCGCATCCCTTCCGTTGATTAAATATTTCGATTGTCGAACTGTAATTCATTCAAAAATCGTTCAACCTTCACCGTTAAGTAAAACTAATATTATATGTATAGAAATATTATATTGCCTGATGATGGGGTTATATGCTCTTATAAAAAAATTTAAAATCTTTTATAATTTTACTAATTCAAATCCTAAACTTTTTTTTTTTACCGATTCAATGAAAACCATTTGCAATTATGTTAATTCAATTTATCCGGTCAATATTGATGTAGTAATTTTATAATAATTATCTTGTATGTTTTTTTCTTTTTCTTTTTTCCCTCTTTTTTTCTTTCTTTAGCAAATCGTCGGGCCTCAACGACCGACTAGAGACAAGGGGCAAGGTCCAGCCAATGACAAGGCTCACCCTCGCCAACCACTAGCAAAGGCGAGATCGAGCCTCATTGAATCTTGCTTTGACAAACGCTGCCATGGCCTCGCCAAGAAGGTGAGCGAGGTCACCTTCGTCAATGGCAAGGCCATGGCCAAGCCAGGCGAGGGCATAGCTCTTGCCGAAGCCTCATCAGCCACTACAAGGAAAAGAAGCCAAATGAGGAAAAAGAGAAAAAAAAAATAAAAGGAAAAGGAAAAAGAAAAGAAAAGATAAAAAAATTGAATAAAATTATTAAAAAATTATCACATCGGCGTTGTCTAGCGTCGATCGACGTTCACGTTAGTGCTAGCGGCCAAATTTGGTTAGATGGACTTAATTAGCATAATTACAAAATATTTGTAACTTTTTTTTTATAATTCTCTCTCTTTTTATGCACACGCGATTTTCATCCACCTATGAGTCAAAGTCTTTGAGTTAGACTTCTAAAATAAAATAAAATAAAATCCCCCCTCGAAGCATTTGCTTTCGAGGATAAGCAAACTTAGAATTACAAATCTCACAATTCCTGTTTATTTGGTTAAGGTTTAGTGGTTGTTTAGCATTTTGGCGGTCATGGTGTGGAAGCCGCGTTCAATAACCCAAACAACGTGTAAACTTGGCCTCGATGTTGGTGCAATTGATAGAAATGTTGGAGATTTCTCACTCCCAGCGTTCGCCCTTTCTTATTACACTTTTTAACCTCATTCCAGATCCATTCTAGAAGTTCGTGCATGAATAAATTTCTGCGACTGATCTAGGATGAAAAGATTTTTTTTTGGCCATTCATCCAATCAAACACCACTGAGGAAGATGTTTGTAACATAACTCCACAATCTATTTTAGATTAGGCCTCTATGCTCTTTCAAATTAAATTTAGGTCAAGTTTTGAGAGTTTTACTCTCTCGAACTAACTCTAAATATAGATTTGGGAGTTCCTTACATGTATTTAATATGTATTCTTTCAATATTTGATGTTAAGATCTTTACACGACAATGGTGACCAGAACATTGAGCCTATATGCGTATTGTAAGCTACTGCAAATGGAGTTGGAGATTTTGGATGGGGAAAAGTACCAAAAAAGTCCTAAACCTATTGCATTGGTACTAATTCAGTCCTAAACTTTTCAATTGAACCAATTTAGTCCTAAACCTTTTGATATTGGTACCAATTCAGTCCATCTAGTCAATTTTGGCCGGCCGACGCTGACGTGGACGTCGGCCGGTGGCCGGATGCTGACGTGGCAATTTTAATGATTTTTTTATGATTTTTTTTCGAATTTCTATTAATTTTTTTTCCTTTTTCCTTTTCTTTTCTGACGGTGGCCGGCGAGGGCCACAAAGCCCTCACCTGCCCCCGGCGAGGGTTGCGGCTCTCACCCGGCCTCTCCTAGGGCCGCCGGCAAGGCCATGGCGGCCTCCGCCCTGGCGATTGCCGCCATGGCCTCACCGACGGCCCTGGGAGAGGCCGCCTTCGCTCGCGGCCAGGCCAAGGTGAGGCTAGCCTCACCAGCGGCGGGCGAGGCCACCTTCGCCTGCGGCAAGGCCAGGGCGAGCGAGGGCCGTGACCCTCGCTGGTGGCTGGCGAGGGCTTCATGGCCCTCGCTCGGCCTCGCTCGCCCGGATCTGGGCGAGGCCAGCCTCGCCCTGGCCTTGCTGCGCGGCGAAGCGGCCTCGCTCGCTGGCCGGGCGAGGCCATGGCGGCCATCGCCGGGCGGAGGCGAGGGCCGCGACCCTCGCCGGCGGCGCCGAGGGCTTCGCAGTCCTCACCTCCGCCCTCGACGATGGCCGCCATGGCCTCACCGCGGCCCCGGGAGAGGCCGAGCGAGGGCTGTGACCCTCGCCAGCGGCAGGCGAGGGCTTCGCGGCCCTTGCCCAGTGGCTGGCAAGCCTCATCGGATGGACTGAAATCATAATAAAAAATTCAAAAAAATCATTAAAAAAATCATAAGGTTTAGGACTAAATTGGTTCAATTCAAAAAAATAATAAAAAATTCAAAAAAATCATTAAAAAAGCATAAAAAAATCATTAAAATTGCCACGTCGTACGTACGGGCCAAAAATAAATCGATGGACGAATTGGTACCAATATCAAAAGGTTTTGAACTAAATTGGTTCAATTGAAAAGTTTAGGACTGAATTGGTACCAATGCAATAGGTTTATGACTTTTTTGGTACTTTTCCCATTTTGGATGTACTCATCACTAAATCCGATGATTGGTCTCTGATCATTTAGATTGTTCTTGAGAGATAGAAGTGTACTTCTAGCTGCAAATTATACTTTGTTATTTGCTTTCTAGCTTCTAATTCGTTCCGTAGTTATTTGGGATTTGCTAGGTTTGAAAACCTTCTATTATTATTTTAATATATGAATGGTATCTTTCTTTTGGGGAAAAAAGAAAAGGTAAACAACAATTCAATTCACCTCCACCGCCCAAACCATGGTATCCTCAAGCCTCCCCATTTGAGGTTTCACACAACTTCTGACGAACTGTATCTGCTCGTGTTTTGTACTTGACCCTGCATCATGAGATTAAGTAGTAGTATTAAGGAGCCATACCGATGAACCATGCAGACTCGAGCGTGCTAATTTCGATTCATTGAGGCATAATCCATCCGTAGGACCGTAGATGGCACGGCAACAGACTCTTTCTTATGCTAGAGAGAAGTGAAAAATGGGACGACAGATGAAGTTGCCGGTTGAGTTCCTTCCTCCCTGGTGAGTTACACTGCTGATCGATGCGACAACCACGGCGCAGTCCCCTTATAGGAAGCTTCGTCGACATCCAACAAATCATCGATTGTGATTAGACGTTCCTCGACCTGTTGAGTTTTTGGAAGTTAGGAAACACAAATCTCCATATCCGCCCAACTATCCTACCACGTGGCATCATGAATTCAATACATTTGGTTCAACTAATAATCACGGAGGGGTCAAAATCTTATCGAGACAGGGTAAGTAAGATGTCGCGACATGGATGATGATGTCGTTTCAAGGAATTCTCTCTCGACTCATTTGTGCTCCTGTTTAAATGATCGATTTGCAATGACATTGCTTGTAGTCCAAGCATAAACCCCAATCTACCCCACTAGACGGTAACTTTGAGAGCTTCATCATACCGATGGGAATCATCCAAAGGGGAAAAAGGGACGGCTTTCCCGGTTTGCGTAAAATGCAAAACCCAATCAATAGAAAAACATAGCGTGCACATAATCACCTGGTAAACCGAGCATGCGAGCAAGTTCAATTATGCTTTTCCTTGTGATATCAGGATGGCTCGAAGATGCCATGGGTTGGGTAGGGTTGAAGATGTCATGGGTTGGGACGTTCTCGCCCATGGCCAGCCGGGCAAGGCTCGACCCTTGCCAGATCTCATGAGGGTGGCCTTACGCCGGGCTGGCGAGGATTGAGCCTTGCTCAACCTCTAGCTGGTCATTGAGCTAACGACTGGATGGAGAAAAAAAGGAAGGGAAGGGAAAAAAATAATAATAAAAAGAGAAGATAATATATATATTAAGAAATATTATGAAAAATTATCTACATTAACATCGATCGCATCAAGTAGAACGGTTGGTGCTCACATTAGCGTCAGCTAATCAAATTTGATCGAATGGATTAAATTGATAAAAATGCAAAATATTTAAAACTCAATTGATAAAAAATAAAAATTTAGAATTGAATTAGTATAATTGTAATAAATTTAGGATTTTTTTGGTCATTTTTCCATAAAACTAACAAAGAAGCGTCCCTTGTACTTTAAGCTCTTGTAATACAAAATCCATAGATCCATATTGGCCTCTCTTAACCTTACATTATCTCTCCCTTTTTTCTTTCTATCGCAAACTAACATGCTCGTTCTATGGAAAAGCGAGCATCCTTGCTGCAGAATGAACTAAAGCAGGATAAGTTATCTATAATAAGTGAAAAATTCAAAAGCAGAACGAATAGAATAAAATATAAAATATTCTATGCTTTTGAAAAGGCTATGACTCTGCACAAGCGTAATGGATTTCCAACGACAGGAATAAAGTTAACATAAAATATATTAACTTTTTGTGATGCCAAAATCACAATATTTAATTATGTCGAAACATATTTCTCTTTGAAAATAAAATTTAATTACTTTTCTGGCAAATTACTTCGGAATGCATATTCTTTGTGCATAATTAAATACAAGAAAAATTCTTTTATGGGTTCCTCGGTTTATAAAAAGGTTTTGTTAATTTCTACCAAAAAAGAAAAAAGGTTTTGTTAATAAGTGTGTTAGAAGAAATTGTTGAGCAACCAATTAAGGAGCCTTTCGATACCGATACACTGTTGATTATCATAATAGATGTAATTAAAATCATAAGAATAACCATTTCACCTTATGTGTGATTAGCAAGAACCTGGGGTCAATTGTTAATACGTCCCTTTATAAGACATTCGAGCTACTTCGATTTTGCTCATCTCAGCAATCCTAAGAAAGAACTTCAGTATAAATATATCTAGTTCTAGTGCTTCATTTCTCTTAGATGTTGGACCAGCGTCATGCAACTAGGGATGTCAAAAAAGCCCAGTCTGACCCAATCCATTGACACCCCTACATGCAACAACCCAAAATATCATGAAATTTAAGAAGACACGATGCCGATGCCGAAAGCATCCACAGGTCAAAGAGGTCAACAGCAACAACAGGGTAAAACAAATTTGGAACTTGTGTCTCCAACATAACACTGACAAACAACCAGCTCAATTGACCTCCACCATCCAACCCATGGTGTCTTCAAGTGTACCCATTTGAATCCCAGTTAAGGTTTCACGCAGCTTTGGACAAACTGTATCGGCTTGGGTTTTGTACTCCACCCTGCATCATGAGATTAAGTGTTAGTGTCAAGGAGCCTTGCCAACGAACAGCTGCAGATGCGCATGCGCTATTTCGAATTGTTGAGGCACTATCCCTCCCCGAATCGCGTGGCACTAGACTCTTTCTTATGCTAGAGAGAAGGGGGAAATCAGGGAAAAAGGATGTGTCGATGGATGAAGAGTTGCCAGCTGAGTACCTTCTACCCTGATGAGTTACACTGCCAATGGATGTGACAACTACGGCAGTTCCTGTACAGAAAGCTTCATCGGCATCCAGCAGTTCATCAAGTGCGACAGGACGCTCCTCGACCTGTTGAGTTTTCAGAAGAAAGGAAACATAATATCCGCATATTAGCCCAACTATTCCCTCGTATAGCACCATGAATTTGACAGACAATTCAGTTTAACTAATGATCATGATGGACTCAAATCTTATCGAGACGCAGCAAAGCAAGACATCACAACATGGATGATTTCGTTTCAGGGAGTTCTCTCGACTTGTTTGTGCCCCTATTCAAATGATTGATTTGCAATAATATCGCTTATAGTCCACATATAACCCCGATCTTCTCCCCTAGACTTGAGAGCTTCATCATACCAGCAGGTATCATCCAAAGGGGAAAAAAAGGATTGCTTTCCTGGTTAGCGTAAAATGCAGAACAATCTTGATTGCAAAATCCAATCACTGGATAACACATTGAAAACATAATCACCTGGTAACCGAGCATTCGAGCAATTTCAATTATGCTTTTCCTTGTGACACCAGGAAGGATCGTTCCATGTGTTGGCGGAGTCACTATACTATTTCCCTGCAATAACAAGCTACAGTAAGTATACTAATCCAATTGTAATGAATATCCTCATGGTCAAAAGCATTGATTCCCATATACAAATTTGCAGAAGTTTGTATTTCTCCAAAATTCTTCCATGTATAACAAAACAACAGCAAAAAGCGCATTTCCTTGTCAGTGCCTCAGTTGCGTCATCTTCCTTAAAATCATACAAATCTAGGAACAGCACCTTTCCAGTTTTTCAAGTAAATCATACTAGCCAACAACAGATAAGATTCTGTTCAACTAAACATGCAATTCCTTCCAAACCTTATGAATCTTGTAGGACAAAAGAACCATACAAATAGACATAGAATAGACCACTTGAAGCTGACCTTCACCGAAAAAATGTTACATGCAGAAGCCTCATCAATGTACTTTCCAGTTGCGGCATCCAGGAATAGAACCTCAGAAAAACCTTGTGCCTTTGCTCTAGTCAGTGCGTTCAAAACCTACAGGAGCAAGCAAGTGAATAGGTGGTTGGAACCACGTGTAATAATCAGAAATATAAGATCGGTATTTGGACTACATACATGTTAAATGCCTCTACTTAACACACGAAAGCGTTTCCTAACAAATTGACAGTTTTGGTACTCACTGGTGAATAGTTGGCCAGAGTCTTAATGCCTCCCGTTCCACCATGAGAAGCTCGATGATGCTTCTCCTCAACCACCAGGTTCAGGGACCTCAGGCCCTAATGTGATGGGAAAACAAACTTCGTCAGTGCCAAGAGTCACGTCATCGCACATAAAGCAAAACCGAGCTGCGAGTTGGCTACCACATTAGATACTCATTTCACAAGTAATCACATACTACGCGTATTAGCTCCAATGTCTAGGATTGCAGTCATGCAAATGAACCGAGGTATCCAGTTTTGAGTTAAAAGAACTGAAAATCAAAGAGTCTTAAGAAGGTCGTTCAAGTGAATAACATTTTGTCATTGTTTTTTTCTTTTTAAATGTAAAAGTGAGACCAAATGGTGGTTTAGTGAGGGCAATCTTATACCTTATGATAGCTTCCAACCGGCGAAGCATAGACTAAGAATGTGTATTCCGGTGCTGGCCCTAATCCCAGACTGCCGCCACTTCCCATGAGCAAAGGCCTTACATACATAGATCCCTTCCCGAAAGGAGGCACCTGTTTGAATGTTCAACCAGATAACTCAAAGGAACGCCACACCAACTGAAAAAAGTCGCAATCCGAAGGCATTGCACACATTGAAAGAAAACTCAATATAAGACCAAGACATGCTAGTGCTTCAAAAGAACTAAATTACCCAGCGTTCATTGGCCAGGACAGTTTGCTTCACTGCATCAACAAACTGCTCAGTAGAAGGTGAAGGCATGCACAATCTCTCTGCACCTGCCTTCATCCGCAAAGCATTCTGTTCAGGTCGGAATAGCAGAATCCGGCCATCTTCCTTCCTATATGCCTTCAAGCCTTCAAACAGTCCCTAAGCACGACAGATTGTTATTGTTTTAGAAAAAGCGGTACAATTTATTACTAAAGTATGCTTAATAAGTGCTCCGAGAAGATTCATTCATAGGACGGCCCTTTTGACAAGTAAAATTAGACAACTTATTGATGCTGCTCACCTGTCCATAATTGAGAATACCGGAACAAGGGCTAAGCTCGATATTACCATAAGGAATTAGACTTCCCTGAGGAAAGTTCTTGCCAATAGCGCATTTCATCACATACATATAGTCAGTTGGAGTCAAAGAAAATCCCATTTCGTCCCAGTTGACATCAGGAGACTTCCCATCATTATTGCTGTAAGACCAACAAGAGAAATTAGGCAAAAGCACACGTGACAATGTAGAAAAGCCTATTCAAGTAAATGCTGTGGAAGAGCCAGAGCTAGAAAGGGTGTTTCTGAAACAGAAGGAACTTTAAGGATTACAGTGACTAGAGATCACTGCAAAACGCTAGTCGATCAGAGGCAACGTGACAGGCAGTTTGCATGGATCACCTGTTGCCATTGGCTTCAGGAGTTGATTTCAGCGACGGAGCCATTTGGGGCAAGAAGAAGAGACAGTTTCAGACTGCAAAACAGAGCAAAAGAGAGTGAACGCGTCTGTTATGAGAGAAAGCCGGCAAAGAAAGTAGCCTCGACGACAGAGAATCTCGTCCACTCGTAATATCTCCTCACATCAGATGTGTGGCTTCTTGTCTTTTAGCGTTTTCGCTACTGAAAAAATCGCAATCATGCATGAAGATACTTTGAATGATGCAAAAAAAACGTCATTTTAGCAGTCACTTAAGAAAATGACAAACTGATTCGACAGTCAGCACGATTTGCGGGTCAATGAAGTTCAAAAGATTCCCTGCACATTCTCGTTTTACACGAGAACCTCTTAGACTTCGCTTTCTACTGTGTTTGGCATTGTCATTTGGGCCTGAATTCTTAACCCGTTGAAGAAGCCAATCACCACAATCAAAGGAAAAAATAAAATAAAATAAAAATCGGAGTTAACTTTACCACAAACTCGATTGATTCCAGGACAATGGCCAAAAAGGATTAAAAAAAACCCAAAAAAAAAAAGGGAATCAGTACTCATCTCATGCGAACAATCTCTTGGAGAGGCCAAGAGCACACGAGGGACAACATACATCACCACTATAACTGACGTGATACGATCGATCTTCGTCGTCCAGAGCCAGCATATGCACGTAGACCTCTCCATCCAACGAGGGATGGCGGACGAGGCCGGCCGGGACTCTCGAGTTTACTCGGGAAAAGTCGTGATCCGGGTTCTGAACACGCGACCACGACACATATTCCATGTGTCCGTGCGCCAAGACTGTATACAAAACCCGACGCAGGGTGTTGGGACAGCGTCGTTCCTCGTCCGTCGACGGATGTCCAGTACAGACAGATACGAGGGGAGAACTCGGAAAACTGGAGTCACGCTACGGTTTTCCCCGGGCAGGTGAAATTGGGAGAGGAAGATGAGATGATGCAACACGGCCAGCCGAAACTTACGTTGTGATTCGAGGGCGATCGTCGATATCCGCTGCGGAACGTGCGTTCGTCGCGTTCGGTGGAGAGAAGCGAATGCGAAGCGATAGGGGAGGAGTGAGTGATGGTGAGTGATGGCTTGTAGGGGTGGCGCTCGTTCGGGGAAAGAGCAAGAAGACCCTGATTGCGACATGTCCTGAAACGGTACAAGTCCTTTGGCTGCGCTTGGGAATCAGTTACCCCGAACCCCTCGACTCTAGGCCCGAGGCCCTGGGCTACTACAAATATCTTTATTCAATTGCAATAATAAGGTCGGACTTGTATATATATATTTATAACCCTAGGGAAGCTCAGTCTGCAGAATGGCCGAATGATAAGGTTCAAAAAGACGCGGACCCCACCATCCCGACGTTACACTTAAGACACTAAGCCGCCTCCACTGGTTTCGAACCCCTCACCTTTGGAAAAGGATCAACGGAGCCTTATCTAGCCGAAACCACCACCACGGTAGATAAGGTCGGATATATTTATATCTCCTCATGAAATAATTTTATTTGACATATACTCCTTTATATCTATATTTATTCTATTGAGCGGGCACCAAACGTATCATATCGTAAATTTTATAATCTTAAAAGACTTTAGTTTAAGATAGGCCGAAAGGTGCTTTATGCTTTGAGCATTTCCAGAATGCAAATACAATTTTTTTTGCCAACTTTACCCTCGTTGAACTTTCAAAATTTTGGAAATGTCCCTACTTCACGTGACATCACTGGCGAGGGTTCGGGTTGCCGGCGAACCATCGATGAAGGGCCGTTGGTGAGGCCAAATCTAGCTACCAACCAGCCTCCCCGAGGCTTGGGATATATTAATGACTAAAATAATTCCTATGCATCGACTGAATCTTTTGATTGTCAATTTCTTGCACTGACACGACAAGCGTGCACATCATTGTAGTTGAAGTATAACAAAATCAGCATCACAGAATGTGGTTTCGTCAATGGCCAAATCTACCGAGCAACGCCGCAACGGCACTGGCGCCGGCAATTGCTAATGTGGACACAAGATGGGCTCGTCGAGAAACATGGGCCCCCTCTTCAAAGTGTGCAACGGAGCCAACAGCAAATGGGTCCAATTTTTTTAGTCTTGCGAAGCCCATGAGAACAATAGAGCATTCGGTATAATCTTGTTAATTATGACACAAAAAAAAAAACGAACAAGAAAAATATCCGAGGACCATTCTATATGGAGAATCCAACATGCAAAATTTTGGTCCCTGCAATTTTCTTTCATGCAAAATACAAACTATGAGAAATAAAAATTTCCAATTCTTTTAATGACCAAATGCATGAGACCTTTTTCTATGAACATTTCATATGAAATTCTATTTGTGGCCTAAATTCCTCTTCTTTTTTTCCTATCAATTTGTGGCGTAAAATAGATCCTAATTGTCATCGTTTAATAACGAGAGATAATTGTGGAATTATAAGGGAGCAACTCACGCCCTATAATATTCGGTTGCGCTCCTAAGTTAGGTTGATTCTGACCAGGGTTATAACCATATGAGTAAAACTCAGCCAGTGCTACAAACATGGATTGCAGCCATAGCCTTAACCGTAACCCTCATGGTCGTTGCCAGAACTTAAAGATATGAACTGAGTGCCATTTGATGAGTAACTGAGAACAAGGGAGAGGGATATAGAAAGGATGAAGTAATGAAAGAGGAAGTCATTGCTAGTAGTAAGGACTTGTCACGATCCATTGGTTCAACCTACCACTAGTCGGTTAAGTACGCACCGACCGCTCTACCGCGGAGCTATTAGGGTGTGGCTTGCTAATCAACTCTAGTACCACGGGCTGAACCTACCTACATATTCTAACCATTGCTCGGGCCAGTGAGCCTTGTATTTCTTGGAACTTATTTAGAAGTTCTTGGTATCAGCCCTTTCGAAAGCTTTCTTTCTTTCCCTTTCCAAAAAGTCTAGTGCACAGTCTAAGTCCGTGAGGAGTCGTGATCGTGGCAACGTCTGATATTTTGGACGGCTTATGCACGTGGCTGATGAATAATAACTTCCACTTCCCAATTTTGAATTCTATCTTTTTTTTTCTTTTTAGCATATGCTCCGGAAGTTGCAATTTTGTACGTTGTGAATAATACATGCATAGCATGGCAATTTTTCTTCCCATGATAACGATGGGTGTCACATGACTTCACTATTGCACCGAGATTATGACATTTGCTCGGTTGTGTATATTTCTTGATAGCCATTTCTAAAGTTTCTAAGCTATAAGTTTTTCTAATTTTAGATGACGAAAATACCAAGCATAAGTAAATTTATGGGATATGATACCGGCAAGGGTGTCCGGCACAAATTGACAACCACCGGGCCGAACCGCCTGGGGCAAGCGATGTCTCTTCTTACACAAATCAAGTAATCATTAGAGCGCGAGCGAACATAAAGATCCATGATTTCTTTTCTTATTTCATGATGCGGGTTGTAGTTTTGATTATTGGTTGTTGTTTTATGAAAAGAGTAAGATCGAGGGGATGGATGGAGCCTGTCAAGGCGTGCCCGTGAACCTTAATTTCGCTGTTTCAATGCTAAACTTCATGAATAAATTAAAATTTTGTAACGCCGTCACTTTCAATAAATACTTAAATATCTTTTGATTCGTCCGTTATTACTCCAATAAATACTCCTTACAACCATACAAAGTTATCATCCATACATTGCATTGCACCAAGATCCGTCTATGGTCGCCTCGCTTGATGCTCCAAACATGAAATTGCTCATACCTTCTTCTCTGGCCATATTCGTATACATCATCGGCCTAATCTGCGCCCTCGCCGGCATCTCAGTGGCGCAAAACTCTCATCAAGACTTCGTCGACGAGCACAATGCTGCCCGTGCTGAAGTCGGGGTTGGCCCGATCACCTGGAACCGTACGGTTGCGGCTTATGCTCAGAAGTACGCTGACGAGCGGAGAGGCGACTGCAACCTTGAGCACTCTGGGGGGCCCTACGGCGAGAACCTGGCCGAGGGCTATGGCGTCCTGAGCGGCAGGGACTCCGTGAAGATGTGGGTGGGAGAGAAGGACAACTACGACTACAGCTCGAACTCATGCGTGGGAGACGAGTGCCTGCACTACACTCAAGTCGTGTGGCGCAACTCGGTTCATCTAGGATGCGCTCGAGTGAAGTGCGATAATGGGTGGTGGTTCGTGATATGCAGCTATGATCCTCCCGGCAATTACGACGGCGAGTGGCCATATTGAGCAGTCTATATAAGTTCTGAAAAAAACTCGTATGATTCATACGATTCTACAAAACTGCACCAACTGAAATTACTCGCTATTTGAAACATACATGTCCTAAGCTTGTTGTCACTAGACGGCTGCTTCCTACCAAGAACTTGCATTTCTCTCGTTATCATAAAGAAAGTCACACAACCAAGTACAAATCATCATAACTCAATAATCTTGGTACGCTTTTTCGGTTTCTTTTCCGACTGTTTGTTTCCGATCCCTCCATACGAATCCTCTTCGCAAGACTTGGACCTCGCGTGCTTCTTTGGAACTCCCGCTTGATCATCATCGCTATTCTCATTGTCATTTTGGTCGTCGTCGTCGTCTGTATTATCTTCTGAATCTGTTTCGCCGATGCTAGAAGCTAATGGATTCAGAGGATAACAACTCGCAGCTGCGGATTCTGCAGCTGCTACTGCTTCAGGGGTGTGAAGATCAGCGATCCCCAACATTAAGTCCTGTTTTACAAGTGTCAACCGATGGTTCCATCATGCAAAACTATACCAGGGTAGACCAAATAGCAGCAAAAATTTACCATTTCTATAATTTCTGATTCATTCCCGTCGAGAACTTCAATGTCATAGCTTTGAGGATTGTCCTACATAAACCGAGAGTTGCCCGTGATAGGTCAAAACAAGTCGTATCAATGCAAGAAAGACAATGTCACAGGAGTAGCAAGATGATTTTCCAATGCAAGAAAGACAACGTCACAGGAGCAGCAAGATGATTTTCCAAACCTTTGCATTGACTTGCAATTTGTTATTAGCTTCGGATATAACTCCCAGAAAATCCTTCACTTTTCCAAGAACTGCAGCAAAGCCAAACAGACAAGGGAATTGATTCTTTTTGGAAACAAAAGAATAATTTTTTGAGACTATGGTAAGTGGTGGTACACACCACACAACCATATCCAATCAGCTCATTGTTTCATAGTTTTCAGGAAATTAATTCGTCTAAACAGCCATTTTCATGAATAACGAAGTGAACATAAAACAGCTTATAGTTGTCAAAAGATGTTATTCCGATTGAAAAGATTGGATGATGGAGTCGCAACCTTGGCTTGTAGGAACTGAACTTGCTAATGGCTTTCCGCTGAGGTGCTGTCGCCTTCTTTGAGAGTGTGAATCCTTCTTTTTACAGATAGCCAGTGTGGACTCTGCATGTTAAAGCACATAAAATAAAATCACATAATGGCGACAACAGGCACAAATCAGGCAAACAGAGCCATTCTTACAACCCAAACATCAAAACTAGAGGTAAAATCAATACCTATAGATGAGGTAGAGGAACCCTTTTTCTCTAGTTTCAGAAGTTCTTTGCTTGGGGTCTCCATCTCTATTGCTAAGCTGAAGTACTATAGCACTAGCAAAGTTGAAGGATCGAAGCGGTCACTGAACGAAGAACAGAACTAAATCATAATCAGATGAAGAACATAGCATTTGATATTCTTATAAGATCATCATAAACATTTTGCAGCAAGAATTGAACATGTTCTGTCCTAGTTGTATATCAACGTCGAATCATGTTGAACTGAGGACAGACTAACAAACCACCCAGATAAAACTCATTCCAAGCAAGAACAAACCCAGCTGCAAATTCAATCCATCCAGCAACTCTTCCATAATTCGTACTTGGCTTACCATATTCTATATTGAATTGGGGTGCTTAGGCAGACCACTGTGAGCTTCAGAGGAGCAGCAATTTTCCAGCTTCGTTCCCTTCTCACTATGGAAGAAGAGGTGCAAGCAAAGAGAGCTCACTGCTTGCTCAACAATGGATACCATTATGCCATTAGTGAGACAAAGCCCTCAAAACTCCTGTCTTCTATTCCCCCCCCAAAAAAAAGCATATAGTCCTCAATCCTCCCTTCAACCCCTCAAGACTCAATTTTTTCATGTGAAAAACCCAAACCTTTTTTCCCTTTTATTGAAAAAGCAGCAATCTGGCAATCAAGATGGACAACATCCCAAGACTCGTGAACAAATTACCAAACCGAAATTCCGAAGAAAGAACTAAACTATGCTAAATACCCAAACTTGATCAAAGTTATCGGAACCCTTTGCGCTAGAAAACTAGAGAGAGGACTAGAATTAGAATTCAAAATACGAACTTGAAGAAGAAGCAGCGAAAGGCAGAGATGCTACCTGCGTTGTGCTGAACAGTCGGTGCTTCCTGCGTCCGAGAGCAGAGGCGGAAGAAGAAGAAGAAGAACGGTGGAGTCGACCACAGAAAAGAAAATTCCGTTTTGGGCCCGGCCCAGTGTATCGTTTTGGCCCAATATTAGGGCAATGATAAAAGAAAATACCTTAACACTGAATTTCATTCCTTTGTTTCTGGAAATAAATAAAAGAAATAAGACAAGGGCTATATTCTCTTCTGTCCTAACTGAAAAGAATTTCCTCAACAGTGTCTCCAATTAATAGGTTACGAGTCACAAATGTAGCCTAGACTTGTGCTCTCTCCCTCTATCTATCTCTTGTCTCTCTCACATCACCGAGTCATCGCCCTGTGGTTGCAACAAAGCTTGACATGGCACACCAAGCTCCACCTTGTCGCTATCGACGAGTGTCGCTGTTTGAAAGGCCCTTCCAAGATTCGGCCATCGCCAAAGCATCTCGTATGATTTCTATTAAAATATTTTCTATTAAATCGCGCATTCATCCAATAATTCAAACATTTACAATACTTGACAATAGTTTTGCAAAATCTCATAATCTCGATTGTTCGGATCTCGACAAGGCCTCGCCAAGATCCGGGGTAGGGTGAAAAAAACTGGAGTGAAGGAAACAGGATCCCAAGGGACTTTGTTGGTCCAGGGAGAGAGTTGGAGCCGTGAGCTTGTGTGGCCACGAGCGTGGAGGTAGGTGCTGACCGGTGCGGTGGTGGCGCCAATGCGACAATGGATGCAGGTGAGCAAATTCGTAAGCCTAGCCATAGGTAATGAGTGGGGAGAGAGAGAGACACGCGTTGGGTTTTAGGTGGAGAAATATGAGTCGATTTTACAATTAGAGCATGACGCAAATAGACAATGGGAAGGTTGTTGATAACAGATGATCCGCAAACCCAATATGGGTGATGACCGTAATTTATGACCCTATAAATTATTATGAAAAGAAATTTCGCCCCAACAAAAAATGGAGGAAAAATTATATTGTTACAGTTGTTGCTTCACGTGAAATGTAATGGCCCGCAATTTAGGCAATGAAAAGGTTGCATCTAGACACATCTTTTCATCATACATCGGACCTGTCGGTACAAGGACGTCAACATCGACTTTAGTCTAGTTGTAAATTCATCATCACTTCATTGTAATATAATTGCTCTACAGCTTCCTTATATTTGTCGCGTTAGATATGCAGAATTCTTAGACTCCTTCAAGAGAAAAGAGAAAAATGACTTGGGTGATATTCCAACATATTTGGAACTTTGGCAATGCCATGACAGAATTAACTAAGCAGAGGATCATTTCAAAACACAAAACAAAACTCTAGGGACCATGAGGTATTCTCAATGCGACATGACCTCTTCTTTCCTTTGGCAATCTATAATGTTCATTTTCTCTTTCTGATGGCCCACTTTTCATGGACTCATATAAGCAAGAGAGTGGGAAGTGGGGAAAAAGTGTCTTCTTCTTTTTGTTATATTAAGGAAAAGGTGTGTTATGTGTCGTTTTTTGAGTTTCCATCAGCCCTTGACAATGCAACACTCATATTATTTGTAGCTATTGAAATCGCAAAGTGGCGAAAAGAAAGTATCCATTTCGTTTTTAATGTCTTCTTTTTCTTGTTATATTAAGGAAAAAGTGTGTCATGTGTCGTTTTTTGAGTTTCCATCAGTTCTTGACAATACAACACTCATATTATTTATAGCTATTAAAATCGCAAAGTGGCAAAAAGAAAGTATCCATTTTCGTTTTTAATGTTTTATAACGGCACAAAGGAGTGAAAGGTAACCCACGCTCGTGACATAAAATAAGGAGGAATGATTTTTTTTAAATTTTTTGGGTCCAAAACTTTTATAGTTTTTTTTTAAACTTGTGTAGTTTATTAGAGTAGTAAAAAAAAGGAGGAGCTAGATTTCAGGAGAGGGCTTAGGATTCCTGGTTCTTGCCTTGTCCTATCTGCCGCTGCCATCAATCATCATGTGATTCAACAGTCCTGAAAATTCCAGCGGAGCCAAGCATTGGATTCTAGGACATCATCATCCATCCCTAGGAACAACAACTACTTACTGCCTAGGCACAAGGACAACATAAAATAAACCCAACGCAACAGTACGTCCAAAATCCAACCAATGAAATATCAAAAGCCAATTCAAATTCCAGTAGTGATCACAGCTCACCAGATGTACATCAAAAGAAAACAGCAACCAAAAAAACAAAAGTTAATGATCGCCCCTACTCACCCTCCTCCTATGTACACTTCCTAATCCTCCAACGACCAAAAACAAAACTCATCAAAAGAATCTTGGTGAGAAAAATTAAAGAACAGAAAATCAAATGCCCGCGTCACGGATCATCCGCTCCCACGACAATCGTCGCATCATGAGAGGTCCACGTGAGACTTGATTGTAAAAAACGACATGGCCGTGACCCCGGCGCGCTCCATCCATCCCGAGTCGAGGTTTCGACGTGAGTAGTTTCGACGGGTTATTGCATCAGATGGCGCACTCCTGACTCTGCTGCCTCAACTCTGTCCTCAGCTTCCGGGAGAACAATTTGCAAGCATCCATGCTCAGGTCGATGGCCGCCGCCAACGCCACGAAGGCCGCCGCGTCCTCAGTGCATGTCACGTGCTGAACCCCCACCTCCACCTGCGGCTTGCTAGCCTTATTCACCCCTTGCATGGTCGAGGACATCACGAACCCACCGGGCACCGAATTTGGCCACAGCCCCAATCCTACAAAGTCCGAACCCGATCCCGACCCGGACCACGACCCGGACCACGACCCGGACCCTAAATCCATGCTGCTGCTCGGGCTGCTCATCGGCGACACGCTATTGGTCAAGTCTATGGTGAATTTGCCCCCGTTTTTAATGCTAATGGAGTTGGCCACGGTGGCCGTGGTCGTGGTGGTGGTGTCGGGAAGGAGCTCGAATCGGTACGAGAGCATGTCGGAGCTGCCGTGCTCGAGCCAGGCCTCGAGGCGGCCCCACGGCCTCCAAGTCCCGTGGCCCGGGCGGAGGATGAGCCACGCGCCCGGGTTGGACCGGCTGACCCGGTCAGACCCGGGGACGGCACGAAGGGCGTCACCATCGACGCGGCTGCCACGGGTGAGCCGGAGAGGTCATGGATGGTGACGGACCATCCCTTTCTCTCTTTAGAATGCGAGTCCTTGTCGCTGCCGACCAGAGACGGTATCCAGCTCCGCGATGTGCTTGTTTCGGACAAGGACGATCTGTTCCATGGCAGGAGGACAACTTGGTTAGAATCAAAACCAGATTGAAGAAGCACCAATAATCGAAAAAATCAAACTTTTTGTGATCGAATGCTTCACTTTTCGTTTTCACTACAACCCTTTTTCTCATTCCCGGAAACAACCAATCGGGTCCTCCCTACTTGACATTTCCATTTTTAGAACCAAAACATACCGTGACAGAGACCGGAAAAGCTTCGATCTTTTTCACGAAATCCACTTTTACCATTCAACCCAGCAAAGATAAAAGTGAAAAGGACACCAGTTCAAATCGAAAGCAAGACCAATTACCTGGATCGCAAGCTCCGGTCACCGACGTTGTTCCGGAAACTGAAGTTGCAAGTGAAGACAGGCTGCTTCACGCTCCCCTGGACCTGGAACACCTGGGGGCTGCACTCGGGCTCCTTCTCGAACTCGAACACGAACCTCGGATCGGGCTCCGCCCTCACGCTCACGTACAGCTTCTCCCCGCTCTTCCTGCCGATGTCGACCCACCCGCTGTGGACAGACGCCGCCCGCGCCTCGGCCCGCCTCAAATCCAACGGCACGGACACCTTCCCAATCAGCTTCGAGCCGCCGACCAGGCCGCAGGCGCCCCCGAAGCGGCCCCGGTAGACCTCGATCCTCAGGGTCGGGTTCTGGAGGGCGAGCTTCTCGAGGAGGGGCTTGGGGAGGCTGAAGCAGGCGGCGAGGGGCTGGGAGGAGGCGTGGGGGTCGGGGGAGCGGTCGGGGGGCGAGGTCAGGGGGAGGGAGGCGTGCTGGGGAGGGAGGTTGGCGAGCTTGATCTTGCAGAAGAAGGAGGGGGAAGAAGGGTGGACGGTGGTGGAGAAGGAGGAGGAGGAGGAGGAGGGGGCGGCGGAGGAGGAGGAGGAGGGCTGAGGGAGCTTGAGGGAGAGGTTGCCGACGAGGATGCGGAGGAAGGGGCAAGGATCCATTGCTTGGATCGCTGAGCTCTTTCCTTGGAGTGGAAGCAAAGCAGAGAACCCCCTCAGTTTGAGTTTATGTGGAGTTGTGGGGTTGCAGCTTTGAAAGAGAGAGACGGAGAGAGAATAAGAAGGGGAAGAATGATGATGAATTTGGAAAGAGGGGGAGAGATTTGGGTCATGGGAGGAGGGGAGGGTGGGGGGAATGAACAGGCTGGAATCTAGCTGGGGCATTTCAGATGTGAGCACTGATACAGCAAGGTCAACCCCACTGCCTCTCCCCTGGACCCCCTCTCTCTCTCTCTCTATCTTGCTTCTTTCTTTTCCTTGTTTTCTTCCCCTCATGCTCCAGCCAATTCTCTCAAATTTTGGGGAGTGGATAAATATATTATGTCGGCTAGTTTGCACTTGGGATTGGCAACAGCTTACTCATTGTCGAAATTTCATCTGGAATCTCCTCTCCCTATGACCAAGCTGTCAATGAACAAAACCATGCTGAAATGAATGCAATTGTACAATTAGTAATTTTCAAGTGTTTTAGCTGTCCAATAACGTGAAGTTTTGATTTTTCATCCCTCTTTTGGGATTTATCCTTCTCCGACAGCTTTAAGCAGGTGTCTATGATCTTATTTGCTTTCCTTTAATGATATATTTAGACTGAAAAAGGGAGGAAATATTTCACAACGAATATGATTTATCTCCAAAGATAGCTGTGTCCTAGTGCACTAATTCTATCTCTTGATATATAAAGAAGTCTAATTAACTTCTTATGCAGCTTGATTTCATTCTAAGATGAATCGAGCATAATTTTGAATGTAAAATTCATGGAAATTGGTTTGTCAATCTAGATGCATTTTCTGACAAAAAAAAAATCTAGATGCATTTGACTTGTCAAAATGTCATAAAAGGAATTTCATCAAAAGTGGAATTAATTAAAACAGCTAGAGACTATATCATTCACGGGTTTTCTTGATCATTTCATATGATAATAAAGGGACAATGGCGAGGAAGGTCCCTATAGATTTGTGCAATATCGATCATGGTATTTTCCTTATACAATTAGGTCCTTCGGCCACATATTTGTGTGTTCAAATAAAACTTTTTATTAAAATATTAATGAAAACAGTGACACAATAGTTTGGCGCTCCCACGGTCATTAAGGGTGCGTTTATTTGTGTTTGTTCAAAAATTGTTACAGGAACGAAAATAGAAAAAATTATTTCTATTCCTAACAATTTTTTACTAGAAAAACGCGTTTGGTAAACTTGTTCCGAGAATTAAAAAAAAAAAAACAAAACACGTTTGGTAAATTTGTGTTCTTTTTTTGTTTCTTTTAATTTTTTAATATTTTTATTTTATTTTTCCTTTTTTTCTTTCTTTTTTTTCTTTTCTCTTTCTTTTGGCATGTTGCCGGCCTCGGCCATGGCCGACGACCGGCCGACGAGGCCGGTGGCCTCGCCTAGCCAAGGCGAGGCCGAGCCTCGCCGGGGGCGGCGATGCTTGGCCTCGCCGGGGCCGTGACGCTCCGGAAGGTCGCCTACCCTCAACGGCCGGTCGCCGGTCATGGCCAAGGCCGACGATCGGTCAAAGAAAAAGAAGAAGAAAAGAAAGAAGAGAGAGAAAATTTGTTTTTTCGACTTGTTCTAAAATAAGAAACAAGTTTTTTTTTTTTTTTTTTTATTCTAAATTTGTTATCTTAACAAAAAAATAGATTTGGAACAAAAATGCAAACAAATGCGTTTACTTTCTTTTTTTGTTCTCCGGAAAAAAAAACAAGAATTATGTTCATGAACAAAAAATAAGAACACAAACAAAGAGGTCCTAAAACAATTAAAACTTGATACAAAAAACCATCGGAAAGAAGAATTTGAAAGAGAGAATATAAAACAAAAAATTATTCTAACAAGTTGCTACAGCTGTTGTATATTCCCCTTCACCATCGATACCCTACATTTATCAATAAGCCTATAAATGCAGAGAATCTATAAATGCCATTACAATCTACAATGGTCTCTGACGTCGAATAAGCCGCAATCGCTTTCAATTCGAATGAGCAAAGAGAGCCAAATCTCATTATGATAAGGGTCAATGCCAACGGTCACATTAGCACTCGATGAAATATTTTAACAAAAAGAATTGTCAAGAAAAACATGATTGAATAAATAAAAATTTAAGTGCGACATTACATAAATTGATGATGAAGTCCAAGGACCCTCCTCAGCGATTATCTCAGCGATAAAACAATACGAGACAACACGTGTGAAGCAAAGTATGGTGCTTGCTTTTTGATGGGGATCAGCGGGGCGTTGGCTGGCGAGCATTAGGAGTTCTGGTGGCTGAACTTGAAGTCTAAAGCTTTAGACGTCGTTTTCAATTCGTGCCTTTCGATTTTTCAATGGTGGTCTGGTCATCCCTTCTTTGTTTGGACAAGGGATTACCTATCACATCCCAATAACCAAAATCATAAACCGAAACATGATTTACATGACTGTTTAGGTATCGTGTTAGGCGAGTCCTGTCTAAAAGTTGGGCATATTCCCCTCGTTCTTTTTCCTCATTAAATGAATAGAAGCTCCACGTAGGACAAAGTGTCGAGTGGGTCCAAAAAGGAAATAGAGAGGGAACAATTTATAAAGGAAGCGACTTTATTTCTATCTTAGCAAAAAAAAAAATCAAACAAATATAAAACCTTTTACATATTAAAAGAAGACATTGTTTTTTAAGAAAATTCCAAATAAGAGTTTGAAATGCTCTTATTTTTTTTTTTAAATATCTGAAATGGATATTTTTTCAAATAAAGAAACAAAATGCTCTTATTTTCTCAAATAAGAGCATAATGTAAACCTGCTTCAAATAAGAGTATGAAGTTTTTTTTTTTTCGTCTTGTAATTTTTCTTCTTCTTCTTTATTTGGAAGTTTTAGTCTTTTTTATTTTATTTTTTGAGTTTTTTTATGGAAAAAAGGGAAAAAAATATAAAACAATGTAAATGACAAAAATGCCATTCACCAGCAACCCTTTCTTTGAAAATGACCTAACAATTCGAAGTCCTTAATTGATAAAATGAAAGTATTTTATACCCTTATTTGGAATTTTTCATTATTTTTCTCTTGCATAGAATTAGGGAAAAAACAAAAAGAACTTCACATCACTTTTTTAAGTAATTAACATATGGTTTTTATCTTATCGGGCCTCATCCATTATGTACCTAATTCATTGCAGAGATTGAGCAAACGGAATGTTATGAGGTAATGACTCTGATTGCATGAACTCAAATTCGAATAAGTGTCTTCCAATTTTGAGATCGACTAATTCTCAACAGATAATTTATTCCCATTTATCCATCAATAATTTCATCGATTTCAATCTACTTTGAACAATAAAGGCAGAGGAGGGGTGCGTGCATGGGCATGCGTGCGGCTGAAGATCTGAGCTGTTGCCCGGCGCGCGCACGTACATTCGAATTGCAGGTGCCAGCGCATCACCCACACCCCCTCCCTAAATAATCATAATAATCAATTAACAAAAAAAAGAAAATAATAACTTTTCCCGACTCTTTTGTCTTTTACTGCACCCCACGCGTACGGAAGCGGCTCGTTCAGTCGGTGGGATACAACGATTCGCCAGCAACTTCCCCCAGGTTTTTCTCTTTTTTGTTTTATTTTTATTTTTATTTTTATTGTACAGCTTTATTTCGTTTCGGAAATTTCCTTTTATTTGTTTCGACGGCTGGGATGGAGCTGAACCAGCGCGCATCGGCCCCCGGCCCCACATCAAAGTGCGGGCCCCAGCCGTTTCTTTCTTTAACGAACCATCCCGTCATCATCTTTCAATCTCTCCCGTTGATTGGGTGGCGTGGGCCCCCGTCAATCAATCTGCCACCTCAGCCCTATGTAGGGACAGGCATTTTGTCTTAGCTGTTTTTCTTTGGATTCTTCCTCTGCCGGCTCGCGTCCTCCATCGGGATCCCATACACATTGTACCTTGCACATTATCCAAATCCCTCCCCCTTCATCCTCTTTAATATATATATATATATATATATATATATATAATTTAATAACTATGTTCTCAATCCTTTGTTTTATAATCATCGATCCAATCGTATTTTGGACCCTCCATCCTCTTATAGGCATTACACCAATTAATCGACAAAAGAGAATCCGATGAGTATGACATAACCCTCAATATAGAAAGTTATCATCTAATCGATCAAGATTGCATTTATGTTGCAATTTGTCATTTATCGATGTTTCAATTTGTTGTCTGATGAGTAACTCAAATTCGCGAAGGCTGCTCATTGTCGCAACAAAAGTCTTCAGAAATAAAAGGCCAAAATTTTGTAAAGTTCGATGACAACAGAGGCATTACTTAAACAAAAAGAGAAAGATGGTGGAGTCAAGGCATCCCAATTCCACAAGTTTAGCTTTTGTTAATAGCCCTTTCATTTCCTAAAGTTTGCATTTTTATTTTTTATTTTGATCAAGGCGTCCCTATAGGCCCGGAAGTTGCACTTTGCCATTATGTGACCCCAATCCAAATGCTTAATCATCACTAGAATATCGGAATTTTAGTGACTAAAGTAATGCTTAGTTAAACCTTATCAAGGCGGCCGATTGCAATGTATTAGGACATTGTGAAGAAAGAGTCGCTTTGGAATGAGGATTCCAGCTCATTCTTCTTTGGTTGGACACTTATATATATTAGGATGTTTGATTTTTCTTTTTAATTGACAGAATATTAGACAAGAGTTTTTCAAATAATACGGGGTGGGAACGGCGGGGGTTTGGCAATCAAGTCAAAGTATAGGGAAGTTATCAAAAAAATCGTAAACTCATTACACTTGTGCTAATTCAATTCCAAACTTTTTAATTGTGTCAATTGAATCATAAATTTCTTGTCGGTTTACTAATTTAGTAATAAAAAAATATAAACGTGGATGCCGATCGTGTTCTAAAAGGCACGACGATGTTAACGTAAATAATTTTTACAATATTTTAAAAAGATTTATATTTTAAAAATAATTTTTCCTTTTCTTTTATTTCTTTTATTTCTTTTTCTTTCTTTCTCCTTCGATTGTTGAGCCATGGTGATGGTGGCAACCGGTCTCAAGTGAGGCCAACCTCATCGTCTTCAAGCGAGGCTTGTCATCGTCTTTAATTTACGTGGTTCGGTCGTAAAGACCTACGTCCACGGGAGAGCGAAAGGCGAATTTCACTATAGATCAAGCGATACAATGAGATTACACACTCAAGTCACTCAAACACTCTCCCGGTGTTTCCCAAGCCCCAATTACACCCAATAACGCACACGGTGTTTAGCCCCGTAATTCCTCTCAATCTCACGAAGGAATTACACGCAAATCTTATCATAAGATTTAATTGGCTTGAACACTAAATCTTCTTGGATGTAATTCACGGACAAGAACAACAAAGAAAATCTCTCCCAAGCACTCGACAACTAGACGGCGCTTCAAGACCAACTCTTCATGATCAATGGCGGAACACCAAGCACTCACGCGGTGCTTCAAGATAATTTGTGATCCACACCTACCACCCATGGTCACAAGTCTATATATAAGTGAAACCCTTAATCTTTTGCCAACTTCTCATAGGATTCTGTTTCCTATCTAAAACGATTTTATCCAAAACATATCTCTATATATTTTAAACAAAATCCAATTTCAAGTCAAAGTTGAATTTTCCTATTTCGGCGAATTCTCCGACGCAGATTCAAACTTTGGGAAGTTGATCTTTGGATCTTCTTTACTCAATTTCAAACGTCCGCAACATATCCAATTCGGAATATTCTGAATTTCACATTGGACTCAAACTCGAGACATATTTTAACAATCTCCACCTTCGCTCGACGTTTGAGCCAAGTTGCAATCGCTTCCCAAAAATTCAAACTCTGCTGCTACTTTCCCATAACCCCCGATGGGCTCAACTGCCACAGATATTATCCAAGTCCAAGCCTCGCTTGAACTTCGCCATAACTGAGGACCTCATCAGAATACCAACTCCACATGCACATTTAACTGCTCCGCAAGGATTTTCCGAGACAACCTCCTTAACCGCAGATAAAGTAAAACCATTGTTACATCCATATCTATCAGGAGATCGAATACATACCTTGTCAATATCAGCAATTACAGCAACCATTGGCTCTATAGGCTCCACCTCGCTATGAGCACCATCTGTGTCGATTACTTTGCTAGTACTCGTACTTGCTACCTCGGGGAGTTTCGGTCGCAACTCCAACTCAAGCCGAACACCGTTCGATCCGTTTGAACACCGCTATAATCACTCCTAATCGGAAGTCCGGAGACTCATCAAGAGTAACTTCTCTCACAGCACAGTGAATTTATATCTGGACACCACAACCGATCACCCCGCTCACCTTGTGCATAGCCATGGCATATGCACCTTGCCCTCCCATCGAGCTTACCATCACTCACTCCAAAATAACACAGGCAACGAAACATTCTAATGATAGAATAACCAGCAACGTTACGACCACCACACTTCTTCGAGTCCGCCATTCAATAGCAGTTGATGGGGATCTATTCACCAGAGCAGCTCATCGTACTAAGCACATCGGCTAGGATTCTCCTAGCAATACCAAAGACTAGAGATAATTTTCTGGGCCGTCTCTAGTAATGTTCTGCTCATCAATTCTGCAAATTGTTGTGATTTATTGGCACTAGTGCGGTGTTTCACTATGCCATCTTTCATGTAGAATTTATTTGCCAGCTCCGAGCGTAACTCCATGCTATAGTCGATCCGCACATGCTTGATCGACTTACTAGTCTCCGTCTCGATCAAAGCTCTCAACCGCGAGATCCCGACACCAGCATCAAACTTGTGCATTGGCACAAACACCCAGTCTTCCTCGAGCAGTCAATAGACTCTCGAACGATGCATCCGACGTCTTCACGGCGAAATTTGTCACTGTCTCACCTTGAAGTTTATACGGGCCTCCGTGCTTGATTCCTTTCATTAGTACCATGGCACCTCGAACAACCTTCGAAATTCCATCTTCCGAAGAATACCCGCAACCAACCGAATCTAGGGCACCCAAGGAAATTAAGTTCTTTTTCAACTCGGAACATGCCTTACTCCAGTCAATATCCTCACAATACCATCATGCATTCTGATTTTAACATCACCAACACCCACAACATCGCACTCAGCGTTGTTCCCTAATTGGACTTTACCACTACCCGTGCACCGATAAGTGATAAACCAGTTTTTATTTGGTGTGACATGAAAAGAACAACCATAATCCATAATCCATCCATCAAACGATGAATAATCGGTGACGACAAGACATAATCGGCATTATCGCCTACAGACTGCAACATTATCTCGAATCAACTATAATTCCCTTACCATTCTCATTCTTCAGCTTAAGGCAATCCCTTCTAAGATGCCCCCTCTTGCCACAACTCCAACAGACAACATTAGTAGTTCTAGATTGACTACGTCTGTTCATATTAGTACTACCGTTACCCACACGTGTTCTAGATCTTCCTCTATTTTCACTTACTAAAGCGACGAGATACGGTTCGCGATTCTCTTCTACGAATATCCTCGCTCGAATCAAATCTCGAACCCCATCAAATGTCAAACTTGTTGACCCGGAGGAATTACTAACAGCGATAATAAAGAGTATTCCAACTATCGGGGAATGAGGATAACATAATCAAAGCACGTATCTCATCTTCAAAGTCAATCTCAACTGAACTCAATTGACTAACAATCACATTGAATTCATTGATATGATCTCAGAATCGACGCACCTTCGCTCATCTTCAAATTAAACAGACGTCGCATCAAACGTACCTTGTTAATCGCAGAGGGCTTCTCGTACATATCCGATGGGCTTGCATCAAATCAGCAATGGTCTTCTCCTTCGGGATGTTAAACGCGACGTTACGAGCCAACGTCGGCCGAATAACACCCATAGCTCGTCTATCCAGCAAATCCCAATCGGCTTGCTTCATCGTCTCTAGTTTCTCCCCGCACAAGGGCAAGTGCGGTTTCATCGATAAAGATAATCTTCAATCTGCATCTTCCAGAAACTAAAATCTTTCCCATCAAATTTGTCGATTCTCACTTTTACTTCTTCTGTCGCCATCGATTCGCTTCAACTTAGCCAAGCCTGGCTCTGATACCACTTGTTGCGATAGGGTGAGCGATCGAACAATAATATAGACGAGAAAAAAGAAAATATAAATCGGACACCCGCATTTACGTGGTTCGATCGTAAAGACCTACGTCCACGGGGAGAGCGATGGCGAATTTCACTATAGATCAAGCGATACAATGAGATTACACACTCAAGTCACTCAAATACTCTCTCGGTGTTTCCCAAGCCCCAATTACACCCAATAACGCACACGGTGTTTAGCCCCAAAATTCCTCTCAATCTCACGAAGGAATTACACGCAAATCTTATCACAAGATTTAATTGGCTTGAACACTAAATCTTCTTGGATGTAATTCACGGACAAGAACAACAAAGAAAATCCCTCCCAAGCACTCGACAACTAGACGGCGCTTCAAAACCAACTCTTCATGATCAACGGCGGAACACCAAGCACTCACGCGGCGCTTCAAGATAATTTGTGATCCACACCTACCACCCATGGTCACAAGTCTATATATAAGTGAAACCCTTAATCTTTTACCAACTTCTCATAGGATTCTGTTTCCTATCTAAAACGATTTTATCCAAAACATATTTCTATATATTTTAAACAAAATCCAATTTCAAGTCAAAGTTGAACTTTCCTATTTCAGCGGCCGAATTCTCCAACGCAGATTCAAACTTTGGGAAGTTGTTCTTTGGATCTTCTTTACTCAATTTCAAACGTCCGCAACATATCCAATTCGGAATATTCTGAATTTCACATTGGACTCAAACTCGAGACATATTTTAACAATTTTTACAATATTTTAAAAAGATTTATATTTTTAAAATAATTTTTTCTTTTCTTTTATTTCTTTTTCTTTCTTTCTCCTTCGATTGTTGAGCCATGGTGATGGTGGCAACCGGTCTCAAGTGAGGCCAACCTCATCGTCTTCAAGCGAGGCTTGTCCTCGCGGAGATCTAGTTGGGTAAAGCCTTACCAGGCTTGACCTCATCAAGATCGTGCAATGTCAACCCTCAAAGGCTCTCTCCTATGGCTAGTCGTTGAGACTCAGTGGTTGCCAAAGAAAGAATGAAAAAGGAAAAAGAAAGAAAAAGAAATTTAAAAAATTATCCAAGTCAACTCAAGATCACACAAAATGGCTAGCATCCACATTAACAATTTTCGGCCAAAAAAATTAATTGACAAATTGTCAAAAGATCTAAGACTCAATTGGCACAGTTGAATTATTCAAGATTGAATTGACTTAAATGCAATAGGTTTAATACAATTGAATACAAAACTTTGTTCTCAATCTTTTGCTTGTAAGCATCAATTGGTGGTATCTTGGTCCTCAATCCTCTTACGCGCATTACAACTAATCGAGATTAAAGAATTCAATGTACATTGTATGGCTTTCATTTCAAAGCGAGGTTGGCCCGATGAAGAAAGATATCATCTAATTACATTTACGTTGCAATTGTCGTTATAAAATTTTCAATTTATTATCTAACGATTAACTGAAACCTGCGGACATTATATTTTCGATCATTAAGTATCACAACATAAGTTTTCAGGAATTAAAACCGAAACTTTAAAAGTTTGGGGACATCAATCAAGGACATTATTTTAATCAAAAGAGAATGAAGGTGGAGTTGAGGCATTCAATTTCACAATTTTAGTCTTTGTTAATTGCATTTTCAATTCCTAAAGTATACTTTTCTTTTTATCAAAGGCGTCTCGCTAGGCCCGGAAGTTGCACTTCGCCATTATTTCGACCCCTAATCCAGATGCTTAATCAACGTTAGAATGTTGGAATTGTAGTGATTAAAGTAACGCTTAGGTAACCATCTCGAAGCGGCCGATTGCAATGTTTTCGGACAACCTGAAAAAGAGTCGCTTTTGAACGAGGATTCCAACTCATTTCCTTTGCGTGGACGCTTATTCTAGGATGTTTGATTTTTCTTTTTATTTGACAGAATGTTAGACAAGACTTTTTCAAATAAAACGGGGAGGGAACGGCTGGGGCTTGGCAAGCGAGTCAAAGTATATGCATGGACTTGACTTGGCAGGGCATTTTTGATTAATTAAGGTTATATAACAAATTTTGTTTTTAATTTAGACAATAATTGATCAAAAAGATGAATATTTGCAACTTGGAATTTGAATTGCTTGCCAAAAGCTAAAGGCCCGACGAGGAGGGTTTCTTTCGAGGGGGGGTCCATGATTATTCTTCTTTCTACTTGACATTTTGAACCACGATGGGAGGGTAAATAAATAGCTTGTAAACCATATTCTAATTTCCAATTATTTTGTGGCAAATCAGATTGTCTATATCTGGACTATATAACCCCGTGTGAGAGCAACGCGATCATATACAACTAAAGATTATTCAATTAGTCTTAAATCTATTATATATATATATATACCAATTCGGTCATAAAACTTAATTAAATTTACCAGTAAATACATTACCTTTTTTTTAATAATTTACTAATATAGTCCATTTAGTCAATTTTGACTGGAAATCACCATTATTGGCTATTCTATGTAACACGGTAAGCGCAAATGTGACCAATTTTTATTTTTTAAAAATTTTCAGAATTTCATTTTTTTTCTTTCCTTTCTTTTTTTTTTTTCCCAGTTGTAGACTGCGACCCTCTCCTACATTTGGACAAGGGCCCAACGCCCTCATCGGCCGGCCAACAAAGAGTCCATGAGGCCCTCGCTGGCCCAAAGTTGGAAAACAAATCAAAGAAAGAAAAGAAAAAAATTAAAATTTATTTAAAAATATGAAAAAGAAATTGAAAATTTTATTTGCATGAGCATGTATTGTGTTACATAAGACGATTGACGTCCATGCCAGCATATTCGGCCAAAATTAGTCGGATTAATTATATTGACCAATCTATGACTCAGTTAGTACAACTGAAAAGTTTATGCTTGAATTGACACGTTGAAATTGTCCAATTAAACTTATTATACTTTTACCAATTCAATTATAATATTTTCAATTTTGCCAACTGAAACCTAAACATTTTCACGCTTTATCAATTGAGTTCATCCAGCTAATTTTTGCTAAAATAGTCCATGTGAATACCGGTCGTTCTATGTGACATGGCTAATGTTGGCTGGATAATTTTTAATATTATTTAAATATTTTTTCAAAATTTTTAATGAAATTATTCCTTTTTTTCTTTTCTTCTCTTTTCCTTCTTTCCTTTTTTTTTTTTTTTTTTTTCCTTTTCTCTCATTTTCTTTCTTCTTTCTTTTTTCCTTTTTCCAGCTTGGGCTTGAGCGTCCCTCTCTTGACGTCGGTGAGGGTAGCGCTTGCCCGAAGCCAGCGCCCTCCATTGGCCATCACCGAAGCCTAGCGATGATCGGCTTAGTGAGAAAAAGAAAAAGAAAAGATAAAAGATAAAAAGAAATAAATAAAAAATAATAAATAAAATATTTAAAATATTACGAAAAATTGCTTACATCGGTATTGGTCATGTCATGTAAGACGATTGATGTTTACGTCAGTGATTTTTAGTCAAAATTGATTGAATGAACTCAATTGACAAAATATAAAAATGTTTAAGATTCAATTGACGAAATTAAAAAGTTTAGACTAAATTGTCAAAGATGCAATATAATATCTCGAATTGGCACAAGTTCAATCAATTTAAAATCTTTTCAATACTTTTCCCGTTAATTAATATATCGTGGAGTGCCTCCGCATCGGCACATTCCTGATGACAACCGCTGAGCAATTGTATTGCATCTCGAACTCTTGACGCCAACTCTCTCGAGATTCCTTGAGCATTAACACGAGTAGAGCCATGGGAATTCAAGCGAATCGAGCTAGGCAAGAGTTGCTCTGCCGTGACTCGATGAGTATCTAGATCGAATCAGCTAATTCCTAAGTGCGCTCGAGATCAAGCCACTCAAGTGGCTTGTTTAGTTGAGCTAGAGCCCACTAGCACATAGATGGATGGAAAAATTATTCAAAAAATCCTGAACTTATCGTATGGCGGCTAATTTAATTTTGTACTAATTTAGTCTTAAACCTTTTGATGATTTGTCAATTTAGTCGTAGGCTTTTCAATTGTGCCAATTTAGTCATAAACATTTTGATAATTTGCAAATTTAGTTCTAAATCTTTTACCAATTTGCAAATCTAATCCTTTCCACCAATTTAGTTCTAATCGCCTAGGCAAGGGAGCGCAACCCTCATCAAAGCACAAGCGCGGTGACCCTCCCAAGGATGTCGTGGCCCTTGGTGGTGACTAGCAACCTTCACTAGCCATTGACGAGGCCTGGCGATGGCCGGCAAAGGGAAAAGGGGGAAAAAAAGGAAGAGAAAAGAAAATAAAGGCCAAAAAAGAAGAAGAAAAAATGAAGAAAATTTTAAAAAATTGCGAAAATTATCCACATTAAGACCGATCGTGTCACGAATGATGAATTTTGCGGCTAGACCACCATGTTAGTTATTTCTAGTCAAATTTGGCCATAAAGACTAAATTGTCAAAATTTTTATGACTAATTTGACAAATCACAAAAATATTTAGAATTAAATTAGCACAATTGAAAGTTTCAAGATTAAATTAATTTCCATAAAATAAATTTAGGATTTTTTAGATAATTTTCTTTAGATAGATAGGCCTGCAAGTTTTATTGAACAAGTAATTTTTTTGTTAAAGATTTTTAGTACTCGTAAATTGGACATGAAAGATCTTAAAAAAACATATTACAACCCAATAAACATGATCAAGCTTGGGCAAATTGATCGCAAGCAGGGTATATTTATAGTACTCAATCAAGCAAAAGTCGATTTCTAGGATTGAGTTTGTGAGTCGCATCGAGCTCGAGCCTACCATCGTATCGACTCTACTTAACTCAACTTGAATGCATTCATACCCTTGAAAGAAAACAATGAACATATGAATAAATCTATATTTCTCAAGAGAACCTTCATATTCATTTGAACTCAATTTTCTTCTCCTTTTGTTATATCAACATGGAAGTTCACCATGTTTCAGTTTCCAAACTAGAACCATAATTATCTCATAAATTACTTTTGGTGTTATCTGGCATAGGGCTTCACTTATAGATGAGAGTATCCCAAATTCTGCCAAAGATCAGCAACAAACAAAAGTGGAGTCAAAAAAGAGCAAACAACAGGAGCATTTACGTACCCTGTAAGAAGTTTGCTGGCGCTAGAACAGAACTCTACGCATGTTGCAGCCCCTCGTTTGTCTCCGCCAAAGCGCAAACCAGAGGTGACATATTGTCATCAAAGCTAATCACTAGAGTCTGTTTTTTTCTCTGAATGATCCGATGGTGAAAGAGCCAATATGTTGAACATGTTAATGTCCGGGCGACGTGTATATTTTCCTGTCAAGGATCGAGGTTTTCGAATAGCTCTTGGATGTCAAGTGAACGACTCAGTGTTAAGCGCAAAGTCTGACTGATCTGATGGTCAAGGAAAGAACCGCAGATGCGAATGATATGTCGAATCAGTTTAATAGCCTGATACAGACTAAACGTTCTAGTATTCAGCAAAGCTGCATAAGCGAATCCGCTACAATTGTGACTCATTTCATTTGGAAAATCTTTTTTTCTATCAGTAAAAGAACAACAGTACCAAAAAAATCTTCGTAGCGAAGTTGCCATTGGAACAAGATATTCCTATACTAGGACGATCAGAGAAACTGGTAGGTGGGTAATGAAAAAAACACTCATTTTTCAGTGTAAGCAACATAAAATTCTCATTTTTAATTTAGCAGAAAAGAAAAAAGAGGACATTGAAAAGTGAAGAATGAATTATACTGGTCATTGCTTTCGCCAAACTTCACATGATGCTGCCAAGTATGGATGTGCGATCCGACCCATAAGTGCTCCACGATCTTAAGTACTGCAAAAGCGGGCTTCAAAAGGCTTATTTGAGTGAAGCCTGTCGTCATTAGCATAATATAAATGATAATGTTCAAGCATATATGTCAAGTGAGATTGTGCGAGGTGCATTCTGCATCTTCCTGAGTCATAAAAGTATCGATAGCTAGAAGGAAAGATAAATCTGCTCTATTGTTTTGATTCATATAATTAGAAATCGTTACAATTCAAAGAGATAGGAAACGAATATTCTTTCGCCCCATCAGGAGTTGGCCTTATGCAGGAACTTTGATAGTTTACTTCTATTTCCGAACACAAAGTTTTTAATTCCTTCCTACCCTGCACATTCAACCATATTCAAACTTTACATACATCCCGGTGCTTAGTTTGGCTTCCTACTAGTTTTTATTGCCTTCAATATGCTGAGATGGAAGGGAAAATGGATGAAAATATTTTTGACATACTGCATTCGATGTCCATTACTTTCTTTCGAATATCAAAATGGCTTGAGGAGAGTGACAGTCACGGACCGGCTTCGCGTCGTGGATGTGAAATGCCAAAAAACGTATCCTTCTTCTATGGTAATTACTATACGAATGAAGATCTGCTAGATTACGGCGATCGATCCAACACCTTCCCATTGTCGAAACCGTCGCCAACATCTGGGGATCTATTTTTATTTATTTATTATTATCAATCTTCTGTCCTTTAAAGAATAGAAGATCTTGTCCCTAGATTCAATTAACCAAAGCAACATGCTTCAAGTTCAGTGAGGATAAACATCCTAAGACAATCAGTTAACTGGCCCGCTCAGATGTCTAATTGCAGCAGGTGACGATTGACCAATGATCGATTGATCTGAAGCTATAACATAATCAAGCAACAAAAGCAAAGGTTAAGCACAACATTCTCACTGATCAGATATGAACATAACAGGGAACGCATTATACCCCTTAATATCTTTAAACAGACCCCTTTAGCTTCTTGTTTTGTTATGTAGATGCAAAATGACTTCACACATACGATCATACAAGCAAATAAAAGTTCAGAAACATAAATGACTTCAAAATACATCACTAAATAAGCATATAATCACATATCCATAGAGCTGATAGAGAGCTCAGAAATATCCGGATCCAAATCCAAAGTTGTATTGATGAGGGTTGGGCGGCATCACCGGAGCGCTGGTTCCATTCTGCGATTGGAAAGGAATAGGTGGTCCATGGCTCGAGCTTGCTCCAAAGAATGGCTGAGTGTTGGTTGCCTGGATCACCATCTGCTCCGTCTCCTTGCCGACGTTCTTCCGGAGCTCGAACAGCGAGACCTTCAACTGCTCGAGTTGTGGCACGCTCAGATCATCGATTGGTCTCTCCCACCAGTGGTTATCCTGGTTAGTCCTCACCGCCTTCTTGAGCTCCTCGCCACGCTTCTTCTCCATTTCAAGTTGGCCAAGCACCTCGGTCAGCTGCATGTTGAGCTCGCAAATAGTGGCGTTGCGATGAGCCTCAATGAGCTGGGCCGTGCCAGCAGTCTGCTGGGGCAGCTCGTTGCCATTGAGGAATCGATCGAGCACGGTGTCGACATTAGGGTGACCAAAGGAGAAGGCCTTCTCACCTGGTGAGAAGACAATCAGCGCGACATCTGCACCACAGAGGGTGCTGAGCTCGCTTGCCTTCTTGAAAAGGCCAGATCGGCGCTTTGAGAAGGTAACTTGAAGGTTACTCTCGTTGTCCATCTTAGCCATCTGAATCCTTTGGCGACCCCTAGTCGTTCTCGCCATGGCTAAAGCACAGGAAAAGGGCAAAGGAACTTCTCGAGAAAGACCAGATAAGAGAATGGAGATGTGAGTTGAAGGGCTTGGAATAGGGGGTTTTATAGGAGCTCCTGTTTTGGCCAGGATTAATGTCTTTGGTTGTCAAAAATTTTCCTGTCTTTCAAGCAATTAATCTCTTACCGCCTAAAGACAGCCCAGAATCTCCTTCAGTCTCATGTATATGGCATGTAAATTAGTGATTATTGGTATGTATAATGCCTCATACACGCCAACGATGCGTGTATACAGGCAAATGAAATACTAGCCACATCTCATCCTTAGGTGCACTTGTGTATTTCAGGAAAAGAGAAGGATTAGGATGCTCAAAATTCTTAGTTGGACAATTTAATTTTCCCTTATTGTCGCCATATAAATGCTATACTATCGTAATTATGATATCTCGAGAAAATTTAAGTTCCGAAAAGTACCTTTTAAATACAGTACATATCCTGCTTCCTGGTGCATTGTGTGTACTGCTTCATTACTGAAATGGCTCTCCCATATCGGTGGCAGTTTTTACTGGACAAGGACAAGTATTTATCTGTCGAGATATGATAAGAAATATATCCTCCCCATATGATTTGCTTTTCCCGTCCGTACTAGAACCATGACATTTCTCATTCTGTGCAAATTTTGTGAATCCCATGAGTCCACAATGAGCTATGTTGTATGATGCAGCGCCTTAAGCAATTAGGTCCGCGATAAAACTGCCATTATCCTCCACATTTGCGTTGTGTTATCTCATCAGTTATTTATCAACCAGAAAAATCTCAATTCTATTTCGACTAAGGAAATATCAGGTGATTTCGGATAAGGTTCAAGCATTGTCGATGGTATTAATAACTGACGTATTATAGGCTTTGGAAATAAATCCATCATTGGGTAGATTCATGAATCATGTAGAAGCAGAACAAGCCACACAATTATTTTGAAGACAGATATAGCAAAAATGTAGTCGACCACTTTGCGTTTCCTATATTGAGTTTGCAAAGCAACAGGCGTTATTGCAGCATTATTTCCGTTAGTATTCAACAGTTGTCATTTAAATGCATGCGAGCCTAGATATTTTTCATACATATAAATGTACATAGTTTAAAATGTATACCATTTTGACAGATTAACGGGATTTAATAACTGATATTGTAGGTTTTGGAAACAAGTCCATGAATAACCAGATACATGTATCATGGGGAGACAAATAAGCCAGATATGCCATTGGAGGTTGATAATAGGAATTGAAGTCGACCGTGTTCTTGTTTTTACCATATATCATGTGAGCATTATAAGGCATCCTGGCATTATTACCAGTTACACGTATCATCATGTCCAATATGTCAACAGTTGTCAATGGCTAACGTTCAGATAAAGATGTAACCATTTGCATGGTTAGCATGGGCACTCGGGCAGCGTTGCGAACTTCCGGAGTCTTAGGAAGACGAGTTATTTGAGCAAAGTCAGCCATAACTTTTCCGGTATATGAATTAGAAGAGAGCAAATCATGCAGACGTGAGTAAGTCCGACGATATGAAGTAGGCAATGGTTTTTATCAAAAATTAAGGGCTGCGACTTTCGATAAGAAAGAGAAAGACCCCTCTAAGGGTGCGTTTAGTTGGACTTTTAGGGAAAGCCTTTGGAAAAATGCAAAGGACTTTGAGCTAAAGGGATTTTCCAAAATACAAATTGTGTTTGATAAATTGTAGTTTGAAAGTCCATTGTGAAATACCCTTGTGTAAAATAGTGTTTGGAGAGATAAATTTACAAATGACTTTGGTGATTAAAAAAAAAAGAAAAAAGAAAAAATAAAAAATAAAAAGTTGGCCGACGAGGCAGGCGGCCGCTAGCGCCCTTAGGCAGCCCTCGAAGACAACCGACAAGGGCCGCTTGGGGTCGGGCAACACTTGGCGGCCCTTCACGGAGGTCTCTTGACCTAGATCTGGGTCCGTTGGAGGTTGCGCAACCTCGCGCGACCGGATCTGGGTTGCGCCGAGGTCGCGCGACCCGGATCTAGTCACCGCGAGGTCGCACGACCTCCGGCGACCCGCATTTGGGTCACACACCGGGTCGCACGACCAGATCGCGCAGCCTAGATACCCGCCGGAGGTCGCGTGACCCACCGGCGACGGTCGCCGTGATCGTCACCGACCTCTCGCTAGTCCATCGCCCACCCTCGGCAGCCTTGCACAATCCGAACATCTCCCTCAACAAAGAAGATGAACAGTAGAATGAAGGGCAAAGCCAGGCCTTGGGCTTTCAGCCTTCAGAAGGTTGGGTTTCGGTCAATGGGGTCTCCAAAATTTTTCCCAAACACGATACTTGGCCAAAGGCCTTTAGGTGTCCAAAGGTACTTGGGAAAACAGTTCCTAAACGCAGCCTAAGAAGTATTGGCTTAGTAAAAACTAACTTGCCAGCCACAGCTCATATTATCGGGCATTCAGTTTACTTATTTAGTAAGAAGCATGAAAAGTATCCTTGTAGTGACAGGGAAGTCTGTGTGAAGCATTTTTAGAGCCCGGGGACCCAGATTTTGCAGGGTATCAGCAGCAACAGCGGCAGACTACTCCATTCAGAGAGAGAGAGAGAGAGAGAGAGAGAGAGAGAGAGAGAGAGAGAGAGAGAGAGAGAAGGAAAGCAAGATCGTGGAATGATAGTAAAGGAATATCAGGGAAGGTCTCTTGGCCTAGACATCTTTAAACATGACAAATATTCCTTCACTTATCTCAATGATGTGTTACATTCTAATGGGTACTGAGAACCTGGACAAACAATGTCGTCACGTCCAGTATTATAAGGAATTAGGAGATTCCATATTAGAAAATGTGAAGCCTAAATGAAGAGAGAGAAGCCGAATGCGTTATTAGTTTCCTCAATTGTACACTGTCGATTAATTTTTCAGCACAATTAATTCGTGAATTCCAAAAAGGGAGGAGGGAGGAAGTACGGTGGATGTACCAAAAGTTATATACAATGCTCGTTTTAATGTCAAAATTTTTTGTGACTTACTTAAGTGCCAATCGGAGAAAAAATGATCACTTAAGTGTCAACAGTGGGATATTCCGATCAAAATGATTAATTGACTTTTATAATTAGAAAAATAGATCGAGTTGGATATTATGTCGAAAATTCAAGTCCACTTGGCTAGAAAAACATGTCGCTCAATCCAATGTGGCTAGCCACTGGGGTTTGCAGTCACTCTTCCAACTTGGAAGGGGGAGGTGGAGGGTTCGAATCCCCACCTTCTCGGGGGTTGGGGTGGGGACGATATAGTTTTAGGTGTGGGTTTCGACTCCTACACCCTGCAAGGAGGCAGAGCAAAAGTTTGAGAGCGAGAGCTAGAATAGGAATAGAATAAGATCGACCAAAAAAAAAAATAAAATCCAATGTGGCTTAGTGGACCACACAACGCCACACCAACGTGTTGCCGAAAATGATGCCGCACCATCTTGCCCAAAACAATGCCGCACCAATGATTTTGCCCAAAAATGACGCCGCACCATCCTATATCCAAAAACGATGCCGCACCATGATGAATGAAAGTTAGGCTCCAATCGTGTTCATCTCACTGTCCACCATTCTCCTTGTTAAGGTCGCTCACCTTCACTTGCTCACTATCGCTCGCCCTCCCTTGCCACTGAGTCACTCAATTGGAGGGAAAATATTAAAAATTTGAGGGTTCGTTCGTTTCGTGGAAAAAGACTTCTAGGAAAACGTTTTCCGATTTTCCAGCGTTCATTTTACAGAAAAAGAACTAGTCAAGGAAAATGTTTTCCATCATTGGAAAAAAACAACCTTTAAAAGTGAAAAAAATATTTCCATTTCTGAGAAGTGGAATACATTTTCCATAACTTCTTCCATCTTGCTTCTTTTTACCAATACATTTTCGTTTTATTTTAATGCTTTCTTTTCCTTTTTTTCTTTTTTTTTTAAATTGAATTTTTAATATTTTTTTTCCTTTTCTTTTTTTCTTTTCTTTCTTTCCTTTTCATCTTCTTCTTTGGCCTTGGCCGGTCGCCAGCCATGGCGGTGGCCGGCGACCGGCCGCAAACCGCTCGAGCCTCACCCTAGGCCGCAAGGCTTCGCCTAGCCCGATCTAGCGAAGCCGAGCTTAGGCCTCGCGCCGACGGGTGAGGCGAGCTCGCCGGCTTAGGGCGGAGCTCTCACTAGCCTCGCTAGAGGTTCACCGAGCTCGGGCGAGCCACGAGCTCGCCGAATCTAGCGGCGAGCTCGGGCTCCCAATCCAAGCTAACCCGAGCTTTGCCGCCGCATCCGACGAGCCGGGCTGGGTTAGGCCTCGCCCGAGCTCGCTAGAGGTTCACCGGGCTATGGTGAGCCCAACGAAACTCGACAAGATCGGCCGAGCCTCGAGCTTGTTGGATCTAGTGACTGGTCTTGGTCGGCCGTCGGGCGGCTAGCCATCGTTGGGCATGTGACGGCGGAGGATGGAGGAGGAAGAAGGAGGAGGAAGGAGGAAGGAAAAGAAAAGGGAAAAAAAAAAAAGAAAAAGAAAGAAAAATAATAAATAATAAAAATTTCGATTTTTTTAAAATACAAATAATTAAAAATTCATTTTTTAAAAAAATATACAAAAAAAAAAATTCAATTAAATATATTAAAATTCAATTTTTGATAATTTTTCTCAAACAATTAAATTAGCTAATGAACGGTGGAAAATATTTTCCACTCAAAGTTTATGTTTCGGCCGAACACCAAAAAATAGAGTTCATTTTCCTGAAAATGACTTCTAGAAAATATTTTTCGCGAAACGAACGGACACTGGACCATTGCTGGAGCTCCTGCCCTCCATTTGTAAGATTAAGCTATAATTTTGGAGGCAAAGAGAACTAGGGTGTAAACTTCAATTGAATGGCCACTTAGCATTTCAAACTTGGGTTTCTCTTTCTATTGGGGGATTTAGGGTTCTTATTTTGGGGAAAGCTAGTAGACAACGTCTTTTATGGTTTAGATACTAATTGAACCTTCTAGCAAGCCGCGTCAACATAAGAAATTAATAAAAAAGTGTCACGTTAGATTTTCAGCCAAACATATCGAAGTTGGCATTGCATAAATCGTTTTTTCATAAAAATTGGCACTTTAGTGTCCATAAAGAAAACTTTTGGCATTGAAATGAACGCCATATATAATTTTTGACACTTCTAACATATTTTTCCCCATAGAAGGAAAGATCCAAGAATAGAGGAGTCCAGTAATTCCTCGAAAGCGGGTTGAATGAAAGAAGCTAAAATATGCACCAAGTGCTCATCTCCTGACTTTCCAGATCTACGGAGCATACCATTGCAGCGCAAAATCTGACGGCTGAGCCGTAGTTTTGCAGTGTCAATGTCCAACAGAGAGCAACACCAAACAAGAATGAAAAGGAACGCGACTACCGACCAGGTTCCCCACTACTAAACCAGCAAAACCTGGCGCTGTAAGAGTCCATCCGCTCAACGTTCAGCACGAATTGATGAATGCGTGAACTTGCCATAACAAAGACCCTGTACCGCCACACCCATAGGTTCAAGTAAGGATGCGTTTGATAACAATTTTATTCGAAAATATAATTTATTTTTAGAAATAGTCTTTTTTTTATTCCCTCAATAATTTATGAGTAAAAGAACGAATTTGATAAATACACAATTTCTATTCTCATCATATAAAAAGAATATAGATACATTTGGTACGATCCAATTTCTTCGTAATGTAGAATTTCTTTTAATTTTTTAATTTTCATTTTTTTTTCTGTTTTTCCTCTTTTCTTCTTCTTGCTCCTCCTCTAGCGGGCGGCAGACCATGGAAAGCAGCAAGCGGTGAGGAAGAAGAAGAAAAGGAAAAAAAAAAAAAGAAAATGACTTGGGCACCCTCGGGCGCTTATAGGAAATGATGCCATGTGTAATTCAGAAAGATCACCTGCTAAAATATTGCTTCTAAAATTCATCGGCTGCGTGAAGTCCTCTAGGGTTGTGATCGGGTCAGCGTGATACAAGATTCACCGCCCGTGATACAATAAGGGTGCGTTTGTTTGTGTTTTTTTTTTTTAGAAATGAAATAGAAAAACTATTTCTGTTCTAGGAATAGTTTTTTAACAAAAAACGCGTTTGGTAAACTTCGTTCCTAGAAAAAAAAAGAACAAAACACGTTTGGATATTTATGTTCTTTTTTTATTTCTTTCAATTTTTAAATATTTTTATTTTATTTTTTATTTTTTTCTTTCTTTTTTTTTTTTCTTCTTTTTTGGCCGGTCGCCGCCTTGGCCATGGTTGGCGAGCGGCCGACGGGGCCGGCGGCCTCGCCTTGGCCGGGCGAGCTCGGGCTTGCCCGATCCGAGGCCGAGCCGCCCCGGCCCACCGGCGAGGCTCGGCCTCGCCGGCCACCGCCGTGGACGTCGACTTGGCGGTGGCCGCCTCGGGCGAGCCCGAGCCGCCTCGCCCAAGGCGAGGCCGAGCCTCGCCGGGCCGGCGACGCCGGCGAGGCGCCGGCCTCGGCCGGCGCCGCCATAGGTCGCCGGCCATGGCCGAGGCCGGCGACCGGCCGTAGAAAAGAGTGGAGAGAGAAAATTTGTTCCCAAAAATTATTTCAGAAATAAAACTTTTTTTTTTGTTTTTTTTCGTTCTCGAACAAAAAAATTTGGAACAAAAACGCAAACAAACGCTTTAGCTTCTTTTTTTGCTCCCTAACAAAAAAACAAAAAATCTATTCATAAACAGAAAAAAGAAACACAAACAAACAGGCCCTAAACTTCTACGTGTCAAAACGACAAGTCACAAAATTTCCAGAGTTCAAAGAGTTGTCAACCGACGCATGAGG